>CM062817.1:1498598165-1499226715 GCA_031772625.1 Pinus tabuliformis | reverse complement strand
CATGATTGCTCCAATGTTTTCAAAGTTGTCAACTTTCCTGGTGTACATTGGGAAATCATATTTGAAAAGTAGAGAGTATTATTAACTAGTTCAACTAGATTGCTGGAAGTTGATTTACATCTTGAAGCCGCCCTCTTTGCTTTCATTAACTGGGACTGCCATTCTGTGAAGAGTATATCTTTATGTGGTTCTAGGATCCTGGGCAAATTCGCTGCTTGTCCTTGATCAGAATCTTGCCAGTCAAGAAATGCAGCTATGGTTTCTTCGGCTTGATCCAATTCAGTTCTGGCCTTATCTACTTGCTTATTTATGGATGCCGTTAATTCACACAGTGGCTCTGCTTGGGTGATTTGTTGACATAGAAGCTTAATTTGGGATATTAATGCAGTGTTTATTTGCAATGCTTCTGCTCTAAATCCAACCACTTGTGGAATGCCCTTTATTTTTTCGAGCTGTGATGACAATTGAGCAATTTGCTCATCTTTTGTTTTCATCATTTGCTCATTTGCTGCCTTTAATTGTGCCAATGCCTCTGATAATTCTTTCTGTTTCTGGATCGCGCTTTGGTCGATCCTTTGCTTTTCTGACTGCAATTATTGACTTAGTTGACTGTTTAATTGCTGTTGCGTCAACAATTGCTTCTCTGCCTGCTCTGCCTTCTCCTTTGTCTCAGCGAACTACGCATGTAATGAGAAAATCTCTTGATCCTTGGTTTTCAGGAGAAGACTTACCTCCGATGCCTTATCAATTGTCACTGCCGAATAGGCTCCCGCATACTGTGACAGTTTTGTCAGGTCATCGGAGGGGTCAAATTCCTCCTTCCAAACCACATTGCCCGTAACAGTTTGCTCTGGGAAAAGGGAAGGTTGATCAGTCCTTCTTCTTTTCCTTTGTCGTTTAACCACTGCTTTATGCCTTGGGCTGTAGAAGACATCCAGGGGAGGAATATCTTCTACCTGCAAAATGATTTGGTCGGAGGGGTCCTTTGGTATTATCTCAACCTCTTTAGAAATGGGTGGGCCGCTAGTTCCACTCAGAACCTATGATGAAGTGATGTCCTGTGTATCCGTTGTCTTGGAAGTGTCTGTGTCCTTTGAACATTCCAACCCACTGATGATGGAATCAAATTGCTTCCATTCCTGGAGAAATTTAGGGTCAATATGAGTATCTATATTGACATCAATGGTGGTTTGTTTTTTCTTTTCAGCTTGGGACTCCTTCTGCACTTTTTCTTGCTCTTTCTTCTGCTTCTCCTCTTGCTCTTTCTTTTGCCTTTCCTCCTGCTCTCTCTTTTGCTTTTCCTCCTGTTCTCTTCTCTGTTTTTCCTCCTGCGCTCTCTTCTGCTTCTCCTCCTGTTCTCTTCTCTGTTTTTCCTCCTGCGCTCTCTTCTGCTTCTCTTCTTTTTCTTTTCTCTGCTTTTCTTCCTGCTCTCTCTTCTGCTTTTCCTCCTATTCCTTCTTCTGATCCTTTGTTATAACCGGAGGTTCCTTTGACTATTGCCGATCAGGCTCACTTGACGATGTCGCTGGGGTTGTCGCTAGTAAATCTAGAGGCAGAGTTTGCAACCTCTGTTCTCTAAGTTTATTAAATTCAGTCAACCCTTCATCATTATATTTCCCTTTGGCGAATGCTTTAACCTTATTTATTGTCTCAGCTGAAGAGAACAGGTCATCAAACATATCTTCTTTATGATCAAATTTTGTCAATTTTGCCTGTTCTAGTGCAGTATAGGCAACTTTGTTTGGATCAAACTGCCTATTTGGGAGAGTCGCCAGAGTCAATGATTTAATCTTCGTGGCTTCCTTTTCTGCATGTTTGAGATCATGCAGAGTATAGACACCACATCTCAAGGGAAAAGAGGGCCAGCCCTGCTTCTTATTCTTCTTAAGAGTCTGTGTAACACTCTCAGCCATAATCTGGTAAGAGATTTCCCTTGCCAATAGTTTATCTGGTATGTATAAAGGGAGAACATGAGGATCGGCTTGGCTACCGAAAAATCTTACATAAGTGAAGTTCTCCTCCCCGAACCATCTTCCTATTGAGGTTAAGTCAATTCCGGCTTGATAAGAAATCTTGGGAGCAGGTTTATCAAAAATAGAATAATGAACAGGTAACATAAAACCATTGCAGACTTGGTACAAATGGTGCTTATAGGAGGACTTCCATAATTTCTGATGGTATATGTGAATAGGCATGGGGTCTTGTGGCTTCCACCTCCAGCCGAGCACAAGAAATTCAGAATTAAAACACAAAGTATCTAAGATATAGGCACTGTAATAGAATGGGGGAATTATCCTTTCAGAAACGCGGGTCTTACTCCTAAATTCAAGAAGAGCTGAGGCTAGTTTATCTGAGAGAATAGTGGCCCAATCCATAATTACACTGTTGCATGCTGCTTCCATTAGGGGAACCATTTCTACGGTAAAATTAGTAGAGTCATGCAATCCCCACAATCTACACATCATTATTCCAGCATAGCAATAAGGAGAAGCCAGGGAATCAACTGAGTACTTACCAAACGACTCATGTTTGTGCTTTGCCGGATTTTGTCTCCAATCCCGGATGGGTTTGGATTCAACTTCATTTTCGTTTGCGAATTTCTCCAGGAACGCGTTATTATATATCTTCTCTGGCTCAGGCAAATGATACATTTGCCTTAGATCATCCGCCCTGAATGACCCGAAAATTCTCCCGTCTCTGGTGCTGAAGGTTCTATCCAGGATTGGGATTTCTTCAATTGCCCACCGCACTACGTCTGTGTATGGGAGAATTTGTTCCCTAGCTGCTATCCGGTGAAGGAAGGAGTCAGCTAAGTCCTTAAGAGTACATTCGGATTTCCGAGTTAAATCCGCAGTGGCTTGTACTGTTGTTGCTTCTGGTTCTTCGGCTTCAATCAGGTTGTAGGTGCCTTGCCAAGTAGTTCTGACGAGACCCAAACATGTAGTATCAGATATCAATCCCTTCTTTTTGTCAGTGCCAGCTTGTCCTGCAGCTGGCGCAGCGGAAGTGCCTGTGGTCTTCTTGTATTTCTTCCCCATTTTGCCTGAGCTTTCTCCTTTGGATGAATTCTGCACAGAGGCAAAAATACACGTAACATAGAGAGATGACAATGAAAATCCAATATGGGAAAGATATATCGATCAAAGCGTGCTAAGAGATTAACTCTAAAAAATGGCCGCGGATACGATCCATGGGAAGATCTTACAATTACATTAAATGGCTGTTTAAAACCTGCCAATCCTTAAATGCCCATTATACCATTAACTGGCCGAATGATTCCTTTAAGCGTGCTTAGAGATGTTTTGGCGGTTGTGCGCAGGTGAATCATTGTTCGACAGATCAAGCTTTAAATATGAATTGATCAATATATACCTCCACTTTAACGGCTTTTTTTTGAAATCCACGCTATATCATAATCGGGCGTCGGGAACGCTTAAACCTTATGTTGACAATTTTGAAACCCCGATCGCTGATAGCGATATCGCATTGCATCGGGAAAATTGGTGTTATATAAACATATGGATAGCATACCACCGATCGCCGATAGCGAAATCGCATCGCATCGAGGTGAATGGGCATTAGAATGTGCATAGATAGTGTATCGCCGATTGCCGATTGCGATATCGCATTGCATCGGGGGTATGACCTGGGGGTGCTCTTTAAAATGTGCATAGAGTATTGCCGATCGCCGATAGCGATATCGCATTGGCAGAAACCAATGTGTTATTTACATATGCTCCTTATGTCATTGCGATATGCGATCTTGCGATCGCTTTATCGCAATGATTAAGAATTGATTTATTTGATCAAAATGGGTTTTTCAAAAAGGTTTTATATGATATTTTCCTTTCGTTTTCGGACCTTTTTAAATAATACAATATTGATACCAATCAAACTCTAAAGGGACCCATTTCATATGATAATTTTGTGAATAAAATGATAAGAAATGGGGGGGTGTTGTAGAGCACAACAAAAAGTTATGTGAAAGTATTCCCAGCAAAAAGATAAAAATTATTATAATGATTATTTTATGTTAAACAATGTGAACTTGAATAATGTTAATATTTCTAGTCAAAGCTTATAGTTGGGTTTATGGGTTCTTAACCTGTTATCAAGAATGCAATGGATTTACAAGTTATTTATGAACATGATTGGAAAATTTTACAATTGACTAAAAATTTCAAATCAACAAGTAAAACTTTAGACTTGTACCATTGGGCTTAGTATGAATGTATGATCCTTTAAGGAGGAAAATGTTTGACTATGTATGAACCTTTCCATAATTTTTTAAATTTCACAGGACACAAGATTTAATGGGAAACATCATAGAATATAACTAAGTCCCCTTTGTTGAAGGTGTGGGGGATCACACTGCGGTCATATGTTTCTTAGAATTGTTATTGAATGGATTTATTGTGCTATAGAGAGGTGTGTTGATTTCCATCAACATATTTTTAAAATATGAGGTGTTATTCAAGGGGAACATTGTCTAGGAATAAATCTATGGGGATGTGTAGAGAAGGGATATTACATTTTATTGGTAGGATGGATTCCACCTCATGGATAATATGGAAGGGTGTGAAGCATTATAGATATTTTGAGTAATGTCCATTACACCCATGAGGAAAAATTTAGCATGTGGTAGTAATTTGTTTTGTGTTTTTTCGCCATATGTTGTAACAGAATCTTGAGGTCTTGATTAACAACTTCTACCTAGCCATTGGACTGATGCTTGTATGGTGAAGAAAACTCATGACATATCCCAAGGATCTAAGAGATTTATTCAAATATATTGTTTTCAAATTGTTTACAATCTTCAGACACTAATTCCATGGGAACCACAAACTCCATCATGACATGGTTAGATAAAATGTGGGTCACTATGTCGACCATATTGTTGAAAGTGGGAATGGATTCAACCCTTATGGTGAAGTAGGCCACTACAATTACTATATAATTCTGGTCATTTTGTGATAGTGGATTACAAGTCATGAAGTTCACCCGACCATTTGTAGAAGGGGTTAGTTGCAATTACAGGATGTAATGGAGTTATAGGGGATCATGTTTTGTGGGCATAAACCTAGTACCAAAGACACATCTTAACTATGTGGATGCATTCTCTAAACAATGTGGGCCAAAAATAACATTCACATAGAATTTGGTAGTAAAAAGACATTCCAGAGATGTGTTTCTTCCAAGTGCATTTTGATATACACTTCAGACCAACTTACCTTCTTAAACTATGAGGGAATGAGGTATAGTGGTATTAACCCCTTGTTTTTAGAGTACATCCCTAATGAAGTTATAACAAGGTGCTTAATGAAATATGTGTGATTGATTGTCTCATGAGGGACAAGGGTTGAAGTTTTGAGTTTGTAAATAGAGAAAATTGTAGCCATACTAAGGGTTATCCAAAAAGATAACAAAGAGAAGTTCATCAGGGAAATTATCATTTACAAGTGGATCCTTTGTATCTAAAGGTAGATTGGTAATGAATATGCAAGTATCATGGTCTTCTTTCTTTCAGGTGAGGTAAAATCGATGCCCAATTCCTCTATAATGTTATCCATCAAGAAAACATGTGGTTCATCATTCTATAGGTAATTATTTTATGGGGTTTGAAGTTTCAACTAATATGAAAATCCTTACGATAATGTAATGCCTTAAATTTTGTACTATGTGCACTAATGCAAGGGAAAATTTTTGAACTCAAATAATTGTTTCGCTTTTTCATCCCATTGGAAAGGTATATCTTGAAGGATAAGATGAAGAAATCCATCAACACAAGTGGCATAGTCAAGAATGAAGCAATGCAAGTAGTTGGCCTTTCCTTGAATACTTTCTAATGACACATAGTTTTGAGAAGGGTAATTTTTCAAATCACTTGGACCTTTAAGGGGTCTTCCATGATTCCTTTCTAGAAAATGATAAATCCAAGCAAGTAACTAGTATATATGTTTAATACACACTTAAGGTGATTCAAGTAGAGTTTCTATTATTGACATCATTGGAATATAGTACCAAAATCCTCAATGTGATCAGAGTGTTGATTGGAATGAAATGTGAGATCATCCAAATAGGCAAGGATAATATGAGTAATCTTGAAAAATTTAATTCATAACATTTTGGAAAGTGGCTGTTATGAAGCCAACTCGCAAAAAGATAGAAAAGAGAGATAAACACCTTAGAATTCAGCCTCTTTGAGGGGGCAACCTCCTTTACATTACACAAATGAACAATTCTTGGATGATTCAAATGACAAAACCTCCTTTCTATATATAGGAGTCTAAGGGTTCACAATATAATCAAGCCTACCTAACAATAATAGTATAAAGGCACAAAAATAACAATAGAGGGATTCTATGGGGCACAGTAATAACAATATGGGCACAACAATATTAATAACGGATACAACTACAATAGTAATGGGGGCATCACTAGTATTATAGGGACCTAACATGCCCCTCTCCTTCAAAAAAGTGTTTTCCTCAACGCTTGAGTAGTTCTAGATGCTTCTGTATAAAATTCTCATCCTCCCATGTGGAATCTTCAGCGGATAAGTTCTTCCACTTGATGAGATACTCTGAAATGGATCGATTTCATAGCTGTCGATTTCTTGTTTCTGTGACTGCTTCCAGTTCCAATATAATTTTCCCTTCCTCATCAAGCTCTGGAAATATTATTTGAACCGGGAGCTTGTTGCCTATAACCTTCTTTAAACATGAAACATGGAAAACTGGGTGCACTTGAGAAGCTGCAGGAAGCTCCAATTTGTATGCCATACTACCAATCTTTTGCAACACCTTGTATGGACCATAATACTATGGTGATAATTTATTATCCTTCTTAGCTTGCTTGATGGACATTTGTTTATATGTTTGTAGCCGTAGGAATACCCATTCACCTACATCAAAACTTCTTTCACTGTGATGTTCATCTACCTGTTGTTTCATTCTATTCTGCGCCAACATGAGGTTATCCTTTAAGAGTTGGAGAACTTGTTGTTTATGCTCGATGTGATTCTCCACTGCTTGAACCTTAGAATCTTCTCTTAAATATGATGTGATGGATGGTGGCTGATATCCATAAAGTCCAATGAATGGGGTCATTTTTGTTACAGTATGGAAGGAAGTTTTATACCACCATTCAGCCAGAGGCAACCATTTGACCTATTGTGTCTATTTATCAGATACAAAGCAATGAAGATATCCTTCCAAACATTTGTTTACTATCTCAGTTTGCCCATCAGATTGAGGATGATAAGATGAGATATGAGCTAACTGAGTACCAAGACAAGAAAATAATTATGTCCAAAAAATTCTAATAAAAATGGGATTTCTGTCACTTACAAATATCTTTGGGTTTCCATGTAGCTTTTGAATTGTTTCCATAAATTCAGTAGAAACTGTACTGGCTTTAAATGGATGTGATAATGCACAAAAGTCTGCATACATGGTAAGTCTATTAACTACCACCATGATGACACTCTTTCCCTCAGACTTGGGTAAACTTGTGATAAAATCCATAGAAACCTCCTCCTAACGTTGGCTTGGAATGGACAAAGGTTGTAATAGACCTGGTGTCTTAATTGTTTCAACTTTATTTTGTTGCCAAACCAAAAATTCCGCCACAAACTTTTGAATATCCAATTTAAGGCCATCCCAAAAAATTCCTTCTTAACCCTGTGGTAAGTTTCTAAAAATCCTAAGTGCCCTCCTAAGGTAGAAGCGTGCAATTCCAAAAGAATATTTTGTTTGAGTTGGGAATTCTTACAGAGGTATAAGAGATCTTTGTACCATAATGAATCATTTTTCCAGCTAAATGTATCAGATGTGTTGGAATCTTGTTGTAACTTTCGAATAAGTGCCCACACTTCTTTTTTATTCTTCCATTCCTCCCTTGCTTCATTTATCCAATCTGGTTGGATAATAAATGGCACACAACAATGCTTCAACATCCTCATCCTTCCTTGAGAGTGCATATGCCACAACATTTTTCTTCCCTTTTTTGTAGATGATTTCAAAGTCATAACTCAACATCTTTGTGACCCATTTTTGTTGCTCTTCAGAGGATAATCTTTGTTCTAAAAAGTATTTAAGGCTATCATGATCCGTTTTTACCTTGAAGTGTCTTCCCATTAGGTAGGGTCACCATTTCTCAAGTGCATGTAGTATTACCAACATTTCCTTCTCATAAATAGCTTTATGTCAACACATTCCCTTGATTGGATGACTTTCAAAAGCAATGGGTCTTTCATATTGCATTAAAACAACACCAATTCCATTTCTTGAAGCATCACATTCAACAATAAAGGTTTTTGTGAAGTCTGGTGTATCTAAGATCAGTGCTTGGCACATTGCCTCTGTAAGATATTCGAAGGCCTTTGTTGCTCGTGGAGTCCATGAAATGCATCTTTCTTCAATAATGTTGTTAGAGGTGATGCTATTTTCCCATAATTCTTAACAAACTTGTGATAATACCCTATCAACCAGAGAAATCCTTGCAGATTCTTTATGGATGTGGGGATTTTCCATTCCTTAATGGTTTTAATTTTGCTAGGGTCTACCTTAACTCCTTCATGAGATACAATATGACCTAGATATTCCACCTTTTGTACTCCAAAGAAACATTTGGATCCTTTTGCGTATAATTGTTTCTCCTCCAATAGTTGTAGCACCCTGTCAACATGTTCAACATGATCCTTCCAAGGCTTGCTGCAGATTAGTATATCATCAAAAAATACTAACACAAATCTTCTAAGGAAGGGTTTGAAAATGGAATTCATCAAACCTTGAAATGTAGAAGGTGCATTGGTAAGGCCAAAAGGCATGACCAAAAATTCATAGTGACCTTCATGAGTTCTAAATGTTGTTTTTGGAATGTCTTCAGTATTTATTCTGATTTGATGATATCTTGAACGAAGATCCAAATTGGTGAAGTAAATTGATCCATTCATTTCATCCAATAATTCATCAATTAGAGGAATGGGAAACTTATCTTTAATAGTGAGCTTGTTGAGCTCCCTATAATCTAGACACATGCACCATGATCCATCTTTCTTGTGCACCAATACTACTAGAGTAGAGAAAGAACTTTGGCTAGGTTGAATTATACCAGCCTCTAGCATTTCTGCAACCATACATTCAATTTCACTCTTTTGGGCATAGGGATATCTTTACGGCCTGATGTTTGGAGGAACACTTCATGGAATCAAATGAATAGCATGATCAAGATCACAAATAGGTGGGAGACCTTTGGGAGTCTCAAATACCTTGGAATGACTGTTTAGGACTTTTTGGAGATTTGGAGAAATAGATGATTTCGATGTGGAAACATCTAGCAAACATAATTGTGCAATTACACCTCGGTGTTCCTTTTTCAAAAGCTTTTCATACCATTAGAGCTGATTATCTTTCCCGGTTTCCCTGCAATACCCCTTAATTCAACTTCCTTTCCTTCCACAAAAAATTTCATGAAAAGTTCTTGAAAGTTAAAATCTATTGTACCCAAGGATTGTAGCCATTAGACTCATAGTACAACATCAGCACCTCCCATTGGAATGGAAAGCATTGGGCTATTCAATACATATTCTCCCATGGATAACTTGATGTTATGGCACTTTCTAGAGCAATTTATGGTTCCTCCACTTGCAACCATCACTTGACACTCTGGTGCTGGATATAGGAGCAATTCAATTCTTTTTCTATCTTACAATGAATAAAATTGTGGGTACTTCCTAAATCAATCAAGACTATTACCTTTTTCTTCTTGATATGTCCTTCTATCTTGATGGTTTGAGGAGTGGTAATTCTAGCCAATGCATTACAAGATATGTCTGGATTCATTTCTTCTTTATCTAGGCTTTGTTCCTGGAGTATATCCTTTTCTTTTGACCTTTCCTATTCCTTTTCTTCCTCCTCTTCACAATCTATGTAGAATAATTTCTTCTCAGCACACTTAGGACCTTTAGTGTATTTGCTATCACAACTGTAACAAAGCCCTTTTTCTCTTTTTTCTTCCAATTGTTGTGGTGTCAACCTTATAGGTTGTGGAAGGCTAGGGTCAACAACACTTCCATCTTTATAGTTGTGAGTGGTAGGCTTCCTGGTTTTCATAATTTTTCTTTCCATTTTTATCGCTAACCTGAATGCCTTCTCTGATGAATTAGGTTCCCAAATGTGAACCTCATGTTGCATATTATCCTTTAAAGTCCCTATGAACACGTCAATCCTATGCTCCTCTGTAATATCTTTTACCCTTATGTTCAATTTTTGGAACTCCTCAAGATGCTCCATCATTGAACCCTTTTGTTTGTGACTTATCAATTAGCTAAAAAAAGTGTTGCCTTTTGTATCCTCATAACGTGCTGTCATTTCTTCCATAAAAATTTGCTGAAGTGACAATTTTCTTATAAGAGCAAAGCCATTGATACCATACAAACTGTTTTGGTTCAAAATATAAAGTTGTAATACATACCTTTTGTGTGTTTTGCACATTATGGAGATCGAAAAATTGCTCCATCTCTAGTATCCATGTTGCAAGATCCATGCCATCAAACTTCCTCATATCGATTTTTGGAATATGGTGGGTGTTCAATCCAACATTAGAGTCTATGAAATCATGATTAACATTTCTTTTGTTCTCATCATGAGTTTCCTTTACTACCCTTTCACCATTAGTGACCATTTCTTGTAGCAACGTATTCAAATTTATCTTCAATTCTTCCATCTTATCGTCCATTCTATCCATGTTAGCATCCATGCCATTCATCTTAGCATCCATGCCATTCATCTTAGCTTCTACGTCTTTGTTTAAACCATCCATCTTAGATTTTGTTACTTTTTGTGCGAGTGACATTTGTTGCACTTGGTCTCGTAATTTTGATATATCATGTTGCATCTCTTCCTCTTCTTCATGAGTCATGCTAGAGCTTTTAGGTTTCTTACTAAGTGTTTGCATTTTCTTTCCCCGGGGCATCAATGACCGACAATAATGCTTTACTATGCCCTTTGAATTCCTTCAAACTATTTTTTCTAAGAAAGCTTATGCAAAATTTAAAAAAAAACTACACACCTTTTTCTTCACTTTGTAGGAGCTCAATATTGAATCTGATGTATCTCTATAAATTTAGATCATGCAGTTTTAAAATTGTGACCTGCCATAGCCCTCTATGTCCTCTTTCCAATGCCACCAGTCTGATCAAATTTAGATTCTCCAAGGCAGAGTTATGGAGAATCTCCTAAGATGACCTGATTATAGACCTTTCCAAAAGATCTAACTTGTACGAAGTGCCATGTCTCACTGTTTTGACCTTCGGATCTAAAAAATATATACCAGAAACTATAGTCTATCCTCTTTCTGTAACTTCTTATGAAATTTCAATCTGATGCTCAAAACAAAAGTTATGACAATTTTCCCCAAGTCACCTATTTGGAATGAAATTCGGGAGTCTGCAAAAATGCCAACTTCCTCAGATCATATCTCCGCAAATATAGCACAAAAAACTCTGAAATTTGGACCCGAGGTTCATCACGATTTCAGCCCAAACGGGTTTTTTTTTAGTGTATGAAACATCGCAGAAAAAAATTTATAGCGAAAATGCCATGATGACATGTTTGGAGCAGCGAAACCGTAGAATCCAAAGCTCTGATACCAAATGTTATGAAACCAGTTCACAAAAAGATATAAAAGAGAGATAAACACCTTAGAATTCAGCCTCTTCGAGGGGACAACCTCCTTTACATTACACAAATGAACAATTCTTGGATGATTCAAATGACAAAACCTCCTTTCTATATATAGGAGTCTAAGGGTTCACAATATAACCAAGCCGACCTAACAATAATAATATAAAGGCACAAAAATAACAATGGAGGGATTCTATGGGGCACAGTAATAACAATATGGGGACAATATGGGCACAACAATATTAATAAGGGATACAACTACAATAGTAATGGGGGCATCACTAGTATTATAGGGACCTAACAGTGGCGCTAGCATTTTTAAGGCCAAAGGGAAATACATGATACACAAATATACCCAAAGGTGTAGTGAAAGTCGTTTTGTAGTAATCCATATAGAATATTTGAATTTGATTGTATCCTATGAAGCATTTCATAAAGGACAATGGATCCCCTATTCATGAACTAACAAATGTAGTTGCTAGATTTATCACATTGTGTCATGGTTTTTCTATTGAATTAGTTTTTGAACCCACTTTCCTAGACAATATACCTGAATAGTGGGTTTTTAATGACGATGAAAAAGTTATTGAATTGCTCACCAACATAGAGATATTTAAGGACGTCATCATTGATGATGAAGAGCTTTATGCACAAAAACAACAAGAGAAGCAAATGAATATAGGTAAGCCCATCTCCAAAGTGGTGATTTCACTCAAAAAATACATTGATATGCATTCAAGATTCTAAGGACCTATCAATCCCAAGACTCGTAGTTCTACATTGAAGCATGAAATTGTAAACTTGGGAATTAATAAAGACTTAGTCTTCATCAACCTAGGTACCTGCTACTCACTAGCCTGCAATTATATATATATATATATATATATATATATATATATATATATATATATATATATATATATATATATATATATATATATATATATATATATAGATATATATATATATATATATATATATATATATATATATATATATATATATATATATATATATATATATATATATATATATCAATTATTCACAAGGTATAAAGATGTATTTTCTAGGATATATGATGAATTAAAAACCTATGATACCCATATTTTTAGTATGCCATTTTTTATCACTCAGAATTATCCTTAGAAGTTATCAGAAGAAGGAAGCATCCGAGGTAACCACAAACCAATATTTTAGGCTTAGGCTCTAGCCAACCTAAGTCCAGAGAAGGCTCTCTCTATATAATTTAGCTTTGTTTTTATGGGATTTTAGGCTAGTTCTGAATGTTCGTTGGGGTTTTGGTTTTGAATTGATGGTTGGGTGGTGGAATTATTGAAGCAGATAGATAGAGCTAGGTCTTCAAGCCATTGGGCTATGGAGTCAACAAATGGATAACATAACTAGATCAGATCATTAAAGGGAATGTTCATAGGGCAGGCTAGCAAAGCAACATGCAAATATTTAGGCCTAATGGCTGAAGTAATTCTAACTAGGGTGAAAGGGCACTTGAGAATCCTTGGAACGGGATTAGAATGAAGAGCAGAGGATGATAATGAACAAAGGGAAATTAAGAATCATTTGCTATAGATTAAAAGAGAAACTACGAAAGCTAAGGAGCAATTAACAATTCCCTAGCTAAGATAGTTTAAGAGAAAAAGTTAAGAATGAAAAGTAGTCAAGACAAAGTGCATTTAAGAAATTTCTGAAATTAATTCTTGCTATACATTTAGATCTTAGATATTTACACAACAGATTATGGAAAAAACGTAAGGAAAAACAACATTGAACATAGGAGAATACTTATTCGTATTTCATTTTACACAAGAATCCTGTAAAATATCTGATCATTATTCCTTGATCCAGCAAGCCAATCTAGTCATTGATACAATAGAACTTTGATTTTAGAGACAAATTCTATAGAGATGTCTTGGAATCCACCCAAAATACTTCAAATGAAGAAGTATTTATACAAATTCTAAACTGAAATATCTTGAAAAAATATCACGATTGGTTTTACAAATATCTCAAACTGATTTACATTAATAGAACTCAAATAAAGGACACCCAAAACTAATGAATATATTTGGCACTACATTTATGGATTTATGGTGATAAAAGAAGAGAAATTCGAATTTGATAGCAACTCTTAATTGATGATGAGGCATCCAAGTCACTAAGTGCATCCTTTCTTTGTGCATTTTGCCCCAGCAATTCTATAAAATTAGGGTCCATTGATACCTTTGTATATCTCAATCTGAGATAGATATGTAAAAAGTGAAAGCGTTCATTGTAGATAACTATGTTTTTGAGATAAACCTCTCTCAGTTTCCCAAAATTCATCTTCAACTGTTCACAATATTCTCTGCAAAAAGATGTCATAAACATGACTTTGCACAGTCCGAAAAATAGGCTGTGAAGAAATGCACTTATCTCACTTTTGGTAATAGATGTGTAAAATGTGAGATAGGTTTTTGTAGATTATCCTATTAGGAACACAAACCTCCTCCATGTTTTCAAAATTCATCTTGGATTGGGCGAACTAGTTTCTGAAAAACTATGGCTTAAATAGGAAATTTCTGAAGAATGTACCATTTCTGCTCTGATTTCATCTTTTAACCTTACATTTATTTTAATTGTTTTTCACTTTTACTTTGGATAAACTTCATTGTTGCTGGTCAAAGTGTTTTCATCTCTATTTAACCCTTACTACCTCCATGTTTACTTTATTGTTTACTTTTACCACTCTATTTTTCATCTATCTTCACTTTGACATGAATCTGTATGCTTTGTAACTGTCTACCCTATTGCATGTCTTCATGCTAGCTGCTCTACTTGAATTGGTGTTCAATATGATACTCTTTAACCCTGATACACTTTGATTATTCATTACTCTGTCCTTTTACCGTCACTGTATATTTTAGGTTTTTACTGTCTATTTCAACAGTAAATCATTTAATTCCATGTTTCCTCTGCTAGTATTTTAACTGTATGTTTTATTTTCTATCTCTATTTGAATAGATTTGATAACAATCTCGGAGTAAAGAAGTGTTATGACTAGTATTAAGACTATTTACCCAAGGTTGTGGTCTTTTGATCGCTTGTAAAACAAAACAAACTATTAGGAAAATGTTGGGTTGATAAGGAGGGTCATTAATGGCTTTATCAAGCTTTATAGGTCTATTGAGTGAGTCCAAAGTGCTTTCGGGAGGTAAAGCATGTTTGAATTGGTTAGCAGAGGCTTCAGGTGGTGTAGAAGGGTTACATAGGGTTTTACTGTACAAACAGCTGAAAACGAGCAAAACTAGAGTTTTTGTGTTTAAACAGGTAAACGTTTGATTTTTTTTTTTTTAATTTTGGTACAGAGTGAACAATAGACAATTTTGTCATTTAGCGAGAGAGTGGTAAGCAGTTTATTTCGCACCACTTTTGTGGGCTTGGTGGTATTCAGGAGGGGTTGCTCGATTCCATTCATTGAATGACACATAGCATTGGGGGCTAGGTGGAAAACCACTTTTTCGGGTGGGTATGATTTGGTGGATGATCCCACCCGAAATGGCTTATGAGCATTGGATGTGGGCCTTTAGATCGGACGGTGATCATGCTGCGAACGAGCGTGCAGTGTAATGGGGCGTGGCTGATGGGTTAATTGCAATGGTATTGTGATTAAGCATGGGTTAATGACAAACTTAGGCAGCGGGGGTGATTTGTGGAGTTTTATAGTTAAAACTAGGTCTAGGGATTTATTATATACATATGGGAAAGGGTATTAATGGGAATTAATATATAAAGGTTAGAAGTTAATATGAAAATGGTGGAAAGGAATTGCGTTAAGCATAATGTATTTTCTGTGATTTGTTTTCTTTTCGTATATTTGCATTATAACTTAGGCTAAAGTGTGTTTGTGGGTTTTTGGGAAAAAGGGGTTTTACATGGGGGTGATTACTTTCCCTAGGAAAATAGTGTTTTAACCTTAGGAAAAGGGGTTTTATTAGGGAAATGAGGGGGAATGAAGGGAGATGAATTTTTGATGAAGGGGAATCTAGTACTTGTTGTCCTTAAGTCATTAAGTCGAGGGTCTGGTCCCTCAAGAAGTCAGAGAAATGCTCTAAGCCTATTTGACTTAAAGGATTTAAGTACTTAGAATTTATTTATGGGAAATTAGTAAAGTAAAGCGGTGAAATGAATGGGGGAAGTTAATTAATTGACTTTGAAAACCTTATTCATGCTTAATTGCCCATTCACATTTGAAATTCATGTTGAAAGATGATAAATGTGCTTTTGTCTAATCAATCATCATACTTCTGCAACCTTTCTTCTACTTACCCATCTACTCATCCTACCATTTTTTCTTCATTTTATTTGGGTGCATTTAGGCTAGCAAACCCTTATCCATTTTCTTTTAAAGCAAGAAACTATCTAATTCTAACCTTATATCATCCAAGGGCTCAGATTAAACTGATGAGCTCCTTTTATTTACTCTACCTATCTAATGATCTGCCAAGATTAAACAATTTGGTCAGATTTTATTCTCTAACTATCAACATGAAATTTAAATTATGGCATAATCAAGATTAAATAGTTTGATTATCATGGATTGTGGCTTGAATAACAAGCTGCACACAATCATTATTATGCATAAAAGTAAATAGTAGTGGCACTTTGACCTTTTCTTATTCTTTTTTTCCTTTGATTTTTCTTTTAGGACATACCCTCTTTTCATTTTTTTGATTTTTTAATATCTAAAGCATTTGCAGAAAACAAAGGTATGTACATATTACAAGGCTTAACCTTAGCCATTCAAAATGATGACTCCTATTGGTATAGGAACCTAATAGTGGCTCCACTTGGGGATGGAATTTCCTTTTGAAATGTCAATAACTCTAAGATTAGTAGCCCTTGAAATTTGAATTTAGTTACCTTGTGCTTTGTCACCCTTCATCCTACTTTATTCATACTTATGATAGTAAATCCTTAAAAGCTTATGGCCATCTCTCGAGGCTTCAACTCCAAATGTTTACCATCCAGTCCAAACTAGTCTTCTCAAAATAAAATATGTACAAATGGGAAGTAACCATTAGTAACTAGGTTCAAAGTAATGTTTTATTATTCGACCATTTACTGGCCCACCTGCTTCTTCAATACTATCAAGTCCTCTCAGGAAGTAATCATTATTTCCTCTGTAAGCATAAATGACATAGGGACCTTTCCATAGGAAATCAATTTTCCCATGTTTACCTTTGCCTTCCCTCCTTAAATCCCACTTGAGCACCTTATCACCTAGGTAGGAATCTTTAGCCTTAGTCCTTTTATCAAAAATCTTTTTAACCTTTTCCTACACAACTTGAGATTTGATCTGAAACTCAAAGGTGTTGCAACCTTCAAACCAAATTAGTAAACAATCAAGACCTTAGGGCCTTTTTCTTGGATTCAAATCCTTTATTATTTATTTCATAATCTACAGAAAACTAAATTAAATCAAACTGAAATGCTACCTACTCTATATTGTTGAAAATCAGGCTGACTTAAATAATACAAAAATGCCAATGAAGCCAGTCAAGCAACTGCAGAAACAAATGGACTGCTTGACTGATTGTCAGTAAAGTCAGAAGCATAATTTGATCATGTACCCACATAATCAAAACTATGATATATAAAGGCCACTGCTGATGTATTTGGTCCTCATAGAGAAAACATGTTAAAGAACTTGAGCTGAGAAGAACCTCCATATAATCTGCTATAGGATCAATAGAAGCATAAAGTATGATAATTTCCTCTAGGCCTTCATTGTCTAATTGATTAGTTTTATCCTCAATATTAAACCCTGAAACTACTTCTTCAGTCTGGTTCTTGAAAGAATAATCATCCTTAACCTGCAAATCAAAAGGCAATATAATTTCCTCTTGGTTTGGAGAAGGCTAGCAAAGCAACATGCAAATCTTTAGGCCTAATGGTGAAGTAATTCTAACCATGGTGAAAGGGCACTTAACAATCATTGGACTGTCATCAGAATGAAGAACAAAGGATGATCATGAAAAAAGGGCAATTAAGAATCCTTTGCTATAGAAAGAGGAGAAACTACGGAAGCTAAGGAGCAATTAAGAGTTCCCTAGCTAAGATAGTTTAGGAGAAAACATTAAGAATGTAAAGCAGTTAAGACAGAGTGCATTCAAGTAATTTATAAAATATCATTCCTTGCTATACATTTAAATCTTAGAAATTTACACAACATATTATGGAAAGAACATAAGGAAAAACAACATTGAACATAGGAAAATACTTATTCATATTTCGCTTTACACAAGAATCCTGTAAAATATCTAATCTTTATTCCTTGATCCAATAAGCCAATCTAGTCATTGATACAATAGAACTTTGATTTGAGAGAAAAATTCTATAGAAATGTCTTGTAATCCACCCAAAATACTTCAAATGAATAAGTATTTATACAAATTCTAAACTGAAATATCTTGAAAAAATATCAAGATTGGCTTTACAAATATCTCAAACTGATTTACATTAATATCACTCAAATAAAGGACACTCAAAACTAAGGAATCTATTTGGCACTATGTTTATGGATTTATGGTGATAAGAGAAGAGAAATTCGAATTTTATAGCAACTCTTAATTGATGATGAGGCATCGAAGTCACTAACTGCATCCTTTCTTTGTGCATTTTGCCCCAGAAATTCTGCAAAATTAGGGTCATTGATACCTTTGTATCTCTCAAACTGAGATAGATATGTAAAACATGAAAGATTTTAGTGTAGATAGATATGTTTTTGAGATAAACCTCTCTCAGCTTCCCAAAATTCAGCTCTAGCTATTCAAAATATTCTCTGCAAAACGATGTCATAAACAAGACTTTGCATAGTCCGAAAAATAGGCTTTGAAGACATGCACTTATCTCACTTTTGGCAATACCTGTGTACAAAGTGAGATAGGTTTTTGTATATTAGCCTCTTAGGAACACAAACCTCCTCTAGGTTTTCAAAATTCATCTTGGATTGGCCAAACTAGTTTCTAAAAAACTATGACTTAAACAGGCAATTTTTGAAAAATGTACCATTTCTGCTCTGATTTCATCTTTTAACCTTACATTTCTTTTAATTGTTTTTCACTTTTAATTTGGATAAACTTAATTGTCACTGGTGAAAGTTTTTTCATCTTTGTTTAACCCTTACAACCTCCATGTTTACTTTTAATGTTTACCTTTACCGCTCTGTTTTTTCATCTATCTTCACTTTGACATGAATATGTATGCTTTGTAACTCTCTTCCCTATTTTTTGTCTTCATGCTAGCTGCTTTACTTGACTTGGTCTTCAATCTGATACTCTTTTTCGTGATACACTTTGAGTATTCTTTACTGTGTCCTTTTACCTTCACTGTATATTTTAGGTTTTTACTGTTTATTTCAACGGTAAATCATTTAATTTCTTGTTTCCTCTGCTTGTGTTTTAACTGTATGTTTTATTTTCCATCTCTGTTTGAATATATTTGATAACAGTCTTAGAGTAAAAAGGTGTTATGACTAGTATTAAGACTGTTTATCCAAGGCTATGGTCTTTTGATCGCCTGTAAAATAAAACAAAGTTTTAGGAAATCGTTGGGTTGACAGGGAGGTTCATTAATGACTTTATCGATCTTTATAGGTCTATGGAGTGAGTCCAAAGTGCTTTCAGGAGGTAAACGATCCTTGAAGTGATTAGTAGAGGCTTCAGGTGGCACAGAAGGGTTACACAGGGTTTTACTGCACAAACAGGTGAAAACGAGCAAAACTGGGGTTTTCATGCTTAAACGGGTAAATGTTTGATTTTTTTGAATTTTGGCACAAAGTGAACAGTAGATGGTTTTTTCATTTAGCAAGAGGGTGGTAAGCAGTTTATTTCGCACCGCTTTAGTGGGCTTGGTGATATTCAAGAGGGGTTACCCGATTCCATTCATTGAATGACACGTAGCATCGGGGCCAGGCGAAAAACCACTTTTTCGGGTGGCTATCATTCGACGGATGATCCAACTTGAAATGGCTTATGAGCATTGCATGTGGGCCTTCAAATCGGATGGTGATCATGCTGTGAATGAACGTGATGGGTAATGGGGGCGGGGCGATGGGTTAATTGTGGCAGTATGGTGATTAAGCATGGTTTAATGACGAACTTATGTGGCGGGGGTGATTTGCGGAGTTTTTTAGTTAAAACTAGGTCTAGGGATATTAATGTAAGGGATTTAATATATACATATGGGAAAGGGTATTAATGGGAATTAATATATAAAAGTTAGAAGCTAATATGAAAATGGCGGAAGTGAATTGCGTTAAGCATAATGTATTTTCTGTGATTTGTTTGCTTTTCACATATATGCATTAAAACTTAGGCTAAAGTGTTTTTGTGGGTTTTTGGGAAAAAAGAGTTTTACATGGGGGTGATTACTTTCCCTAGGCAGATAGTGTTTTAACATTAGGAAAAGGGGTTTTATTTCGGAAATGAGGGGGAATGAAGGGAGATGATTTTTTGATGAGGGGGAATCTAGTACTTGTTGTCCTTAAGTCATTAAGCCAAGGGTCCGGTCCCTCTAGAAGTCAGAGAAATGCTTTGAGCCTTTTTGACTTAAAGGATTTAAGTACTTAGAATTTATTTATGGGAAATTAGTAAAGTAAAGGGGTAAAATGAATGGGGGTAGTTAATTAATTGAATTTTTAAACCTTATGCATGCCTAATTTCCCATTCACATTTGAAATACATGTTGAAGGATGATAAATGTGCTTTTGTCTAATCAATCATCATACTTTTGCAACCTTTCTTCTACTTACCCATCTACTCATCCTACCATTTTTTCTTCATTTTATTTGGGTGCATTTAGACTAGCAAACCCTTATCCATTTTCATTTAAAGGGAGAAATTGTCCAATTGTAACCTTATATCATCCAGGGGATCATATTAAACTGATGAGCTCATTTTATTTACTCTACCTATCTAATGATCTGCCAAGATTAAACAGTTTGGTCATATTTTATTCTCTAACTATCAACATGAAATTTAAAGCATGCGATAGTCAAGATTAAATAGCTTGATTACCATGGGTTGTGGCATGAATAACAAGCTGCACACAATCATTATTATGCATAAAAGTAAATAGTAGTGGCCTTTTGACTTGCACACTTTCATGGTATTTTGTTTTTTGGGGTTCATATTTTTTTACTTTTATGGACCTTTTCTTATTCATTTTATCCTTTGATTTTTCTTTTAGGACATACCCTCTTTTCTTTTTTTTGATTTTCTAGTATGGAAAAAATTTGTAGAAAGAAAAGGTATGTACATATTACAAGGCTTAACCTTAGCCACTCAAAATTATGACTTCTATTGGTATAGGAACCTAACACCATTCCTATAAAAACGGATGTAAAATTGTTTCAACAAAAGTTGCACAAGTTCATCCCACAAGAGAACCCCTACGACAAAAAGAGCTCAAGAAGATGATGGATGTCAGGATCATAAATAATAAGTTTCAGTTTGGTCTCAGACCTCAAACAATAAAGTATGCAAGAAGGATAATTATTCATTGCCTCGAATGGAGTAGATTCTCTAGAAAGTATCAGGATCTAAAATGTTTTCTTTGTTGAATGGATTCTATAAACAATATTTACTTGGTCACCCAGAAAAACTTAGGTCAAAACTACCTTCCACACAAACTGAGGCACTTTCACTTATAGGAGGATGGAATTTATGGTAATTGATGTTAATGCTTCCATTTAGAATGTGATAAATATAATCTTAAGGGGTCTCTTAGGAGTAGGTGTGGTTTTCTTACTAAATGAGATGACTATTTTTCACAAGAACAAGTCAGATCACGCACACCACATGAAGCAAATCTTCAAAACATGTAGGAAATATGGAATATCATTAAAAGAAAGGAGGATTACTTTTGTTTTTCATGAAGGAAATATTTTAGGACATGTGATATATATGAAAAGAATATTAGTTAATAATGAAACTATTAGATCTATCACATAGATACCTTACCCAAATAACAAAAATATATGAGATCCATGCTCCGAAAGATTTATTTATTTAATAGGATAATTTCATACTTTGCACAGATTGTCAAACATTTGCAAAAGATGATAAAAATGAAGTAATTTTTAAATTGAATACTATAGGAAAGAAGGTAATTAAATAAGTTATAATACGTTCTCTAACCCCATATAGTTGGGACTTTGATAAGGAATTATTTATTTACATGTTTTCCATTTGCAATCACTCTCTTATAAAATGATGGCTAGGGGAATGGTAGGCCCATCTCATCTATGAATATAATATTAAGAAGTATTGAATTGAAATAATGAGGTATTGACCAAAAGGCTTATGTAGTGTACAAGGAATTCAAAATATTCCAAATGAACATCTTGAAAATTCAAGTTAAGGTGATTGTCCCTCATCCTACAATAGGATCAGCTTTGTTCTAAAAATAACTTGGGGAACAAAAGGAAAACAAGACGACCTATTTCCAAGCATATGATCTTGAATTTAATCTTTCAGACATCATCATAGGTTGTGTTCTATTAAGACTCTCTACAAAATATCTGGACCCTAAGGATGATGAAGGTGAAACTTGGGAGAGCGAATGAGATATCTACTAATCTAACACTCCTTGCTTTCTTCAACATGAAGATTGATTGTACTTGGATGTAATATATATATATATATATATATATATATATATATATAAAGGTTCCACGTTTTCACACCTCAACCCTAAGTGAAGGAAAGTCACACTCAAAGCCTAACAATATCAACTCATTGACGAAGTGCACCATAATGGAGTCCTACTTTCTTGTTTAGAGAAAGATAATATTTTGACAAAGTAATCTCAAAGATGCATGATGGACCTCTAGAAAAAACGTTGTAGGTGATACTATAGCACATAGGATCCTAAAAGGAGCGTGTGACTATCCTACTATCTACAGATATTCCCGTGCTTATATCAGGAAATGCCCAGATAACCAAAAGTGTGCTAGTAGAGAGAAATAATGTGTCATACCTTTGCAACTGTTGACAATAGAGGAACTATTTCAAGAATGTGAATTTTACGTGATTGGTGAAATTTATCCTTGTTCATCTAAGCAACATTTTTTCATCTTGATAGCCACTAACTATTTCACATCGTTCAATGAGATTATACCACCGAATTCAATTGGTGACCAAGTTGTCATTTATTTACTCAAACAATACATTATAACCCATTTTCATGTTCCTAATTCTTTGGTTTACGATAATTCCACTTGATTTTCATCTCCTAGATTGACTAAACCTCCATTGTATAATGGAATTGCACTAAAACACTATTCTGATTATTACCCACAAGGAAATGGATTGGATGAGTCTAGAAACAAAAGTATGATTATTATTTTAAATAAAACCATAATTGATCAACAAAGAAACTATAATAATTCATTTCCCAATTCTCTATGGGTAGATTCAGTCACACTAAAAACTTCCCTATGAAACTAACCTTTTTTCTTAGTCTATGGGAAAGAATATATATTGTTAGAAGAATCATCACACCTCTATGGAATCCATAATTATCACCTTTAGGATTCTATTTATCAGTTTGGAAATTTTATTAAGACTTGCAGGTTTTGGTGTAACAAAAAACCTCTTCATGATTTCAGAGTCTGGACACAGGTGTGATAACCGTGAACTATGTTTGAGAGTAGGTGTTGGAAGAATCATCACACCTCTATGGAATCCATAATTTCCACCCTAGGGTCCCTAGTTACTGGTATGGAAAGTTTACTAACACTTATGGGTTTTTGTGTGAAGGAAACCTCTTCATATATTTCCAACTAATGTATTATTACCTACCTTGTACTTGTCTTGAGAATCCCATGGTGAGTATTTCACTCTTTACAAGAGAAAATCAACATAGTTTTTAAAATGGATAAACAGAGGGAGGAAGATAAAAAACAACTTGCCATTCACCAGTGGATTATTATGTAGTTTGAAAAGAATTTTACTAGTGATAAATAATTCCAAATTGTGACACCCCTTGTGTGACCCTCTTTTTGTAAAGGACAAATGATGACAGTGCATTTCCAGCATGGAGGATCATGACTAGCCAAGATATTTTGTAAATGTAAAAAATAATGAAATGTGATTAGATGATTTGAGTAGTGGAATATATGGATGCATGGTAGGGAGAGTTGCGATTGGTGAGGTACATGTGACAACACAACCCACCACAATATATTTAGAATTGCAATGACTAAGAGAGAAGGTGTCGAGATTCCTTTGGGGTGGGAGGATTAACCCATGATGTGAGAGAGGGAGAAAAAAATTTGAAAATTGAACTTAATGCATGAATGAGAGGGGAATAACACAAAGCATATTGGGAAATAAGAAGACTATGAGAAGGGGAGTCCAAGGAGAGAAAGAAAAACTTTAAGAATTGTAGGCTTTAACCCTATGCAAAAATTACCAGCATACGAATTCTAAAAAAAGAAAATAAACAATGGTGAGAGGATAAAAAATAAAATAGATATACACAGAGGTTTTCCCCGAATCCAAAAACTGGGGCTACTAGATTGATTTTTCATTATATTCCTTTCAATGTTACAATAGATATATATATATATATATATATATATATATATATATATATATATATATATATATATATATATATATATATATATACATGTCAAAGAATCCATAAACCCCAATCCATTAAACTTGGATTATAACGTAACTGTATTTCCCTTGTCCATATCCACAAGATACGATGGGAAGAAAACCATCATGCCAAAAACCATGTGTGAAATCCATGCACAAAGCCATAGGTAGGTCTGCCCATCTAATATAGTGTCCAAAAACAAATTTCTCAGGATGCTTCCTTGCACCCTGTGTAAAGGGGTTATCAGCCCCCCTACAAACCCCACAACAGGAGGATACCACCCCCCTGCGAACCCCCCATTGCACTCGGTGAAACAAAAGGGGTGTTGGCCAACCCCATATAACCCCTTGACTTCACGCATTGGGCTAGTCGTGGAAGGAATATAACACACATAGAATATTATCCCACTTGTTGTTTTATTGTCCACAGAGGGGATTGTTGAGCACTAGAGAAGGTATGTTTTTATCATTTATTTTGTCATCTTTTCTTTAAAACTCATAACCTCTTTACATCATGAACTAGGTATATGACAAGAGATTATGATAAAATCTAGAAGATTTGTATGCAACGTGAAATAACTAATGGTTACCCTTTTCCTATGCAGAAAAGCGAGAAAATGAAAGATTGCCATCCCAAAGGAAAAGACAAGACAAATTTAACTGTTGTCCCTTTGATAGGGAGCCGCATTCAAACAAGGCGATCCAAATTGTAGTGTATCAGTGAGGAAAAGGAAAAGGAGATACCAAATCGGCGGAAGAGAACAAGATGATAACAGAGAGCTAACAGATTGGCGAATCCCTTAGGATCCTTTGATCCTGAGGGATTGCTACCTTAATAATTTTTTGTATTGTTGATATCTTTGCTCAGTTGCTATAAGAAGGGGGCAACATTGCTAGCATGGGGATGGACTTTTTTGTTTTTATGAAATTCTCCTTTGTACTTGAAACTTTGATCATCGACTCTCTTTCAAGAGTGATTCAATGTAACTCTATTTGGATGTTTTAATATATAAATCTTGTTGTCGTTCCATCTTTGATTCTAGAGTAATATTAAGTAGTGTTTCCTTGGAGGCTAAGGGCCCGACCTTGGTGGATCACTTGCTCCTGTACCATTATTTTTGATTCGTGTGTGGTTTGATCTCTTCTATTCACTCTGTTCAGTAATCTGATGTGCCTTACTATTTTACATATTGATTCTGTTATATCTCGTTTATACTTGACTAAGTAATGTTAATCTCTACAACAAGAATGTTATGCTATTCATTCTAACTTTATATCGCATCGCTAATCCTCTAACAATTGATATAACATTGTTTTCCTTACAGATTACCATTGTTGTTCGATTACAGAGTAACAGTGTTGTATATTCATAAATCGATATTACTATATTTATCTATGGTTTACTCTTAAACGTGATTGTTGTTCATTTGGGATTGTTGTTCCATCGTGATCACAATTGTTGTTTCTTTATAACTGTGATTCATGCTCAACATATCGAAGCTCAAATTACTGTTCCTTTGAAAATTAAGAGTGTCGTGTGTAATATCTGATTTGGTTTGTTGTACATTTACATTTGATTTAAGTTGTTGTTCTATATTTCATTTCTGTTAGTTTGTCATTCTATTTTCGTTTTCTATTCAATTCATCTCTAAAGTAAAGATTGTTACTCAATTCCTGTAGGATATAATTATTGCTACATTCATTTCTGTAGGTTAAGGTTTTGTTGTTCAACCCTGTTAATAAGATTAGTTGTTGTTCCATTTCCTGTCATTTGAATTATCATTGCTTTGGTGTGCAGAATGGTCTGAGACTGTAGTGAACAATGACATCTATTATCTAGTTCCTAGATTGATGATCCTTTCCTTGATTGCTTTTATTTGCATCCGTTTACAGAGGGAAGAGTTACCATTACTGTACCCTTGACTGATAAATTGTTGTAGGTTTCTGAATGCATGATTTAGGTTTTAAGTTTCTTTTTTTGTAAGTATATTTTATTCCAAGCATCCATTTACTCTTGTATTTAGAGCACTATACTACTAGCATTACTCTGACAAATGACCACCTCAAACTAAGTACACTCTTTGAGATAACAAATTGTAATTGGATTGACAATTAATTTAGGGTAAATAGAGGTGAAAAAGACCCTTTTTACTACTCGACATTTTGGCGCCATTTCCAGGGAAGAGTGTAGCAATTTGTTCTTTTCAGAGTTGTGTAAGTACCTACTAGGAGAGAATTGGGTTTTAAAAATGGAAGGTAAGAACCTGCGTACAGAGCATGTAACAACCCTGCTCCCTTGCCCACTTTCCTATAGATTTGTTCTTGTTTTTGGGTAGAAATTAGCATTTGATTTGTGTGCATGACTAAGTAGAAAAATCTTGAAAAGAGTCCTAAACCACTACCCAAGTCTGATAAAGCTAAGGGGTCGGTGAGCCTTGGCCGATCGACCTTTATAGACGAAATCCTTAAGAAAGCAGAATCTCAACCTTTAGTAGGACCTAGAAAAGTTACTTCTAGACAACCTACTATTTCCCTTTAGGCCACAAGATCACCATCTGTAGCCTTTGTTGAGGTGCATAGTCAAACTGAGGAGCAAGATTTTCAAGAAATTGAGAATTCTAGCCCAAAATCATTGCAAGAAGGGAACCTTAGCAACCTCTATGAAGGAAGAGGAGAAACAAGGGAAATTGAAGAATCAAGATCTCCTCTTGGGATAATTCAGCCATTAAGTAGCCCAGATAAGGGAAGTGCTGCAAAAATCATTCATAATGAAGTTGAAGAACCTCAAGAATCAAAATTCCCCAGACATTAGGAAATCTCATCATCCCAGATCAAGGGAGTGTTGTTAAGGCCACTCATGCTCCTTCTTGTCAACCTAGGAATACCCTCCTAGACATCCCAGAAGGTTATTGGCAAATATTTGACCAAATGGCCCAGAACCAACCAAACACCCAAACCTCTACACTACAATATCCCATTGTGGATACTGCAGCTAATGCACCTATGAAAGCAATTCCTCTCCAGCATATCCCTACATTTCATGGCCTTACATTAGAAGATCTGGATGCATTCTTGTTTGAATTTGATGTCCTGTGTAGAGGATATGACTATACCACCAATCCCCAAAAACTAAAATTATTTCCCTCTACACTAAAAGGGTTTTCTTTAAGATGGTTTATGGGGTTAGGTGGCGGTGTTATAAATAACTGGGATCAAATGAAAGATGCTTTTCTGAAAAAATATCAGGATTATTGCAGGTCTAGAGAGTTAAAAGATGAAATATTTCAGATGGTAGCTAGACCTAATGAAACATTAGAAGAGTATGTTGAATGTTTTCAGTATAATCTTCAAAGATCTCCTTATGCATCATTACCCTTACCTGATAATGTATTAAAAACAACATTTATTAAAGGAATGAAGGAACAATGGATTGAAACACTAAATATTATTGGAAAAGGAGATATTTATTAGGAAAATTTTGCTGACATTCTTGATTTATGTATCAAAAGTTCAAGAGGCAGCACAAGACTAAAACCAGCAGAACATGACAGGTTTACAAGAGACAACAAGATCTCTACAGAAGGAGTAACTCGCACAGAAATTGGAAATTTATTAGAAATTTTCAAAACTGACATATTGGGGACACTAACAACACAACTTGATATTATGAAAGCCAAACAGAAACAAGCAGAGTCAGAATAGAATCTGGCAATCTTCTATCCCAGATGCAGAAAGAAACACAGCCACAAAGAGTGTCCATTAGATGTGGTTCAAGTTTGCACCATTTGTACGAAAGACCATTCTACAAAGAGTTGTCCCTCACTTGCTGGATTGAAAGCAGTATACAAGGAAGCGGAAGAAGAGCCAGAACCTATGTGCCTACTTAATCAGTGCTGTCAATGGCAGCCGCGACAATCAGGTATGTTCCCCGATCCAGCATCTTCTTTTCAGCCTCCACAATATCATGCTCAGCAATATAATACAATGTAGCAAAATCAATATCACTTCTCAAATTGGTCAAAACAACCATTTCCTTCATCATCACCATGGCCAAATCAAGCATGTCAACCCAATTGGCCAAATTTTCCATATGCTCCACCATATGGGCAAAAGAATGTATATCCAGCACAATGGTCCCCTCCTACTTCACATAGTCAAGCCTGGCAGACAAACTAGCAAAGACCGATGAATCAGCCAGTAGGAACCATTCTGCTCCCTCAACCTACATTGCCAACCTTGAAACAAAACCCCCAGTCTAACTTAAGACCGCAACTCCTAGCCCAACCCAACCCAAATCCAAATAACAGACTAGTCCAATCTATTCAAATAATTAAAACACCAGAACTAGAAACCAATCTAGAGGAGTGAAATGACCTTCAATTAAGATTTGGGCGCATTATAGAAACAGAGGGAGATAGAACCGCTCAAGTTGACAATCAGTTACCTGTAGAACAACCATTACATGATGTGGCTACAAAACAGAATCATGATCAAGCAACCACATCTTCTCCCCCATTCCTAGAATGATTAATTATACCTCGGCCTATACAACATCCTGATTTTGACATTCTGGGAGAAGTTAGAAACCCGTACATAAAAATCCCACTCCTCCAAGCCATCCAAGACATCCCAATATATGCAAAAACAATCAAAGAGCTATGTATAAAAAAACCGAGGAGAATAAAAAATAACCCAACAGTCCAAGTAGTTGGCACCTTATCCAACCTATTATCAGGAAAAGAAACACCCGTTAAATATAAAGACCCAAGAAATCCAATAGTAACAGTAAAAATCAATGGACAAAGTTTTTCAAATGCCTTAGTTGATTTAGGGGCTGTAAATTAATATCATAACAACCACCACTTGTCAAAAACTGGGCATTACCTTAGTAGAACCAACTTCCACTTTATTAGAGCTGGCTGATTGATCTGTGGTTAGGCTAGAAGGTAAAGAAAATGATGTCATGGTATCCATTGATTCCTGGGAGTATGCTGCTGAAATTCTGATAATAAACCCCAAAAATCGACTTGATGGACATCCATTGATTTTAGGCAAACCTTGGCTTGCAACCGTTGATGCTTATATTGGCTACTAACAAGGTAGTATGACCATAACTAGAGGGGCTAATATCAAGAATCTAGCCTTGCAACCTCCCGTCTAGCCAAGTGTCACAATAATAAGAACTCACAAACATCCTGTATCATACCTCACCGAAAATTTTAGATCCCCATTAACCATCGAAGATGCCCTCGATTTCAAAGATCACATAGAGGATGATGTTATTAACAACTTTATTAGCCAGACTGAATCTAGATCCCACATACAATGTCACATGATAGAAGCAACAACAAATGAATTAGAAGAAGATCCTCTCAAAGAAACACATGATCAAACCATACCTAATACCCCTGTGTCAAATAGCAAAACTATAGAAATTGAGCCAGGAAAAACTTTAAACATTAATGGCAACCTCACTCCTGAACAAGAAGAGAAGCTAATCAAACTACTGAGAAAATAAAAAGAAGCATTTGCATGGGATTATCCTGACATGAAATGAATCAATCCCCAGTTATGTACACACCACATTTACACAAAAAAGGATGCAAGACCTGTTCGCCAACCAAAAAGGAGACTTAACCCTCATCTAAAAGACATTGTAAAATATGAAATTCAAAAACTTTTAGATGTGAACTTCATTTACCCTATCTCTGATAGAAAATGGGTCTCTTCGCTTGTAGTGGTACCAAAGAAGAATGGAAAGTGGAGGATTTGTGTAGATTACAGAGAACTAAATAAAGCAACATAAAAATACCACTTTCCCCTTCCATTCATTGACCAGGTATTAGATACTTTAGCAGGAAAGAAATTCTTTTCTTTCTTGGATGGCTTGAGTGGATACAATCAGATTTAGATTGCCCTTGAAGACCGGGACAAAACTACTTTTACCTGTCCTTGGGGAACATTTGCCTACAGATTTTTACCCTTTGGCCTATGTAATGCCCCTACCACATTTCAAAGGGCTATCCTCAGCATCTTTTCAGATTTAATAAATGAAGGGCTCAAAGTATACATGGATGATTTTACACCATATGGAGATGATTTTGACCCAGCAATGGACACACCAGAAAAAGTCCTGCAATGATGCATTGCCACTAGACTCTGTTTGAGCCATGAAAAATGCTATATGATGATGACTGAAGAACTTATTCTAGGCCATTATATCTCAGCAGCTGGAATATAGGTAGATCGAGCCAAAATTCAGATAATTTTCTTAATACCTACTTCTACCACTCAAACAAAGGTGCGCAGTTTTCTTGGATTTTCTGCTTATTATAGGAGATTTGTAGAACACTTTTCTCATATTGCTACACCTTTATATGAACTAACAGGAAATGTTGACTTTGTGTGGACAGAAAAATGTGACCGTGCTTTTTAGGATCTGAAAAAGCTTGTGTCAACAGCCCTAGTACTTAGAGGTCCAAATTGGGACATGCCATTTAAAATTTCATCAGATGCTTCAGACACAGCTATTGGAGCAGTTCTTGGGCAGGAAGAAGATAAAAAACCATATGAAATTTATTATATTAACAAAAATTTATCTCCTACTGAATTGAACTATACTATTACTGAAAAGGAATTTTTAGTTGTAATACATGCTGTTAATAAATTTAGGCATTATTTCACTTGATATCCTGTTGTCTTATATACAGATCACTCTGCAATAAAATATTTAGCAAATAAACCAATCATAAATGGTAGAGTAACCAGATGGCTGATTTTATTGCAGGAATTCGATATCACAATAAAGGACCGACCTGGAAAAGAAAATCTTGTAGCTGACTTTCTCTCACAAATGCGAAAACTAGTGGACATAGCAGTAGTCGAAGGTCAATTTCCAGATGAACATTTGTTTGTTGTCACTGTTAAAACACCCTGGTATGCTGATGTTGCAAATTATTTAGCAGTAGGAAAATTACCAAAACATTTGACCCCCAATGAACGAAAGCAAATTGTCCAGCATAGTACTCGATTTTCTTGGATTGGGGGCTATCTGTTCCATATGGAGGAAGATATGCACATCACGAGATGCATCCATGAAAAGGAAATTTTTGACATCTTGAAAGCTTGTCACGACGGACCATGTGGCGGACATTTCGCAAATCGGAGAAATGGTCACGAGGTGTTGCAAACAGTGTATTATTGGCCCACAATCTTCAAAGATGCAAAGAAGTTCGTTCAATATTGTGACAGCTGCCAAAGAGCAGGATGCCCTGGACAACCTAACAAAATGCCCCTGAACCCACAACTAGTTATTGAACCATTCGAATGATGGGTGTTCAATTTTGTTGGTCCAATCAAACCATCATCGAACCAAAAAACATATATTTTGGTAGCAACAGAATATGTCACTAAATTGGTTGAAGCAAAGGAATTTCCGAGAGCTATGGAGGATTTCATTATACAGTTCATGTTCCACATATTTGTGTGATATGGCCTCCCAAGAGATATAATTACGGATGGAGGACCACAGTTTGCCGGTAATAAAATTGCTGCAACACTAAGAAACTATCATATTCATAATAGAATTGCTACTCCATACCACCCACAGCCGAACGGTCAACTAGAAAGCATGAATAAAATAATAGAATCAATACTGACAAAAACGATTGCGTCACACAGACGTGATTGGGCTACAAGATTTTCGGAAGCCTTGTGGGCATATAGAAAAACATGGAGAAGTACTAACGATTATTCACCATATCAGCTAGTAATTGGAAAGGAACCCATCTTTCCAATATAATTCGAAATACAGACACTGCGAACAACATAAGAAGTCAATCTAGATTTAAATGAGGCCCAGCTTAATAGATTATAGCAGATCAATGAGCTAGATGAAATCAGGCTCTCTGCCCTTTGACATACCATGTTAATCCAACAACAACGAGCCAAATGGCATGATAGCCTCATTAAAAAGAAAGCCTTCCACGAAGGAGATTGGTTGCTCCTATACGATTCCAGGTTTCAGGATTTTCCAGGGAAACTTCAGACTCACTGGCTGGGACCATACAAAATCCAAAAGGTACATGATAATGGCACCATTACTATAACCACCATTGATGGATCCAGACATACATTTAAGGAAAACAACCACCGAGTTCGATTATATCGCAAGCCACTTATTCAGGAATCCTTCTACCAACAACTCCGCGAAGACTCCAACATGTAGATTCTGGTTGAGGAAGAAAAATCTTCCTCACCTTCGGTTCATTAAGTGATTTGACTGCTCTTAGATTCTGTACATAATTCTTTTGTTTTGTTAGTATAAATTATTTTCTGTACATATCTTTTCATTTCAGTAACTTTTGCATTTTGTTGTTCCTTTTAGAAAGGAACAACGTTTTCACCACTTTGCTATTCCTTTTTTAAGGAATAGCACTTGTGCATTCTATTGTTCATTTCTGAAGGAACAATAGTTCGACCATTTTGCTGTTCCTTTTCGAAGGAACAACACTTTTGCATTTTGTTGTTCCTTTTCAAAGGAACAACATTTCCGCTGTTTTGTTGTTCCTTTTCCAAAGGAACAACACTTTCATTTTCTGTTATTCCCTTTTCCGAAGGAACAACACTTTCAATTTTTGTTGTTCCTTTTTCGAAGGAACGACACTTGCATTTTCTGTTGTTCCTTTTTCTGAAGGAACAACACTTTCGTTTTCTGTTGTTCCTTTTCCGAAGGAATGACACTTTCATTTTCTGTTGTTCCTTTCCGAAGGAATAGAACATTCATTTTTTGTTGTTCATTTCCAAAGGAACAACACTTTCGTTTTTTTTTGTTCCTTTCCAAAGGAACAACACCTTCATTTTTTTTGCTGTTGCTTTTTGAAAGGACATCATTTTCGCATTTTTTTCTTGCGCTTGTTTTCTTTGTTGTTCCAATTAAGGGACAACTACTGTTCCTCTCAATGCACAGTAGTTTCAAGTGTATTTTTCCTTTCGCTTGCGATTTTGTGCACAGTACCTATTTTATCTTTTTAGAGTACATTTTTCTTCTTTGTGTGTTTTACCATTTAGATCGTTTTTGAAGCATAGCTATACATCTATGCAATGAATACAAAAACTAGAGGATACTGAAATCAACAAATTAGATAAAAATCATTATCTTTACAAGAAATTTCTTTGAATTGATAAGAGAAAAGAGGAAAGGACACAACTATTGATCACCTTGATGTCATTATTCTACTAATACCGATATGATTGGTTATCTTTATCATGATGGTTCTTTTTAAATTCCCATAATCCTCTTTGATCATTATTAAGGAATAAGAACAAAGGGTATATTTTTTTATTGAGATGTTAAGACTTCTTCCACCATTCCTACTCTTAAGGAGTGTTGAACCACCCTTTGTGTATAAATAGGAAAAGTGCTTTATAAAATAAAAAATAGAGAAAAATGTTGATATGATTTGCTAACAGCATTTGTCAAATGAAGGATAGTGGGTCTCATCAAGAGCCAGCCTACCATGATCATAAGGAAGAAACTGAAGTGGCATTCCCACTATGGCCACCACACTAGGGATATGATCCAAGAGTCACATCAGAAAAAATAAAGAGTCCTTGGAATAAGAGGTCTCATCACGAGCTGGCCTGCCCACCTTTCACTCCTTCCTAGTGAATGGCATTATGATTTCTCTGGTTACCAAGCCAGCATAATGGCCTTCATTCTAACATTTCACAGCACTTTCCTAAGCATACACAAAGGATCATGGTTCCAAGGGTGAAATAAACAACTCTGTCAAGGTTATGGACACCTGTGGGAAACAGAGCTCTGTTGATGGTATTGAAGTCATATTCCTTATACACCAATAGCAATTGTACAACCCTTCTTCTTATATCTTTGTAATGGGTCAAATGAGATTATGTATATAATTCCTCTGAAACTTTAATACATGAAAATCTATTACAATCAGTTATGACAGAAAAAGTTGATAATGACCGCATCAGACCTTTTGTGCACATCAGTTGTCCTATCCTCCAAATCTGCATCATATCACGACATTCTCTTATTTATTAAACGATTCTATTATACACCTTGATTTCGGCAATCTGCTCATTCCTGTAAACATGGCATCTCGGTATACATTGTTCCTTTACGATTCTGTACCATGGCAGTTCAGTACACCGCTCCCTCATTTGATGGCTGAGGATGGCCTATCACATTGCAAGGGGGAGCAGGTGACCTCATTATTTGCTGGCATATGTGTCAGCTTATCATTCAGAGAATTCTCACTCAGGAATAACAAGGCTTAACGGTATACTGTTTTCCACTTTTCATGGCTTGTTGTTCCAAAGCTATTTCCGTGTTATGTTATGCAACAATTAGCAGTAATTTGAAATCTGAACAAGCTTGTTGTTTCGTCATTTTCTTTGTGTTTGCTAATAGCTTGAACAACCTACTGTTCCATTGCTATCTCTACATTTTTTTTACAGTGTGCTAAGCATGGGAGGAAGATCAATTCATAGAGAACCACAGGTGTTGATAGTCTTTGATGCTGCAAGAGAAATCTTAACAAGGGCAGGATGGATAGTTTATCTCAATCGTCTACACCAATCCAATGAGACTGTGGCAATTGAATGTTGAAGAACTTACAAGAACATCACTCCACGGTAAGAGGAAGACAGATAGGAGTCACCAATGACATAATTGTAGAGGTTTCGAGACTGCCAGCCACTGGACCTGTGTGGACTCTGGAAAAGGTGAGACTGCAAGATGCCATAAAAATCTTCCAAGATGAAGGCTAGAACCTGACTGTAATAGGAAAGGGAGTTCTACCAGCAGCCTTGGGAGAACTGTGGGTAGATTTGGCAAGAATCACCCAAATTTACATCACCTATGAAAGAAAGAAAGACGTGGTAAGACAAAAATGCACTGTGAATTTGTCTGGGTTTTTAAATTATTTATTACACAATGTTGGCTGAAGCATGAAGAAATCTCACCATGTAGAATTGGTAGTAAGTCACCATGGGTTGATACGACAGATAGTTAGTTACAGTCTTGCTCAGCAACAGAGCAGTTGGGAAGAACTGATTTTCACAATAGATAGGGGACTGGCTTTGCTAGCCCCAAAATGAAAACATGCTACCAGTACATCGAACAGACCACTGAAATGAAGGAAATATGTTAGATTGGCATGGATCAGAGGGAGGCTGGAAAATTCTCAAGGGAACACCAGTCAACCAGTGGAAATAGATGATTCACGGGACGATGCAGTAAAAAGATTCAAGTAAACCTCCCGCTTACAACTACTATGTGGGATAATGACCCGAGGACAGTAACTCTATGAAAGGATTTGGTGCAAGCCCAGAAAGCAGTAGAGAAACTTACAGAGCAGACTGTCTCTCAAGAAAAGTATGAGAAATTACAAAAATAACTGAGGGATGTTAATTTATCTGAAAGCCAAGCCTTTGAAGGATGGTGAAAGGAAGAAGAAAGAGTCAAAAAGGTAACTCATAAACTAGATGTAGTCATCAAACAAATGAATACCTTATGCTCTTTGTATACTGACATTCTAGCATGTAGAGCACCTGTTAGGAACTATGCTTTGTTTTTAATGGAAAGTTATTTGCAATTGAAAATTAAGTTGTCAAAGCAGGAGCCCTTATAGAAATAAACACTATTGATGACTACATAAACTGTTGTAAGCACTATGGGGTGAAGGTTTAGAGATTATTATGTGAATTCTATTTGCACAACCTTGTGTTAGACCAAGAAATAGAGCAGTATCCTAGCCCTTTCGTGGGTGATATCCAACTGCAGGCATTCATTTCTTTTGGTGTTAATCAAATAAAATAGCTTAAAGCCTACAATTCCTTTCAAATACAAGAGAATGGATTAGACTTATGGGTGAGAGCTGAACCTAGAGACCCATTGTAGTTATGGAATAAACATAGGAACCTAATGAGGACTCTTGGCATGATTGAGGCATTGGGATCTATAAATACAACAATAAATCAGAAAGGGATAGAATACTTCTTTACCATTAAGGACCTTTCCATTGCAACTGCCAAGTTTCGATATCAGACATCGAATCCGAACATCCAACACAGGGAATTGTTTAACTATGAGAACTTTAAGCTAGCTGCTGACTGCTTGGGTCTCTATGGTGACCTTATTTTGAGAGAAGGCCCATTTTGGTTAGGCTGTAGGTTCTGAAGTCTGGTCATTTGGCATCTTGCACCAGGATACCAAGCCTTATATGAAATGCCTGAGGGTCAGATAGGACATCTTTTTGAGCACCTAGCTAGGCATCATGGCTATAGACCACCTCATGAGATCTAGTCTCCAGCCTACTCCCTCACTGCCTTGCATGTCAACTGCGATGTTTTCATGAGGGCATGAAAAAGGGTAAGCAGGGGGGTGTGTTGAGCACTAAAGGTATGTTATTATCATTTATTTTGTCAACTTTTCTTTAAAAATCATAACCTCTTTACATCATGAACTAGGTATATGACAAGAGATTATGATAAAATCTAGAATATTTGTATGCAATGTGAAATAACTAATGATTACCCTTTTCCTATGCAGAAAAAGGAGAAAACCAAATATTGCCATCCCAAAGGAAAAGACAAGACAAAGTTAACTGTTGTCCCTTTGACAAGGAGCTGCATTCAAATGAGGCAATCCAAATTGAAGTGTATCAAGCAGGAAAAGGAAAAGGAGATAGCAAATCGACGCAATAGAATAAGAGGATAACTGAGAGCTAACAGATTGGCGAATCCCTCAGGATCCTTTGATCCTGAGGGATCGCTACCTTAACCATTTTTTGTATCATTGATATCTCCGCTCTGCTGCTATAAGAAGGGGGCAGCATTGCTAGCATGGGGATGGACTTTTGTTGTTTTTATGAAATTCTCCTTTGTACTTGAAACTTTGATCATCAACTCTCTTTGAAGAGTGATTCACTGTAACTCTGTTTTGATGTTTTAAGATATAAATCTTGTTGCCATTCCATCTTTGATTTTGGAGTAATCTTAACCAGTGTGTCCCTGGAGGCTAAGGACCCGGCCCTGGTGGATCACTTTCTCTTGTAACATTATTTCCGATTCGTGTGTGGTTTGATCTCTTATATTCACTATGTTCAGTAATCTGATGTGCCTTACTATTTTACATATCGGTTCTGTTATATTTCGTTTATACTTGACTAAGTAATGTTAATCTCTGCAACAGGAATGTTATGCTATTCATTCTAACTTTATATCGCATCGTTGTTCCATTAACAATTGATATAACATTGTTGTTCCTTACAAATTTCCATTGTTGTTCGATTACAGAGTAATAGTGCTGTATATTCATAAATCGGTATTACCGTATTTATCTATGGTTTACTCTTAAACGTGATTGTTTTTCATTTGGGATTTCCATTCCATCATAATCACAAATTTTGTTTCTTTATAATTGTGATTCATACTCATTGTATCGAAGCTCAGATTACTATTCCTTTCAATATTAAGAGTGTCGTGTGTAATATCTGATCTGGTTTGCTGTACATTTACATTTGATTTAAGTTGTTGTTCTATATTTCAGTTCTGTTAGTTTGTCATTCTATTTCCATTTGTTGTTCAATTCATCTCTAAAGTAAATATTTTTACTCAATTCCTGTAGGATATAATTATGGCCGCATTCATTTTTGTAGGTTAACGTTTTGCTATTCAATCCTGTTAATAAGATTAGTTGTTGTTCCATTTCCTGTCATTTGAATTATCATTGCTTTTGTGTGCAGAACGATTTGAGACTGTAGTGAACAATGACATCTATTGTCTAGTTCCCAGATTGATGATCGTTTCCTTGATTGCTTTTTATTTGCATCATTTTACAGAGGGAAGAGTAACCACTACTATACCCTTGAATGATAAATTGCTATAGCTTTCTCAATGCATGATTTAGGTTTTAAGTTTCTTTTTTTGTAAGTATATTTTATTCCAAGCATCCGTTTACTCTTGTATTTAGAGCACTATACTACTAGCATTACTCTAACAAATGACCACCTCAAGTTGAGTACACTCTTTGAGATAACAAATCATTCGTGGATTGAAAATTAATGTAGGGTAAATAGAGGTGAAAAAGACCCTTTTTATTGCTCGACAGGGACAGCAAGAGACCTTAGTCATTGGTTCATCCCTGTAATGCACATTGTTTCTCAACACCAAGAGAACTTCTTAGTGCTCATAGAATTTGTCAATGCATTTGTAGTATTCTTCAAAGTGTCCACCTTTACTAGCAACATTTTTTTTCCTCAACCATATCCCTTACAAAGTCATATTGAACATCAATGTGCTTTTTCTTTGATTTATAAGAATGGTTCTTGGTCAAGAAAATTCCACTTTTCTTGTCACAGTCTATCCTTATAGCTCGTTGTACTAACCCCATACTTGAACACAATCTCTGCAACCAAGTTTCTTCCTTTCTTGCATGAGTGGTTGCCATGTATTCTCCCTCTGTAGTTGAAAGTGCCACTACAGATTGTCTCGTAGTCATCCAAATAACTGCACCTCCAAATAGGTTAAACACATACCCACTTGTATATATTCTTTGATCCATATCTCCAGTCCAGTTTGCATCAACAAAGCCATGTATGTCCAAAACACGGTTCAATGCTTATCTTCCTTGGTAGACAAACCATAATCATTAGTGCCATGAAAATACCTAAAAACCTGCTTCACTATTGTCCAATGCTCCTTCCCTGGTTTTGACATAAACTTGCTCAATACTCCCAATGAATGTGCAATGTATAGTCTAGTACATACCATTGCATACATTAGGCAACCGACTGCACTTGCATATGGAAAATGGGACATGTCCTCTTCATCTTCTTATGTCTTGGGATATTGTTCAGCAGATAACTTTACACCTACATGAATAGGAACCTTCACTAATTTATTATCCTGCATATTAAACCTCTACTATATTGTCTCAACGTACCTCCTTTGGTTTGACCAGAGCTTCCATTTGCGCGATCACATTTAATTTCCATGTCCAAAATATAGTTTGGAGCACCAAGATATTTCATGTCGAATTTAGAGGACAATTGGGTTTTCAAATACTTGATAATTCAGTTGTTATTTCTAATCAACAACATATCATCCAAATACACGAACAAATAAATAACACTGTCACTAATTAATTTGAAATGCACATAATGATCTTCTTTGCTTCTGGTGAAGCCGGGTCCCCATATAAATGTATCAAATTTGTGATACCACATCCTTAGCATCTGTATTAACCCATAAACAAACTCTTTTAACCTGCATACCAATTTTTGCTTACCCTTCATTGCAAATCCTTCATATTGCTTCATGCAAATCACTTCTTCCAGATCCCCATTAAGAAATGATGTCCTCACATCCATCTATTCTACCTCAAAATCAAAAGTAGCAACAATAGATAAAATTAATCTAATATAAGCCACCTTAACAATAGGAGAAAAAATATCACCAAAATCAATTCCCGACACTTGGGAATAACCTTTTTCTTTTAACATATCTTTGCATTTCTCCACCTTTCCTTCTACATTCCTCTTCTTCATAAACACCAATTTTATTCTAATGGGTTTCCTTCCAGCCAGAAACTCCACCATATCCCAAGCCTCATTTTTGTCCATAGATTCCATTACATCAACCATGGCCACATTCGAGAATTTTCCATCCACTGAATCTACTGCCTCCCTGATAGTTATGGGATCATCATAAGTAATAGATAAAGAAAAATTTGAAAAAAATAATATGGACTATACCTTTCTGGTGGCCTTCTTTCTCGAACTGATCTTCTCACAACTGGAGTTTGTGGCTCTTCATCTTATCATTCCTCTTTTGTTGTAGAGTATGATTCTTCTTCATTTAGTGCAAAGTCTATCTTCTCAGGCTCCTTTTGTAGGAATTCATGAACATATTTCACCTCTCTAAAAATCACATCTCAGATGTACACAACCTTCCTTGTTTCTAGGTTCCAAAGATTATAACCTTTTAAATGATCCTTACACCCAATAAAGATGCACCTTCGGATTTACTATCCAACTTAGTTTTGTTCTCCTTTGGAACATGTACATATGAATCACAACCAAATACCCTTAGATGTGAAAGAGAGGGTTTCTTACCAGTACATACCTCATCTGGAGTCTTATCCTCTAACACTAATAAAGGTGATCTGTTGACTAGGTAGCATGCAATCTCCCCCGCCTCTGCCCATAATTATTGTCCTAACCCTACACCACTGAGCATGCTTGTTGCCCTTTCCATCAACGCCCTATTAATTCTTTCTGAAACTCCATTTTCATGAGGTGTGTATGGAATAGTATTTTATCAATCTATACCACACTTCTTATAGAACTCTTCAAATTCCTTCTTGCAGAACTCTCAACCGTTATATGTCCTTAGCGCCATTATCTTTTTCTCTCTCTAGTTTTCGACCAGAGCCTTAAATTATTTAAACTTGTCAAAGACATTAAATTTATTCCTGAGGAAATATATCCATGTATTCCTTGAGAAGTCATATATAAATGATACATAGTACACAAACTTACCTAGTCATGGAACCAAAATAGGTCCAAACACATCACTATGCACAAGCTCTAATATCCCTTTTGCCCTCTTAGCACTAGAGGGGAAGATCACCCAATTTTTGTTCCCATCTAGACAATGTTCATAGAAGTTGAAATCTAGAGAGAAACTAGACATACCTTCTACCATACCATTACCATGAAGTATTTGAAGGCCTTTCTCTCCAATATGCTCAAACCTTTGATGCCATAGCATGGACTTTTCTCTAGAGACCACTAGATTATCCACTCCATTTTCAGGAACCACAGAACCGTTGCACCCATCAAGAACACTGCCACTAAAAATATTGTACATAGTTACAATCAAAACTCCCCACATCATTATCAGTGCTCTCCGAACCATCTAGTAGATATCTTTCTCGAACACTATTTTTACACCTGCATCATCCATCTTTCTTACATAAATCATATTTATAGCCAATGCAAGAATATGCAGAACACCCAAATGTGTTTTAAACCTTCCACCTTACAACTTCAGCTTCACTTTTCCACGTCCAATAATTCTATCCTTCTTTCCATCCCCTAAGAAGACATCATCACCATCATATTTCTCATACTCGTAGAAACTCTCCCTATGTGGAGTGAAGTGAAAGGATGCACCTGAGTAAGTCAACCATGCCTCATGATCTACATGTGTACTTGAAGAATAGTCCAAGTACGCATCCCCACCTTCATCTGAGGTGCTTTTTGCCACTAGAGAAGGACCATCATTAGATCCATTTCCTTTCCTAGGAGATTTATATCTACAAACGTTTTTTAAGTTCCCTTCCTTTCTGCATTTCAAGCACACCTTTACAGGTTTTCCTCAAGATTTAGATCTGCCTCTAGATTTAGATATCCCACTCAAGGAGTTATTTTTGTTTCTATTTTGGGACCTTCCTAGTACAGATAAGGCATCACCATTCTAGCCCTCCATATTTTTATGTCTCATCTCCTCTAACAACAAGGATGAGACCATTTCATCAAACTTCAAGGAAGTTATATTGCTACCTATTGCAACAACCAGAATATCCCACAAATATGGTAGAGAACACAACAAAATGATGCATTTATTTTCATTTGGTACTTTAATATAAACATATAAGAACTGGCTTACCATATTATTAAATGCATTCATATGCTCTGTCACTGATTCTCCATACTTCATCCTTAAGTTATAGAAATTTTTTCGTAGGAACAATTTATTCACCACATACTTAAATTGGCATAAAGTCCCTAACTTTTCTTAGAAATCCTTCATCGAAGATTCCCCTGATACATTCAACAATACTAAATCTGAGATACACAACTGTATTGTTCACTTCTCTTTTTGATCCAAATTCTTCCAGCCTTCATCATACATGGTCATTGGTTTAGTACCCCGATCTACCACGATCCACTGATCTTTATCCACCAGCACATCCTCCATCTTGAGGTTCCATGACTCAAAGCTTTGACCATTAAATGCCTTGAGCTCTATCTTTCAACTTCTTGCCATCTTATTTCACCATAAGAATCGATCCCGCAATTATCCCACTGAACAGGGTTTACCACATGCTCGAGAAAAGAACCCCTCAGTAGACAAGACACCCCTAAAAGATGAAACTTGGCTCCGATACCAAACGTAGGTTTTAACCCTATACAATAATTACCTACATACGAATTCTAAAAATAGAAAATCAACACTGGTGAGAGATTAGAACATAAAATACATATACATAAAGATTTTCCCCTAGATCCTGAAACTTCGACTACTAGATTTATTTTTCATTATATTCCTTTAAATGTTACAATAAATATATATACATTCCAAAGCATCCATAAACCCTAATACATTAACCTTGGATTAGAACATAACCATAATTACCTGGACCAGATCTACAAAATACCATGGGCAGAAAACCATCATGCCCAAAACCATGTGCGAATCCATGCACAAAACCATAGGTAGGTATGCTCACCTAATATAGGGTCCCAAAAAATCCCAGGGATCTTCCCTGAATGCCATGCATAGGGGCTACTGCCCCCATATGACCCCCATGCTATGCCCGACGCAATGAAAGGGGGCTTGGCCACCCCCCTTCTAAACCTCGTGACTTTGATCATGGGGTTAGTCATAGAAATAATATAGCACCCACCCAAAATAATTATTTTGATTAGAGTCACTTTGTGTGTGAATCCAGGGAATTTTATCATGTGATAAAACACTAGGAATAATGGCAGACAATGGGGTGCTTGTTGAAATGGATGATAAACCACGAGGTTCTTGTTAAGGAGGTTGATGAAACACCATATGCCCTCCATCTAGGATGATAAACCACCTATACAGTGTGTCATTATTTTTGTAGTATTTCGCTTGAAAATATAGCTGGTAAATAAAGTATAAGGAAAATCCCATACTCCTATGAAGTTGAACAATACTTGGATGAATCATAATTTGAAGCCCTAAAAGAGAACTCTTGTGGACAATGGATTTAGATCAGGGGTGGTTATTTGTAAGATATTTTAGGCTATAGTTATCCTATAGTTTGGTGTTGGCATTACGGTATAGATGTTTTCCTTGATGGTCACTCACATATGTGATACTCATAAATGATTCAATGATGTATGATGGCAGTTCCTAGTGCAACAGGTCAATTCAAAGGTAACAGCAAAGGATTACAGACTAGACTCCATAAATTGAATAAAGAGAATGGTTTAAGTTGTATACGTTGTTTCACCTTGTCCAAGTAGTGTATACAAGTGGGTTCACAAAAAAAAGGAGTGTATACATATGTACGCACTTTCACATAAGGAAAAGCACGTATGGGATGGAAAATTAAGGTTAATGAATACTAGTGGTTCCCACCATGGTATTGACCCATGGTAATGAGCGCAACAAATAATATTGATACCATCAAAGAATACCAGCAGCATAACTATGGTTTTGGTCATAGGTATTGAAAAAGGCTCTAAGTATATAAGAAGGAGAACATCAAAGGGCTAAGTGTGCAAGGAATGAATATCTTATGAAGAGTTAGATGAAAAGAAAATATGCATGTTATGGTTTTTAGATGTTGTGCCTAATCTGAACTAAGTATGCACCTGAGTGTTTGATGATGGATGAGATCTAATGATAAAGGTTAATGAATACTAGTGGTTCCCACCATGGTATTGACCCATGGTAATGAGTGCCACAAATAATATTGATACCATCAAAGAATACCAGTAGCATAACTATGGTTTTGGTCCGAGGTATTGAAAAAGGCTCTAAGTATATAAGAAGGAGAACATCAAAGGGCTAAGTGTGCAAGGAATGAATATCTTATGAAGAGTTAGATGAAAAGAAAATATGCATGTTATTGTTTTTAGTTGTTGTGCCTGATCTGAACTAAGTATGCACCTGAGTGTTTGATGATGGATGAGATCTAATGATGGATTAGGATCATAATACCTGAAATGAATTATCATTATGTGGTCTGATCATGGATTGTCTAGATCTGATTGCTAACATATGTTTTATCCGTTATATGCTATAATATGAGTATATGTGAAGGTTTGAATAGCTTCGAAATTATAAGTTATTATCTGCAGCTCTATACGCTGGTTCGCCTTGGTGAAGGCGCGTATACACGCTGGTTGAGCACTTCGAAGTAGTGTTACATTATGACATGTGTTTTTTAAAGTTACAGTTGGTGTTGGTTGTTGATGCAGATTTCTGGGTTCAGCTCTGTGTTCTGGTGATAGTGATCTGATTGTTTAGATTCATTGATTGTGATTTCATTTAGTGTTGATGGGTTTCAGTGATTGGTTGTATTGCAATAGTGATTGATTTTGAGCTTCAATGTTACTGATGGGTCCAGCATGAAAATTTAATGAAACATGGTCTACATATTTTATTGTTGTGTACCAGGAGTATCCAATCTGAAAATTTATGAAACGTGGTCCATGGAGGAAGAGTGAAGGTAGTAGCCTTATGTAGGCTAATGCCTACATACTGGTGAACATATCCTCTAGTACAAGAGCTAAGGGGTTGGATCTCCCTTCTAATAACAACTGGAGAATGAGTAAAGGTGGTAGCCTTCTATAGTCTGACATCTATGTATTGGTAAGCATATCAGCCATTACAAGAGCCAGGTGGTTGTAGCTCCCTTCTAGTAGAAGTTGGAGAATGAGAGAAGGTTGTAACATTTTGCAGGTGGGTGCCTATGTAATGGTATGAGTCTACACTAGTACAAGATTATAAACATATTTTCTTCATATTAAAAGAAGATAGAGATGACAACAGTAGCTGTTTTTTCTCTCTCATTGTGTTTCTACCTTAAATCTTGGTGTTCATGTGCATTGCTTATGTGTGATGGTTTATTCTTTTATTGTCGAATGTGGTCACTATTTATCTAATATTTAGTAAAGTACTAATGCACTGGCTGAAGACAAACATATGATGGATTAATTGAATTGTAGGTTCACTCAATATACGCTAGTTGTCTTAAGAATAGTCATGTGCACACGCAGGTTTGATTCAATAAAGTCGCATATAGAAATCTGAATATGAAATGGAAAATTTATTGATTATTTGTAAATACTGATTCACCCCCCCGCAAATAATTTTTCCAACATTTGGTGGTGAGTTGCAATCCCACTCTAAGTTTCTAGCAATCTAATGTTGAGGATAAGTAACCTACTTATATCACTACAACTCTCTATGAAATTTCAATGTTACCTTATAATGTGAGAAATGAATGTGTATATTTGTTTGTTACACTATGATGGAATGTGAATAACTATCATAATTTTGATAGACTTGATGAGTACCATAGTGTTCAGATTCTTTTGAATCGTCATTTAATTTCATGTTTAGTTGATTGTTGTTGAGAGTGAATGATATACTTGATATGCATGAATGCAATGCAATGTATCATGAGTCATTACCTTATTGATAAGGGCTCGATAAATCTTATTATGTTGAGATGTTCTAGCATGAATTCATTATTATTCTCATGAATGGTTTAATTATTAACAAATTCATGCCATTGGTTATTTGACCCATATACTGGATGTATGCTTACATTCCCCTTATAAGTCCATGTGAATTCTTGATTGACCTATGTAAAGTTCGACGAAGCTAGGAAATTTGGTCATTGTACCCTTCAGACAAATATAATACGTGTAGATCCCATAGAAGGAGATCACAGGGCTCTAAAAGTACAAATATTGGACTCAATAAACTTTGTTATTGATAATATAGCAAAGGAGTAAGAGGAAAACAAATAAAATCACTAATTGTAATGGGATACTTCAAAAGAAGCAATCCCAATACTTAAATGCCCATATTTACATTTTCATTGTGTCCTAGTAGGGTGAAGTTTGTGGTTTATTGGGTGCTTAATGGAAACCACAAGACTTACAATCCCTCCATCATAGGATATGAAATTTCACGTCATGGTTACACATCCACATCAAGGTTTTTTTTTTTTTTACTAGTCTGAGTAGAAGGGAGCTACAAGTTATAGAATACCTCTATCATAGGACAAGAAATTTCATGTCTTAGTCATGGATCTCTAGGAAGGTTTTGTGTCATAGTGCTTTTAGTAGAAGGCAACCATGAGTCAGAGAATCCCTTCGTAAGAGGAAAAGTAATTTCATGTCATGGTCATGGGTCTTAGGAAGGATTTTTATCACATTTTAAAGCCGAGGCACAAGGATGTGGAGACACCATATGATAAGCTCCATGGTAGACCACGTAAATTTTTATAACAATAAGGAATTTAATTGCATGATACCATGACTCTAGTGAGACCTAAGTCAGGGCCCATGTGGTAGGGTAATGTGGTTGAGTCTGATGGCCAAAATGACTCCGAGAGACACATGCCATAGTTTGAATATGCCACATGGCATTAATATGTCACTCTAACACAGGCATGATGTCAGTAAGGGAAAGGATTCCAGTGTCATGACGTGTCCCATGGCAAGGGACAGGTGGCACCATATATGCTAGAGGTTACACACGACACCACCGTGGAGATGAGATGACTAATGACCCCATATTTTTGTATCATAAACCCTAGCATACAAATATAGTGTCAAACTATGGCAAGGCATAGTATACAAAGCCACAAAATAATAAATACTCCTGCCACATAACATGAAACTCGTGCTGTAGAGGATTTTCAAAATGGGTCTAGACCATGTATTAGCACAGTGGCATCATGACATGACAAAAGCCCATATATTAGTTGGCAATGGAATGTGGCCATGTTGGCTAATGTGGTAAGATATTTAAAGATGAAATATTTAAATGGACATAACTTTTGATCTAGGTGTCAGATGGAGCTAAAATTTATATCCTTGAAAAGCTCTCAGTGAGTTGGTCGCGACAATGCTATTAGTTTTGGGTTTCAATGAAGTTGAAATATGGGGAATTTAGAGGCCCCATTTGCATAATGAGACCTCGGATATTAGCTTAGATACCTCATAACACCTTCCATTCCCTAAGAATGACTTAAAGGTATGGGAGGGCATGTTACAGAAATAAGGGACATTGTACTTAAGTGTGATAAACCTTATAAAGGGAAGAAGACCAAGTTCTAACCCTTACGGATAGGTCCCTGTGTCATTAAGGAAAATTTTTCCTAGGAACATATCACCTTTAGAATAGAGTGAGAAAATATGAAATTCTTCTAGTGAATAGCCAAATTCCAAAATGGCATTTCACTTAATGGCCATGATTGCAGTCATGTGTACACAAACAAATTATTTTTCCATTTCCAATTCTCCAATTTATCTCTTGTTTTATTTATTTTCCTTATTTTTGTTCATCCCATTTATCCCTTGTACATAAACAATCCCTATTACAAAAATGAGCTTAGTGTGGCTAATTATGGGCTAATTTCTCCATTTAGCTACTTCTTTCAGCCACACTCATGGTATACCACAAATTTGTGTATAATATATGGGATTGTTTCATATTCACACTCAAGGTCACATACTTCCTATGGATAATATGTTTACTACCAAGTGGGGAACGCTATGTGAACAATGAATATGTTGAGTGGATATTAATATAAGTAATAGTCTACTCGAGAAAACTTATGCATCCTGTAACATCTTAAGTAAGGATTTGTCCTGAATGGAAGAATGAATATTGAGAAGTGATACTTGTGTTACAAACTAATAGAAAGAAATATCTAAATTTTATAAAGAATCATTCCAGTTGTCAATTAGAATCCCTCTTCTACACTGTGGCCAAATGTTCCCAAGAAAAAAATATAACAAATGAATTACTATTAATGAGAAGAAAAGGTAAAGGATTGAGAACAATTTTTTGAGTAGCTAGAAAATGAAAGAAACTTTGTCAGGGCTATGGATACTTTCTAGTAGCGAAGTAATTCCTAATATTCCACGGCGATTTTCTTAGGGCTATGGATTTTTGCTCATAGTGGGGCTACACCATATTCACATCTCAGAAGCATGATTTTTAATCTCTTAGAGTATAATTTTCTTTGTATAATTGGAGTCCAGGTGAGGAGATAGGCCTTTGGTGAAATTTATATTCTTGTAGAAATTCCTCAAGTTACAAAAAAACTAAGAAAGCGTAAGTCATGTAACTCAACATTCCACAACTATAAGAACGAGTACCCAAACATTGGGAACAATAAATCTTATAGGAACATAAATGACACATGATGAGGGAAAATTTCTTGGACAAAAATTAGAGATCTAAGAGTCCTACCAGTGCCTCACCAACTATTGTATATACTACAACAATCATCAGCAATCTCACTTAGTGCATTAGGACTAGGAACAAATAAGGGCGTCAACTAGTCAAATCAAACTTGAAGTTTCCTTGAAAATCCTAGCTTAAACTTGAAAGCTATGATCAACCTTATGATGGCTTCATATAGTGGAGGGAGGATTTTTCCCTGGATCTAAACCTGATAGCCAATCTAGGAAAAGAGAAAGGACACGACCCTAATCCATGAAAACAGATGGACCTTGAAAACCTTCAACACACTAAATTAAATCTTAGAACAATGTTTAAAATTATGTTTATTTTCAAATTTGAGTCTTTTAAGGCAACATAGTGCACTCTTGGGCCTATATCCATCTCCATTACACATTAATGGCCCTTAACCTAACACAATATCCTTGAAACTTAGCTTTCTTTTTCATTTCAATTCTTGTAAATCACCCTCCTATATCCCTACCTAGTAATATAGTGCAATACTAAACATCAAGCTAGTGCTACAACCTCAAGGAAATCCTTTTCTGTGTCTCCTCAAAATTTGGATGTTTCAAGCTACTATAGCAACCCCTTGGTACTCAACCCAATGCCATATCAACATCTTGGTCCTTAGTCTGGTGCTACAACCTTGTAATTTTTTATTTAGGATCTAAGGATAGGGGGTTTACGCAGTGCATTATATTAGATATCATTTTTTGGGACTCAATTGCGATAAGTAAGTCATTCACGTATGACCATTTCCATGGGAGGTAGTCATAAGTGACTAATTTCTCATGATTTGAAAAACTCCACAGTTAAGCGCGCTTGAGCCAGAGGAGATCTGGGATGGGTGACCTCCCGGGAAGTCTTGGTTACCGGGTGCAAGCCCCGGAAGTGATGATTGACGCTATGTGATTTATTTCACCAGTTTCAATCCCACTTCTTCACCCCTGTGAGCATCAACCGATGCAATGAGTGCTAAGTGAACTATTCAAATCATGAGAAATTAGTCACTTATGACTACCTCTCATGGAAATGGTCATACGTGAATGACTTACTTAACGCAATTGAATCCCAAAAAATGATATCTAATATAATGCACTACGTAAACCCCCTATCCTTAAATTCAAAAAGAGTGAAGGTTTTTCTACTTGAATGGTTCATGAGGCACAATACTTGCTAAGGTTTTGCAAATGGGGTAGCAAGCTAAGTGGGCTTGATTGTGGGGAAAAATTCCATGGTTAAGCGCGCTTGAGCCAGAGGAGATTTGGGATGGGTGACCTCCCGGGAAGTCCTGGTTACTTCCTGGGAAGCCCCGGAAGTGATGATTGACGCTATGTGATTTATTTTACCAATTTCAATCCCACTTCTTCACCCCTGTGAGCATCACCCGATGCAAGGAGTGCTAAGTGAACTATTCAAATCATGAGAAATTAGTCACTTATGACTACCTCCCATGGAAATGGTCATACGTGAATGACTTACTTAACGCAATTGAATCCCAAAAAATGATATCTAATATAATGCGCTGCGTAAACCCCCTATCCTTAAATTCAAAAAGAGTGAATGGATCTCTACTTGAATGGTTCATGAGGCACAATACTTGCTAAGGTTTTGCAAATGGGGTAGCAAGCTAAGTGGGCTTGATTGTGGGGTAAAACTCCACAGTTAAGCGCGCTTGAGCCAGAGGAGATCTGGGATGGGTGACCTCTCGGGAAGTCTTGGTTACCGGGTGCAAGCCTCGGAAGTGATGATTGACGCTATGTGATTTATTTCACCAGTTTCAATCCCAATTCTTCACCCCTGTGAGCATCACCCGATGCAATGAGTGCTAAGTGAACTATTCAAATCATGAGAAATTAGTCACTTATGACTACCTCTCATGGAAATGGTCATACATGAATGACTTACTTAACACAATTGAATCCCAGAAAAATGATATCTAATATAATGCACTGCGTAAACCCCCTATCCTTAAATTCAAAAAGAGTGAAGGGATCTCTACTTGAATGGCTCATGAGGCACAATGCTTGCTAAGGTTTTGCAAATGGAGTAGCAAGCTAAGTGGGCTTGATTGTGGGGAAAAATTCCACAGTTAAGCGCGCTTGAGCCAGAGGAGATCTGGGATGGGTGACCTCCAAGGAAGTCCTGGTTACCGGGTGCAAGCCCCGAAAGTGATGATTGACGCTATGTGATTTATTTCACCAGTTTCAATCCCACTTCTTCACCCCTGTGAACATCACCCGATGCAATGAGTGCTAAGTGAACTATTCAAATCATGAGAAATTAGTCACTTATGACTACCTCTCATGGAAATGGTCATACGTGAATGACTTACTTAACGCAATTGAATCCCAAAAAATTGTATCTAATATTTAGGATCTATTTTATCCCATATTAAGCCTCTATAGTGTTTCATTAAGCCTATGGGAAGCACCAAAATGCCCCACTGAGCCTTATTCTAGTGTTATGGATTCATTTTTTCCTCCTTGAGTTCATCCCTTATCATACTTGCTTCTTTGTAATGCACCACAGATCCCTAATAGGGTGGTATAGAACACCAGTACTAATCCTCATCTCAGTGCTATGACATTTCCTTAAGCCTTAAGCAGGCAACATAAAGATAATTTTGAGCTTTTCTCTCACTTTAAAGGATTTTCTTGAGATTTTATTGAGTGGAACCGAGTTAACAAAAGTAAAAGGAAAAGTTAAAAACTAGAAAATACTTAAATAATTAATGCAAGGTGATAAATAAATATATATAAAATATACTTATATATCCTTATACTATCCATGTCTATTATTTATTGTCCTATGGAGGGTAAAGTGCTCTATTGGTAGATTTTTTCACCTCAGCTTTCCTGGTTAATATTAGTTTCAACTAGTTTAGACAAGGTAATTATTTTTTATGCTCATGAAACTTGGCTTATGTCTTTCATAATCATGTTTAACATATTTTTGCAATAAAAATATAGTCGATTTGTGTAAATCATCTATTTTCTACATAATTGACAATCTGAATGTGTTTTAGGTGGATTTGTTTCACTTTCAGTTTTATCAAGATGATTTTTCTTTGTCTGTCACCCTCTTAATGACATAAAGTGCATTTCACACATTGTGAAACTCATGGAAAAGATGGAAATCCATTAGCTTAAATCTAGAAATAGGATTGCAATGCAACAAATTCCAATGAAGCCCCGAATAACCATAACTCTTCCTTTATGTTGCTAAAATCGACCCAGAACTACACCCATGGTAGCTAGTAGTTTCATTTTTATGCCACTGTAGTGTTTTTCAACGACAAAAATTCCCAATAAATGCTTCTTTTCCAAACTCAATAAATATCAACTTTCATTTTCCTCAACTACTTGTGTAATTCATTGCTAAAACACCTAGGTTTCAAAGTTTAAGATTCTTTCATGCTTTTAGTTATGCTTTTTAGTTTAAATATGGACTAGTACTCCTTTTGTTTGAAGCTAGGTACATGAGAAAACATTATTTTCCCAAAAACCTTAGCTTTTGTCTCACTATATCAATAAGTTTATTCATGGGAGGACACTCGACCATGTTGGTTAAGATAGTGAATTTTATGTTCTTTCTTTTTCTTCATCGTAGAAACATTCCTTTTGCTCAGAACAAGATAACATTAAGACACAATATCCTTGGTCATCTCCATTACACATTAAAAGATAATCTATATAATGGGTAACTTTTTCATTTGTCAGAGTTTTAGGAAAATTGTGTACATGTGCAAGAAATTTCCTACAAATCTCTAGTAGCTGAGGCATCTGATAAAGAAGAGGCTATCAATTCTTTAGACTGAAGTTTTGGACACTTAGTGTTTTCTTGACAAATTCATAATGTGTACCCAGTTTGAGATATAAAGGCTCTTTTAAAGAGCTCCACCTATAGATGATCTGGACTTAGATGTTTACAGGACCACAAGTAAATCATTGTTATTAAAGGTATCGACCCATCTACATATTTTCTCATTTGTTCAAGCTATTAAATGTCTAGTGAAAGATATATATCTAGAACAATTCGTGATCCAATATATCAATGGCAAACCAATTCCTTTTTTCCATGCATATGACATTGAGATGTTCTACAAGCCTCCCACGAGAAGTGTGCTTGGATGAATATCAATTAATAAACTTGAGAATATTTGATAGTGAAAAACTCAAGACATGGTGGTATACCAAGGGTGCTTTTAGAAAATTGATAAAATAAGAAGTATTAGGTCAATATGATAAATACTCTTTTTTAGTTGGTTGGTGCTATTTTGCGTTGGCCGAATGTAGATACTTCCCTAGAAAGTTATGTTCTGGTGATGTAAAGGGTGGTGATTGATGGAAACTTTTCCAACTATGACAAACATCTTACCAAGCTCCCTTGGAAACAATATTGAGTAAGATTAGAAAGATAAGGAATGCTAGGAACCATTGTCTTTCATGGAATCTTATATGTTGGACATAATTTGTGCCAATACAGATTTTGTAGCCATGAACTAGAGATGGACCACCCGCAAGAAGTTGGTCTGCATTTACTACAAAATACTCTAGGAAGATCATTATATACTAGATTACAAATATATTTTTCTAGAATTTTTACTCCCTTATGTGAGTATTTATTCAATGAGGCTATCCATGTATTTTAGAAAGAGCCAAGCAAGTAGCACCTTTAGTCGATGATTGGTTCATGGATTAGGATGACATTTACGCCATAATATTTGGAGTAATGAAATAAACTCTCTTACTAATAATATATGTAACTAATATGGTATTATTTTAATAGATATTTATTATATCTATAAAAGTGTAGGTGGAGGTATCCCAAGGAATAATAAACATCCTTAGCCTCACTTGCCTTTCCATCTAGGAGTATATGAATTGAAGGAAATTGAGAGGGATAATGAAGATTATAAATATTTGATTCTTTTATATTTTAAGGATAAGATGTTTCATAGGTATGTTCCAATATTTTTAGTTAAAGAACATTTCATATTGTGGAAGTAAAAAGTGGGAATATTAGTCAAATAACTAGAAAGATGAATAGAAGTAGAAGATGTTGGAAATAATACTGAGAGGGGGGGTGAATCAGTATTATCACATTAATAAAACTTTTTCATTTCCATAATCAGATTCATATATGCTACTTCCACAACTTCTTATGATTAAGTTAATTGATCTTCAATGAGTGCATTAGAACATTATCAACCATATTATCAGATAACAGATGCCGTAATAGAGAATAGATCATCACACATAAGGCACACACATGAACACCATGATATAAGGTGGAAACCCAATGCGGGATAAAAACCACCTGCTGCAAGTCATCTCAATCTTCTTCCTAATAAGAAAATCCTTTTACAATATTTGTACTGGTGCAGTCTTATACCAGTACGGGAGCTACAACCCCCTTTGCTCTTGTACTAGCCGATCCATTTACTAGTACGCAGGCTGCTACCTGCTACAATGCTCCAAAGATCTCCCTTAGCTTTTGTAGTAGCTTAGATACTAGTACATAGGTGCTGGCCTACAATATTCTCTCCTCCAGGTACCACATTTCATCAATTTTCAGATTGGATACACTGAAGCACAACACATAATCTGAAAGGCCACTTTTCATCCAATTTTCATACTGGACCCAACAACAACATTGAAGCTCATAATCAAACAACCTTCTGAATCACCCAATCACCAGATCCATACATATACAATGATATTATGAGAGTTATCAACCAGATCTAGTACATAAAGATAAGTCATTAATCATGTTGTTATCTGAACTCAATACCAGTAACCAAACATCAATTATGCACCCAAAACCCTGCAGAATAGTCAAAGACAGTTAAAACAAATTTTAAGCAGGGATCGCAACTTCACTGGTATAGATCTGTGGATATCTGTACTACCTCCGCACCTGCGCCTTCTGTGGCGCCACGACCACTGCACCTGCGCCTTCTGTGGCGCCACGACCACCGCACCTGCGCCTTCTGTGGCGCCTCCGCACTGCGCCTTCTATGGCGCCTCTGTGGCGTCTCCGCACTGCGCCTTCTATGGCGCCTCCGCACTGCGCCTTCTGTGGCGCCTCCACACTGCGCCTTCTTTGGCGCCTCTGTGGCGTCTCTGCACTGCGCCTTCTATGGCGCCTCCGCACTGCGCCTTCTGTGGCACCTCCGCGCTGCGCCTTCTGTGGCGCCTCTATGGCGTCTCCGCACTGCGCCTTCTGTGATGCCTCTGTGGCGTCTCCGCACTGCGCCTTCTGTGGCGCCTCCGCACTGCGCCTTCTGTGGCACCTCCGCACTTCCACAGCTGCAGCGCTCGAGAGATCACCCTTCACAGATTCGCTTTCAACTTCACTTTCATAGATCAGACTTTCAAAACAATAACCCAATATTTTAGATCTTAAGATATTTAATTTGCAAGAATGAATTAGCCAAGTGATCTCCTTTGCTTTATATAGGCTTAGGCCTTTCACAATACCACGGGCCAAAACCATAGGATCAAAAAACTGTTGGACTAATACCATGAACCAACCATGAAAGTACGTGAGATCAACACTTTTGACGAAGTACCATGGTCCAAAACCATAGGTTCAAATACCAAGGACTAACTACCATGGACCAAAGGTAAGTTCTCCAACATATACGCGCTTTTCCTCATAGGTTCAAATACCAAGGACTAACTACCATGGACCAAAGGTAAGTTCTCCAACATATACGCGCTTTTCCTCATAGGTTCAAATACCAAGGACTAACTACCATGGACCAAAGGTAAATTCTCCAACATATACGCGCTTTTCCTTGCATGAAAGTGTGTGAACTTTTTCTCTACATGAAATAAACTTTTCTCTCCATAAAAGTGCATGACCTTTTCTCTACATGAAATAAACTTTTCTCTACATAAAAGTGCGTGAACTATAATTTATTATCTGAGATGAGTGGGTTGCCATCAAGTACAACATATGTATCATAATGCCAACAATCTCCCCCTTTGGACTTGATGGCAACAACAACCAATCACTCTCCCCCTTTGACATCAAGGGCAAAGGGTTATGCTCCCCCTAAGAACATGCTCCCCCTGACTATAAACCAGGTTTGCAAAGAAGAACCATAATCCATGACCATGAAAGAGATAGATTGCAGCAATAATCAGACTAGCATCCAAGATCTCCTTCTATACGTCCTCCATAATGCCAACAATGCATTATAAGCTCCCCTTGAGTACCTGTTGAAATCTCTGAATGAGCTCCCCCTTTGTATATGTCATGGTGCACCAATCTGATCATGCTCTTTCTGAGAACAAGCTGAATTGTCTGCTCTGCTATATAGTGTTGTTCATGCTCAGGCTCCCCCTGACTGTAAGCAAGGCCTACAAAAGGATGTTCTACATTACAAATGACATTCCTAAAAGATTCAATACATACATCCATCACCCAACCAAGTGGGGATATATCAGAAAAATGAAAACCAAATACATTACATCTTCATCCCAGGAATAGTGGGGAAACCAACATAGGTAGTTACATGACCTGAAGAGATGACACTATTACATCATGAGTCTTGATATGACATCACCTAAATAAGATGAACATCAGCAACAACACATTATGATCTGCTCCATAGTATCTGTCAACACCAACTAGACCAGCAACTTGTATTAGTGCATGAATCATCAAGGTATGTCCGCATCAATAGAATTTCACATTCTATGTGAGAAACATCATAGCCATCCAGATCTACATGAATCAAGTATCATCAATTGGGAATATCTGCATTAATCAACATATGTATGAAACAATCCTATCATCATATAGATAAGAGCTCATTATCATCATGTCTCCAACAATGCAACTTTGAATAATCATCCCTGTATCCAGCCAACAATCCTCATCCATTTGTGCCAAGAATGAAAGGAATCATAACTGTAATATATGATCTTTATGCATATGACGACAACAGCATATGGGTGACTCAACATCAAGAAGATGTGAATTCAAGCTAAGTGCTTCCCATGCAAGCATCATTAAAGAATCAACCATAAATCTGATCCAAGAACCATGTGAACAACTCATAACCATAGCAAGATGAATCATTTATCCATATAAGTATCATCACCAAGGACTATTAACCATAATGCCAATAATGCATTAAGTCCATATGCTCCCTCTAAACCTGTGCCATCTGTCTGATCATGCATATCAATAAGAAGTATCAAGACATCATCAATATCAAGTTAGAACCAAAACACTTCTAACCATCATATCCGCACATCATTATTATTAACTAGAGCAAAACGGGTCCTTCTCTTGAATCTATCCCTACTGCCTTTCTTCAAACAATCATATACACAACTATGCAGTAACTAACTCGCGTATATATGCAACTTTCCTTTATGGAGTTTGCATATGAGATTCAGGACACTGAAGTTTTGTACTTTCAGCTCCCTCTGGTTCTGGTATGTCTGTACGTTGTGCAGTGCTGCCTTTTTCTGACTGTACTTCCTTTTTCCTCCATATCTTCAAGCGTGATGATGACATTTTCTCCTTTTGATATGGTGCCCACACTTTGTTCCTGCATTCCTTAGCTATATGTCCAAGCTTGTTACATGCATAACATCTTACATGTTTCATATTCCTCCTGTAACAATCAGCAGCTTTGTGACCAAACATATTGCAAGCAAAGCAATATCCATAAAAGTACCTTGAATGTGATGATCTTTCTGCATAATGGTCTTGAACCCTTCTTCTTGTACATCCAGCTGCAACATGTCCAAGATTATGACATACATAACATTCAACATTATTCATAGGAGGAGTAAAGGATTTTCTTTGAGGAATCTCTTTTCTTGGTTGCTGATGAGATTGATCTTTCATTTCTTCATTGATCACTTTAGATTTCTCTTTAGAGTTCCTTTCCTCACCTTGTGAACTAGATTCACCTTCAACAGATTCATGGAAACCAAGACCAGTCTTTATAGCAGGAGACCTTTGACTACTAAGAATATCATCCAAGACTTTAGAACTACCTTGAAATCGTAAAAGCTTATCCTTTTCTTCTAGTTTACCTTTCAAGATATTTACCTCAACCTGAAGCTGTTCTTCCTTTTCAAGAGATTGCTTTTTCAAATCTTCTTCAACTTTCCTTCCTTCTTCCATTTGTTCCCTTAGTTTGAGAATCTCCTTTTCTTGTTCTTCATTCAGATCCTGCTGCATTTGACGAACTCGGAAGGCACATTCTAGTTGAGATTTTAAGCTGGTGACTTCGTTTTCTTGTTTTGCAATAGCTTGGAGTGGATCTGTATTCTGCTTCTTTGATTCTTCAAGATCTCCTTTTAGTGAGAGGATTGTAGCTTCAAGATTTTCATAGTAGCTAGATCTATCTTTGAGTTTCTTGATGGTTGTGCTTCTTTCGTTGACTTCTTTTCTTATTGATGTCACTTCATGCTACAATTTTTGACATTGGTCTTCCTTGTCCTTGAGTAGCTTTCTTACCTTGTTTCCTTCTTCTAGTTGGGCCTTTAGTTTGGTAGCTTCTTCTTTGAAATCACATTCCCTTTTGTTCAAGAGATCTTGTTGATCTCTAATTTTTTCTGTCAGCCTTTTAAATTCTCCCTCTATTTGATATCTTTCTTGTTCACCCATAAGAACAAATTCAGTAGTTTCGCTATCACTTTCATCTCTTCCAAAAGGAAAGATAGCTGGAACATCAGAGGATAATATATTCATACCTGATAATGATTCTGAATCTGATTCTGAATCTGAAGAGCTTCTTATACCTAATCCCCATTCGATTCTCCCACTGTCATAGTTCTTCTGAGATGACTTCTTTTTCTTAGGTGATTTCTTCTTAAGCTTCTTTCCCATTGTTCCACGGATCTCCTTCAAGCGATCAAGCTTCTATCATCAATTGTTGGAAATAATACTGAGAGGGGGGGGTGAATCAATATTATCACATTAATAAAACTTTTTCATTTCCATAATCAGATTCATATATGCTACTTCCACAACTTATTATGATTAAGTTAATTGATCTTCAATGAGTGCATTAGAACATTATCAACCATATTATCAGATAACAGATGCCGTAATAGAGAATAGATCATCACACATAAGCCACACACATGAACACCATGATATAAGGTGGAAACCAATGCGGGAGAAAAACCACCTGCTGCAAGTCATCTCAATAGTCTTCTTAATAAGAAAATCCTTTTACAATATTTGTACTGGTGCAGTCTTATACTAGTATGGGAGCTACAACCCCCTTTACTCTTGTACTAGCCGATCCATTTACTAGTACGCAAGCTGCTACCTGCTACAATGCTCCAAAGATCTCCCTTAGCTTTTGTACTAGCTTAGATACTAGTACATAAGCGCTGGCCTACAATCTTCTCTCCTCCAGGTACCACGTTTCATCAATTTTCGGATTGGATACACTGAAGCACAACACATAATCTGAAAGGCCACTTTTTATCCAATTTTCATACTGGACCCAACAACAACATTGAAGCTCATAATCAAACAACCTTCTGAATCACCCAATCACTTGATCCATACATATACAATGATATTATGAGAGTTATCAACCAGATCTAGTACATAAAGATAAGTCATTAATCATGCTATTATCTGAACTCAATACCAATAACCAAACATCAGTTATGCACCCAAAACCCTGCAGAATAGTCAAAGGCAGTTAAAACAAATTTTAAGCAGGGATCGCAACTTCACTGGTATAGATCTGCGGATATCTGTACTACCTCCGCACCTATGCCTCCTGTGGCACCGCGACCACCGCACCTGCGCCTTCTGTGGCGCCTCCGCACTGCACCTTCTATGGCGCCTCTGTGGTGTCTCCACACTGCGCCTTCTGTGGTGCCTCCGTACTGCGCCTTCTATGGCGCCTCTGCACTGCGCCTTCTGTGGCGCCTCTGTGGCGTCTCCGCACTGCGCCTTCTGTGGCGCCTCCGCACTGCGCCTTCTGTGGCACCTCTGCACTGCGCCTTCTGTGGCGCCTCTATGGCGTCTCCGCACTGCGCCTTCTGTGACGCCTCTGTGGCGTCTCCGCACTGCGCCTTCTGTGGCACCTCCGCACTGCGCCTTCTGTGGCACCTCCGCACTTCCGCAGCTGCAGCGCTCGAGAGATCACCCTTCACAGATTCGCTTTCAACTTCACTTTCATAGATCAGACTTTCAAAACAATAACCCAATATTTTAGATCTTAAGATATTCAATTTGCAAGAATGAATTAGCCAAGTGATCTCCTTTGCTTTATATAGGCTTAGGCCTTTCACAATACCACGGGCCAAAACCATAGGATCAAAAACCTGTTGGACTAATACCATGAACCAACCATGAAAGTACATGAGATCAACACTTTTGACAAAGTACCATGGTCCAAAGCCATAGGTTCAGATACCAAGGACTAACTACCATGGACCAAAGGTAAGTTCTCCAACATATACGCGCTTTTCCTCATAGGTTCAAATACCAAGGACTAACTACCATGGACCAAAGGTAAGTTCTCCAACATATATGTGCTTTTCCTCATAGGTTCAAATACCAAGGACTAACTACCATGGACCAAAGGTAAGTTCTCCAACATATACACGCTTTTCCTTGCATGAAAGTGCGTGAAATTTTTCTCTACATGAAATAAACGTTTCTCTGCATAAAAGTGCATGAACTTTTCTCTACATGAGATAAACTTTTCTCTGCATAAAAGTGCGTGAACTATAATTTATTATCTGAGATGAGTGGGTTGCCATCAAGTACAACATATGTATCATAATGCCAACAGAAGAATGATTTAAATTTCATAGAATTCATCTAAAGAATAGGCTACAATATTATCTTCCTCAAGAAAAGTTGGAGAGGTTATAGGGAAAGAAAAGATAATATGATCATGAATAAGGAACTCAAAAGTAATAAGAGGAAATGTTGAAATAAGAAAAAGAGGCATCTTAGATCACACAAGAAGTTGCTAGAGTTGCTCAAGAGGTTGAAAAGAAAAATAAGGAAGAAGATAAAATGAGGAGATAAAGAGGACAGAGTAGGGAGGTGAATGAAGATAGAAGGGTAGAGGAAATAAAACCAGCTAAAGAAGGGAAAAGATAAGAAGAAGAGAAGAAAAGTCTTCAAGATGAGGTACAATCCATAATGAGAGAAGAATCTCTCGAAGCTCAATAAGACGAACAAGATTTGGTGGCTTAGAAAAATTTATCTAGAATGGATATTGATCTAGTATTTACAACATTTCCAAAAATCATAGGAGGTCATCTATAAGTGGCTGAAATGCGAATAACACCAATTATGAGGAATATGATGGTCAATTTTAACATGTTTAGGTATGATCACAACCTAAACGAGGTTATAGAATAGACAAAGAAAACATGTGTCACGTCACATATACCATTGGTGAAAATCACCATAGGGAGGCCCATAGTTATCAATCGAAGAAAAAATATTATTTCCAAGGCCTCTATAGGAACAACATTATATTAATCCATTGATGGAAATTTGTGTGACCTCATAGAGTGGATGAAGAATAAGGATACATAGATAGTTTATCATAAAGAACAAGAAAAATAGTTTAAAGCATAAACAAAGACCATAAAATATCAATAATATATGCCAAGTAATACATGGCATGTGCCAAGAAAGTTCATGATTCCTACAAAAATAGAGATTTGTAAGAGTACTCATGCACTATTGCTATTTATTATGATTGAGAAGGTTCCTGTCTAGATGAACATTCCATAAATTGGGTCCCAAGGAAAGACAAAGCATATGATGAGGTAGATAAGGAGTTGGAGAAGTTATTGAATATAAAATAACTATCATTTAATGCCTTATTTAGAAAGATCACAAAATACAAACTAAACAAACACGATGATGATCTTGCTAAACAATAGATCATAGTCCTAAATCATTTATGTTTCACTAAAGAAACACATGCAAATTTTCTCCCAGAATAAAAGAGTGTATCATTTAGTCATGGAGATCTTGTTTCACAATAATATTAATATGATTGTGTCATACTATGAATTATAGGTGGCCTACCTTCCAGATGTCCTAAGGATTCCAATTGAGGATCCAATTAAATTATACAAGTTGTTCATAATTTCTGAGGCTTTTTTGAGCATTTTAATTGATTAGTATTTGTAAATAATGAGAAGTTTAAGAGTTTTGATTGACCCAAATGAGGCTTATTAGTAATAAGAGGAATCCACTAACATAGTGTATAATATTTGTAAAATTTTCATTAAGAAGGGTTGTACACTTTTGAATTCTTGATTTTCTTGGATACCAAAGATAGGAGGCTTGTACTTCTATATTCAATATTATAATAATAAGAAGCCTTAAATATTTTTGATCCATTATTCCTACATGGATAATGTCTTCTCTTCTCACTATTCTTGAAAATGTTCTTCCATATATGTATTTTGTGACATGTTTAGTTCTCAGGTCATATACTAATATATGGGGTGGATAGTTTCTTCTAACATGTTTATTATTTTAGCTTTGCATATTTCATTTATGAGAACTTATTACATAAAAGGAATGATTATTGTATATTTTCCCTAATAGTTTAAGAAATCATTTTTTTTAGACATTGGATAACTATTTCCTTGATTGTGAAATTGTGTACTTATTATCTCATTTCTTATTAACCCTTAAATATCCCTATTTTAGCTAGTTGTATTAGATTAGTTTTTGGGTCCCTATAATACTAGTGATTACCCCATTACTATTGTAGTTGTATCCCTTATTAATATTGTTGTGCCCCTATTGTCCCCATATTGTTATTATTGTGCCCCATAGAATCCCTCTATTGTTATATTATTATTGTTAGGTCGGCTGGGTTATATTGTGACTCCTTAGACTCCTATATATAGAAAGGAGGTTTTGACATTTCAATCATTCAAAAATTGTTCATTTGTGTAATGTAAAGGAGGTTTCCCCCTAGAAGAGGCTGAATTCTAAGGCGTTGATCTCTCTTTTCTACCTTTTTGTGAGCTGGTTTCATAACATTTGGTATCAGAGGTTTGGATTCTAGGGTTTCGCTGCTCCAAACAGGTCATCGTGGAAATTTCACTATAACTTTTTTTTTTTTTTTTCTGCGACGTTTCAGAAGCTAAAAAAATAACCCATTTGAGAAGAAATTTCGTTGAATATCGAGACCAAATTTTAGAGATTTTCGTGCTATATTTGTGGAGATATGATCTGAGGAAGTTGGTCTTTTTGTAAACTCCTGAATTACATTCCAAAGAGGTGACCTAGGCAAAATCGTCATAACATTCTCTCTGAGCATCGGATTGAAATTTCATAAGAGGGAACAGAAAGAGGATAGACTATAGTTTCTTGTATATATTTTTCAGAGCCAAAGGTTGAAACAATGACTCGTGGCATGTCGTACAAGTTCGCTCTACTGAACTAGTCTATAATCAGGTCATCTTGGGAGATTGTGCATAACTCTTCATTGGAGAATCCAATTTGGATCAGATTGGTGGAATTGGAAAGAGGACATAGAGGGATACTACAAGTTTCAATTTCAGAATTGGATGATCCGAAATTGCAGAGATACATCAGATTCAATATCAAGCTTCTACAAAGTGAAGAAAGGTTTGTACTTTTTTTTTTTAAATTTTGCATAAGATTGGTTTGAAAAATTAGTTTGAATCGGTAATTGATGCCCTGAGGAAAGAAAATGCAAACACCTAGTAAGCAACCTGAAAGCTATAGCATGACTCATGAAGAAGAGGAAGAAATGAAACATGATATATCAAAATTACAAAACCAAGTGCAACAAGTGTCACTTTCACAGAAAGCAACAGAATCTAAGATGGATGCTTTAAGGAAAGATGTAGAAGCTAAGATGGACGGTTTAAAGAAAGGTGTAGAAGTTAAGATGGATTGTTTAAAGAAAGGCGTAGAAGCTATGATGGATGGCATGGAAGCTAAGATGAATGGCATGGACGCTAAAATTGATGGCATGGATGATAAGATGGAAGGATTGAAAATAAATATGAATAAGTTGCTACAAGAAATGGTCACTAATGGTGAAAGGGTAGTAAAGGAAACTCATGATGACAACAAAAGAAATGTTAATCATGATTCCATAGACTCTAATGTTGGATCGAAGACCCACCATATTCCAAAAATCGATATGAGGAAGTTTGATGGCAAGGATCCCGCAACATGGATATTATAGATGGAGCAATTTTTCGATCTCAATAATGTGCAAAACACACAAAAGGTACGTATTGCAACTTTATATTTGGAACCAAATCAGTTTGTATGGTATCAATGGCTTTGCTCTCGTAAACAAATTATCACTTGGGCAATTTTTATGGAAGAATTGACAACACATTATGAGGATACGAAAAGCAACACTTTTTTTAGCCAATTGATAAGTCTCAAACAAAAGGGTTCAATAATGGAGCACATTGAGGAGTTCCAAAAATTGAAAATAAGAGTAAAAAATATTCCATAGGAGCATAGGATTGATGTGTTCATAGGGACTTTAAAGGATAATATCCAACATGATGTTCACCTTTGGGAACCTGATTCATTAAAGAAGGCATTCAGGTTAGCAAGAAAAATGGAAAGCAAAATTATGGCAACCAAGAAGCATACCACTCACAACTATAAATATGGAAGTGTTGTTGCCCCTACTCTTCCACAACCTATAAGGTTGACACCACAAAAATTGGAAGAAAAAAGAGCAAAATGGCTTTGTTACAATTGTGATAGCAAATACACTAAAGGTCATAAGTGTGCTGAGAAGAAATTATTCTACATAGATTGTGAAGAGGAAGAAGAAAAGGAGCAAGAAAGGTCAAAGGAAGAGGATATACTCCAGGAACAAAGCCTAGATAAAGAAGGAATGAATCTGACCATATCTTGTAATGCATTGGCGGGAATTACCACTCCTAAAACCATCAAGATAGAAGGACAAATCTAGAAGAAAAAGGTAATAGTGTTGATTGATTCAGGAAGTACCCACAATTTTATTCATTGTAAGGTAGCAAAAGAATTGAATTGCTTCTTATATCCAGCACCAGAGTGTCAAGTGATGGTTGCAAATGGAGGAATAATAAATTTCTCTAGAAAGTGCCATAATATCAAGCTATCCATGGGAGAATATGTATTGACTAGCCCAATGCTTTCCATTCCAATGGGAGGTGCTGATGTTGTACTAGGAGTCCAATGGCTGCAATCCTTGGGTATAATAGCTTTTAATTTTCAAGAACTTTTCATGAAATTTTCTGTGGAAGGAAAGGAAGTTGAATTAAGGGGTATTGCAGGGAAATCTGGAAAGATAATCAGCTCTAACGGTATGACAAAGCTTCTAAAAAAGGAACAAAGAGGTGTAATTGCACAATTATGTTCGCTAGATGTTTCCACATTGGAATCATCTATTTCTCCAGATCTCCAAAAAGTCTTGGAAAATCATTCCAAAGTATTTGAGACTCCCAAAGGTCTCCCACCTATTCGTGATCACGATCATGTTATTCATCTGATTCCAAGGAGTGTTCCTCCAAACATTAGGCCGTACAGATATCCCTATGCCCAAAAGAGTGAAATTGAATGTATGGTTGCAGAAATGCTAGACGCTGGTATAATTCAACCGAGTCAAAGTTCTTTCTCTGCTCCATTATTATTGGTGAACAAGAAGGATGGATCATGGCGCATGTGTCTGGATTATAGGGAGCTCAACAAGCCCACTATTAAAGATAAGTTTCCCATTCCTATCATTGATGAATTACTGGATGAATTTCATGGATCAATTTACTTCACCAAGTTGTCTTCGTTCAGGATATCATTTAATCAGAATGGAGACTGAAGACATTCTGAAAACAACATTTAGAACTCATGAGGGTCATTATGAATTTTTGGTCATGCCTTTTGGCCTTACCAATGCACCTTCAACATTTCAAGGTTTGATGAATTCCATTTTCAAACCATTCCTTAGAAAATTTGTGTTAGTATTTTTTGATGATATACTAATCTACAACAAGTCTTGGAAGGATCATGTTGAACATGTTGACAGGGTGCTACAACTATTGGAGGAGAAACAATTATATGCAAAAAGATCAAAATGTTTCTTTGGAGTACAAGAGGTGGAATATCTGGGTCATATTGTATCTCATGAAGGAGTTAAGGTAGACCCTAGCAAAATTAAAGCCATTAAGGAATGGAAAATCCCCACATCCATAAAGCATCTGCGAGGATTTCTCGGGTTGACAGGGTATTATCGCAAGTTTTTTAAGAATTATGGGAGAATAGCAGCACCTCTAACAACATTATTGAAGAAAGATGCATTTTCATGGACTCCAGAAGCAACAAAAGCCTTCGAGCATCTTAAAGAGGAAATGTGCCAAGCACTGGTCTTAGCTACACCAGACTTCACAAAACCCTTTATTGTGGAATGTGATGCTTCAGGAAATGGAATTGGTGTTGTTTTAATGCAAGATGAAAGAGCCATTGCTTTTGAAAGTCATCCAATTAAGGGAAAGGTTTTACACAAAGCTATTTATGAGAAGGAAATGTTGGCAATACTCCATGCACTTAAGAAATGGCGACCCTACCTAATGGGAAGACACTTCAAGGTAAAAACGGATCATGATAGCCCTAAATACTTTTTAGAACAAATATTATCCTCTGAATAGCAACAAAAGTGGATCACAAAGATGTTGGGTTATGACTTTGAAATCATCTACAAAAAAGGGAAGCAAAATGTGGTGGCAGATGCACTCTCAAGAAAGGATGAGGATGTGGAAGCATTGTTGTGTGCCATTTCTATTATTCAACCAGATTGGATAAACGAAGCAAGGGAGGAATGGAAGAACGACGAAGAAGTGTGGGCACTTATTCGAAAGTTACAACAGGACTCCAGTACGTTTGATACATTTAGCTGGAAAAATGATTCGTTATGGTACAAAGATTTCTTATACCTCTGTAAGAATTCCCAGCTAAAACAAAAGATTCTTATGGAATTGCATACTTCTCCCATAGGAGGGCACTTAGGATTTTTAAAAACTTACCATAGGGTTAAGAAGGAATTTTTTTGGGAGGGCTTTAAATCAGATATTCAAAAGTTTGTGGCGGAATGTTTGGTTTGCCAACAAAATAAAGTTGAAACAATTAAGACACTGGGTCTATTACAACCTTTATCCATTCCAAGCCAACGTTGGGAGGAGGTTCCAATGGATTTTATCACAGGTTTACCCAAGTCTAAGGGAAAGAGTGTCATCATGGTGGTAGTTGATAGACTTACCAAGTATGCACACTTTTGTGCATTATCACATCCATTTAAAGCCATTACAGTTTCTACTGCATTTATGGAAACAATTCAAAAGCTACATGGAAACCCAAAGATTATTGTAAGTGATAGAGATCCCATTTTCACTGGAAATTTTTGGATAGAGTTATTTTCTTGTCTTGGTACTTAGTTAGCTCATAGCTCATCTTATCATCCTCAATCTGATGGGAAAACTGAGATAGTAAACAAATGTTTTGAAGGATATCTTCGTTTCTTTGTATCTGATAAATAGACACAATGGGTCAAATGGTTGCCTCTAGCTGAATGGTGGTATAACACTTCCTTCCATACAGCAACAAAATTGATTGCATTTATGGCACTTATGGATATCAGCCACCATCCATCACATCATATTTAAGAGAAAATTCTAAGGTTCAAGCAGTGGAACATCACATCGAACATCAACAACAAGTCCTCCAACTCTTAAAGGATAACCTCATGTTGGCACATAATAGAATGAAACAACAGGAAGATCAACATTGTAGTGAAAGAAGTTTTGATGTAGGTGATTGGGTATTCCTACGACTACAAACATATAAGCAAATGTCCCTCAAGCAAGCTAAGAAGGATAATAAATTATCACCAAAGTATTATGGTCCGTAAAAGGTGTTGCAAAAGATTGGTACTATGGCATACAAATTGGAGCTTCCTGCAACTTCTCGATTGCACCCAGTTTTCCATGTTTCATGTTTAAAGAAGGTTATAGGCAACAAGCTCCCAGTTCAAACAATATTGCCAAAACTTAACGAGGAAGGAAAAATTATATTGGAACCAGAAGCAGTCATAGAAACAAGAACTCGATAGTTATAAAATCGATCAATTTCAGAGTATCTTATCAAGTGGAAGAACTTATCTGCTGAAGATTCCACATGGGAGGATGAAACTTTTATACAAAAGCATCTAGAACTACTCAAGTGTTGAGGACAACACTTTTTTGAAGGAGAGGGGCATGTTGGGTCCCTATAATACTAGTGATTACCCCATTACTATTGTAGTTGTATCCCTTATTAATATTGTTGTGCCCCTATTGTCCCCATATTGTTATTACTGTGCCCCATAGAATCCCTCTATTGTTATTTTTGTGGCTTTATATTATTATTGTTAGGTCAGCTAGGTTATATTGTGACTCATTAGACTCCTATATATAGAAAGGATGTTTTTTCATTTGAATCATCCAAGAATTGTTAATTTGTGTAATGTAAAGGAGGTTTCCCCCTTGAAGAGGCTGAATTCTAGGGTGCTGATCTCTCTCTTCTATCTCTTTGTGAGTTGGTTTCATAACATTAGTTGCATTACATTCCCCTTTGTTGTGATGATCATCCATATCTTACAACATTCTAAAAATTAACATTAGCCTTGAAGATAGAATTTGAATGTGTATCTTACACCAAAGTGTACGATGTCTAATTGGGGCCTCATATTGAAGAGAACCACTTAATAAATATTTTTGAATAATTTATCATTATCAATAATGCATTAATCATGATGTGGTAATTTTTGCATTAGATGGCATTTTGTGTCTAGGGCAATAGTTTCCATTATTTTTTTGTTGGGAATGATTTTCCATTATTTACGTTGGAAACAAAATTACATTCAATATGAAAATTTATATTTCAAGCAAGTTGAATATAAATGTTTGACCTCTGACTTGTCTATCATTACTTGTGTGCTATGCATCAGTGCACTAATTCTTAGCTATGTAACTTACAGTAGGTATCTTACATGGCATCCTGACTATGTGTCTCACTTTAAGGAGTATCACTTACGTCCATTTCTTATAAGAAATCGTTAGTTTATAACATTCATAAAAATAATCAAGAAATATAACAACTGAAGGAAACAATTAATACCATTTGGCATAGGTCAGACCCTCTTATCTCTTGATAATGAATTTGCAAAAATAAGAACTCTAGCCACCCACTATGGTTTCAAACTCCAAAAAAATAGCATTATAGAATTCCACATTAGAGTGGATTTCAAATTCCACAAGACTAGGGTTTTCAAATCGCACAAAACTATGGGTTTCCAAATTACACATCAATATACATTGAAAAGAAATTCAAAATTGTGATGTAAGGTTAATATCATATGTTTACTTACATTTTCTAACTATGCACTCAAATTCCAACTCACTATATTAGTGTTTCTACACCCAACTCTTGGCATTTGGCATTCTATTCTCTCCACCTTCTCATATTTACACTTACACTATGTTTTTTAGAAAGAGGGGAATCCTAATCTCTTGTCAACACTAGGGATTGGTAAATAGAAGCAATAATTTATATTCTCATATATTTCATCCACTATGTACTTTGGTTAATTTATATTTTATGTGTTTCTTATGGTGTGTCAATTATGTGCGCCATGTAAGAACATTAATTATGTGTAACATATGGTACATCACTTATTTTGATCAATGCATATGTCTTGAAATGCATCATTCATTGCTTATGTCCATCTCTTATATGTTGTTAATTAATGTGTGTCACTTATATGTGACACCTAATGTGGTGTACCATGGCTCAACCATGTATTTCGTCATTGTAATCATGAATAACTATGTCACTAATGGCAGGTACATTACATGGCATGTCAATTGTATTACATGACATCCACCAAAATAAGAATCTTTAACTACCAACTATGCTTTCCAAATTCTAGAAGGCTAGGGTTATCAAATTCAACATTATCAATATTTTCAAATTCCACAAAACTAGGGTTTTCAAAGTGCATACTAATATGGTTTTCAAATTGCACAAAACTTTGGATTTTTCAGTTCCACTTTAGTTTTCCCCGCCTTCTCATATTTATTATTGCACTACATTTTTTATAAGCAGAGGCATAAACCTCTTATGAATACTGGTGATTAGTTAATAGAACCTAGATTTTCCTTACATATCTTCTCATGTATATTGTACTGGCTATGAAAAATGGTAAATTTTGGTTATGCTTCATAAGCTTATATCATTCGTAAATATAATGATAAAATATAACATCTCAAGGAATTTGCATCACGATAAATATTATGTTGACATCTTAGGACGAAATTTGACAAAAGACGAGGTTTTCAAATTCCACAAAACTAAGGTTTTATAAATTCCATTCCAATGTACATCGGCGAACATTACCAACTTGTGATGCAAGGCAAATATGGTACATTTAATTATATTGTCTAATAATATGCTCAAATATGAACTATGTTGGATTTTTCATTCCCAACTCCTCAAATATTTTATTCTATTCTCTCTACCTTCTCATATTTATGCAATTAAACTACTTTTTTTAGAAAGAGAGGCATCAATATCATTTCAACATTGGGGATTTGTTAGTATAAGGAAATGAATTCCTTATATGTATTATTAAATATATTGCATTGAATATGTACATTGCTTAATTTAGAAGACATGTGTTTCTTGTCTTGTCTCTATTATGTGTGTGATGGAATAACATTAATTATGTGTTACTAATGGGCCTCTAAATTAAACATAAATTAAGGCCCATGTCTCTAAAATAAAACATAAATTAAGGCCTCTGACCATCTTTCAGCACATTAAACCTCTATTTCTACATTAGATAATTTGTTTTTAACTTTAATATATTCATTAGGAAGGTTTATGAATAATTGAATATTTGTGCCTAATATTATTTATTTTTGTGGAATATTATGAGAATATTGGGAAGATTATGAAGATCTGGAGGAGGAGATAATTTAGGGACTTCTTCCCTACTATAGGAGGATCAGTAATAAATAATAAATCAACAAGATATTATGGAATTATGGCGCATATTGTGGAACTCCAATGATTGAGGAAAACTAGGAATGTGTTCCACTAATCAAGGGACCAAATCCATTAATCAAGGGATTTTGGTGGGGAAAGCTTCCTCCACTCATGGGGAATGATTCCAAATCATTTTGTATAATTACCAAGTCGAATTCTCCTGTAGGGGGAGATTTTCACTAGTCACCTTATGGAGAGAACTCGTATTTTTGCAGCTCAATTGTATTTTCTTACAGGGATGTAATTGTATTGATAGAATAATGAAGGTTGGTTTCATGTTTAGCTTCTAAATATTATTTTCCTCCATAGGTCTCTGAGTTTCCTTGGGCATGGAAATCCTAGGAACCTCAGAGCCCTTTTGTATCATTTTCTTTCCTTCTTTTCACTGCTTATTCACATGCATCTCTAGTTTTTATTTCTTTCTATTTCTACATTTAGTATTAATGATTTCTTGTTGTAGGATTGAGTTAAATGGTTGATGTAAGTTCTTTTTCAGGATCAAAAGAATTATTTCATCCTTGGAAAATCTTTGGAAGTTTGTAGTAATCATTGAGCCGCTTCAATTAGTCTTCTTATTCCCAAATCTAGATTGCTCGACCTCCTTTTTTAGCAAAGAATGGTAAATTTATGATATTTTTTAGAGAATTGTAATAAGATTCAATCGAGTTCGTTGCACTTGAATTAGGTCACAAAAAAATTCTAGTTCATAACAAAAATTACTCCATTGCATTTTCACTTGATTTGGTTAGGAATTTTTTAGATTTACTAGCTCACTAGTTCTCAAATTTCTAGATTTTCGACTAGTAAATTTTTGTATTTTTTTGCATGGGTTAACAGGTATTTTTGAGTGATTCAACTTGGAATATGGACCTAATAAATCCTATTTAATAACAAAATTTGTCCCATCCAATTTGAATTTGTTGTGCTTGGTTATTTTACCCTCACCAATTTCAACATTTCACAAGGAAACGTCTCCAAGCGTTTTGAGCAAATCCATCTATCTCCCAACTTTGGTTTTGAGTTCTGAAGTGGTCCTAGGCCCTCCCTTGCCTCATTCCATCCACCAAACACCTTCCCTAAGCTTTCCATCACCTTCAACATCCATACGTTTGCTCTGGGCTGTATCTTGTAGGTTTTCAGGGGACCTTGTAGGTTTTTAGTACATCTTGTAGCTTTTCCTGTAGTGGCTTGTTTTGAGGCAAAATTAAGGGAAAACCTCTAGGAAGCCAGACAAGGTCACCTAATGGTCTCCCAAGCCTTCCAACCATCCATCATAATCTTTGGGCCACCTGACACTTCACCAAAAGAGATTAGCTTTCACACTCTCGCATGAAAAAAGACAAAAAGAAAAACAAATTTATTTTATTCATTTACATGCACAACAGTAGAAGGTTTGATGGTTTGAATCTACATTCTTAGGACAGTGGGATTGCATACATGTTAACTTAGCATTCTTTTGAAGCAAAGCCTCTTAGCAGTTAGTTAGAAAATGGTGTGTTTTAGCATTTGATTTCAACCTCTGTCCTTGTACTTTCTTTCTTGCAATAGGTTAAGGCTCCATTTCGAACATTTCATTATTTGCAATTAGTTTAAGATTTGAGTGCTTACATCATGACAACAAAGGCAGGACACATTGTATGTTGTACATATAATGTTGATACCTCTTAAGATTGTACGAACCTTGGGTTGATAATTAAAGTTGGTAGCGTAGGGAGTTGTAGCATTCTTGTTGCAATACTGAGGCTCATCAGTTACCTCTATGCATCCCTTATGTGCATCGATATATATGTGTTGATGGCCATGGTTCATTTCTTATGTTCATATATTATGTCCTTTTAGTTAAAGTACATGACCTATATGTGACATCTAATATCGTGTATGATGTATTTTGTGTTTTGCTTCACGGTATTGATGTTTAACTATGTCACTTATGGTATATATCTTGTGGAATTTTGATTATGTGTCTCACTTTTAAGAGTACCACCTATGTACATTGCCTATGGGGAATCACTTAATTATCTCACTTATGTGTGTCACTTACGGGAATTTTGTATGATGCGTTGGGTACAATGTAGTCCCAATGGTTTAAACAACCATTTCATCCATACAGTTCCATTTCATCAAATTCCACATTATTAGTGTTTCCAAATTCAACAAAACTAGTGTTTCCAAATTGTAAAAAAACTACAGTGTCAAGTTCTGCAAACTAGGGTTTTCAAATTCCCTTTCAATATACATTGATAAACATTTAAAACATGTGATTAAAGTTCAATACAGTCTGTTTACTTCCATTGTCTAATTTTTCACTCAAATTTGACTCACTATGTTAGAGCTCCTACATTCCACATTACTTGGGTTTTCAAATTTCATATTAAATATAGTGCTCCCAAATTCCACAAAACTAAGGCTCTCAAAACTATCCCCACACAAGGCTAAATTAAAAATTGAAACTACAAAAACGTTGATTTAAATTCATATATACATAAAGGGTTTTTCTCATATTCCTTTAGCCTCTCTTCTATATATTTTGGAATCGATCAATGGATGTCAAAAGCCACATGAAGTGTCAAATTCATTTATTAGAATAAAAAGAAACAAGATAGACTTGAAAAAAAATAATGGATCTTGCTTCTTACACCCTTACACAAAATTCATAATAATATGTCTTTAAATGAATCTTGGAAGCGAGTTACAACTGGCCATAAAATTCAAAGTAGAACTTGGATTGGAAAACCGTCAATTTATTTGGAATTCCACCACTTGGATATACTTAGGGACACCCCCAACATAAGATTCCATAGGTAAAAGAATTATTTACTTGAGAATCTCCAAAGATATGGTTTTATAGTGAATATTTATGCAATTTTTTCACAAAGGGGTTAACTTTCTAAAACATTGGTTTGAGCGATTGTGGGTAGCATGCTGACATGGTCCTTGTCCAAAAAAAATCCTAAACCTTATGAATTTTCCTTCTACTAATCTTTTTTGCTTTTATACCCTTCGACAAAAACCGTGTTATGTCCCTAAATGGATTTCGAAAGTGACATGCAACTTGCCATAAAAGTCAAATTAAGATTTGGATGGGTAAATCATAAACTCCATTGGGCTTTTGTAACAGGTTTTAGTTAGGGAATACCCACTCCTAAGATTATATAGTTTCAAAATGGATTTGTTTAGGGATATTTATATATAGGATTTTTCAATAAATGTCAATGAAAATTTTTCACAAGGGGGTTGATTTTTCAAACACTAGCTCAAGTGATCATAGGTACCATGCCCACATGGGACTTAGCCAAATGTAAATGCTAAAGCTTATGAAACTCATTTTTGTGCTCAATTTGGTTTTTATACTGTTGGAAAAAATAACAATATGTCCTTAAATTATATTTGGAAGTGACATTAAACTTGTCATAAAATTCAAACCATGATTTGGATGTGCAAAAATTCAATTCCATTGTATTCCTTGCAATAGGTTATAGCTATGAACATCCCCCTGCTAGGATTCCATAGGTTGAAAATTGATTTATTTAAGGATATCTAGAGCTTTGGTTTTGTTAAGTAAACATCAATGCAAATTCTCCCCAAGGTGGTCTATTAAAAAAAAAAATTCTCTCAAACATTTGTGGGTAGCATGCTAACAAGGGCCTTGTCCAAACACAAATACTAAATCCTGTGGAACTCATTTTTGGATTTGCTTTTTATACCCCCCAACAAAAATCACAATATGTCCATAAATGGGAAAGGGAAGAACATTATGTCAACATATAATGACCAAATGGAGAAGGGTAAGTTTATTTTCAAGACATTAATGTGGATGTTTACTAATCATGTAATGCAGGTGGCCCTTTTACCAAATTTTCCAGTGACTTGTCATTTGCCAAAAAAAATCAATTGGGGACTCAAATGGGAAATTAATTGATTTCGTTGGACTCCAACTAAACACAATTAATCATACTTAAGAATGTTTCATTACAAATTTTGAGAGTCTAACATCATGAGGGGCGTTGCATCTTCATAAAACATTCCTCAAATATCTAGGATTGAAAAGTACACAATCCAATGTCGGGCCTCTCAATTTTATGAAGTGTGGTTTTAAGTATATTAATAAAGTCAAAATGGCATTGTGTACATGCACACATGGTTAGAGGAGAATAATATTTCATGAGGAAACTATGATATTAAAACATGGAAGATGAAGCTTTTGACTAATACCTTGTTAGAGAGTGCACCATCTTAGAGGGGTGGCGTTTATCCCAGGGGGGATCATGCTTGGAAGGTGTTTCACTTGTATCGAATTATATCCTTATTATGTTGATGCCAACTTGTTGTGGATATTTGATGCTGGATAGGATTTTGATGATATTACCTTCTAGAATTTGGAAAGTTATAGATTGTACCAATTTTGTTATAAATTGTTTCATTTGTATTTGATTTTTTCTATATATGTATTAGAGTATCTTGTTGTTCAAAATTGTGTGATTGGAAATTTGATTTTCCATCTTATGTTGTTTTCAAAATTAAGTAATTTCCAAGATTTATCATTAATTTGTATTTGATATAATATATGGTTCAAATTATTAAGTTATTTAACAGAGAAATTGAAGCTAATATGCTAATATATATATATATATATATATATATATATATATATATATATATATTTGTATGGTATAAATTATTATAATAAAATAATTTTCAAATATAGTATATACTTTGAGAATTCTTTTTGAAGGTATAAATATTGTTCTAATTTGTTTGGGATAAAATGAGGGTTTGGTTCTTAATTAATCATAATGTGGGGCATGGAAAGACATATCATCAAAACTATAATGATATGAGGAATGGACATGAAACTAAGGTATAGATTAATCGTATGAACATGAATATTAGTTACAACAACAACGAGAACAACCTCTACTAATGCACCTATTTGAACAATCCAAATTGAATCCACCATCAACCTAGTTTAAATTTCAAAATATTAAATAAATGTAAATGAAAATTCAAATTACCAATGTAACAAATTAACATCAAATGAAAAAAACACTTCAATAGTGTGGGACCCATGCTTTAAAACAATCTTATTCATATGTAAATGTAATAAAAAAATATTCATGTGCAATATATATGCATTTAAATTAATAACATAACAATCCACATAACTTAAAATAGTTTAAATAATGTTGAACATAGCATTCCACCTCTTTTCTATAACTACCCAATTTCACTCATGTAAGTCATCTAGGACATCTCTATTGGTATTGGTATTCAATGGTCTCTCATGCTCTAAATGAGCTAAGAACTAGCATACCTTATGTAAGCTCCTTGTAGACAAGGATTGTAGTTGAATGTTTGTAATAATGGCCAAGTGTTTGTAGCGATACACCATTATATTTTAGGTCCCTATACTACTAGTGTATCCCCTTATTATTGTTAGTGTAACCCCCTTATTGTATAATTGTGCCCATGTAGTCCACATATTGTTATTATTGTGCCCCATAGAAGCCAACTATTTTTGTCGTTGTGCCCTTACAATATTATTGTTATGTCGACTCTCATTATATTGTGACCCCTTAGACTCCTATATATGGAAAGGTGGTCTTGTCATTTGTATCATCCAAGAATTGTTCATTTATGTAATGTAAAGGAGGTTTCCCCCTTGAAGAGGCTTATTTTGAAGTTGTTGATCTATCTCTTCTTCTATTTTGTGAGCTGGTTTCATACCATTTGGTATCAGAGCTTTGGATTCTAGGGTTTTAGTGCTTCAAACTTGTTATCTTGGAATTTTCTCTATAACTTTGTGTCTACAAAATTTCAAAAGCTTAAATTAAAACCCATTTGAGCCGCAATATCCTTGAATCTTGTTATAGTTTTAGATATATGAGCTGAGGAATGTAGGGTTTTTGCAGGCTCCAGAATTCCATCTCAAACAGATCATCATGGAATTGTCGCTATAACATTTTTTCTATGAAGCTTCAAAAGCTGAAATTAAAACCCATTTGAGAGGAAATCGTGTTTCACCTTGTGTACAAATTTTAGAATTTGGTTCGCTATATTCACGGAGATATGATCCATTGAAGTTAAGGTTTTTGCAGGATCCCAAATTCCATCTCAAAATGGTGACGTTGGGAAAACCGTCATAACATTCTCTCTGAGCATCGGATTCAAAGTTTGTAAAAAGTGCAAAAAATAAGATGGAATGTATTTTTTTGGGTATGTTTTATAGGGCTTAAGGTCGAAACAATGACATGTGGCACTTTATACAACTTCACTCTATTGAACCAGTGTATAATCAGGTAATCATAGGAAATTGGGCATAAATCTTTCTAGACAAATCCAATCCCAATCAAACCTGTGGGGTGGGAGAGAGGACACAGAGGGATAACGTAGTACAATATTTTAGAACTTGGAGATCCAAAATTATATAGTTACAGTCATTGCAGGATAAAGCTCCTAAGAAAAAGAAAAAGAGATATGAGGAAGTTTGATTGCAAGGATTCGACAACTTGGATACTACAAATGGAGCAATATTTTGATCTACATGATGTGAAACTATTACAAAAGGTACATATTGCATCTTTATATTTAGAACCAAATCAGTTTGTATGGTATAGAGGGCTTTGTTCTCATAAACCACTTGTCACGTGGTCAATTTTCACGGAGGAAATGATAACATTATGAGGATACAAAGAGAAACACCTTCTTTAGCGAATTGATAAATCTCAAACAAAAGGGTTCAATGGAAGAGCACATTGAGAACTTACAAAAATTGAATATAAGCCTAAATGATATTACATATAAGAAGAGGATTGATGCCTTCATAGGGACTTTAAAGGATAAAATTCAACACAAGGTTCATCTTTGGGAACCTAATTCATTGGAGAAGGCATTCAGGTTGGTAAGAAAAACTGAAAGAAAATTATGGAAACAAGGAATCCTACAACTCACAAGTATAAATATGAAAGTTTTTTTACTCCTACCCTTCCACAACCTACAAGGTTGATACCACAACAATTGGAAGAAGAAAGAGAAAAAGGTCTTTGTTACAGTTGCGATAGAAAATACACTAAAGGTCATAAGTGTGCTGAAAAGAAATTACTTTACATAGATTCTGAAGAGGAGGAAGAAAAGGATTGATAAAATTCAAAAGAATAGGATATATGCCAGGAAACAACCCTAGAGAAAGAAGAAATGAATCCAACCATATATTGTAGACAATTGGTAGGAATTACCACTCCTCAAACTCTCGAGATAGATGGACAAACAAAGATAGTGAACAAATGTTTGGAAGGATATCTTCATTGCTTTGTATCTGATAAACAAACACAATGGGTCAACTAGTTACCTCTAGTTTAATGGTGGTATAATGCTTCAGTGAAAATTACCCCGTTTATGGCACCTTATGGATATCATACACCATCCATCACATCATCTTTAAGAGAAAATTCTATGGTTCAAGCAATGGAAGATCACATCAAGCATCAACAAAAAGTTCTACAACTCTTAAAAGATAAACTAACTATGGCGAGGAATCAAATGAAACAACAAGAAGACCAACATCACAGTGAAAGAATTTTTGATGTAGGTGATTGGGTATTTTTATGGCTACAACCATACAAACAAATGTCCCTCAAGTAAGTTAAGAAGGATAATAAATTATCACCAAAGTATTATGGTCCTTACAAGGTGTTGTAGAATATTGGTATTATGACATACAAATTGGAGCTCCCTACATCTTCTAGAGTGCACCTAATTTTCCATGTTTCATGCTTAAAGAAGGTTATAGGTGACAAGCTCCCAATTCAAAAAAATATTTCCAGAACTTGACATGGAAGGAAAAGTCATAATGGAACCTGAAGTAGTCACATAAGCAAGAACCAGACAACTATATAATCGATCAATTTTAGAGTATCTCATTGAGTGGAAGAACTTACCCACTCAAGATTTTACATGGGAGGATGAGAATTTTATACAAAAGCATCTAGAATCACTCAAGCATTGAGGACAAAACTTTTTGAGGGAGAGGGGCATGTTAGGTGCCTACACTACTAGTGTATCCCCTTATCATTGTTAGTGTAACATCCTTATTGTAATTGTGTGCCCATGTAGTCCCCCTATTTTTATTATTGTATCCCATAGAAGCCCACTATTGTTATTTTTGTGCCCTTACAATATTATTTTTATGTCGGCTCTGATTATATTGTGACCCCTTAGACTCCTATATATAGAAATGAGGTCTTGTAATTTGTATCATCCAAGAATTGTTATTTTGTGTAATGTACAGGAGGTTGCCCCCTCGAAGTGGCTTATTTTAAATTCGTAGATCTATATTGTGTTCTATTTTGTCAGTTGGTTTCATACCATTATACCTAGCTTATAATCTATGATTACAGAACCATAGGTATTTCTTCAAATTTCATATAGTGTAAGATATTCATGCTTAACAACCATCAATCCAATTGGATATTTATTGGCTTCATCATTATTTAATTGTGGATAGAGAGTTTTCTTCCCTAGTTTGCATCATTCGAACCAGTAATAAAGTTGGCATTCACATTCCTTTCAAGAAACAATTTCTTTTATGTGTCTTTCAAAAAATTAAATGTATAGTAAAATCCAAATGTCTAGGAGCTTTGTGTAACATAGTTAAGCCAAAAGCATAAATAGATCATATATAATATGTGAGATACATGAACCTAGTTGTATAATATCAAGCATATAGCCATAATATGTTTAAATGGTTGATTCACTCTCCTCAAATATGGTTATTTGAAAAACAACACAAAGATATATGATAAGTTATACAATTGTCCATTCATTTACCTAATCCATTAATTCAAAATCATCCATATTCATTACTATTACATACTCCAAAAAAGTAATCCAACATTCATGTTCATATTTTGAAGAGACGGTTGTTCAAGCTTTGAATTGAATAAAATGCACGAGCTTCTTGTACTGTGTTGCAATGATATGAATGTGCCCGATATATATTGAACGCTCCCCAAAAATTTCTTCACACATGACCTATTCTTGTTGATTTTTTCTGCTTATTTACTCTATTTGATATTACTACAAAGAACCATTGGATTATATATTCTACATCTTGTTCGTGAGAATTTCTCATAAACTTTATCTACTCCCTTGGTAGCGTATTTTTTATGCATCCCCCGGCCCCATAATGCTCACATTTTCCATGCATAGTTTCAAAGTAGTTACAAAATGAGGCACATTGTAGGTTTTTAGAAATATAATCAACCATTGGAATACATAGGTATTTTTTAATTAACCTACATAAAAATATGAAAAAATCTAAAGTTGATCCATTTGTGTATTTCTATCCTTCAAGTGATCATAAAAAATTAGAAATTAATGTTACACATAATGTAGGTCATGTAACCTATCATCACTTATGTAAAATTTTGTCTTGTTCACTATTATCATCATGTCATTACTACTATCTCACACATGCCTATTGGTGATATGTACCATTATGATAACTTGATCTTAATGCTAAGATTGAATATGGATATAATTTCTGGGTTCAGGGGTGTATGTCTTACCAAAGTCCACAATTGAAAATATAGTACCTAGGGGAAAGGTGTCCCTGCTTATTCTAAATTGTTCATCTTACCATCATGTTACATTCACATGTTGAAAAAATCCTTCAATTTTTACAAAAAATCTCTTTCATGGAATCACATACTCACAACTAATGACACAAAAGTAAGGTCATAGGAAAAAATATATGTTGAACTTGAAGGTGAAATATGAAATAATGCTACCTTGACTTACTTAGGACTTACCCACAAATTTGTTTTTCCTTCTTTCCCACTATCTAGTTCATAGGCAACACACTTGAGGCTTTACATATCTAATCATCCTCTCAAATCATGCTCCCACTTTCATGAATACGTCAACTCAATAATGAAAATCCCTAAATCCATAGCATGTCCCATATAAATAATATTTTGCATAATATATTTTTTTGGCAGGCTTAGACACATGATGTTATGAATAAATTCTCATGACGAAATTGGTCGTAGCATGCATGATAAATGTTTCAAAACATTAGGATACATAACATGATGGATATGTATATGTGTTTCATAAAAAAATCAAATTCTATATGTTATCTACAACAACATGCGTGATTATTTGTGCATATTCTAACATACTAACGTTTTCATTTCTCATAAGAACTTTGACACATGTTCAATTCCATGTGATCTTTCTTGAGTCTCTCGTAAAGTTGTATTTTTCATGTCAACAAACAATTCACTGTGGAATTTAGGGTTTTTAAAACCTATTCTCAACTTTAGCACATATTTTTCATTAGATGAAGGCCTAGTATTTTTCATGCAAAAAAAAATCTACTAGTTCCATAATAACATCAATTAACATCATGTTTCAATGAAGCAACCTACCAATTAAGTCCTAATAATTTGTTTAACCTAGGTTTTTAAGTTTTTCTCTTATAATACAATACTTTCAAAGAGTTTTATATTTAATTTGAAAATAGGATATTTATGTGACATCAAATGGTATTTCCCTACAAACCTATTTGCAATATATTTTGACATTACATGGTGAGTTTCATGACAATATTTTGAATGAACATTCTTTCTAGTTGGATTGGAAGCACATGGAAGGCTACTAATGATATTATTACTCTTCTTTGTACTTGTCACTATCTTTATACCTAGAATTCTCCTAGCGGAAACTAAATAATGTGATTTAATAGAGAAAAAATTAATGGACAAGTAGTTGCATCAACTTTTGATTCAAAAAATTCTTTCTAAATTTTACTACATTGTGAATACATAGCTTGTCATATCTTGTTGATTGAATATTAGATATAAGATCACTTGATGTTGGAATTTTAATGGCCTTCAATGGATGCACAACCTTCACTTGTGGAAAAAAATAGTGTCCACCATGGCATTAAGTATGTAAATATTTGAGTTATTGTTTGGTGAATGCCTATGCTTCTCCATACCCAATATTTCCTTTTCTTTTATATTTTCAACATCTTTCAAGGGGGAAGTAGCTTCCTTCTATAATTTATCGATTGATTACATAACTTTCTAATCATTGAAAGGTTTTAACAGAACAAGACTATGTAAAAAATAGTTAAGAAAATCAACATAAAAGAAAAAATCACTTGCAATAGAATGTTTTTCATTGTACTTATGGATTTGAGTGTTTAACATATGAGGAAAAGTTATGGAAACATAAAAGTGTGTTTATTTCTTATGCAGGTATGAACATAAACACATTAGTAATGCACCAAAATTCCCAATCCAATAATTAGTATAATGCAAAAAGGATTAGCAAGGATAGCAGAGCATAAGAACATGCACATGTTACCTGACTATCATTGAAGAAGAAAGAGATCAATGGAGGGGAGGAATAGGGAGAAAAAGGGATGGGTGTATTAGAGAGAGCTATATAATGATTGAGATATGGATAGAGAGAGTTTAAAGTGATAGGGGAGAGGGAGAGAGAAATTGGGTGATGGGGCGATTGTGCCTCTTAGATAGAGAGAGATGGGGATATGGGGAGAGAGTGTGCGATAGTGTGTGTGTGTGTGTGTCTATGTGAGATAGAGAGAGAGAGAGAGTGAGAAAGGGGGGGTGGAGGAGAGGTAGAAATATGGATACATAGGAAGAGAGAGGATGGATGGGATAGGGGGGAGACATAGGAAGATAGATATATGGAGAAATATATAGCGAGGGATAGAAAGGGAGGGTGAGGGGGAAAGGGAGGGAGAAACAAAAGATCGATTGATTTCTAGGGAGAGAGATAGAAAGGGATAAGGAAATGGGTGGAGAGAAATAGAATTAGGGGAGGGGAGAGAGAGAAAGAAATATTGAGAGAGACAAAATATGGGATAGGGGAGACAGAGAGAGACATAGGGATAGGGAAAGGGAGATAGAGGGGAAAGGAGATGGGGCTAGAGTTTGTGTGGGTGTGTTAGAGAGACAAAGAGAAGAATAGGAGAGAAAAATTATGTGTGTTAGATTGAGCGAGAGGAAAAGGGGGAGAGGTGGGAAGGGAGAGAGAGGGATGTAGGAGGGAGACATATAGGGGGTGGGGGAAGAGATATGAAGTTAAAGGGAAATAAAGGGGAGAGGGTTTAGAGAAAGAGGGGGAATGGGGAGAGAAAGATATGGATGTAGGAAATAGACATGTAGGAAAAGAGAGAGAAAGACAAAGAGAGAGATGGAGACATAATGGTGTGGTGGGGGGGTAGGGAGAGAGAGATAGGAGGGAGATATAGAAGGTGGGGAGGGGAGAGATTGGTAAAAATGGATATATATAATGAGATATAGATGAAGGTGGAAAGAGAGAGATGGGGGAAAGGGGGGATAGGGAGAGGCATATAAGAGAGAATAGGGATGTAGAGAGAGGAAGAGAATGTGAAGAGTTAGGAAGAGAGAGAAAGAGAGAGAAAGAGATAGAGAGGGGGCAAATAAGGAAACGTAGTGAGAGAGCTAGCGAAAAATATGTCGAAATGTAATGATTGAGATAGAAAGTGATATGGAGATAGATGGAAAAATAGAGAGACAAAGAGTGAGAAAGAGAGAGGTAGTAGGACAAAGAGAGGAATGTAGGGGAGACATATTTAGGATAGAAATGGAAAGGAAGAGATGGATATAGGAGAAACGAATACCATGGAAAAGATAGAAAAAGAGGGACAAGTAGAACAGGGATATAGGAGGAAGACATATGGGGTTGGGGGAAGTGAGAGAGAAGTAGAGAGAGAGAGATGGCAGGAGGAAGAGAGAGAGAAATATAGAGAATAAGGGAGATGATGAAATATGGAAATGGGGAGAAAGATAAAAAAAGTGGGACATAGGGAGAGAGACCAGGGAGAGGTAGAGGGACATAGAGAGAGAGAGAGAGAGAGAGAGAGAGAGAGAGAGAGAGAGAGAGAGAGAGATGAGATAATATGGAAAGGGAGAAATATATAAGCGGGATGAGAGAGGGAGGGAGACGTATCATGGTAGAGAGAGAGAAAGGTAGGCATATATGAGAGACATATAGTGGGTGAGAGTGATATAGATAGGGGAAGGAATACAGAGGTGGAATTACATAAGGAGATGGAGGAAAGTATAAATGGATAGTGAGTGAGAGAAAATGGGGATAGGAGAGAGTAAGGGAAGGAGGGATGGGGATAGGGAAATGGAGATATAGGGGAAATGGGAGGGGATTAGAGAGGGTGGGTGTTTGAGAGAGAGAGAGAGATGGAAAGGAGGAGTGGTGGGGAAGAGAGATAGGGATGTAGGAAGGATACATATAAGAGGATATTAGACAGAGAGAGTGAAATGGGGAGACGTTAAGGCGGGGAGAGATAGATGTAGGAGGGTGTTGTCGTTGCAACAAGGACCCTCCAAAATTTTTGTCTAACTGAATTTTGGAGCCTACATGAAATATTTTCATGTTGTTTGATTTGAAAATCCTTGTGTTTTTCCTAAGTGTCGCATCCTCCTAAGTCATATTTTCTAAGTGTCGTCAGATTATTTTGAAGATAAATTGTGTTATCTTATCCAAAGGTAGGTGAAGAAATAAATTTTCTTGAATTAGAAACTACGTTTGTTCACCATGAAACACATACACAAAACCAAGAGAAAATAAATTTCCTTGGACAAAATCACACTTCAAGATGATAATGAGTTGCACTCTTATTGAGTGCTCTCCTTCAAGCTGAACAATTATTCCCTAGAGGAGCACACTCCTTCATGCTCAATCAGTGCAGCCTCCACTCCAGTACACAACTTCTTACTCAATTAGTGCACCTTCCACTTGAGCACATTCCTTAGACATGAAGAATTGCATCCTCTTCAACTGATCCATGAGATTTTTTTGTTGCATGTGGGAGAACACCTAGAAAATAGGAGCTCCACATTACTTCACTTAACTAACTCATTCACTCGTTGACAAGTGGAAAGCATGTATGAAATGCACTTGTATGAAATATATTTCTAATCAATAATTATAATCATTCTTTCACATAATCACTCTTATATAGGTTGAGCACACCTCTTTGGATCAAGTAGGTCTTTGTCAACTTTCATTCCAGGTAAGTTTTTCATGTCAAATCTATTACTTTCCTTCGATATTTTGTTGTTGATATTGCTTTTATTGTTGGAAATTCACTTCTTTTCATTTCATTTGGGGGTGTTTTAGTTCATTCCTTCCACAATAAGTCTCAATTTGTTATCGCAAGTTGTGAATATTCACATTATATAACTCTTCATATTCTAATAATGATTGCAAAAGAATCTAATAGAACTTGTATATCTTTCCTCTCATCATTTCTATCATTCTAGATTTTTGTTGAAATTTTTCTCAGAAATTCAAACATAGAGCACACTTCTGGAAGCAAACACTTGACTGTTAAAGAAAATTGTGCTGAGAAAGAAAAGTTTTCTTCAAGAGCGCACTCCTTAGACAATAGTAATTTTTCCCTCCTTGAGCACATGAGCACACCCTAAACCCGTGACTGTTTTTCACTTCATCCATTTGACATCCACCCTTGATCCATCCTTGTTCCCTTGAATGCATGAGCATACTTAGAATGCTTGATGCCTTCCTACTTTGTCCCAATGTATATTTCTTGCATGTACAAGTAACCATGTCCTATCTTTCATAGGATTATACTCCCAACTACATTTGATGGCCTTTTAAATATGATTTATAAAGTTATTGCTTGTTATATATAAAATATTTCATAAACATAATATTTGTTTCCATGAGTGTGCTTCCATGTACACGTGTTCGAGCTATTAGTATTATTTATTTATCATTATCTATTGGAATGATACCTCCTGCTAGATGTTGAGTGGCCTCAAGATAAGCTTTAGAAGCAAGCACTAAAGAATTAGTAGAAGTCACAAATCCTACCATTCCTATTATGTCAGATATACAATGCTTCATAGATAAGTCAAATGAGGTCACGTAGAGATACATTAAAGACACATTCATATAGAAGAAGTTCTATGAATATTTGGAAGACAAGGAAGCATGCATTAACATTAAATGGTTGAGGATACATAGGATTGCATGTAGTTTCCTAGTCATATCTTTTGTAAAGGTAAATGAATGGATTCTAACACACATAGATGATTCAGATATGGTGCTTCATAGTGAAATTGGTGGTCAGCTTGCCACATACTATGGAGGGGACATGAAAGCTTATTGCAAAATGCTAAATCCTACAGAGTATCCCAATAACTACTTATACACTGGATGGACCAATCTTGACACAGGTGATATCATAATGTCTTGGTGTCGAGAGCCTGCCAAGTTCTGGCACTGCTTATATGTACTTTACCTAAATAATATTATCAAGGAGGTGTACCGGTATAGTATTGTCATGTGTTGCAGGTTACATGGGTACAAGAATTCTAAAGCATTTGAATAGAATTGGATATTTACGCTCTACTTGGTTGTTACCCATGGAAAAATATACTTTCTTTTGAGTTGCAAGATCATGTTGGGTAGGATAAGCCATCTCTAACAATAAACCAAGCACCAAAGTTTTATATGTCACCATATCTATTAGATGGGATCTGTCCATGATATGAATTCCTATGGATGTATTGGAACTAGATCCCACATGATAAGTTTCCAATTTACTTTCACTCCAGGGTGTTGTCAAATTTGAGTTTCATAGGGGAATATGGTAGATTGGCAAAGAAATTCTTCACAGTCATATTTAAGATGATATATGAGATTGATCCTCCTTTGATGATTGAACATGTGAAGGATAAATTAAGTGATATCATGGATTGGATTTTCCATTTAAGAAATGATTTCTTTGCACATTATGCTTCTATATGTGACTAACAAGGTGATATTACAAGAAGTAGTTGATTAATTGAATAAAGGGTTATCAAGTGTTCTTCACAGAAGGAATAAATCTCTTTAGCCCACCTTTCCTTGAGGGTCAAAATATATGATCTAAAGAGCCACAAGGTGGTAGAAGCATATATATACAAGCTAGATCACTTGCACTTCATAGTCAAGGAATTTCATGGGTATGACCCTAGAATTATGTGCAAGAAACATTGTTATAGGATTGAAATTTCTTGGGGATATTCATCAATTACTACTCAAGAGGGTGTGAAAATGAAGGATTGGTAAAATGCACTAAGAGATACACCTCCATGTATTGTGGCTCGTTCACACAAAGTTCTACCAGCTCAAGTTGTACAGGTATAGGAGTCACCACAAGGAATTTCTCAAGTAAAGACTTTAGATCCCAAGAAAAGGATCAAGCATGATCCAACGACAAAAAGTAGAAGGAAATGGAAATATGACTTCTTCAATAAAGGATCTATTGAAGATGAACAAGAAACGAGATAATTAGAAGTAAATATGAAACATGAAGAAGAAGAGAAGAATAAGAAGGATGAACTTTTCAAGAATAAATAAGAAGAAGAAGAGGAAATAAGGAGAATAGAAGCATAAAAATAAAGAAAGTCACAAGAGGAGAAAAAAAAGATTCAGGAAATAGAATACGAATTGGAGGAATATGATGTCATCCAGCCCATATATGATGAACGAAGCTCACCGGTAGAACCTCCTCTCACAGGTCATCGTCTCCTATTTGATGAGATGGGGATCACACCTCCACTAGAAGAAAGATTCACAGATGTTTTTAACGTCGTAGATTATTAGCTGAAGAAGAGGATCATGCAAAAAATTTGAATATAATTCACAAATGATCCTCATAATCTAGGATTTATATCCACAGAAAAGATAATAACTGAAAACGTTAGGAGGAATCCCCAAGAAATCATGGCAGCTAACTTTTCTTTTGCTACAGTGGCATAGGACAACTCAAAGTATCTATTGAATAAGAATCCATGACTGTGGATACAATTTGTTGTAGTAAAGCAACAAGTATAAGACCTTCTTTCATAAAACCAATGACTATCTTCCCATGGCTTTAACACACCATAATAATAGTCAGCCATACAAGAGGAATTGGGGCCAATGGCATATACCATGATCCATATCATGAAATGACACTTCTCCATGAAGTAGTGGAGACCCTTCTTGGTATACAAAAGAAAGCACAATAAGTCTTAAATATCCTCATGGTCGAATTTCTTAATCAAGTCTAGGAATGGGCTACCAAGTATCCAAATGTTCCACAACACTTGTTTAGAAAGGACAATATTGTTGCTGAGGTAGACAAAGTACAACTACGACTCCACCATTAGAATTATATCCTCCTTGGAGAAAATTTGGCTAATACTCTTCCTACCTATAGTCAATTACACAATGGTTTAGAGTATCTAACACATAAATACAAGATTCCTTTAGTGGGATCTCTTGGATAAATAAGAGGCAAGGAAATCATCTTACAGGAAGTGAGAAGGTACATTGAGAAAATTAAGAAAACTTCAAAACAAGAAGGCTTGGAGATCACTGAAGACATTATTCTACAATATGCCCTTGCACCATATAAGGGTCACATGAAACTACCATGGTTATGGAATAGTGTACAATCAAGCTCCAAATCCATACTGACAGAAGCACTAGAGGTGAATATGTGGTTTGCAGTTGACTTATCGGTCCAAATCAAAGTCATTTCTACATATTTCATAGCATGACACATATAAATTACTATTGGGATCCATGAGGAAGCAAATGACTTATCTATTTGATAGCATTATTTATCCTATTATAATTTTTTCCTCATATAACCACTGTATTATATGTATTTTGTCTTATGTAATAAGTTTAATCTAATGAAGTCTAAGACACTCGTGTGGAGTATGAAAGGTCACATGTGGAAGGTAAAGGGTCATGTATAAAATGTGAAATATTGTATGGAACCCCATAGGTCATGGAAGTTTCATAGTCATGAAGAAACTCAAAATTCATTGTCATTTGTTATGAATAGATCCTCATAACTCAAGTAAATGCCTTGGATTCTTAGATTCTTGGCTTGGATTATCTTGTATTGCATAGGAGATAAATCATTCTTTGGAGGAGCAAGTTGTGTCTTAATGTTCCACCACTAGATCTACTATATCACTTACATAATATTGTACCTAGAATCTTTCATTGACAATCAGAATCTCTTCAAGACAACAGTTCTTCATGCATGTATCGTGAGTGTAGTAATACTATTATTGATATGTTTGTGATATATGCTGGCATACTACATACCAATATTAATGAAATATTTCGTTACTTAGATTTCGATATTTTTGAATGAGTGTTGCTATGATTTTATGATTTTTGTTTATCTTGTGAACTAATTCGCAAGTATATCAATAGGTCTCTCTCTTTCACTCACAGGTCTCTCTTAGGATAGTACTATTACTTACCTAATTTGAGGCTCATTTCCCTTTACCAGCAGTGGAACTTTCTTGTGCATTATAATATCGATGTCACACAAAGGTTACATACTTGACCCCCCAAAGGGGTGTTGTGATCTCTTTTGTATGTGTTTTAACCAAGTCATACATCTAAAACATTTGTAATTATGGTCAGACCATCAATCTAGATTGGACTCCTACACTAAACGATGTGAGGTATAATTGGGAATTCATGTTGGGGAGATCCCCTGTATGTTGATGTTATCCAACACTGCGAAATTTTTGTGCTAAAAGGAGGGCCACATGACAATCTAAACCCATGAAATCTATTTTAAATTTTCATCTTTAATGGGTTCATCTCAAATTATAATGTTGGAATAAGGAATTACTAAGATGGGAGGGGGCTGAATCAGTAATAGTGAAGTTCTTTCGAATTTTAAGTATAGGTCTTCGACTCTTTTCACTATGATCAATTACTTATGAGAGATTTCATACACAGTAAAAATGATTAGAAAGATAAAGCATTCACATGTACATATAATCCATCACATGAGAATCATATACATATTGACACCGGTATTTTTACGTGGAAACCCAAAGGGAAGAAACCACCAATCTATTTTTTGTTATGATGCGAGTATAGCAGCTAGTTAATTACATCAATTTTTTTGTGAGAAACCTCTCACAGGAGGCACTGGCCCCCTTAAGAAAGAAATCAACTACTTTCCCAAAGGAACCAACCTCTTATGAATGATAGCCACCACCTGCTCTAGCCATTGTTTTACCTTCCCCCAATTTCAAAACTGAAAATAGGGGAAACTATATATACAAGGAAATACAAATATGATCCACTGTAGTTCTCCTCTGAACTGTTCTCCTTGCTTCTCCTTCAACAATAATCACTTCCCTCATCAAAACCCTATATGACCTTAAACCCTTGGGCCATTAACACCACTTTCGCATACTCCACTCTACACTCTTCATCTTGCACAACAATATTGTATTCCCCCACTTTTCTCAAATGCGCTCCTTTGTTTTTGTTCCTCTACAGTTTAAGGAATGATTATCTCTCTATTGACCTTTAACCAACCATTCACAGTGCCCAAGACTACTCCTACATGGTTTTCCATGTTGTTGTTGCGTAAAACCACCTGATCTATTTAGCCACATTAAACATTGGTAATGGGATGCTGAGGGTTTCCATGCTAAGAAATAAATCCTTAGTCAACCTACATTCTCCAATGAGGATATCCATGCTTATTCATTTTATCTCATTGCTCAGAATGTACTCCAGCATGGCTCTGTTATTTCTCTAATCAATCTCATGTTCCTGAGGGCTTGATCTTCATTCAATTCAATGAGGCATTCATGGTAGATCAAAGGTAGCTTACTTCAAGTCAAGGAAGGCCCCATCTAGATCATCCAAATGCAATTGCAGTACTTGTTTCCTTGAGTTGTGATCTCTATCTAGGTCTCCATTACTCCAAATACCAACTCTTATATGAACAATTTATCCTTAGTTACCGAATAATACAAGTTTCATACTCCTCTATACTACAATATCAGAGCTCAACATATCGTAACTTTTATTAAGGTTACATTACTAAATCGCGAGATTCTGATTTTCCTTTATCCCCTTTTGGTTCGCCCCATATTATTTTACATCATAGATTAGGTGTTTTGGCTGATGGTATAGAACTTAGGTGCCAAACCCTTTAGAATTTGGTCAGGGGACTTTCTCCTTGTGTACTTTTTCTTTTCCCTTGGTTCTTTTTGGGCTCCATGACCAAGTACCAATCATCATCGGAGCTCCCTGGTATTGGGACTTTATTGAAATTCAATTATGGAGGAGTTACAAAATCTCCAACCTCCGATATGCTCCATAGAACTTAGGTGCTAAGCCTTTCTCTAAAACATTGGTTCTTTGGGTCTCCATGACCAAACACCAGTCACCTCGGAAGCCCCCTTGTATCGAAGTATTTCTCAAGTTTCAATTAGAAAGGAGTTACGAAAAATATGACCTCCAAAATATACTTCCAAAATAATGTCCTCTGGTCATCATGTCCACATGGCGTCTCCTTAGTGTTGACACGTGTCACAAGGACTTTCCCCATTAGGCCACCCAATAATGCTAAATGTTAGTGTTAGTCTTGTTCTTAGGGTGTCAAAGTCAAATTTTGTCATTTCAGTGAGTCTTCAAGTAAAATTTGGTCACTGGGTATTAGGTCTAGGATTTGTTTTCACTCCTTTCAAATTTTTCCAAATGTTGATCCATGTCACCATTCGGCTGAGTGTACCATCATTCAAAAGGTTTTCATCATCATTTCAAGTTCCAATGGGTCATTTTACAGCTTGTTTGTGCTTCAATTGTGCTCAAGTAAGGCTCGGTTCCCTCTCCTAGGGTTTTTATTTCTAAGCAATAAAAAATGAATTTGGAAAAAGTTAGAGAGGGTTTTGTCCACAATAGGCCAAGAAAGAAAAACCTCCTTCACTTTTGACATAGGTATCATGGTTTTAGAGAAATGTCAAAAACACAGTCGCTAGAAGAGAGTTGTTGCACCTCTAGAGTGACCTAGGTAAAATCAACTTTTCTCCTAGATAGAATGACCAAAAGACTTTCTTGATGAGTCAAATGATAAGTAGACACAAATATATTTCCAATGCGCTATTATGAGCTAAATTTGGAGTTGAGTAAGACCTTCAAAAGTTGACTGCAACAGCGCTATGCATTTTGGCAGCCTCATTCTACACATTTTGACCAGTCTTGGGAAATTAGACTTTTGATAGGGAAAATGAAGTCCAAATTGAAAAATTCAAGATGTTATGGAAAGTTGACTTGACAATATTTCCAACAAGATATCCTGCACCCAATTTGGACACTATAAAAGCCTTCAAAAATGGTCTTCAAAAACGTACTACGCAACAGAGGTTGGCGCTATGCACCTGGTAGATTTCCTTAGTGTAAAAGTGAACGGGCACTACACACCTGGGAGGCACTACGCACCTAGGTGAGGCGCTACGTACCTACCCAGTAAAGCCCAAAAACACTCAAATCGCTCTAGTTTGCCTCAAATTTTCCAAGTTACCTCTTTGCAAGTAAGTACATCGATCTTTCTCGTTAAAAAGGGTTTTTCATCAAGTCTTGGTGATCCTTTCACTCATAAAGTTAAAACCCTAGTGTTTGCCAAACTGTATCATAAAATTTAAAACAACACTCATTTATTGCTTTCCTATCTGATCCATTTTATACTATTTCCTAAACACCATTCCCTCATATATTCTCCCTAAATCCCACTTTGACTCCCTAAACCCTATACACTATCCCCAAAACCCTAATCATATCCCTAAACCCTACTCATATCCCTAAACCCTACTCCCATCCCTAAACTCTATTCACACATGCATTTTCACACTCCCTCCTTCATACACTCTCCCCATTTCATTCCTTTTCCCTAGTTTCACACTATTATCCACAAAACCATCCATATACAACCACATTTTTCAAAACCAAAGGAGAAAAATGGAAAGAGACAATGATTATGAATATGAGCAAGAGACATTCAGCGACAGCTCCAGGGAGAGAAACATACAACAAAGGATACCCACATTCGAATGCTGATGGATAGCTTGTCAAAGGCTAGATATATTATCAAATATCTAGAGCAAGAGAAAAAACAATTGAGCAACAAGCAAGTCCTCATGGAGCTGAAAATGATTAAACAAAATAGGCAAAATGCTAAGAAGGAAAAGGTCAAGTTGACTTCAATTGAACAAGAGATCGAGAATGACTAGGAAAATTGGCTTGAGAGGGTTAATATACACCTTGAGGGGCTGATTGAGAAGGCCAACAGAGAAAATAAGATGCTTCGCCACCTGTCCTACCACTACATGACTCGTAATAAGATTTGCAATATAAGAATGAGGAAGCTTAAGGGTAGGTTGAGGAAGGCCTTAAGGAGAAAAAAGGAGCAAAAAAAGTTGAAAATCTTGGCTAAAGCCTTACTAGCCCATCAAAGCAACTAATGGTGGTGTCTTTTGCCAAAGCTGGGCAAGTTTTGACAAATTTTGGTCATTTTAAATTTTTGAAATTTTGGAACACATAAAATTGCCCTAGGTACGTAGCGCTACCGGCGCTACGCTTTTCACTGGAGGACTTTTTCAAGAAAGGGCTTACATATCTAGATTCAACATGATGAGAGCATCAAACCCAAAAAATCTCAACAATTTTGGAGCAAAACTAGCCCACCAAAAGGTCAAAAAACTACCAAAAAATGACCTCTCTACCTCTTTTTGGACACACAGAAGTAGCCTTGGGATATTTCACTTTTGAGGGGAAAATGACATCCAAATGAAAAAATTCAAGATGTTCTGGAAATGAGACGGGCATACCTTTCAAATGTGTTATCTTAGGATCAATTTGACTAATGGTAAGGCCTTCAAAAGTGGTTGTAAAGCAACGTTATGCACTTGGCTAGTGGCACTACGCATAGAGCCAGTTTGCCCAAAAATCCAGTTTTCGCCTAGTTTCAGTGAAAGTTGACTTTTTCTCATTAATGCTATGCTATGTAAATGTAATTGTGAAATGATATTAGAGGGTAGATTCATCATTTTGAGGTGGTTTGGGGGTCAATGAATCAGTTTCCATGCTTTTAGAGGGAAGTTGTTCCAATACCTATATTCCTGTTCCTTGTTTGGAAATGGTTGTAACAGTTCCTTATCTCTTGGATTTAACCCCTGATGGCTAGCATAGGAAATGTGATGTCTATATTATGTATTTTTTTAGTCATTAGCAAAGGTTGGACTCTCTTGGAAGCTCTGAGCTATATTGTACATTCTTATCAGCGGTTTGGCAGGGAAATAAACCAGGATTTGTAGCTATTTTTATGGGATACTTTTGGTAAAGTGTTTTTGCATAGTTTCTTCTTCTTTTATTGGTTTTTTTCATGTGTTATGTGTGCCACAATCTAATTCATTTCTTCTAGCTAAATGATATCAAGATAGATAGGTAGAATACATTGTTTATAGTGCTCTGCCTTGGGGACACATTCAGTGTTTGACATTTTCTACTGTTTGAGAAGGATACATGTTCTTTGCATGCCCTTCTCAACTCCTCACCAGTCTTAAACCTCTCATCTCACTCAATTCCAAGTGCCAAAACACCCACCTACCTTTCCCCATAGAACACCATGCATCCTAACTCGATTTTCCGGACCCAAAACTACCTGCTCCATTTGATCCTACAACAAAACCAACAAAATTAATCAAAAACCCTAGAGCTACTATACCTAGCCTAAAATCCATATGTGATCCAGTCATCTTGACTGAGATTGTCAAGGAGAGAGCCCTCTCCCAAGCTGGTAGGGCTAGCTACTAGGTTAAGCATGGTTTGTGGTTACCCTAGAATTGCCTTCCTTCAGCCTAAGGTCAGTCTAGGCTCTAACATAGTGGCGACAATACTAGGGAACGTGCTTTTATATTCCTCAGTAAAATGTGTCACGTTTAGATCTAATTGTTGATGGTGGAAAATGATTAGACATCAAAAGGCTGAAATCATTCACCTGGCAACTCCAAATCATTTTCGAGATCATATCTAAGGACTCGACTGGAGGATGAACCGGACCAACAAAAACATGAAAGGATAGTATGGAAAGATTAGGTATTTAAGTTTGAATTTCATCCAAGACATTATGTTCTTTGTTATAAATTATTTCTTCTCTTTTCCCGAGAATGTCAAGAAAGCTTTAAAAAGCATGTTGTATTTGAGAAAAGTTCCTAGACCTGCATTCAATTCTTTCCCTTTGAGGGTTGTGAATACAAAATGTTTGCATGCATTTGATCTTGATCAAGACCATTCTTTTGAATCTTATGATGACCATCTTCAAACTGATGAGCCTCAAGAGACCAAGACTAATTCTACAACTTTTGTATATACCCCTATACCTTGTAAAATTCCAAATAGATACAAGCCTCTGCTTTTACCTCCTATATCCCATGTTTTTCCTAAAAATCATTACCTGTATCTACCAAGATTTGATGGTGAATGTGACAACATCACTGCTAAGAGACATGTATTGAATTTCAAGTCTTTTCTTGACCATTTTGAAGTTGATGAAGAAGATATCAGTATTAGGTTTTTTTCTCTTCTTTGCAAGGCAAAGTCAGGAGTTGGTTCAAAACCCTGCATGATGCGAGCATCTTATATTTCTAGTAGTTCGTCAAAGTTTTCCTCGACAAGTGGGTGGCTAGACAGAACCCTTTCTTGACTCTAAAAGAATATAACCAACTGAAAAGACTGCCAGGGGAGATAGTACAACAATTTTCTGCTAGATTTAACCAAGTTTATTATTCGATGCATGTTAATATAAGACCTCCTCCTGGATTCGCTCTCTTGTAACACCCAGATTCCTTTGATCAAGAAATGGAGTTTCAACTGAGAGAAAGGAACCTTGCAACACTTGAAGAGATGCAAAAAAATGTAGTAGATGTAGAGGCTAATCTGTTGATCAAAAGGGAAAAGTTGAAGGAAGAAGAAATGAAAGGCATAGATCGAGAGGAATCGACATCTTTAGAGGTAAAGCTCGATATTTTGGTAAGTGAAATGGAAGACAACTTTCATGCAATCAGAAATCAACCATCGATAAGTTTCGACATTGACCATCTAGAGGGCAATGAAATCCTTGTTCAAGACTTCCCATATCCAGATTTGCAGCCTCCAAATGCCATTGAATTTTAGGTTGTAGATGATGACTTGGAAGCTAGAACATATGATCAAATGATGCAAGATGATTTCGTACCATTTTGTTTTGAACCATTTCAGTTTTTGAAGGGAAATTTGCATAGTATATCTTCAAATGAGTAGCCTGTCGAAAATCATGCAATCCCATTGGAACCAATAGAAAATGGGTTGCAACAGCCTTTTCAAGTTTTTCATGATCCAATAGCTAATGTGTTGGATGATGTTTGCAGTCAAAGTCCTTCTCCATTAGTTGACTTTGAGCTTGAAAAATTTATTGATACAAACTTGATCCGGTAGCCAGTTTTTTTATCATTTTCAGTAGGAGTCTCGTCACAAAGCTCAGATGAAAGTTTGCATTCATGGTACGAGGAGAAGAAAAGTAATCCATTGGATGAGCTAAGTCCCAGTGTACATGAATTTCAAGATCCTTATGAAATATTTTTGAAGTCAGATAGAGCATCCATCTTATTCAATCTGGGAAAATTTGGATCTGTTTACAAGTTTTCATGGGATTTACCTTTCAGTAGTTCTCTCTTGTTTTTCATAAGAAATCACTTGTGGAGAATTCAAACAACAGCCAAAATTCTTACTTAGTTGCATTGGTTGTTTCATTTCACCTGATCAGGTGATGAAGGGAAAAATTAGAGTAGGTTTTATTGAATAAGCTCCATTTTGAGTATCTTTTGTAGTTTGTTAGTTGTGTTTTAGTATTAAGTCAGTTTCAAGTCAATTTTTGTCTTTAAGTCATCAGTATTCAGTCATGTAATTTCATCTTGAGTTTTTGATTCCATGCCCAATGGATAACGCTGCTAGGTCTACGGTGTTCTCGGAACCTCCAAGGAGCTACCATCCCCAATGGAGTCAATGTTAGTGTCAGTCTTTGAAGCCTTCCACCAGCAATCAAGCATGCTCTTACAAAGTGGTCTTAGGGTGTCAAAGTCAAATTTTGTCATTTTAGTGAGTCTTCATGTAAAATTTGGTCATTGGATATTAGGTCTAGGATTTGTTTTCACTCATTTCAAAGTTTTCCAAATGTCAGTCCATGTAACCATTCAGCTAAGTGTACCATCATTCAAAAGGTTTTGATCATCATTTCAGGTTCCAATGGGTCATTTTACACCTTGTTTGTGCTTCAGTTTTGCTCAGGTAAGGCCCAGTTCCCTCTCCTAAGGTTTTTGTTTTTGAGCAAGACAAAATGAATTTGGAAAAATTGAGAGAGGTTTTTTTCAAAAATAGGCCAAGGAAGAAAAAAATCCTTCAATTTTTACACAGGTGTCATGGTTTTAGAGAAATGTCAAAAATACATTCACCGCAAGAGAGTTGTTGCACCTCTGGATTGACCTTGGTAAAATCAATTTTTATCCTATATGGAATGACCAAATGACTTTCTTGATGATACAATTGATAATTAGACACAAATATCTTTCCAATGAGCTATCATGAGCTAAATTTGGAGTTGAGGAAGACCTTCAAAAGTTGACTGCAATAGCACTATGTATTTTGGCAGCCTCATTCTACAAATTTTTACCAGTCCTGGGAGACTAGACATTTGATAAGGAAAATGAAATCAAAATTAAAAAATTCAAGATGTTCTAGAAAGTAGACTTGATAGGATTTCCAACGAGCTATCCTGCGCCCAATTTGGACACTGGAAGGCCTTAAAAAGTGGTCTGAAAAAAGGCGCTATGCACCTGGGAGGCACTACGCACCTCGGTGAGGTGCTACTCACTTGCCCATTCAAGCCCAAAAACACTCAAATCAGTCCAATTTGCCTCAAATTTTCCAAGTTACCTCTTTGTAAGTAAGTACATTGATCTGTCTTGTTAAAAATGGTTTTGCATCAATTCTTGGTGATCCTTTCACCCATAAAGTTAAAACCCTAGTGTTCACCAAACTGTATCATAAAATTTAAAAGCTCACTCATTGATTACTTTCATATCTCATCCATTTGATACAGTTTCCTAAACACCATCCCATCATATATTCTCCTTAAATCCCACTGTCACTTCCTAAACCCTATACATTATCCCTAAAACCCTACTCATATCCCTAAACCCTACTCCCATACCTAAACTCTGTTCACACATACATTTTCACATTCCCTCCTTCATACACTCTGCCCATTTCATTCCTCCACCCTATTTTCACACTATTATCCACAAAACCATCCATATACAACCACATTTTTTAAAACAAAAGGAGAAAAATGGAAAGAGACAATGATTATGAATATGAGCAAGAGACATTCAGTGAAAGCTCCAGAGAGAGAAACATATAGCAAAGGATGCCCACATTTGGATGCTGATGGATAGCTTGGCATAGGCTAGATATGTTATCAAATATCTAGAGCAAGAAAACAAATAATTAAGCGATAAGCAAGTCCTCATGGAGCTGCAAATTACTAAGAAAAACAGGCAAAAGGCTAAGAAGGCAAAGGTCAAGTTAACTTCAATTGAACAAGAGATCAAGAATGACTGGGAAAATTGGCTTGAGAGGGTGAGGAGCTTATTGAGAAGGCCAATAGAGACAAGAATATGCTTCGCCACATGGCCTACCACTACATGACTTGTAACAAGATCTGCAATATAATAATGAGGAAGCTTAAGGCTAGGTTGAGGAAGGCCTTAAGGAGAAAAAAGGAGCAAGACAAGTTGAAAATCTTGGCTGAAGCCTCACTAGTCCATCAAAGCAACTAATTTTTGTGCCTTGTGCCAAATCTGGGCAAGTTTTGACAAATTTTGATCATTTTCAATTTTTGAAATTTTGAAACACAAAAAATTACCCTAGGTGTGTAGCGCCACCAGGGCTACGCTTTTCACTGCAGGAAATTTTGAAGAAATGGCTTACATATATAGATTTAGCATGATGAAATCATCAAACCTAGAAAATCTTAGCAATTTTGGAGCAAAACTACCTACTAAAAGGTAAAAAAACTACCAAAAAATGACCTCTCTACCTCTTTTTGGACACACAGAAGCAAACTTGGGAGATTTCACTTTTGAGGGGGAAAAATACATCCAAATGAGCTATATTGGGATAAACTTGGCTAAGGGGAAGGCCTTCAAAAGTGGTTGTGAAGTAGTGCTACGCACCTGGCTAGTGGCGCTACGCATAGAGCTAGTTTGCTCAAAAATCCAGTTTTCGCCTAGTTCCACTACAAGTTGACTTTTTCTCTCTTTATGGATGAGTTTATGATTGTAATTAATGCTATTCTATGTAAATGTAATTTTGAAATGATATTAGAGGGTAGATTCATCATTTTGAGGTGGTTTGGGGGTGAATGAATCAGTTTCCATGCTTTTAGAGGCGAGCTATTCCACCGCCTATATTCTTGTTCCTTATTTGGAAATGGTTGTAACAGTTCCTTATCTCTTGGATTCGACCCCGGATGGCTAAAATAGGTTGCTTTATGTATATATTATGTATTTTTCCAGTCATTAGCAAAGGTTGGACTCTCTTGAATGCTCTGAGCTATATTGTACATTCTTATCGGCAATTTGGCAAGGAAATAAACCAGGATTTGCAGCTATTTTTATGGGATACTTGTGGTAAATTGTTTTTTCATAGTTTCTTCTTCTGTTATTGGTTTTTCTCATGTGTTATGTGTGCCACAATATAATTCATTTCTTCTAGCTGAATGATATCAAGATAGATAGGTAGAATACATTGTTTACAGTGCTCTGCCTTGGGACACATTCGGTTTTTGACATTTTCTACTGTTTGAGAAGGATACATGATCTTTGCATGCCCTCCTTAGCTCCTCACCAATCTTAGACCTCCCATCTGACTCAATTCCAAGTGCCAAAACACCCACCTACCTCGCCCCATAGAACATCGTGCATTCTGACTTGATTTCCCAGACCCAGAACTGCCTGCTCCATTTGATCCAGCAACAAAAACATAAAAATCAATAAAAAACCCTAGAGCTATTATACCTAGCCTAAAATCCTTATGTGATCCAGTCATCTTAACAAAGATTTTCAAGGAGAGAGCCCTCTCCCAACCTGGTAGAGCTAGCTACCAGGTTAAGCGTGGTTTGTGGTTAACTTAGAATTGCCTTCCTTCAACATAAGGTCAATGTAAGCTCTAACACTAAATATGACTCCAACGTGTCCTCTGTAAAACCATTTCATGTTGATGGCATCTACCACCATCAACTCTGTTATGAGACTAGCTCACAAAAGGATAGAAAAGATAGATCAACGCTTTAGAATTCAGCCTCTTCGAGGGGGCAACCTCCTTTACATTACATAAATGAACAATTCTTGGATCATTCAAATGAAAAACCTCCTTTCTATATATAAGAGTCTAAGAAGTAACAATATAACCTAGCTGACCTAACAATAATAATATAAAGGCACAAAAATAACAATAGAGGGATTCTATGGGGCACAGTAATAACAATATGTGGACAATAGGGGCACAACAATATTAATAAGGGATACAACTACAATAGTAATGGCGTAATAATTAGTATTATAGGGGCCTAACATGCCCCTCTCCTTCAAAAAAGTGTTGTCCTCAATGCTTGAGTAGTTCTGGATGCTTCTGTATAAAATTCTCATCCTCCCATGTGGAATCTTCAGCGGATAAGTTCTTCCACTTGATGAGATACTCCGAAATTGATCGATTTAGTAGCTGTCGAGTTCTTGTTTCTATGACTTCTTTCGGTTCCAATATAATTTTTCCTTCCTCATCAAGTTTTGGCAATATTGTTTGAACTGGGAGCTTTTTTCCTATAACCTTCTTTAAACATGAAACATGGAAAACTAGGTGCACTTGAGAAGCTGCAGGAAGCTCCAATTTGTATGCCATAGTACCAATCTTTTGCAACACCTTGTATGGACCATAATACTTTGGTGCTAATTTATTATCCTTCTTAGCTTGCTTGAGGGATATTTGTTTATATGGTTGTAGCCGTAGGAATACCCAATCACCTACATCAAAACTTCTCTCGTTGCGATGTTGATCTGCCTGTTGTTTCACTCTATTCTGCACCAACACGAGGTTATCCTTTAAGAGTTCGAGGACTTGTTGTTGATGCTCGATGTGAGGTTCCACTGCTTGAACCTTAGAATTTTCTTTTAAATATGATGTGATGGATGGTGGCTGATATCTATAAAGTGCCATAGGTCATTTTTGTTGCTGTATGCAAGGACATGTTATACCACCATTCAGCCAGAGGCAACCATTTGACCCATTGTGTCTGTTTATCAGATACAAAGCAACGAAGATATCCTTCGAAACATTTGTTTACTATCTTAGTTTTCCCATCAGATTGAGGATTATAAGATGAGCTATGAACTAACTGAGTACCGAGACAAGAAAATAATTATGTCCAAAAATTTCCAGTGAAAATGGGATCTTTGTCACTTACAATAATCTTTGGGTTTCCATGTAGCTTTTGAATTGTTTCCATAAATGCAGTAGAAACTGTACTGGATTTAAATGGATGTGATAATGCACAAAAGTGTGCATACTTGGTAAGTCTGTGAACTACCACCATGATGAAACTATTTCCCTCAGACTTCGGTAAACCTGTGATAAAATCCATTGAAACCTCCTCCCACCGTTGGTTTGGAATGGATAAAGGTTGTAATAGACCCGGGGTATTAATTGTTTCAACTTTATTTTGTTGGAAAACCAAACATTCCCCCACAAACTTCTGAATATCTGATTTAAGGCCATCCCAAAAAAATTCCTTCTTAACCCTATGGTAAGTTTTTAAAAATCCTGAGTGCCCTCCTAATGGAGAAGTGTGCAATTGCATAAGAATCTTTTGCTTGAGTTGGGAATTCTTACAGAGGTATAAGTGATATTTGTACCATAACGAATCATTTTTCCAGCTAAATGTATCAGATGTACTAGAATCTTGTTGTAACTTTCGAATAAGTGCCCACACTTCTTCATCATTCTTTCATTGCTCCCCTGCTTTGTTTATCCAATCTGGTTGGATAATAGAAATGGCACACAACAATGCTTCCACATCCTCATCCTTTCTTGAGTGTGCATCTGCCGCCACATTTTGCTTCCCTTTTTTGTAGATGATTTCAAAGTCATAACCCAACATCTTTGTGACCCACTTTTGTTGCTCTTCAGAGGATAATCTTTGTTCTAAAAAATATTTAAGGCTCTCATGATCTGTTTTTACCTTGAAGTGTCTTCCCATTAGGTAGGGTCGCCATTTCTTAAGTGCATGCATTATTGCCAACATTTCCTTCTCATAAATAGCTTTGTGTGAAAAATTTCCTTTGATTGGATGACTTTCAAAAGTAATGGGTCTTTCATCTTGCATTAAAACAACACCAATTTCATTTCCTGAAGCATCACATTCCACAGTAAAGGTTTTTGTGAAGTACGGTGTAGCTAAGACTGGTGCTTGGCACATTTCTTCTTTAAGATGTTTGAAGGCCTTTATTGCTTCTGGAGTCCATGAAAATGCATCTTTCTTCAATAATGTTGTTAGAGGTGCTGCTATTATCCCATAATTCTTAACAAACTTGCGATAATACCCTATCAACTCAAGAAATCCTCGCAGATGCTTTATGGATGTGGGGATTTTCCATTCCTTAATGGCTTTAATTTTGCTAGGGTCTACCTTAACTCCTTCATGAGATACAATATGACCCAGATATTCCACCTCTTGTACCCCAAAGAAACATTCGGATCTTTTTGCATATAATTGTTTCTCCTCCAATAGTTGTAGCACCCTATCAACATGTTCAACATGATCCTTCCAAGACTTGTTGTAGATTAGTATATCATCAAAAAATACTAACACAAATTTTCTAAGGAATGGTTTGAAAATGGAATTCATCAAACCTTGAAATGTAGAAGGTGCATTGGTAAGGCCAAAAGGCACAACCAAAAATTCATAATGACCCTCATGAGTTCTAAATGTTGTTTTTGGAATGTCTTCAATCTTTATTCTAATTTGATGATATCTTGAATGAAGATCCAACTTGGTGAAGTAAATTGATCCATGCAATTCATCCAGTAATTCATCAATGACAGGAATCGGAAACTTATCCTTAATAGTGAGCTTTTTGAGCTCCCTATAATCTAGACACATGCGCCATGATCCATCCTTCTTGTGCACCAATACTACTAGAGTAGAGAAAGAACTTTGACTAGGTTGAATTATACCAGCCTCTAGCATTTCTGCAACCATACGGTCAATTTCACTCTTTTGGGCATAGGGATATTTGTACGGCCTGATGTTTGGAGGAACAATTCCTGGAATCAGATGAATAGCATGATCATGATAACGAATAGGTGGGAGACCTTTGGGAGTCTCAAATACCTTGGAATGATTGTCCAAGACATTTTGGAGATCTGGAGAAATAGATGATTTTGATGTGGAAACATCTAGCGAACATAATTGTGCAATTACACCACTTTGTTCCTTTTTTAGAAGCTTTGTCATATTGTTAGAGCTGATTATCTTTCCTGGTTTCCTTGAAATACCCCTTAATTCAACTTTGTTTCCTTCCACATAAAATTTCATGAAAATTTCTTGAAAATTGAAAGCTATTGTACCCAAGTATTGTAGCGATTGGACTCCTAGTACAACATCAGCACCTCCCATTGGAATGGAAAGCATTGGGCTAGTCAATACATATTCTCCCATGGATAGCTTGATATTATGACACTTTCCAGAGCAATTTATTGTTCCTCCATTTGCAACCATCACTTGACACTCTGGTGTTGGATATAGGAAGCAATTCAATTCTTTTTCTACCTTACAATGAATAAAATTGTGGGTACTTCCTAAATCAATCAACACTATTACCTTTTTCTTCTTGATTTGTCCTTCTATCTTGATGGTTTGAGGAGTGGTAATTCCATCCAATGCATTACAAGATATGGTCAGATTCATTTCTTCTTTATCTAGGCTTTGTTCCTGGAGTATATCCTCTTCTTTTGACGTTTCTTGCTCCTTTTCTTCTTCCTCTTCACAATTTATGTAGAATAATTTATTTTCAGCACACTTATGACCTTTAGTGTATTTGCTATCACAACTATAACAAAGCCCTTTTGCTCTTTTTTCTTCCAATTGTTGTGGTGTCAACCTTATAGGTTGTGGAAGACTAGGGGCAACAACACTTCCATCTTTATAGTTGTGAGTGGCATGCTTCCTGGTTGCCATAATTTTGCTTTCCATTTTTCTTGCTAACCTCAATGCCTTATCTAATGAATTAGGTTCCAAAGGTGAACATCATGTTGGATATTATCCTTTAAAGTTCCTATGAACACATCAATCCTATGCTCCTCTGGGATATTTTTTACCCTTATGTTCAATTTTTGGAACTCCTCAATGTGCTCCATTATTGAACCCTTTTGTTTGAGACTTATCAATTGGCTAAAAAAAGTGTTATTTTTTGTATCCTCATAATGTGTTGTCAATTCTTCCATAAAAATGGCCCAAGTGATAATTTTTTTATGAACAAAGCCATTGATACCATACAAACTAATTTGGTTCCAAATATAAAGTTTCAATACGTACCTTTTGTGTGTTTTGCACATTATTGAGATCGAAAAATTGCTCCATCTGTAATATCCATGTTGCGGGATCCTTGCCATCAAACTTCCTCATATCGATTTTTGGAATATGGTGGGTCTTCAATCCAACATTAGAATCTATGAAATCATGATTAACATTTATTTTGTTTGCATCATGAGTTTCCTTTACTACCCTTTGACCATTAGTAAGTATTTCTTGTAGAAAATTTGTCAAACCTGTCTTCAAATCTGCCATGCCTATCTTCAAATTTGTGTTGAAATCTATCTTCAAATTGTCCATCTTAGCTTCCATGCCATTCATCTTAGCTTCCATGCCATTTATCTTAGCTTCTTTTAGCTTTTGTGAGAGTGACATTTGTTGCACTTGGTCTTGTAATTTTGATATATCATGTAGCATTTCTTCCTCTTCTTCATGAGTCATACTAGAGCTTTCAGGTTGCTTACTAGGTTTTTGCATTTTCTTTCCTCGGGGCATCAGTTACCAATAATAATGCTCTACTATTCCCTTTGAATTCCTTCAAAATAATTTTTAAAACCAAGCTTAAGCAAGAATTTAAAAAAATATACACACCTTTTTTCACTTTGTAGGAGCTCGATATTGCCTCTGATGTATCTCTATAATTTTGGATCATCCAGTTTTGAAATTATGATCTATATTATCCCTCTGTGTCCTCTTTCCAATGCCACCAACCTTATCCAAATTGGATTCTCCAAGGAAGAGTTATGCCAAATATCCCACAGTGACCTGATTATAGACTAGTTCAGTAGAGTGAACTTTTATGACGTGCCACATGTCCCTGCTTCAAAATTTGGCTCTAAAACATATATACAAGAATCTACAGTCCATCCTCTTTCTGTACCTTCTTATGAAATTGCGATCTGATGATCAGAGAGAAAGTTATGACGATTATCCCCAGGTCACCTATTTGGAATGTAATTCAAGAGTCTACAAAAATTTTAACTTCCTCAGATCATATCTCTGCAAATATACTGTGAAAAGCTCTGAAATTCTAACCCAAGGTTTAATGCGATTTCATCTCAAATGGGTTTTTTTTTTCGCTTCTGAAACATCGCAGAAAAAAGGTCTAAGTGAAAATGCCATGATGACCTATTTGGAGTAGCAAAACCTTAGAACCCAGAAGCTCTGATACCAAATGTTATGAGACCAGCTCACAAAAAGATAGAAAAGATAGATCAATGCTTTAGAATTCAGCCTCTTCAAGGGGGAAACCTCCTTTACTTTACATAAATGAACAATTGTTGGATCATTCAAATGACAAAACCTCCTTTCTATATATAGGATTCTAAGGAGTCACAATATAACCCAGTCAACCTAACAATAATAATATAAAGGCACAAAAATAACAATAGAGGGATTCTATGGGGCACAGTAATAACAATATGGAGACAATAGGGGCACAACAATATTAATAATGGATACAACTACAATAGTAATTGTGTAATCACTAGTATTATAGGGACCTAACAAACTCCTGGGTGCCAATAAACAATTTCCATGTGTCTTGTATGAGGAGAGAGAAAGGGTCCCTCGGTCATTGGTTTTGTAAACAATTTTATTCGTAAACCCTAATCCCTAGAACCCTCAATGCTTCTCAAAGTAATCAATTTGTAAGAAGTTAAGAGGTTCCGAAATAAAAAAAATTTGAACCTATGACGTTCTTATATGCCAACCTTCTGAAATTCAAGGTTCTGATGTTCTTCCTGCACCCCTATATTTTGCCTACTCAGATATTCATCCCACTCCAATATTCTAACCTTCTAACATTTCTACCTCCTAAAGCTTGAATGTTTCAAGAATCAGATCCCTGGTATCATATCAGAACTTTCTCAAAAAGAAATTATATTGATGTTATAAAATCTTCGACCTCTGATACTCCGACCACCCAAGGTCTTGAGGCTCCATCATCCAAAATTTTAAAGTTCCAAAATTTGAGGATCCAATGTTTGTCCTTCTTCCCTATTCCAAAATTCTGAGATTTTCCGACTCCTAAGGACATCAATACCATTACTTCGTCTATTAATAAATTTTGATCTGGAGATCCATTTATGGACTTACACATATCTTTGGAAATCATTTTCAAAGCACTTTCTATTGGATAAGGTTTGATCTAATCCTTGAGCCCATTTTCTACCTATGATATGGATGCAAACTCTCTTCCTGGAATTTTCCTCAATTCTAGTTAGGTTGACATCAATGCCATCATACCAAGTGCCACAAATCAATGAGTCAGATTCAATTGTCCAACAGTATCCCCCCTTGGAATTTATGGAAATAACATAATATCCCCCTAAAATGAGGCATGGTATTATTCATTGTTGTTCTTCTCCGATGCACGATAATATTCTCCCCCTTTGGCATCAATGGAAAAGGATTCTCTTGAAAACTTGTGCTAAACCACTACAACCTATTCTTCAATTGATTCCACATGCTAAGTAGCTACCAACACACATTATAATTAAGTCATTTGAGAGGAGGAGTCACAACCCCTATTTGCTGCCTGAGATATTCAAAGGGTTTTCTTGCTACTATCTTAGTAAAGATGTCTGCAAGTTGGTCTTTAGTGGCCACATATTCAATTCAAACAATGTTAGCTGCAACCCGCTCTCTTAAGAAATGGAACTTGATAGGGATGTGCTTGGTCTTTGAGTGCACGAATGGATTCTTAGAGATATGGATGGCACTAGTATTATCAAACATTATTGGAATGGGATCAATAATATCTACCTTAATGTTTGATTCAAATGGGCTCGGTTAGTTCTACCTTAATTTCCTTGAAGGTCTTATTCATTCATAGAATATGCAAATAACCAATGGCAACTGCAATATAATATGCTTCAATAGTTGATAATAAAATGTAGTTTTGTTTCTTGTTGACCTGGGACACTAAGAAGTTTCCTGAAAAGAATGTTACACTAGAGGTGCTCTTCTTGTCATCAATATTTCCTACCCAATCAACATCAGTTTAGGCCTTCAACTTAAACTCTCTACTTTTAGCATACCATAGTCCATAATTAGTTGTTCCTTGAAGATATTGGAAAATACTTTTGATAGTGATGACATGAATTTCATGAGGGAAAGCTTGAAATCTGGCCACGAGTCCCATTGTTGCATGATGTCTAGTCGCAAAGCTATGAGATACAATAAGCTTCCTATCATTGATCTGTAGTCAGTCTAATTTATTGGCGATGTCTCATCTTGTTTACACAATTTGTAGCTTGTAACCATAAGAGTGATAATTGTCTTGCAATCTCACAACCGAAACTTCTTTAGAGTTTCTTGTACGTACTTGGATTGGGAGATAAATACCCCATTTTTTCACTGAGAAATTTTCAATCCTAAGAAGAAGGACAATTCTTCGATCATGGACATCTCAAACTCTGTCTACATACAATTTTCAAATTGATGTCTCAATTGTTCCGGGTTGCTGCCAAATATTATGTCCTCCACATACACTACTAAAATTAGTAGATGATCATCTTCATACTTTATCTATAGATTGGTGTCTACATTACCTTTCTAAATCTCTGTTGCTAGAGGTATTCATCGAGTCTTGCATACCAAGATCTGCGATCCTGTTTGAGTCTATATAAGGTATTTTTAGTTTTCACACAAATCCTTAATTTTCAATGAGTGTGAATCATTCTGGTTGCTCAATATAAACTTATTCTTCCATATCTCCATTGTGAAATGTCAAATTCACATCCATCTAATATATCTTAATGTTTTCATGGCTAGAAAAGGTAAGAAACATTCTGATAACTTCCAGTCTAGCTATTGGTGCAAAGGTTTCCTCAAAATCTATCCCCTCTATTTGGGCATACACTTTGCAAACTAATCAAGCCTTTTTCCTAATTTCTCGACCCTATTGATTTGGCTTATTTTTGAAGACCCATTTTGTACCTATGCAATTTTTGTCTTTGCGTCTTGGAAAAATCTCCCAGGTGTCACCCTTCTCAATTTGGTTAAGTTTTTCATTCATAGCTCTCACCCATAACTCTTCCTCACTTTCCTGGATAAGATTTTTAGGCTTGACCTCACATAGCAAAGCAAGATTTACTCAACTTGAACTACCAACAAATTTACTCCTAGTATGAACACCAAGTCTTTGATCTCCAAGAATTTAACTCTTGGGGTGTTTTTTCTGTACATAAATGGAAGGTGTTTCAGGCCCTGGAGTTGTGCTCATTTCCACGTATTCATTATCTAAATATGTTTCATCTCGATTTGAGGGCCTAATGTTTGAACTCTCTTCTCCATATGAGTTAATTTTTCCTTAGGAGGACTCAAGTTGTGAAGTTATTTCATCTACTACTACATCAATGGAATCCTAAACCCTCTTTTTCTTTTTGTTGTAACACTTGTATCGTTTACCTCGAGCAAATTACCTGAGTAAATTACCCTCATCAGTGCGTGAATCAAACTTGCTGGGATTTTTATCATTCCTTTTGATAAAGCATTTTCTCCCAAACACCTTGTAGTGTTTAACTGATGTAGGTATTCCATTCCACAACTAATAAGGAGTTTTAAGACTATTAGTCATGAGTTGTTTTTTTTTAACAGGTACATTATTGCTTGTGTTTCTTCTCCCCATAACATGTGAGGTACATTTGCTTCATCCATCATATCTCTGGCCATTTCCTAGATTGTTCTATTCTTTCTCTCAACTACTCCAATTTGTTGTGGAGTTCTAGCCATAGAACGTTACCTCTTTATGCCATGCTCTTCACATAATCCTTCAAATTCTCTTCAGGTTTATTCTCCTCCTCGGTCTGACCTTAAGAATTTGATCTTGAGATCTTTATGATTTTCTACTTGAGCATTAAATTTCTTAAAATGTTTAAACACTTTTGATTTTTCCTTTAAAAACACAATCCAAATGGCCTTGGTAAAATCATCAATAAGCAACAAAAGATACCCTTCTCCTCTTGGGAATTCTGCTCTAGTTGGGCCGCAAATATCTATGTGAATTAGTTCCAATGGTTTATATGAGGAGAACTCTTTAGTATTGGAATGAGTACTAGTGTACTTATCAAATTGAAATGACTTGTAGATTGAATAATCATGCCTTAACAGTCTTGGAAAACCTCTCACACCTTCTAGCTTGTTGACTCTTATGAGACTATCAAAATTCATATGACTGACTCCCCTATGCCATAATTTGGCTTCACTCGACTATATCATATAGAAACTTACCCTAGATTCATCAAACACATATACATTATTGTGAGTTTTTACTACTTTCCCCACTAGCTTTCCATTTTATTCATTTCAGATCTCATAGTCCTGTTGAGGCCTCGAAAATTGCTACTTCAGCACAGTGGGAAAACCACCAGTCCGGACCTTAAGACAACTCCTTTTCCATTTAGGTAGTGGCTCTGAATGGATTGTATGGGACCAGTTTCCCAAATGAAAAGTGATTGAATGAGTGTGTAATGTTTATAGTGAAGTGAAATAGATGGATTTGCAACATTGAATTAAATGGAAAATGTATGCATTAATCTACTCTATAACCCGGGATTGTTTAACTTTTATCTAGATGTGATCTACAATGATTTCCCTTAGTAAATGGCAATATACATTGCTCAAACACCAATGGAAATGAAACTATTTCAAGATGATTAACTTTATTAAATAGTTAGTCAAAATAATGTGTAAACGCATATCACATTTAGAATATCAAAGCAAATTGCTTAACATATATAAAAATATCAATGGAAGCATGATTAGTAGCAAATACATGTAACATTGTTCTTTAAATATCCATTAATAAGCAATTTGAAAATATAAATCTACTATTTACTTCTAAACAAAATAGAGGTATAATGATAGAAATACTAGATACACTTTGCTCAACTCATAAAAGAAATACCAACAGTTTATTCCTTCCCATAAAGATGATTCGAGGAGTATAGTAATGAAACTTCTCAAAATTATTTATGAAAAATCCTAAACAATGTTCCAATCATTCTATTCAGAAATGGACGAAAGTAGAGTAGTGCAAGATTTCGTAAGCCTTCCTTCATAAAATTCAGGACATTTATTTGATACAACAAGTAAGCTTAAATAGCATAAAACAACTCTAATCTAATGTGTAGAGCATTGAGGGCATTAAACAGATCCCTTCAATAATGTTTAAAGGAACACAATATGTTGGTAGAAGTTTCTGAAAATGGTTTGTTGTCATCATTAACTTCATTTGTTCCATCAAATTATTTGGATGTTTAGCTGTCTGTTTGAACTGGTCTGCCACTGATCAGCACAATTATCTTTCTTTGTCATGAACTTGAACACAACAAACAATAATCAATAATATGGAAATAAATGAGACTCATAAATGAGTTTCATTTGAACCAAATCACTTTTGCAGGAAATCAGGAAAATGTAGAGCGTAATAAATCTGACACAAACATCATGGAGAGGAATGTTGAGTGAGGAGGTCGAGATTTACGTCTTATCGAAAATCAGATTTTTGGGGCAGGACTTCAGAGCAATCGCAACCGGTATAGCCCAGGAGTATTTCATATAAAAAAAAGGGGGGGGCTTTCTCAATTAAAATCACAATCGCGGTCGAAATGGGAAAGAGACATAGAAACGATGTTCTTTTTTTATTCGTTATAGCCGCAAATGTAGGGATTTAAATTAATTGCATCATATAATTCTATCGGGTCTAGTCTAATCACTATCGCAATGGTAGGAGTCTTTGGAAACTGTGATAGTTCTAGACTGGGGATTTTAATGAAATGGATTTTATAATCCCATTGGTTCCGGTTATATCACATCTCACAAATTAGCGTGGCTAAAGGATTTATTATAAGCTATGTCCCTATGAAACTTGCGATTGTGGGGTCTCGGGGTGATGTCAGGGATGTCATCATAGTGACGTCATTATGATGTGGTGGATGATGTGGAATGGTGACATGGAAAATGACGTCACAATTGACATCATTGTTGACGTCATGTCACAATCTTCATTGGGATGAGGCATGACTTTTTATAATTTTATGATTGCAGTATAGGCCTCAGACATGATATAAATATAAATCGCAATGTATAATCCCAATGGCTCCGTTCCTTATCACATATGGTAATTGGCAAAGACAATGGTTCTTGAAATAGCTTCGGACGCAGGATTTTAATGAAGTGAAGTTGATAATCCCCACATATCTGGGCTAATCGCATATTAGCAGTGGGGTATGGACTTAAGATTTTTTTTTAGAACTTGCGGTGGTCATGGGTGCGAGTTTTTATGAATTTTAGTGGATTTTCCTGTTGGTTCCGATTTAATCACAATCAGAATAAGCATTGTGTAGCATGGTTTGGCCTTAAGCCTTTGGATCTTGCAATAGTTACAGACACAACATTTTAACTTGGCAGATTTAAATGTGTGGTCAAGCTCTTAGTGATATCGCATATCGAAATTGGTTAAGGTAAGAGGCATGGACTTATAGTGAATCATGCGATTGTGATGGACGTGAGATTATTTTTTGAAACAATTAATAACCCATTCAGGTCCGATCTTGCCTTATGTTTATTTCGTATGTGCATTGCAGGGCATTTTGAGTTTTATAAAGATTTCAACCTTCCAAGGTAAAAACTTTGTTTTATTTCATTTTTTCATTAAACAATCCATAATGTTTAATACTTAAGCTTAAGTATAGTTTGGATTTCGGGGGCTATTTAATTCAGTTTTTTGGGATAATGAACGTTTAATACTTGGGTTTTAATTAAAAATCATAAGTATTAGACTTTGATTATAAGATTTTATTAACAATTTTTTATGTTGAGTCTTTCTATTTTTTGTTTGTTTTAGAAAAATCAAAGGTTTTTTTTTTTTAATTAAAGGGTCCCTATTTTAATATAATAAATTTATAAAATAGTTTTTTTTCAAAGATGGCGACGGGGTTAGGGTTTCTCTGTAGAGACTATCTGTAGCCCTCTGTTTCTACGATATGACATCGCCTGGCCCCGTAACAACTCTGACTTCGTTCCTCCCCCCGTTTCTCCACTACCCTTAACTAGAAATGGGCTCTCAACTGTCTCATTAGCTTTAGGAATTTTTTTTTTCTTCAACCCTCCCTCACTCCACCGACTACCTCCATTCCTGTTAGCATCAACCCAAAGGAAAATGTCATTGGGTGATCGTAACAGTTATGGATGAGATGGTTGATTATTTCGTGGATCCTTTAGAGGATGTGGCCATCTAGACACACCCCAGGACCATAGTGGCGAGTTACTTTACCTTCGAAAGCAAGCTCTCTGATGAAGTTGATGTTCTTCTGCCCATCTCCTGCTCTCACATACCTTGTGTGACACTGCCTAAGGATGCCCCAAAAAATCTAGACTTCATCTCCTAGCCACTCTCTCCACATACTCTGGCTTTTGCAGATCCTATGACAAACCCTAGTGAAAAAACCCTTGAAGCGGTTCTAGTATCAAAACCTCCTTCATCCGCCTCTTGTATACCCTTAGCTAACTGCCTTTTGGTCTCTGCTGCACAGGAACTTGTCTCATCTGCTCCCCTGACCATGGAGGCTCCCCTTTTGGAAATTTCATGGGAATTGGTCCCATCCCGAGTATATTTGCTTCCATTCCATCGACAGCTACTACAGGACCTAGGGCATCCCGTTCATCATCCACTGCACATCCTGCCTTGGCACCAGAGACATCTGGTACTAAATTTTTTAGAGTTTCTAAGAAGAGGTAGTGCTTGAAGCTCTGGAACTGTGAGGTATTCATAAAACTCATCGAGGACACTCAATTATTGGACTCCATGGATATTGTAGAGAAAGTGCTTGTTTGTCCAGTTCGCAGCAAACATTTCAGTGTGGAAAAGCTTCAACAATGGACCTCAGAGGTCTGGGGTCATCACCTGAAAGATCCCCCAAAGGTTCAAACATTCGTTAAAGGTTGGTTTTCTCTTTGGTTCAACTCTCTTGCACACACCAACTGGGTACTTTCTACAGTCTGGCACATTGATCAAGCACCAGTTTTTCTCAGAAGATGGACGCCTATGTTTGACTCGAAACAGGAGAGGGTTGATGCTGGACCCATATGGGTATGCCTTCCAGGGCTACCTCTACATTTCTAGACAGAGGATGTTTTCAAGCGGATTGGAAATTCCATTGGCACCTACCTCACATATGATGACTCTTTTCAGAGTACGGGGCGCATGGCTTTTTCCAGGATTATGGTTCACCTGGATCTCTCTGATGGCCTTTTGGAGCACATTAACATTCAGTGGAGGAATGCAGCAAGGAGGTAGATACTGGATTACGAGGGTGTCCCTTTTAGATGCAGACGATGTCACAAGGTGGGTCACTTGTATAAAGATTTTCCACTTAACGGGAAGGTGGTGAGCACCAATATTACAACAATAATGCTGCAACTCCTAGGTTGCCTTATTTACTCTTATCAACCCAGTAGTTCGTAACAAACTTGGAAGAATCGGTGATGTATGCACAAGTACTAGTTCTTACTGCATGTTGTCACTTGGCCAGCTGGTGCAAGATCACTAGGAGCTCAAGCCAACTTCTATGGATTCTAGAAGAAGCTCTATATGTGATGAAAGGAGAGAATATTTACTCTACAGATGCTACTCTAACTGCAGAAAGGAGAAAATACTGAAAATGTAAAGCAAACCTAGTAAATCATAATTAACCAACTAAATCTACTTTTGCAGAAAGCGCTATGAAAACCATGAAAGGACTACCATTACCTATTCAAGGATTTAAACAAAATTTAACTATTCTATTTATGGAAGTACATAAGAAAAATACATATTTTTGGATTTTTATGTACTTTTATGGGAATTTGACATGCATGTAATTTATTGTGTGTGAGTGTGGCAGCAAATAGGTGGCGTTGGAGGGTGGATTTTGGACTTGAGAGGATGTAGGATGGTGTGGATGAGTCCTAGGAGGCCTCAGGTGGTCTTCTGGAGACTTTTCCCATACTCGCCCTTCAAAAGAAAGCCTATAGGAAAATCTATAGGAGGACACGAGAAATCTACTGGAGGAAAAACAACGTTCTACAGGACGCCTACAGGAGGTGGCCAAGAGAAGTTTTCACTATTTTGAGGGCATGAGAGTGGGTTGAAAAGGTCGATGAAGGTTGGAATGAGGTGCTAGGGAGCCTAGGGTCTACCAATAATCACCAGGAGAGAGGAAGATGATTGGGTTTGCTCAAGGAGAGAGGGAGAAGTTTTATGGAAAACATAGGAAACTAAGGCAGAATTAAGGTGAGATTTGGGCGACCTATATGGCATGGATCAGATGGAGGATGTGATGGCTGATAAGCTGGCCTACTGCTAGAAGATATCTGCTGCAAAGGAGTTTACAATCAACCAATAAGATCAAACAAGCAATGAAATGAGTGCATCTAGAAAAACTGAGTTTTGCATCAAACAAGTCTAAACTATGATCTATGAAAGGAAATTCTGAGAAATAATGCAAGAAAGGAAAGAATGAAAGAGGACTACTACAAATAAATAATTGAGCATGATCAAGAGGATCTGAAGCAAAATAGAACTAGACTATTAATCTACAAAAAAGCTGCAAACACTAGAAGTCCTATGAATGAGGAAAATCTGTGTTTTTGGGGCAGCAACAGGGTGTTTGCCTCAAATCATGGTCCCTGAGGGAGTAAGAGAGGCCAAGGTGCTATTTCTAGCCTTTTAAATCTTTTTTGATCACTGTTTAACCTGCTATGGAAAACAAAAATTGAAGCAAACTACTGAATCATCAAAAGAAACCTATTCTTACCATAAAAGAAATACATCTAACAGCAACCAAATCTACAAACTGAAAAAAAACATACAAATATAAGTAAAGAGGAGCTTGGATACTTGGATTGGGCCCTAACCCAAGAGCTTCAGCCCTCTGAGGTAAATCAGTGCTAGCTCAACAAGGATTCCATCTTTATTATCAAAGCAATAGTAAGATTACATGAAACTGTCACAAAAATAGTAAGCTCGAAGTTGGAGCAGAGTTTACATAAGTAAAAACTCAACAAAAAATCAACCCTAGTGAGGCCCTAGGCCTCTCTACTTATATAAATGAAGCTACCAATAGCTTCCTTAAAATCAGGGAGGCTTGGCTCCCAAAACTTGATATAATCATAAGTCATGCTCCACTTTCTCCGCTGCCTTCTAGTGCATGATTTGGCTGCTTGCACTCCGAGATGAATGAAGGGGAATTCGAAGTGAGGAGTAATAAATGAGGGGGATTCCCTCCTATAAGTCCTCTCCTTTGTCCACTTCGATTTATTTCTACCCTTTGTCGTGGATCCTTGACTTTGACTTCAAAATTCATGAATAATCTGCATTAAATACATGTTAGACCACATGGCATCATAACTAACTCAACTCACTCCATAAGCATAAATATAATCCGAAAATCATATAATAAGCTAAGAGAATGGTTGGTTTGACTAGGTTAGGAAGTAAAATGAGCCCATAAAATTACACGTTTATGAGGCTCATCATCACCCCCTACTGAAGGGGTTGCTCATCCTCTGAGCAACTTAGTCCATCTCCTCATCTTTTATGGCCCTGGTGGCCCCCCTAGCATCCCAAGATTCTGATGTGGTCTCTTCTTCCTTTTCATATAATCTTGCCTTCCTTTATATATCTTCCCATTGCTCCTCCTCTTCTTCTTCTCTTCTGTATTCCAGCAAGCCTAACAGCAGTGGGGGACTTAGTTTGAGGGAAATCCAGTTGACCTTCAGCCTCTGCATCGAGCACTTGTACAGTGCCACTCTTCTTAATGCCTCCTTCATCCTCATGGGGGAATGATATTCCCTGATCTGCAGATTATGTATTAAGGTGTTCCATCTCCCCATGCATGCATGCACACAGTCATCCCCAAGTAGCCTTTGCATATCCTCAAAGTTTGCAATGGCTTGTGTCTGATCACTTATATATCTAGGGGGAATCTGAGGATTATTGGCAAGCAAGTTGCATGTGTTGATGAGTGCCATAGGATTTGATGGCTCAACTTTTATCATTAATGGCTCATTCTGCTATTTTATCATCAATCTTCTTATTTCTGCTGCCCTCAACTCTTCATGGTTCATCCATCAGGCCATGGCCATTAGTTGCAGGTCCCCTAGCCTGGCATTGGGGTCCCACACATTCATGTCTATGAGGGCCATGTTATGTAGGTAGAATTCTGCCATCTTTGCCTTATCCTCTGATGTGCTTTGGTCACATAGATCCATAAACTACTTGTAATCTTGGAAAGGAATTGTACCTCTTTGTGCCAAAGTCTTTATCTGAAATTGTAACCATTGGTCCTTGAGATATAGGCCATAGGTTTTCGCTAGTGTTCTACATTCTAATGCCTCCATGGATAAGCCAGCCATGCATGCCAGCTGGGTCACTTTCTCTTGTGGTTGCCTCAGCAATACATTTTTAGTTTCAAGGTGTCTTCTTGTAATTGCTTCCCTGTGTCTGATAGTACTCAATTCTCTGCCCATTTCTCTGAGTTCGTTTTCCATATCGCCAATATCCTCAACTCCCTTTGATTTGGCTATTTGCATCCACCTATGTGTTATTATTATCTCTTTCTCTAATTTAAAGAATTGTGGAATTGCAAATTTCTGTGCAATTATCCTTCCTCCCTCAAGTAGATTGTAGTAGGAGGTAAGATTAGGCTGGGGATCAGGTTCTTGTAGCTCTGTTTCTTCCTCCTTTACTTGTGGTTGTCCTTCCATCCTTTCCTCAAGCTTTTGTGTCTCTTGTATCTTTGACAGTGTCTCCTGTAGAACTATCTGAGCCTCCTATAGCACTATTTTTGGGTCCTATAGTTCTATCTTTTCTTTCCATGTGGGAGATCTAGGAGTCCCCCTTTCATATCTGATAGGTGCCTTGGAAGGGGATTCCTTTCCTTGGGTAGAGGGTGAATCTTTAATTACAATTGGCACTTTTGAAGAGGGTTGAGGTTTGCCTGTTTTGATTCTTGTGCTCTTCCTAGCCCTGAAATACATGGAGGCCTACTTTTTCCTCTTATTTTTTGGCTTGATTGGTGTACTGAGGGTAGTGAGGGTAGTTGCTACCTCCATTTCCAGAGTCTCAGGGGAACCTTCTCCTTCTTCTATCTTTTTTGCCTCTTTTTCTCCTCCTTCTATCTCTTTTTCTGTCTCTGATTGCTCTATTTATTCATGCTCTATTTCTTCATCTTTCTCGTCTTCTGTCTTAGTTTCTTCCTCCTTCCTTCCTTCTTTTGCTAAATCACTAGTGGCTTTACCTTCTCCCCCTTACTACTTTTCCTCCTCACTGCTAGGAGGACTGATATCATATGTTAGGGCCTTTATGTCATCCTCAGCTATCATGTTTAGGAAAACTTCCCATGCTATAGGGAGTGTAAATGTATGGAGGGCTTCTTCCACTAGGATTTTGATTAACCCATGGTGAGCTAGCTTCTCTGAATTCCCTGCTTGAACTTTAGTGCTGGAGTCAATGAGGGACTATAGGAGGAAGTAGGGGATGCTGAGCTTCTGAGGGGCTAGAGTATCCATGCCATACCTTAATTCATGAAGGATTCTAAAGTGATAACCATAGACAATTTTGTACCTCCCCTCACGGGAAATGTATTTGATTATTTCATAGCTAACCTCATCCCAAGGATATGGTATGCTAGCCCTTCTATTTCCATTTTTATCCTCTACAGGGGTTTCATGGTTTTGGAAATAAAATTTCTTGGTAGCCTAGCCAATTGGTTTCTCATCCTTACTCCAAGGTAACCCAAGAGGAAGGGTAGTGACTCTTCTAATAAATTTAGGGGTTTTCTCCATGGAAAGTCCTCTAAAGGTGACAATGGCATGTGTTTGTGAGTGAGGGACCAAAGAGTGGGAAAATTCTTGGGCAATCTCCTCATCAAACCCTCAAAATTTCTTAAAAAAGTTCATCCAATTTGCCCTTGTGAAGATGTCCATCACTTGTGGATGTGCATGGAGCCTAGTGGAGTTAGTGGGCTCCTTTCTCATAAATCCTCCTGTCATTTTGTTTATACTCTTTTGGGAAACCAAATGTGGAGATGGAGACAACAAATTTCGAGATAAATTGGAGAAACAGAGGAGACTGTGTTTTTTCTTTTAAAAAATAAGAAAAAATATTTTATGTATTTCCTCCTCCTAAAGGCTTTATTCCCTCCTCAAATTGAAACCATTGCTTGCATATATTGATATTCAATGGGGGCATGCATGGAACCTACCTCCTCAAATTGAAAATTGTGCTAAAACCCGTGCTTTCTCCCTTCAAAACAACTCACTGCACCTCCTATAGAAGCATGTTGTCCCTCCTGTAGAATTCCTGTAGGTGCTCCTGTAGAACCTGTAAGTGATCCTGTAGAGAATTCCAAGAGCAAGAATATGAGAGAGATCGATGGAGGACAATGGTTACAAGGCTATGGGGGCACAAGGAGACTGTTGTAGCTAAGTTATGAGGAGAAAATGAAGGAAAAGGTGGTGAGAGTGCTCGGGGAGGAGTACTTATTACCCTTTATGGATATTTCCGGTGATGGGGGGTGAGTTGGCAAAGTATACATTGGCTATATTGATACCGTTGGTATACACCTACCTTGCCATCATGGCCCCTCCTCGTAATCATCCCTCATGATTGCATCGGAGTTCACACTTCCTTCACTACCTGTCCTTAACATCTTTCCTGAGTTGACTGTGTGCACGTGTGGGTGACATCTTGGATGAGTGGAGTAAACTAGATGAAGGTGGCCAAGTTAATTGGCCACCTTTCCCTCATTAAACCTCAAACATATTGATGCTTCTGCAAGACTTCTAATTACACAAATGCAAATAGAGGAGTGGATTAGTTACTTACCTATGATCTAAATGTATTTGTTGTGAGGTGTTGTGGCTCTCTCTCTGTTGCATGCCTTGATTTCTTTTGATGCATGTTGTCTGCTTGCTGATGTGTGGTTGTGTCTTGTGTAGGTTATTCTTTGGATGGGTCTGAGCTTTGGGTGCCTTCTCAACCTTCATGTGTGCATTCTCCTACTGTTGGTGCTGGGTTTTGATGGGATCAGCTGCTACATGAATTCCTATAGGAGCTCATGTAGCTACTTCTCCCCTTGAAACTTCAACTTCTTTTTGTGCTTGGAGCTTCGAGGAGGATGCCAAAGATGTAGATAGAGATGGATAGGTAATAGGTAGGCTTTAGGTGAGGTGGATGGTGCTGCTTCCTCTCTTGTTTTTTCTTTTTTTTTCCTTTCCTGAAAAACTGCTTTTTTGTGTTTTTCTTGGACATGAAAAAGAAAGATTCTTGGGGTTCTGATGCAGGATTGGAAATGATTGCAAGGAGGTTTAAAGATGATAGGAGGCTTTATAGGTTTTTCATGAAGCTTCCCCGTCCTTCAAACTACCTTTCAATTCATTTCTAGCTCTCTGTAATTCCTACAAGAGCCTCTTGTAGAAAACACAAAGCCTCCTATAGAAAACATAGCTTTCGAAAAAGAAGCACAATGGGGTGAAAGAAATGCCAAAAATTATGGAGAAAAGTGTGAGAAGGTAGGATAGGTACTGGTGTGGATGTCAGGGTTCCCTTGGCACCTTCTTCTTCTTCGTGTAGTCCTCCTGCAACTTGCAATGCAAATGAAAATTCACTTTTTTTTGTTTTTCTTTTTGAAAACAACTAGGGTCTCTCAAGGAGATTTTCACCCTAGGGCTTCTTGATATTTTTCTGACCATATGAACTTGACATCTTTGCCTAAGAGGCCAAAGAAAGAGGCTAGCTTGTTGAAATCTTTAATGAATCTCCTGTAATACCCAACTACGCCTAGGAAACTTCTGTCATATATCACCTTTTGAGGAGGTGGGACCCTTTGGATGATGGCAATTTTGTTGGGGTCCACCTGTAGTCCTTGCTGAGATATTGCATGACCTAGCACGGTCCCTTTAGTCATCAATAATTCACATTTTTCTAGACTGAGGGATAGGTTCATCTCAATACACTTATCTAGAACTTTTCCTAAGTTAGACAAGGCTTCCTGAAAGCCAGAACCATAAGGAGTAAAATCATCCATGTTTATTTCTACTACATCATGAACCAGTTCAGAAAATATACTCAATACCGCTCTTTGGAAAGTGGCTGGAGTGTTGCATAAGCCAAAAGGAAGGACCTGAAATGCAAAGGTACCCCAAGGACAAGTGAAAGTGGTCTTATCTTGGTATTTAGGGCTAATTTGAATCTGATTGTACAAGCTAAACCCATCTAGGAAAGAGAAAAACTTTTTCCCTGTCAGATCGTCTAACACTTGATCTATGAAAGGTAAAGGAAAATGGTCCTTTTTAGTGGCTTTTTTCAATTCCCAATAGTCGACACAGATTCTCCACTTATTATTTTTGTTGGGCACTAGCACCAAAGGAGAGAACCATTAACTGTCAGAGATGGGATAGATGAATCCTGCATAAAGCAATTTCTGCAGTTCTTCCTTAACAATATCTTTAAGTGTTAGATTCATCCTCCTTTGAGGTTGCCTGACTAGCTTGAAATCCTCCTTGATGTATATGATGAGTTCATACTAAAGGGTGCACTCCCTTCATCTCCTTATAACTCCAGCTGAAGGCATCTAGGTGTTTTCTCAGCAGGCTACACAGTTCCTTCTCCTGGGAAGTGGATAGGGATGGATTGATTTTTAAGGTTCTTTCTAGGCTGAACTCTATATTATTAACATGGAGAGGAGTGGAGTTGGCTGCATAGATATTAGCTGAGGGGTTGTTTTTGGTTTCTCTTACTATGTCCTCTAATGGTGATACACTGGGAGGTGGATTCTGAATCAGATTTTCAATCATATCATCCTCATCTTCCATTTCACCCCCCATGGTGATTTCTAATGCACAAAGCGGTGCATAATAGACTTCGTCCTCATATTCCTCCTCCAATAAGGGAGGTATATCATGTTCTAGCAAGGGTTTGGTAGGACGATATAGGATTAACTATTTGGACATGTGCCCATTATTTATGGTCATGTTTCCAACTCGAAAACTGATGTAGGCATCGACAGTAGCCAACCAGGGTCTTCCCAGAATGAGAGGATACCCAACGAGCTTTGCCTTTGGCTAGAGAACTAAGAAATTAGCAGGGTACTCCCAAGAATCAATATATACCATCACATCTTCCACAATCCCCTCAGGGGTCACAGTGGAGCGGTTTGCAAGTTGTAGCACAATCGTGGTCTTCCTCAAGGAGCCTTGGAGGTTGAGTTTGAGCATTGTGTCCCTTGTCATCACATTAATGGCAGCTACCAGATCAATCAAGGTGTGTGGGATCATGGTGCCATTGATGTGGACATCAACTACTGGGCTTCTAGGGTCCAGATATTTTGGACAGATTACCTACCCTAACATTAGGCCAGATAATTGCCCTATGACATTGATGGTTGGGGCATCTCTCTTGTGCCTTCTTGGATGCCTAAAGCACTTCTCTTTGATCAACCTATTGTAGATAGGCACATCTTTTATGGCTTGGAGAAGTGGTATCTTCATACATAATTGTTTCAATTCTCCCAGGAGTTTAGTTTCTTCTGGGGTAGGTTGGACTGTCGTGGATAGTTTCTCAGGAAAGGGTGGATTTGCTTTAGGTTCAATTTCCTCTCTGTCTTCCTCAACCTCCCTAAGTGGAGGTTAGCTATCTAAGAGAACTTTCCCAGATCCCAAATTAATTTCCGAAATCTCCATAACATAATTTGGGCATGATGGTTCCCCACTATACACTTGCTAAGCCTATCTGTTGTTCGGGTTTGGATTTGGCTGGGTAGGAATTTGGGATTTCTTTGGTGGAGTAGGAGGTAATGGTTGTGGTTGGGTAGGTATTGGAGGCAAAAGATTGGGAGGAGAATTGTATTTGGACCTCCACCCCTGATGATATGCATTCCACTGAGGCTGTGGCTAAACATAGGATTGAAATGAATGGGGGGGGGCATGATATGGAGATGTGAAGGACCAAGGGGGAGATGTTGACCATGAAGGATGAGAATGGGGGGCCCAAGAAGGTGTGGAAGTGACTTGGTTGGTGTTGTAGTATGCCTAAGATGTCCCTTGCATCCCCTGCTGATATGGTCTAGGTCCATGTCACCTCTTTTGGTTTATGTAATAGAGTTATTCAGTGACTCCCTCAGCCCCTTGATATACAACTTTAAGTCTAGGAAAGGAAGGGCACTTATCTATAGAATGATTCTCTTCATAGACTGAAAAAACCTCTATAGAGTTCAATGGGCATTCATTCGTAGGATGCCTCCTAGTGCATCTAGGGCAAAAAATGGCCAAAGCCCTCTCTGCTTCCTCTCGTTTCCTTTTGATATGTAAGGTATCCATTTGCATGACAAGAGTTTGTAGCATCTCACTCTTGAAGTCTTCCAGCACGTTTCGAATTTCTCCTTTAATGGATGAGTTATAGGAAGAGGTATTGGCTATGGGTTGGCTTCCCCTAGCTTTCGTTTTGGCTACTCTAGAATGGTTTCTAAAAACAGTCTTTATGTCCTCATAGGATAGTTGGTAGATGTCTCCCCCAGCCAGTAGATGGAGGATGTCTAAAAGATCTTCCCAAATTCTTCTGAACAGGACCAACTTTATAGACTCAGGGTCAAGTATACATCCAATCCTTTTGTAACTAAGCTAGAACCTCTCTTCATAGTCTTCCAGGGACTCATCACTACCTATAGTCATTCAAAAAATTTCTTCTTTAGTATCTTTGAACTAAAATAGTCTTGATACTTGCTGTTAAAGGCTTGTAGCATCTGAGCCCATGTTGTGATACTATTGCCAGGTAATACCATGAACTAGCGTAGTGCTGCATCCTTAAGAGTAGAAGGGAACAGTTTCAACTTTTTCTCATCTTCTGCATAGTCATAGGTTCGACAGATAACAACAAACTCAAACAAAAAGGTGTCAGGATCTTCTGTAGTCAGACCATGGAAATGAGGTAGGGTGAAAGGGATTATATTCTTCATTTTGTTGTCCCCATTGGTCTCCAGAATGGGAAATGTACCCTCTATTCTCTCTCCATTTGCCCTATCATTTTTGTTTTCAGCCATTGGCTCCAAAGGAATGTTTTCTTCTTCTTCTTCACCTATAGGTTCTTCAAATATGTCTTGTTGTTCACCTAAGAGTTCTTCTTGATCACAACTGCCGAAGAGGAGAGAAGGCTGGCTGTGTGAAGCAGTGGGGGTGTTGGAGAAAGGGAAAGAATTTTCCTGAGTTATCTCTGTTCCTACATGGCATGAAAGGAAATTTTTTTTTTTTGCTTTTTGTTTTCTTTTTCCCCACACTGATAGTACCTACAAAACTGAAATTGATTGAACAAAATAAATTGCAACTAACTGAAATGAACTTGCTAAAATGAAATTTGCAGAATTTGAGAAGGAAAGAAAGGAAATGCAGAACTTGAAAGGAAAGGAAATGACTAGTCTACTCTTGCTGTAATGAAATTTGCAGAATTGAAAAGGAAGGAAAGGAAATGCAGAACATGAAAGGAAAGGAAATGACTAGTCTACTCTTGTTGAAATAAACTATTAGTAGAATGTTGCAATAGAAAATAGAAGAAAGAAGTAATCACAGAATACTCTCATGCTTCCCCAGAAAAAGTGCCAAAAAATATGGTGAGCACTAGTATTACTGCAATAATGTTCCAACTCCTGCGCTGCCTTCTTTACTCTTATCAACCTAGTAGTTCGTAACAAACTTGGAAGCGCCGACGCTGTATGCACAAGTACTAGTTCTTACTGTAGGTTGTCACTTGGTCAGCCGGTGAAAGATCACTAGGAGCTCAAGCCAACTTCTATGGATTCCAGATAAAGCTATATATGTGATGAAAGGAGAGAAAGATTACTCTACAAATGATACTCTAACTACAAAAAGGAGAAAAGACTGAAAATGTGAAGCAGACCTAGTAAACCCTAATTAACCAACTAATTCTACTTTTGTAGAAAGCACTATGAAAACCATAAAACGAATGCCATTACGTATCCAAGGAAGTAAACAACAGCTAACTATGCTATTTCTGGAAGTACATAAGCAAAAGACATATTTTTGGATTTTTATGTCTTTTTATGGGAATTTGACATGCATGTAATTTATTGTGTGTGTGTGTGGCAGCAAATAGGTGGCGTTGGAGGGTGGCTTTGGGACTTGAGAGGATGTAGGATGGTGTGGATGGGCCCTAAGAGGTCTCAGGTGGCCTTCTAGAGGATTTTCCCACACTCGGCCTTCAAAAGAAAGCCTACAGGAAAATCTACAGGAGGACACAGGAAATCTACTAGAGGAAAAACAACATTCTACAGGAGGTCTACAGGAGGAGGCCGGGAGAAGTTTTCACTATTTTGAGGGTGTGAGATTGGGTGGAAAAGGTGGATGAAGGTTGGAATGAGGTCCTAGGGTGCCTAGGGTCTATAAAGAATCACCAGAAGAGAGGAAGTTGATTGGGTTTGCTCAAGGAGAGAGAGAGAAGTTCTATGGAAAATGCAGGAAACTAAGGCAAAATTCAGGTGAGATTTGGGTGGCCTATAGGGCATGGATCAGATGGAGGATGTGATGTCTGATAAGCTGTCCTACTACTAGAAGAGACATGCTATAAAGGAACTGACAGTCAACCAATAAGATCAAACAAGCAATGAAATGAGTGCATTTAGAAAAACAGAGTTTTGCATCAAACTAGTCTAAACTATGATCTATGAAAGGAAATGCTGAGAAATACTGCAAGAAAGGAAAGCATGAAAGAGGACTATTACAAATAAATAAGTGAGCATGATGAAGAATATCTGAAACAAAACAGAACTAGACTATTAACCTACTAAGAAGCTGCAAACACTAGAAGTGTTATGAATGAGGAAAATCTATGTTTTTGGGGCAGCAAGAGGGTCTTTGCCTCAAATCATGGTCTCCAAGGGAGGAAGAGAGGCCAAGGCACTGTTGCTAGACTTTTAAATTTTTTTTTATCACTGTTTAACATGCTATGGAAAACACAAATGGAAGCAAACTACTGAATCATCAAAAGCAACCTATTCTTAACCATAAAAGAAATACATCTAATAGCAACCTAATCTATAAACTGAAATAAAACAGACAAATACAAGTAAAGAGGAGCTTGGCTGCTTTGATTGGGCCCTAACCCAAGATCTTCAGCCCTTTGAGGTAACTCAGTGCTAGCTCAATAAGGATTCCATCTTTATTATCAAAACAATAGCAAGATTACATGAAAATGTCACAAAAATAATAAGCTCAAAGTTGGAGTAGAGTTTAAATAAGCAAAATTTCAACAAAAATCTGGCCCTAGTGAGGCCCTAGGCCTCTCTACTTATATAAATGAAGCTACCAACAACTTCCTTAAAATTAGGGAGGCTTGGCTCCCAAAACTCGAGATAATCGTCAGTCATCTTGCAATTTCTCGGCTGCCTTCTAGTGCATGATTTGGTTGCTTGTACTCCGAGATGAATGAAGGGGAATTCAAAGTGAGGAGTAATAAATGAGGGGGATTCCCTCCTATAAGTCCTCTCCTTTTTCCACTTCAATTTATTGCTGCCCTTTTTCCACGGGATCCTTGACTTTGACTTCAAAATTCATCAATAATCTGCATTAAACACATGTTAGACCACATTGCATCATAACTAACTCAACTCTCTCCATAAGCATAAATATAATCATAAAATCATACAGTAAGTTAAGAGAATGGTTGATTTGACTAGGTTAGGAGGTAAAATGAGCCCATATAATTACCCATTTATGAGGCTCATCACAAGGGCTTCAAAAAGACCCCGATTCAAGAACCAGTGGCACAAGAGTCCCCAATTCAGGAGGAGCAGCCTTAGAATACGGAGCCTACAGAAGGGATGGCCAAGACATAGACAGCCTTGACAAACAAGGATACAGACCCACCATTGACCACTCTGAAGAAGAATGGTAGACCTTCCCATCGACCTCCTCCCCCACCTCCAGCACGAACTTGGGTGACCTCTGGTGTCTCTCATTCTCCGGCCTCTATTTCTATTGCCTCTTCATCGATATTTTGCCATGATGCATCCAGACCCATTTTTACCCCTACTCCTTCCTCCCCTTCAATTTCCCCTCTTCTTCCATCTTCCACACTCTTTCAAGCACCCCCTATATCTAGTTATCTAATATGTTCAAAAGCCAAGAGACAGGCTTTGGACCATGTCGGGATTGGTATCATTCCCTCCCCCCCGCATAAGTTCCATAGGGGAAGACCCTCCTTGCTCACTATTTCTCAATCTATGGTAGGAGATGAGATTGCTTTGGGCAAACAATCCACTATACCTGGGGTACTTAGAGCCAGAGAAACCCCCTCTGAGCCCCCTCCATGAAGATCATCTCATTCAATTGCCGAGGGCTTGCTAGGCCTGACAAAAAGCTAGCACTCCATCAGTTAATTACAACCGACTCACATGATATAATCTTTCTATAGGAGACTCTTGGTCCTACTACTGTCATTTCCCATACCCTTCAAAATATGTTTCCTAGGTGGTTATTTATTGGATTGGATGCACATGGAAGATCTGGGGTTATTGCCTTGGGATATAACTCTCGTTCTATTATGCTACTCAATTTTTGGGGAGTTGTTGTCTATATTGGTGCTTTCATTCATTCAGCGGACCTAGGAATGAATTTTTGGATTTTCAATATATATGGACCTTGTCAAAACAGACCTGATTTCTGGGAAAACCTCCTAGATTCGGACCTGTTTTTGGCAGACCATCTGATTCTTGGAGGGGATCTCAATTTTTCCATCGGTCATGCTGAGTCTTGGGGACATAGAGCACAGAGGGACTCTCTATCTAATTATTTCTCATCCATCCTAGATTCACATCAGTTGATTGATATCCCTTCAGCTAAATTACAAGCGACCTAGAGGAATAACAGGACAGGGGAACATGGTCTGGCTCACAGACTTGATCGCTTCTTGGTCAAAGAGAAGGTACTTGATCTGGGTTTTCACATCAGACAATGGGTTGGATCTGGGGGGATCTCTGATCATCTTCCCATCTATATGGATATTGAAGGGGGTAGAACAAAGCCCAAGGGACCTTTTAAATTCTGCTCTGCCTGGCTCAGGGAAGACTCTTATATCAGCATGGTCTCTGAATACTGGAAAGCAAACCCTCCTGGGGCTAGGGGTAATATCACAAATGGTTTTATTCAAAATCTTACAGAGTTGAAGAAAATGTCCAAACAATGGGCTCACAACAAAAGGACCCTGGATGAACACTCCCTGTGATAGATAGAATCTGAGTTATCTATCTTTGAAAATGATCAGGGAGGATTATTCACTTCTATTGAACACAAGGAGAAGATCACATCCCTATACTCTGCTAGAGGGAAAATCCTTAAGGATCATGAAGAAGTCTGGCGATTAAGAAGTAGGGAAATATGGATGAAGGATGGGGATGCAAATACCAAATTCTATCATAAGTTCGCCAATGGAAGGAAGGCGATTAATACTATTTGGCAGCTTCAGAATGAATAGGGACAGGTTGTCAACACATTTCAACAACTGGCTGAGCTGGCAACCTCTCATTTCAAACGAATTTATAGTGCCCTACGGGAAGCAAATCTGGTAGACATCATTAGAGTGGCACAACTTTTTCCGAGGTTCGTAGATCAAGAGGAGGAAGGGGACCTGACCAAAGCAGTTACTCTGGAAGATTTGGAGGCCACCCTAAAGTGGTTTAAAAAAGACAAAAGCCCAGGACCTGATGGATGGTCAATTGAGTTCTACTTGGCTTTTTTGACATCATAGGTGAAGATCTGCTAAAAGTTGTTGAGGATACCAGAATCAACGGAAATATAGTAGCATCCATCACTTCTACCTTCATAGCGCTCATCCCGAAAACTGATAACCCAGTCTCCTATGAAGAATATCACCCTATCTCACTCTGCAACTGCATTTACAAGATTATTGCAAAGATCATTGCCAACCGGATGCGGCCCATTCTATCCAACCACATCTCACCAGAACAATTCGCCTTCCTACAAGATCGACAGATTCATGAGGCAGTGGGCACTGCACAGGAAGTATTACATACTCTACATATCAAGATGTGAAAAGGTATGATTTTGAAAGTTGATTTATCCAAGGCTTTTGATAGAGTTAATTGGTTATACATTAGAATGCTTTTAACCCATTTGGGTTTTCCATTCATATTCATCAAATGGATTATGAGCTGTATAACTAACATTCCCTTCAGCATTCTGGTTAATGGAAGTGCATCCCCCTTTTTCTTCTCTGAAAGAGGTTTGCAGTAGGGATGTCCGTTGTCACCATTACTCTTCCTTCTTGTCATGGAGGGCCTCAGTAAACTCATAAAGGATGAACATAGAAGAGGCAGATTACAAGGTATAAAGATATCAGACATTTGTATGCTAATACATCTACTTTTTGTGGATGATGTCCTAATATTTCTCAATGGAAGCATTGGTGATCTTACCATCATCAAAGCCTCTTTCTCCCTATTTCAAATGGCTACTGGTATGTTGATAAATGATACAAAATCTATGTTGACAACAACGGAATGCACACCACACGAGATCCTTTTTGCACTTCAACGCTTCCCATTTACTCAACTGAGCCTGACAGAAGGTCTGAAATATCTGGGGTATAAGTTAAAGCCCTTGGGCTACAAGATCACCGACTGGACTTGGCTCATCTCAAAGATGGAAAAAAGACTCAATATCTAGTACCTCAAATATCTATCTCGTGCTAGTCGACTCACCCTCATCAAGAGTGTCTTAGAAGCCACACCTATTTATTGGATGTCTCTAGCATGGATTCCCAAGGGTATCCTCACTAGGATACAATCCCTCTGCTGCAGATTTCTCTAGAAGGGTAGCTCGCAAGGAAAGACTTTTTCTTGGGTCAATTGGGATGCCCTTAATTTACCAAAGAATTTGGGGGGATGGGACTTAAAAAAAATCGAGGACTTATCATCTGCTCTTGCTGCTAAGCTTGGTTGGCACCTTGTATCAGCTGACAGCCTCTGGTCGAAGGTTACTATTGCAAAATACATCACCCCAATGCACTGCATTGGATTAGGTGACCACATAGATGTACATCTGGGATTTCTATTATCTGGATGGTGGTTATTAAAGCATTGAATCCTATCAGAGCGGGTATTACTTAGAGAATCCACTTAGGAAATAAAGTGCGCATTAGTATTGATCCATGGATTGGCTATGGGAACATGCATAGACTACCTAATGAGCTCATTCATCACCTTCAAAATCACAATTATACTCAGATAGCTCATATTGCATATGATGATAATACCACTTTCCTACAACAGGCCTGGAAAACTGCACTTCATCTACATATCCCTCCTCAATGGGTACAACTATGGGAGGATTATACTCAGGCACTTACGGATGCTCACATTCGCATCACTGAAGGTGATGATGAGGTAATTTGAGCCCTATCTAAATGTGGGAGATACTCCCCCAAAGATGGTTACTTGGTCCTGACAGAAGCTAGAAGACCTCAGATCATTGTAGATTGGTGGAGGCATCTCTGGAAGCTTAAGGGACCCCCCAAGTCTCAGATGCTAATGTGGAAAATCTTGCAGAACAAAAGACCTACAGGCGATAACCTCCTCAAGCGAGCACATTATGGCCCTCACTGGTGTTACCTTTGCAGAAGTGATAATGAATCTGTTCAACACCTATTCCTTGACTACACAGAAGCCTGAAAATTGTGGGATATTATTATTCCTACTGTTTCTCCATCAAGTATATGGGTTGGCATAACCATTATTGAGGCTTGGAAAACCTGGTATACCTCCGCTTCTGCTCCTAAGCAATGAAATCTTCCCCTTCTGATATGTTGGGCTATTTGATCGCTCAAAATCACTTAATTTTCCAGAACTCACCACCTCACTAGTCTATTAGTGCTGCCAAGGTTTTGGCCGACTACACCCTCATCTCGGATGACCCTCCCCCACATAGGCCCAAGAATATTATACCTGAACATATTGATCATAGCAAGCCATGGGCTTATTTCGACAGGGCTGCACAGGAGACTAGGTGCGGTGGGGGGGCTATTCTACATATCAACCAACATCATTCTTACAGCATGCTCATGGGTTTCAGAAGAGGCACTAATAATTTTGTAGAACTACTAGCTGCAAAACATCTCATACAATTTGCTTTGGAGAAAAATTGCAGAGACATACAATTATTTGGGGACTCCAAAATCATTTGTGACTGGTTGAATAGAACATCTAGATGCTCTACTTTTTCTTTGAGTCATATTCTAGATGAAACTCTAAGATTGATTTCATCATTTGACTCCTTTACATGTAAACACATTTTCAGGGAGCGGAACGGAGTTGCTGACATCCTATCCAAAGAAGTTGCGATCGGGGAGTCGGGCCTAGATGATCTGTGAACTATGCGATGGAGATCACTATCAATACTACCACTGTACGTTTATGGATATAATTGCATAATTTTATGTTGGAATATGAACATTATTATTTTGTGTATATGTTTATCGCATGAAGGACTTCTCAGTTTTTATATATTGTATTTTTTAAAGTTTTATATATATTGCTGCTTCCCTACGTGGATTAAGGCAACAATTTTTTGATCACTATTGATGATGACAGTCATGTTTTAGATTTGATCTGAATATGAATTTATGCATCTACAAAATGTAATCTCCTTTTATTAATGAAATTACGATTTTTCCGGACAAAGTTTGCAGGTAGAGTCAGACTAAGGCGAGACCCCTCAGCCCTGCGGGCACAGCGTTCCCCGACCTGCAGTCACGGGTTGATCTCGGGGATTTCAGCAGAAAACGGGATTCTAAACCCCAGAATACGACCTGCGCGGAATGGGGGAGCCAAGGGGGGGGGAGAGATCCCCTCCTTCAAAAATGTGGTAATGGGCGAGACTAGCAAAGGAGGAGGAGAACAGCAAACGGAGAAGGAAGGTTATGCCCCAGTAATGGGTAATCTGTGGCAAAGAAGAATGAGAGGTAAATGCCTGCCTAGGGCTCAAAAACAACCAAGGTATGTGGTCCCCCATAACAAACTGGAAGAGTATAACAGCTACATGAAAGACCATGCCATAATATGTCGCTTTGTTGGGTATTGGCCGTCTGAGCGGGAGCTCCACAGATGGATTGACCAACGATGGCGACCTAAGGGACAGATAGATCTCAAACTCGGAGCCCAAGGTTTTTTCACAGCAATCTTCTCCAATCTGGAAGATAAAGACCGGATATTTGAGGAGGGACCATATTTCTTGAACAATGCTGGCCTATTCATGAAATACTGGGAAGAGAGATACAATCCAGAAAGGGAAAAAATGCTTGAGGCACCCGTCTGGGTCAGATTGTTTGGGCTTCCTGATGAGTTCTGGGACCCTGAAACTCTGGAGGGAATAGGCAATACGATTGGGAGCTTCGTCAAAATTGCTGAGGCCACGAAACGAGGTAAGTACAATGCTTATGCGAGAATCTGTGTTTATATAAATCTAGCAGAGCCCCTCCCAGAAACTGTCGAAGTAGAGTATCACGATGAAATCTGGAAGCAGCCAGTCGATTACGAGCATATCCCCTTCCGCTGCCGCATCTGCCACGAATATGGCCATTTATACAGGCAATGTCCTTTGAACAAAGAGGAAGAACCCAAGAAAAGCCAGGAGGATCAACAGAAAAAGGCTGAGAAAGGTTTTCAACAGGTAGTAAGGAAGAAACGACAGAACAGAGAGACATCAAAGACCCAAACACAGGAAAAACCGAGAAAAACAAATAATCAAAACAAATTCCAGGTCCTCCAGAGTGAAGATGAAGATTATGAAGTAAACCTAGAAGATGATGAAGACCCGGAAAATACCCCTATGGAAATAGCGGGAGAGGAGAAAGGAAAGGGAAACGAAACAAACACGAACAAAGCAAACAGAGAAAAACCAGAGGAGATACCAACAGAAACAGAACAGGAATCTAAGATGGAAGTGGAAAACCCGTCTGAAAACGAAGCAGAGGAGGAGAAAATTATGAGAAGGTTGCTACAAGAATGGAAACACTTGGATAGCAGGTTCATACCTGAAAAACAAAAACAACTATATAAGGAAGTTTTCAAGAAATACAAAGAGAAAAAAGGAGAACCCCCGGACAACCTCACCATGACAGAAAGTGAACAGGGGAATGAGGATACAGAAATGACCAATTCTGGCAAAAATAGCAGGAAAAGAGGCCGAAAACCAATGAGCGAGACCATCCAGACAGTGGGGGAAATTTTGATAAACTCAGGAAAAGTGATACCTCTGTCGGAGGTATTCTTCCCCTCTTACAAAAAGTTTTAAATGATAGTGCTCAGTTGGAATATCAGGGGTTTGCATAGTAAAGGCAAACAGAGGTATCTAAAGGACAAGTTGAAAAAAGAGAGACCTAGTGTTATGATATTACAGGAAACAAAGATTTTGAACCAGCAGCTCGAAGAAATAATAGAAAAAGGTAGGTTACAGTATCAAGTAATGGGACAAGATGCAATTGGTTCTGCTGGAGGCATTGCAGTCCTGTGGAACCCAAATGAAATCATCATAGAAAACTGGTCAAGTATGAGCGGCATCCTCACTGGGCTAGGCAGGATAGTAGGAACTAGTCATCAGGTGGTTATCTCAGGCGTCTACGGCCCCCCGACCCCTGGGAAAAAAGAGCAGTTCATAAACAGTTTCAAATCGATCCGCAGACTTTACCCTGGAGCTGCTTGGATCATTGGGGGAGACTTTAATCTGATCAGATCCCTGGAAGAGAAGAAAGGAGGGACGAGGAAGAGGGATCACTTCATGGACAATTTCAACGATATGATAGCTGAACTTAGGCTTGTTGACGTCCAGACTATTAACGGGGTCCACACGTGGAACAACAGAAGGGGAGGTAAGAATCAAATTGCATCCAGATTAGATAGATTTCTAATTTCTGAGGACATTATGAACAAAGATGTTTTCGTAGAGGCCAAAATCATTCCATCTTTGGGATCAGACCATTGGCCGATTAGATTAGAGATGGATATCAAGAAGATTCAGGGGAAAAGACCTTTCAGATTTGAATCCTTTTGGCTGAGGGACCCTGATTTCATCAAGAAAGTGGAGGAATGGTGGAATCAATGTACCAGTAAAGGTAGATGTAGAATGCATACCTTCCAGCTTAAACTGAAAGAACTGAAAAATAGAATAAAAAAGTGGAACAAAGAGGAATTTGGCAATATATTAGAAGATAAACAAAAACTGGAAGAGGAAATGGCAGAGCTGCAGCAGAAGATAATTCTGGAAGGCAGAACGGAGGACAGCATCAACAGGGAAGGAGTAATCCTTGGAAGATTGGAAGAGAGACGAAAACAAGAGGAGATCCTATGGCGCCAGAAATCTAGGATAAAATGGTTAAGAGAGGGAGAGAAAAATACAAAATTCTTCCACCAGTCAATGATCAAACACAGGCAAGGAAATAGAATCCTTTCGATTAAAGATAGAAATGCGAAAAGGGTGGTAGAGCAGAAGGAAATAGAGCAGGTTCTAATGGATTACCACAAAGAGATGCTAACCGAACCTCAAGTGGATAGATCGGGGGCCATTCAAGAGATCTGTTCTGCCATTCCTAATCTGGTCACTGAGGATCAAAACAAAGCCCTCATGAGGGCCGTGACCTTAGAAGAGCTGGAAGATGTCGTGAAGACTATGAAAAAAGGGACTGCTCCTGGACCGGATGGTTTCACAGTGGACTTCTACCAGGCAAGCTGGCACTTCTTGGGGAACGAGATACTGGACTTAGTAGAAGAATCAAGAATAAATCAAAAGGTATGGCATGCTCTTAACTCAACCTTTTTTACCCTCATACCTAAGGGAGACAACTTAGAAGAGGCGAGTGGCTTCAGACCTATAGCTCTTTGTAATGTCATTTACAAAATGATAACTTCTCTGATTGCCAAAAGACTAAAACCTCTCTTAGACAATCTTATCTCGGCTGAACAAACTGGTTTTGTGGAAGGACGGCAAATTCTTGATGGGCTGGTGGTAACTCAGGAGGTGATTCACTCCCTAAAGGTTAAAAAACAAAAAGGAATGCTGATTAAATTGGATTTATCCAAAGCATATGATAGGCTGAATTGGAAGTATTTAGAAACAGTCCTGGAGAGATTTGGTTTCCACCAAAGATGGATTGCATGGATTCATAACCTGATCTCCTCTCCCCACTTTTCCATTCTGGTTAACGGAAGCCCCTCAAAAACCTTTAATGCCTCCAGAGGCATCCGTCAGGGAGACCCTTTGTCCCCTTTCCTTTTCATTCTAGCCGCGGAAGGACTTGGTCGATTTATTAAACAAGAAAGAATAGCAAATAGAATCAAAGGGCTGAAACTCTGGGGAAACAACCTACCTTTAACACATCAACAATTTGTTGATGACATTATGTTGTACGGGGAACCAACGGTAAGAGAAGTTCGTCACCTTAAGAGAATCCTAGAATTATTTGCCGAGGCCTCTGGGTTAGAAATTAATAAAGACAAGTCTTGCATCTTCATCTTCAATACAATGGAGCAGATCAAATCTCATCTAATTAGAATTCTTGGATTCAAGAAAGGAGAATTGCCTACTAAATATTTAGGTAATATTCTGGACCTCACCTCAAAAAAGGTGAAGAACTGGCAAGGAATCCTTGACAAACTAATCAAAAAGGTCTCAAATTGGGCTTTCAGAGTTCTGAATATCGCTGGCAGAGTTGTTCTTGCCAAGTCGGTCCTTCAGGCGATCCCTATATATCCATTAGCGATTATGGCTGCCCCAGCTGGGGTTTGTGCCAAAATTAGGGAAATAATAAGGAAATTTATCTGGAGTGGTTCTGACCAGAAGAAAAAATGGGCCCTGGTCTCGTGGAGTCAGCTGATAGAGCGAAAAGAAAAAGGAGGTTTAGGTCTAAGGGACCCGGAAATTCTTAATAAAGTGTTGGGAGCTAAACTGTGGTGGAGGTGGCTCAGTGGTGGAAATGACCTATGGAAAAACATATGGAGGACCAAATATAGAATGCCAAACTCTCCAGAGGACATCCTAAGACAGCAGGAAATCCCCAAAGGCTCCTCTATTTGGGATCTTGCCTCCCAAAACAGAGATCTAATTAGCAATCATACCTTCTGGGAAATTAGAGGAGGCAGGGAAGCCAACTTCTGGGAAGATAGGTGGCAGCAGCGTGAAAGGTTAATTAATAATCAAGACCTCTTGCAGATACGGGGTAGAATTGAAAGAAACAGACCCAGTGTTAAAGACTATTGGAAAATAAATGAAATGTCGGAGGGATGGAGAGTCTGGGAAGACCCGACAGAGTGGGATCGGGAACTTTCCCCCGAGCTCCAGGAACATTACAGAAAAGAAATGGGATCAAGGAAAATCAGAGTACGACATGGGAAAGATATCCTTCGATGGGGATACTCTATGAAAGGGATATTCACAACGAAAGAGGCCTACTTCTTAAAGGACGCTCAAGACAGAGATGACAGGAATATGGACTGGAAAACCATCTGGGAAAGCAACTGGTGGCCTAAGGTATCCATCTTTGTTTGGCTAGCTTCTAAAAACAAAATTCTGACCTGGGATCGAATTCAAAAGAAAGGATTCATTGGCCCTTCACGTTGCTACCTATGCAACAAGGATACTGAGACTAGAGATCATCTGCTGATCAATTGCTCCTTCACAGAGCAACTCTGGAGGATGACTAAACGACTGTTCAACAAAACAGGTTTTCATATCAGAGATTTCACTGATTTGGTTTTCCAGTGGAGCAAGGAAACCTTTCAGTGCAGGGTTGTCCAGAGGGCTTGGAACCTCATCTCTCCCTTCATACTATGGATGATCTGGAAGGAGCGAAACAGGAGGGTGTTTCAGAACTCTGCAAAAAATCCAGAGATTATTTGGGATCGGGTGATTGAAAGTATGCGTGAGACTATCCTGGTCGAAAAATGGGATAATGATGATTGGAAAACAAACTTGGAAGAACAGGAAATTTTAAACAAGTTAAATCTTAAAATAGAAATGGTTCACTTCAAATGTTCGACCACTCAAGACATGCGAATTCAAAGTCCAGACAAATTCAGGTATCCGCGAGATCAGTTTATCAAGCTCAACTTCGACGGGGCCTCGAAGGGGAACCCGGGCGAAGCTGGCTTCGGGGGAATCTTCAGAGACAGTAACCACCAGGTAAGATGGATTTTTGCGGAATGGGGAGGGCAGATGACCAATAATGAGGCCGAGTTTTGGGCCCTGCATCAAGGTCTGTGTATTGCCATTAGGAACGGTTATACCAACCTGGAAATTTCTGGGGATTCGAAGATTGCTGTTGATATATTGAGGCGGCTCAGTAACGGGCAGGCATGGGAGAAAGTTGTCAAAAGCTGGCGCACTGCGGGCATTACTCAAGAAATTGCAGGCCTCATCAAGCGCATCGATTACAGACTCATTAGCCATGTCCGTCGCAAAGGAAATCAGCCTGCTGACTGGCTAGCCAATTGGGGCTGCCGAGGACGTGGCAACACCATGGATAGCCAATGGAGAGCCGTGGAGGGTAACCAGGAATGGAAAGAGCTGGCAAATCTAATCAAGTCCGATCATGACCATGCCACAAACGCCAATGAATGAATCAGTGAGCTGGACAGATACGGGGAGGTGGAGGCCTCGAGTAAAGGGAAGAATTCAGTTGGGACGTGCAAAAATCATCATGGAAGATTGCAGACCGAAGGATCGAGACCTCGACGGCAGTACAGTGACGGTGGATGAAGTGGCTGGGCGACAGTACACACAAGGTAAGGTAATTAATGGCCGAACTATGAGAGGTGCAGACTACGGCCCGCCGGACCTCACAGCAGAAGGGATTAATAACGATATGATGACAGGGAGTAATGATTCACAGGTGTGCTACTGGCGGCATAGGACAACCGGATTAAGCGGTTTCACGAAGGAAAGAAGTTGGATATATTCCCTAAGCTGGCCGAATGACAAAACATTATGCATATTTCTAAATTGGGTAAGGGTAGAGGTTTCCGTCAAGCATCACCAGAGAGCAGAGACCATTCCAAGGAATCAGAGAACAAGGGGCGTCCGACCGTTGCTTATCATGGAAACTAGACAGAAGCTTAGGCAGGTGGAAGAGAACCAGAGTGTCGGGGAGGACAGCAGACGCCGTAAAGGCAAAATCATAATGCAGCAGGACCCTCCTTTTGCAGTTTTGGAAATTGAGGATGATTCGGATGAAGACCCAGCCCCAGATGATGGAAGCGATCGCAGATACCTCCGAAAGAACTCGACGGAGGAAGGAAAGGAGCAAATGGAGGCGGATTTGACTGGTTTACAAGACTCGAAGGTCCGGCGCTACGGCATGAGGAAGCGCAGCCCGCCAACCGATAAGGATCCAGACCGAGATGGAAAACGGGCAAAAAGCCAGAAGGGTAAAGGCAAGATGGAGGGGGAGACTTCCAGATGTGACCAGGGGAAGAGACGGAAGCAAAAAGAAACCGTCATTCATCGAATTTGCAGGGCTGAAAAGGCCTTCAACCGCAACGCCAAACCTGCTGTCCGCAGACTCATGCAGCACCTGGAAGAAGATTCGATCCAGGATCAATCTGACGAGGAGATGGGGGAATGGGAATTCCTTATCCCTGACCCGGGGCATACTCGAGGGCGCATGTCCTTATTCAAACAGTCGCTCCACATCTACTGGGTTATGAAGGGCCTCATGGCCAAAGCGTTGGAACAGGTGGCGAAAGAAATGGTCAATCTGGCTAAAGGGGGTCCCGACATCCGCTGCGAACTGGCCTTTCTGCGTGTAGCAATGACCAAACAGGATGAGAAGCTGGAGGCTATACAGCAGCTGCTGAATCGCGTTATCCCAGCCCCAGCGGATGAAGCAGCTCAGCAACCTGATGGTGACATCGAATGATTTGAGATATGTCTAGTAACTGTAGAAATTTTTTTGGTTTTAGCTTTGTACCTGTTATAGATAGTAAAAAGCATGCAGTTCAGAGCAGTAGTTTTAGGCATAGTTTTAGTAAGGCTCATGATTGTATAGTTTATCTAGCTCAGACAACCAGACTGAGAGCCTTCTATTTTTGGGCTGCTTTTAAAAACTATCGATGGAGCTACGACCCGGTTTCCCCTAGAGGGCGGGCAAAGACTGATTATGATATGATGTAATGTTTTTTGATCGAGTAATAGAATGAGAAACACCACAGCTTACAAAAAAAAAAAGAAATTACGATTTTTCCCAGGGGAAAAAAAATTATAAAATAGAAAAATGGGGTTTGTTGAATAGTACAACAATTGGTGATTCACTCGAAGAACCTGTTATCTCTGATAAATGAAATTTTCCAAAAATTTAGCGAAAATAATATAAGAAGTGAAAACTCATTTTCAAAACATTTGGATAAATAGAATTACTCTGACTATAAAACTCATTAATTTTTAATCTCTTTTAAAAAGATTTGTGAATGTAAAACACCTATTTACTTGTGTGAGTTATTAATTAGTTTATAAAATAAAGTAGGGGGCATTTTATGACTTAGACTAAAAATGTACCCATTCGTCACAGGTAGAGCCACTGCTTATAACAGGGATTCATAGCCACAACAGAGTTACATTTTAACGTAAAACAATCTAGTATCCCATCCATTTAATAGAGCAATAATTAGAGGTAAATTTTATTTTTATTTTATTTTATTTTTTGATGCTAAAAATCCATTGTCTTGGTTTGGTGGCCAGATGATGAAAATTCCATTCACTGGTAACAATCAAACTAAACAAGCTAACTTGTGATAAGACCCCTTGTCTTACAATTAAAAATCATAAGCCATTACCCTGATTTGGTGTTCAGAGTGGTAATGTCAGTTTAATTGGTTCCCTATGAACATGGTAACCAGGCTCGTGACAAGACCTCTTATCTTTTTAGATTTTATTATATTTTAGAATTAAACTCTAAAAAATTCCCCTTTTAATGGTTGGGGAGGACTATTGACTCCTTAAGGGTTTTGGATGACAAATCCGTGTTGAAATTTTTAAGTCGTAAGACAATTTTTACTTTTTAAGGATAACGATTTTGACTGAAGTTAGAGTAAAGGGATATAATTTTTTGAGGGTTTTTAAAGATTTTCAGCTTAAAGGAAAATATTTTCAAAGATATAATTTTATCTAATTTTCAATTTTGGTAACCGCTTCTTAAAAATTACTACCTTCAAAATGAAAAATAAAAATAACTTCAAGAGATGTTTGGAAAGTCAATAGAGTACTATTTAACATTTTATTAACAAAATCTGTACAAGGAGAAATAAATTGCAGTACGATGTACAATGGGAATGATGTTTTACAGATTTTATTCTATATTCTATTTTTTTTATAAAAATAAATTAATAAAATAATTTATTTAAGATGAACCAATTTACAGGGAGAGAATCTCTCTTTCCTGATAAATCTTGAAGGATATATGTATATGGGCTTATCTGTTCAATAATCTGAAATGGACCAAGCCATAATTTCTAAAATTTGGTATGTTTCCCTTTTTCTTCGTGTGCTTTGTCGCACTTGAGAACTAGATCTCCAACTTGCAAGGATCTTTGTATGACTGAACTTGCATCAAAAGAAGATTTCAACATCTGTTGATGTTTGGTGTGTGTGAGTTTGGATTTTTCCCTTTCTTCTTTTAGTTTTAGGATTTGTAAATTTCTTAATTACAAGGAAGAAGAAGATGCTTTTTCAATAAATTGAACTAGGATTAATGAAGGAAGAGCTAAATGTGATGGAATAATGGCTTGCTTCCCATAGACTAGGTTAAAAAGAGAAGCACCTATAGAGGCCTTCTGAGTTATCCTATCAACCCATAGAGAAAATATTAAAGCTTTATGCCACTTTCTTTGATTTTAATCTACATTTCTTCTAATTATTATAAGGAGTTTTTTGTTAGTGGATTCTACCAAACTGTTTCCCTAGGGATAGTAATTAGCAAAATATTGGAGTTTAAAGGTTCTCCTAATTGGAAATTCAATCATACTGGTACCCGAAAAATAAGATGCATTATCAAATATAAGTCCAGAAGGCAAACCAAATCTTGTAATGGTAAATTGATCAATAAATTCAATAATAGATTTAGAATTGGTTACCTTTAGCAGAATTTCTTCCACGCACTTAGTGAAGTCATCTGTAGCAGTTAGAATATACCTATGTTGTTTATAAGGATGAGGAACGATCTCACCTATGATATCCAATCCCCATTATTTGAATCATTGATCGATGTTGACTGGCTACAGAGGAAAAGTTGGTTTCCTTTGTCTTCCAAAAGTAGTTTGGCATGTTTTTCATTTCCTCACATATGTGTGGGTATCTTTGAAGAGATTGGGCTAGTAGTATCGAGCATGTATGATTTTGTGTGTTATAGTATCTACTCCAAAGCGTCCACCTGCTGGTCCATCGTGAATTTCTTGCAAAATTGTTTGTGCTTCAAAGTTTTCTAAGCATCTTAACAATATGGAATTGTAGTTTCTCCTAATAAAACACTATCAACAATGTCATAATTTTTTTCTTTTAATCGTAAAGCTTCTTTTCTTTTATAATTGAGTTTGGGAGGATCACATCCATTATTCAAGTAAAAACTTAAATCAACGTATTGGGAATCAACATCAATTACACTTACCTCAGAAATGTGTTCATTGTTACTTGTGTTCTCTTCGATTGGTATGTTGGATTCTCCTATAAGCAGTTTGCAAAAACCTTTCCCTCTAACAAGTTTGGTTGGTTTTATTTGGATATCATACTCCTGCAGAGCTCTTACCCAATTTTCTCTCTTTTCTCCCAATTCTTTCTGCAATAATAATTTCCTCACTGCTGGGAATGGGACTATTAATTTCGTGTGTGTTTTTATGAGAAAAGGTGTAAAATTATTTACAAATTTATATACAGCAAATGCCTATTTTTCTACTTCTGAATAATTCAATTCAAAACCCTGAAAAATTGAGCTGAAAAATGAGATTGGTGCTTCAATTTTCTGATTATTAACTTGTGTCAAAACAACAGCATAAGATGTTGAAGAAGCAAAAGTGTATAAGATGAAATGATCGGAGGATTCAAAGTATTTAAGGAGGGAGTGTTGATAGTTGATTTTTTAATTAAATCAAATGATTTATTTTCATGATGACCCCATTTAGAAACTACTTTTTCTTAATCATTTGTTGTAATGGCAAAATATTTTGTGAGAAATCAGGGACACACCTTTTGACAAAATTGATCTGTCCAAAAAATGATTGCATGCTTTTTTTGTTATATGGTGGAGAATTTTCTGAAATTCTATCACGGTCAATGTAAATTGCATTTTTTGACACAATGAATCCTAAAATTTTCCCTTCACTAAGAGAAAAAAAAGACATTTTCGGATTTAATTAAATACCATATTTTCAACAGTGTTCAAATTTTTTTTTAAGTCCTGCAAATGACTATTTCTGTTCTTTGAATAAATAGTAATGTCATCTAGATAAACAACAATTGATTTATTTAATAGACCTTCGAAAGCTATATCCATGGCTCGTTGGAAAGTGGCCCCTGCGTTTATTAAACTGAATGACATCTTTTGGCAGGCATAAGTTCCCAATTTTGTTATGAAAGTAGTCATTAGCCTACCATTTGGGTGGACCATAATTCGATTATATCCAGAGAAACCATCAAGGAAGGGCATAAGTTCAGAATCAACAACTGATCATAAAATATGTTCCATAGTGTGTAGAGGGAAATTATCCTTTTGACTGGCCTTATTAAGATTCCTAAAATCTATAAAATTTGGATATCACCATTTTCTTCCTAACAGGTACCAAGTTGGAAACCCATCTTGAATGCCTAATAGGAAAAATGATGCAATGAGTGCTAAGTGAACTATTCAAAAATCATGAGAAATTAGTCACTTTACGACTACCTCTCATGGAAATGGTCATACTTTGAATGACTTACTTAACGCAGTTGAATCCCAAAAATGATATCTAATAAGGAAAAATGATTTTAGCCTTAATGAGTTTATTCAGTTATGTTTTGATTTGATTTTCTATATTTGGATGAATTTTCCTTAGTTTTTTTTGGACGGGTTTGTCATTTGATATCATAAGGATTTTAAGTTGAATGATAGAAGTGTCAAATGTTTTTAGATCTCCGTAACTCCAAGAAAATACATCCTTATATTTCTTTAACAAATTCATGAAGGATAATCTTTCTTCAAACAAAATACCAAGTCTTGAATTAATGTTCTAAGGATTAAGATCTGTCCCAAGGTTTATTAATTCAAATCTCAGAGTTGAACTCTGTAGTTTTGAATTAGTAACTATTTTAAATATGTCTTTTAAATCATATAGATCCTCAAGTTTAACTACAAATTTGGGTACGGGATTATCCTCAATTTTTTGTTTTAATTGATCATCATGTTTATACTCATCAATTATTTGGTCATCGTATGATTTTTCATTAGTTAATAAGCTTAAAATGTCTTCATCATATTGAATACCCGCTAGATAGTGATATTATCAGGAATGGATGGCCTAAAGAATAATTCTACAAAAAATGTATTGGGACTATAATATTTGGATGGGATCAATTTTGAAGCAACATTAGCAAGAAGGTGAGCACTGGCATTCTAAGGAATAGCAAAAATGTTAAATGATAAAAAATGTGAAGTGAGAGACTGAACCAAATACTGATAATGCTTCAAGTGTGTAGAGATACAATGCATCATGTTTCTTGCTTTTTTTCCTACAATTTCTAAATATCCATAAAGTTGTAAGTATTTAACATCAAGGCTAATTGCTTTATACCTTAGACCAATGCCTCATATTCTACAATATTATTTGTCCATTCTAATTACAGTCTACAAGTCATCATTATCTTCACACCTTCAGGATTAATCAATATGCAACCTAATCCTGCACCATCACTTGATTTCGACCCATCAAAATACAATGCACAAAATAAAGAATTAAATAATTGGTTTTCTAGCATATTTACACATCCGGGAAAATTTGTCTGTGAAAAATTTTCAATTTGAGAAGTTACATAATTACTCATAAATGGTGACGTTTGTGCTTTAAAATTCTCAAAAAATGATTCAACAGAGTAGTTTCCAAGAATGTTGTTATTAAACACTATTGCCTCTTTTTCACCTTCGAAATATGTTACTGAATGTTTTATGTGTTTTTCTCGGTTGATTCAAATTTGATTTGGCTTTCCATTAAATGGGAGCCATAAGTGAGACCAATCCGTGCAAAAATAATCATGTGGTTTTTTTGACCAATCTCTACTAAGAATTAAACCATAGAAATCTTGGATATCAACAACAAGTATATCAATTATTTGAAAAACTTCAGGATTCGAAGATAATCTAATAAGAACTGAATCCATTTCTCCTATGATTTTTACTTTTGTCCTACCAAGTTTCATAATGTGAACTCGGGTTTTCTTGGTTGACATGTTCAATTTCAGACAAACTGAATACAACATGATATTCAAATAAGCCTCTAAATCTACCAAGCAGTTATGTACATTTTTAATAAATATTTCAAAAGTCAAAAGAAAAGGAGGGGTATGTTAGTTAGACCTGTCACCTATTAGAATAGCATTAGAGGAATCGAATAATGGATGAATAGGAGGTTTACCCATTCTGTTAGAAGCTTTGGATACCACTGCAGTAGGAAGAGGAAAGGCAAGTACAACATTCAATTCTTTGAGTAAAATTTATGCTATTGTTTGAGTTTAGTGAGTTCCTGGAGGGAAATGTTTGCTTTTATTTTCTTCATATCCTCAACTATATTGTACTCAATAGTATATAAAACTACTAAGGTTATGGGTGAATATGGAGAATTGGATGAGGATGGAATTACTTGCGGAGAAGTAGAAGTGATTTTTTTAACAACAACTTTATCCTTAGCAATGGAAGTTGAAGGTTTTTGTTTCTGAATTGATAGTATAGGATCCGCTGAACCTTTACTTCTTGTGCTAACAGGTAATGCTTCGTATTCATTTTCACTATAAAAAAATAGTAAGAATGAAATCCCACATTCCATTTAAGTCAGCCATTTGTTCATCTTGGGATTCACCAAAAGGAAATGTTGCTTCTTCTTAATATTCATCATTAGTGTTTGCATTAGAGGTCATGTTTGGAGGTTGTGGATTAGGTGGATGACCTCTTCTGAATGGTCTAAAAGGTTTTTGGGAAGAGGATTCAACTACTTATTTTTTGATCTCTACCATCTTGTTAGATAAAGTTTTAAGGACTTACTACAATCCTTCAAGATCAAAGGGACCTTTAGGTTATTTCTTTTCAACTTCATCCTTAAATGAAACTCTTTTTAATTTTCTGTCTTCCTGATCTTTTTTCTTCTCTAGTGCATTTATCTCCTTCTCTACAGACACAAATTCTTTCATGTTATCTACCAAGATTTTTTATTAGCTCTATCTACAAAAATTCACATGTTAGAAGGAAGAGATGAAATATACCATTCAATTTGTACATCGACACTAGGTCTAGAAGTAGTTGGAATTTTATTTAACAATTTGTTAAATATAGAAGTGAAATCTTTTATCTTTTCCCCTAAATTTGTTTTTAAGTTGGAAAGGTCATTGATAAGAGATGCAGTTGACCGATCATCACCAAATTTAATAAAAAAATGCTCTTCAAAAAAATCCCAACTAGTAATAGAATTGGATGGTAATGAAAAGTACCAAGACCCTGGTGATCCTGTAAGAATATACGGGAATAATATAACAACAACATCTTCTTCATCTATCCAATTATTATTTATGGCTAACATATAGTTTTGAAGGTGTTCTTTAGTAGGTAACCCATCATCAAGATTAAATTTGGGAGGCCATCTTTCAGGATGTTTTGGTAGAGGATGAATTGGTGCTGGAATTTGAACAGCTCCCATATTGGACAACGGTCTGGGTGCCATTATAAGAGTTGGAGAGGTGGATGTGATGAAATAAGAACTGGTAGTTGTGATAGTACTTCTTAATGCAACAATAGTTGTTTGTGTAGATGAAATGGAAATAGATGAAGTGAACAGTAGAGAAAAAGGAAGTGAAAAAGGAAGAAATGGAGTTGTCGGTGAATGAGAGAATGAAGTAATTTCACTAGTAGATGTTTGGGAATATAATGTAGTAGTTTTCATTCCATGGGAATGAAGTGGAAATTAAAATGACAAGATGCCAAATTTTTCCCTTTGGGACTGAGTTAAAACACTAGTTCCTTGAAAAATAGAAGTTATTATTCCTTCAGAATCTTTGGATGATTCAGGGTTTTCTACTGAAATGGAGATGTCCTCCAATTTCTTTATCAAAGCTGTAATTTCTAGTGATTTTTTAGTATAATCTTTAGGGATTACCTCATGAAGTATTCTAGGAGACCTGGCGGGTGATTGTACAACTCCTGATCTAAAAGTAGGAGATTCTGGAGGAGATCTAGAAGTTGTAGGAGATTTCGAAAGAGAATGACTCTTTGAATGGCCTTTTTTTTTTGGATTGGACTTATTTTCCATTCATAGTCTATAGGCCCTCCTTTTAGTGCCAAAAATTGTTAAGGCCTCTCAAATCGTTGCTTCAAAACAGGGGAAAAGCCACCCAGTCCAGACCTTAAGGCAACTCCTTTTCTGTTTACGTAGTGGCTCTAACTGGATTGTATGGGATCAATTTCCCAATTAAAGGTGATTGAATGAGTGTGTAATGCTTATAATTAAGTGAAAAATATGGATTTGCAACAATGAATTAAATGGAAAAATATATGCATTAATGTACTCTATAAGTTGGGATTGTTTAACTTTTATCTAGATGCGACCTATAATGATTTTCCTTAGTAAATGACAATATAGATTTCTCAAACACCAATGGAAATGAAACTATTTCAAGATGATTATTTTGATTAAATAGTTAATCAAAATAATGTGTAAACTCATATCGCATTTAGAATATAAAAGAAAATTTCTTAACATGTATAAAAATATCAATGGTAACACGATCAGTAGTGAATACATGTAACACTGTTATTTAAATATGAAGTAATAAGCAATCTGAAAAGATAAATTTACTATTTACTTCTAAAAAAAATAGAGGTATAATGGTAGAAATACCAGATACACTTTTCTCATCTCATAAAAGAAATAGCAGCAGTTTATTCCTTCCCACAAAGATGATTCTAGGAGTAGAGTAATGCAACTTCTCAAAATTCTTTATGAAAATTCCTAAACAATGTTCTAATCCTTCTATTGAGAAAAGGATGAAAGTACAGTAATGTGAGCTTTCGTAAGCCCTTCATTATAAAATTTAGAACCTTTATTCGATACAAAAAGTAATATTAAATAGCAGAAAGAAACTATAATCGATCGTGCAGAGCATTGAGGGCATTAAAAAGATCCCTTCAACATTTTTTAAAGGAAAACAATATTTTCGTAGAAGTTTCTGAAAATTGTATGTTGTCATCTTTAGCTTCATTTTCTCCATCAAATTCATTAGATATATGTATGTCTGCTTGAACTGATTTGCGACTAATCAACACAATTGTCTTTCTCTATCATGAACCTAAACATGACAAACAAGAGAATCGATATGATGGAAATAAATGAGACTAATAACTGAGTTTTATTTGAAACAAATCACTTTTTGCAGGAAATCAAGAAAATGTAGAGAGAAACAAATCCGACACATACATCATGGAGAGGAATTTTGAGTGAGTAGGTGGAGCTCTACGGCTTATCGGAAATAAGACTTTTGGGGTAGGACTTCAAAATAATCGCAATCAATATAGCCCAAGAGTATTTCATATAAAAATCCAAAAAGGGGAATTTCTCAAATAAAATCTCAATGGTAGTTAGAATGGGAAGGAGACAGAGAAACGATGTTCTTTTTTATTCACGATAGCCTCAGACGGGGGGATTTAAATGAATTGTAGCATATAATTCTATCGGGTCTAGTCTAATTGCTATCGCAATGGGCAGGAGTATTTGGAAACTGCGCTAGTTCTGGACATGGGATTTTAATGAAATGGATTTTATCATACCGTCTCATCCGGTTATATCACATATCCTAAATCAGTAGGGCTGAAGGATTTATTATAAGTTATGTCCCTATGAAACTTGCAATTTTGGGGTCTGGGTTTTCATCATACCGTCTGGTCTGGTTATATCACATATCCCAAATCAGCAGGGCTGAAGGATTTATTATAAGTTATGTCCCTATGAAGCTTGCGATTTTGGGGTCCAGGGGTGATGTCAGGGATATCGTCATAATGACATCACTATGATGTGGCAGATGACGTGGAATGGTGACGTCGAAAATGAGGTGACAACTGACGTCACTACTGACATCATGTTGCTATCGGCATCGGGATGCAACATGAATTTTTATAATTTTTCGATTTTAGTATAGGCCTCGAACACGATAAAATATAAACTGCAGTGCATAATATGGGTGGGTCTCTGCCTTACCTCATATTGCAATCGAAAAAGACAATGGCTCTTGCGATAGCTCTGGACATGGGATTTTGATGAAGTGAAGTTGATAATCCTCGCTGGTCTGGGCTTAATCACATATCGCAATCGGTAGTGGGGTATGGACTTACGTTTTTTTTTTAGAACCTACGGTAGTCATGGATGTGGGGTTTTATGAATTGTAATAGATTTTCCCATTGGGTCTGGTTTAACCACAATTGCAATTAGTTGTATGTAGGGTGGTTTGGCTTTAAGCCTTTGGATCTTGTGATAGTTACAGACATGATATTTTAACTTGGTGGATTTAAATGTGTGTTCGGGTCCAGAATGATATCACATATCGCAACTGGTTAAGGTAAGAGGCATATCCTTATAGCAAATCATGCGATTGCGATGGACTTGGGATTCTTTTTCAAAACAATTAATAGCCCATTTGGGTCTGGCCTTACCTTGTGTTTATTTATTATGTGTGATGCAGTGTATTTAAAGATTTATAAATATTTCAACCTTCCAGGATAAAAACTCTGTTTTAGTTCATTTTTTTCATTAAATAATCCATAATGTTTAATACTTAAGCTTAAGTATAGTTTGGGTTCCAGGGGCTATTTAATTTGGTTTTTTGGGATAATAAAGGTTTAATACTTGGGTTTTAATAAAAAAACCTAACTATTAATCTTTTATTATAAGATTTTATTAAAAAAAATTTATGTTGATTTTTTCTATTTTATGTTTGTTTTAGAAAAATCAAAGGCCTTTTTGTTTAAATTAAAGAGTCCCTATTTTAAAAAATAATAAATTTGATAAGAAATTTATAAAATATAAAAATGGGGTTTGTTGAATAGTACAACAAGCCCTTAGATCAAAAGGTCACATTATAGCCATCCTCACACATTTGACTTACACTAAGCAAGTTGTTCTTGATATCTTCTACATATATCACATTTTGGGCCTTAGTCTTTTGATGAAGGTTGATTATGCCCTTACCCATAATTCTTGTGGGGGAATCCTTGTCAAAAGTGACATTTTTCCCTCTATTCTTTTCTTTTAGAAACATAAATTTTCTCTTATCCCCATTCATATGCTTGGAACAACCACTATCAACACACCATTTGTCTTATTGATTATGTGTTGATAGAGAATGTCTGCATTCCAAGTTCTTTCCTGATTTTAGTTTCTAATTCTCCTTATCTTTTAGAAAAGTTGGTTTCCAAGTGTTCTGAAACTTAGATGGCTACTCAAACCTACTTCTGTACCCACTTTCCTTGTGCCCAAAATTATCACATTTGAAACATTCAAAATCATTCATTGGGGGAGAGAAGGAATTTCGATTTATGAGAGAAGAAATTTGAGATCTAAAAATATGATACTTATTGCATCTAAAGTTTTCATCTCTTTCAAATTTAATCCTTCTACAATCAAAAACCTTATGTCCAAATATGTGATATTTATGACAATGACCATAAAATAAATGAGAATACTTGTAGTTGGAAGGTTCATGACTTTGTCCATGAAGGTATCTCTATTATTTGTTTGATTCATTCATTCTCAACTAGCATGGTTCCTTGGGGTAGATGGAGTTATTATTCTAGTGGTGGGCTCCTCTCTAGCTTGTTACCTTTTTTCATTCATTGATTCTTTCTTGATACACCTTTTCATAGCTATAAGGTTCCTCAAATCTCACAAATCAGAATTTCATATTTCCAATAGAAGATTCTTGTGGTCTTGAGTATCCTAGGCATGTTTTGTTTCATGAAGACCTTTGGTTGTGTAGAATCTGATCTAGATTTCTTTTCCTTTTTCAATTTTTTCATTTATAACTTTCTCGGTCTTCATTTTCTTAAGTCTTGTTCTCAGAGAGAGGACCTCTAACTTGAGACTCTGACAGTTCTCTTCCCATTCATGGATCAAATCTTGAAGTACTTCTTAATTTCGTTTATATTCTTCTAATTTGACTCTCAAGGACAGAATTTCATCTTTGCATGTTTTTGAGATCATTTCCTTCTTTACCTTGAACAATTCCTATTTTAAATACTTTTACTCTTCTTGTAGTTTCTCACATGTTCCTTATTTTTCCTCTAGTAGAAAGACTAAGCTATCTGAGATTTTAATGGCTTATTCAAGTTTTTCTTTTTGATAAAAAGGATCCTCATTGTCAAAGTTGTACATACCTTCTTCAACATGTAGTATTTGTTCTTTTAGCTGCTTGTTCTTCCTCCTTGCCTTATTTAACTCATCAAGAGCACTCATGAGCTCCCCTTCAAAGTCCACTACTCCAACTTCTTCTTCTTCCTATTCAAAGTCAATAATATTTTGTTTCTTGGATTATTCCCCAAATTCCATAATTAAATACTTATCTGAATCATCATCTGAAGAGTTTTTGTTATTTGACTCTAGTGATGAACTATCATCTTTTGACTAGACCACTTTTTTTCTTATAAATCTTCTTCTTCTCATGTTTTTGAGATTTTTTTCTAAATTTTTTATCATCTTCCTATTTTGTCCTTTCTTTGTAAGGGCACTTGGACAAAACATTTCCAACTCTTCCATAGTCAAAGAATTTAAAGGGAAACTTCACTTTATATTTTCTTGAGCCTCGATTTAGTTTCCTAGAAAATTGAGCCAAATCCTCGTAAAATTCACTCTTGGAGCAATATTGACAATCTTTGTGCTCCTTGGCCTTCTTGGACACTTTGAACACTACCTCCTTGGGTTCAGACTTCTCTCTTCCTACTCTCATCTCATAGGCTATGAGAGTACTAAGCAAATGATCCATATTGAGGTTCTTTAAATCAACCATTTCTTCAATAGTAGAGACTTTGGCATTAAATACCATGGGTAGAGATATTAATACCTTTTGAACAATCATGTCTTTCTTGACTTACTTAATAAGTCCTATAATCATATTGGTTACTTCATAAAATTTTAGGAAGTATTCTATTATGCTTCCTTCTTCATGAATTTTTAAGATTTCAAGTCTCATTCTGAAGTTTTGAAGTTTTTCATTCTTGACTTTGTCATCTCCTTCATGACTGTGATTGAGCTTCACCCACACTTTCTTGGCATGCTTACAATGCATAACCTTTACGAATTTAGATTGACTAAGGCCAAAGAAAATGGAATTATTGGCTTTAACATTATTTCCATATAGTGTTTTACCATCTGCGTGAGTGGGAGGGACATCAGGGAAATCACAATCTACTAGTACAAATCTCCAAACATCCAAAAGATAGGATTCCATCCTAACTTTCCAAAAGGCATAGTTTGTCCCAGCAAAGACTGGTATCTTGCTTGAGTAAGCATATTGACTCTCTTTCCTAGACATAATTCCCGATGGATCTACCTTCCAGTGTTTAGAATGTTCCTAAAGAAACTTCACTCTGATACCAATTGTTGGAATAAGGAATTACTGAGAGGGGGCGTTGAATTAGTAATAGTGAAGCTTTTTCGAATTTTAATTATAAATATTTAACTATTTTCACAACTCTCATCTAATTTTGAGAGCTTTCATACACAATCCAAATGGTCAACAACATAAGGCATTGACATATACATATGGTCCATCACATGAGAAACATACACATATTGACACAGGTATTTTTACATAGAAGCCCAAAGGAAAAAAACTACCAACCTTTTTGTTGTTATGATGTGAATTAATCTCCTACTTAATTACATCAATTTTTTGGTGAGAACCTACAAAATGGAGGTGTTGACCCCCTCAATATAGAAAGCACACACTTTCTAAGAGGCACCAACCTCTTACGAATGCGGGCCACCACCATCTCTAGCCACTGTTCTACATTTCATACAATTTTCAAACTGAAAACAAGGGAAAATACATATATACAGGGAAATACAAATATTATCCATTACAACTCTCCTCTGAATTGTGCCCCTTGTTTCTCTTTCAACTCTAATCACTGCCCTTAGTAATGCTCTATCTCATTTTAAACACTTGGGCCATTGACACCACTTTTGTATACTCAACTCAACACTCTTTAGCTCGCAAAACAATACTATATTCCCTCATTTTTTTCAACTATGATAGTCTATTGTTGTTCCTCTACAGTGTAAGGAATGGTGCTCTCTTTGTTGACTATTAACATGCCATTCATGTTACACAAAAGTACTCATGCATGGTTTTCCATGTTGTTATTGCATCAAACTTCTTGATCTCTTCATCCACATTAAACATTGGGAATGGGCTCCTAAGAGTTTCCATGCTGAGATACAGAGGTAGCTTACTTCAACTCGAGATATGACCCATGTAAATCATGTTACGCAATGATCATTCTTGCTTCCTTGACCTAATGATATTTGTCACTGCCTCCATTACCCCACCTACCAACTCTTTTGTGTGTAATTATTTCTTAGACACTGACACATACATCTTTCATACTCCTCAGTACTGAAATATCTTAGCTTCGCATATTGAAATTTATATTAAGGTGACATTACCAAATCGCGAGACAGCAATTGGCCTTTAGCCCCTTTTGCTTCACCCATTATTGTTTTACACCATAGGACCCAGTGCTATGACCGATGACATAACACTTAGGAGTTAAGCCCTTTAGAATTCTGTTAGGGGTCTTTCTCCTTGTGTACTTTCTCTTTCTCCTTGGTTTCATTTAGGCTCTGTTGTAGCGGCTACAAGCACCCTCCAAAATTTTTCCTTAGCTTCATTTTGGAGCCTCCCTACCAACCATCCTTAGAAGCATGTCTTGCACTATCAAGTACATAAGCTTCATTGGTTTTTCAGCATCTTGTGAACCGGTGCATGATTGTTTGCTTCACTCCCCTGAGCCCTCATAGGCTGCCATCCTAGACTTGGGCCAGTAGCTGGTTGAGAAGTTCCCTCAAAAAATAACACAATTCTAGAGGGGAACCAGCCTTCCCTTCAGAAATTGTGCAAATCTGGCTGGCAGTGTGTTGGGCCCAGAAATTGTGCAATGGAGTCAAACAACCTTGCTCATGAAAATTGCGCAATCTAGCCTAGCACAACAACTTAGCCCCGAAATTGTGTAATTCTAGGCAGCAGTCAACTGCTCCTCCCAGAAATTGTGCAATCCCTCTAGACAGCCAGCGTAGCTCCTTGGAAAAATTGCGCAAAAATCCCTTTCAATCAAGCAGGCTGTTACATGTGCCTTTAGGTTGATCGGTTCCCTTCAGGACCAAGAAAACTTGACTTGCATGCATGTGCTAATTTTTCCCGAAATAGAAAAATGCTGCATGCAAAAGACCATCCCTAGATTTTAAGGATCTATTTTTAGCAGTTGTAGGTTACATGCAAAGATAGTTTTAGAAACTTTCTTCCAAGTGTCGCTTTTTCATCATTTTGTGGCGTGCGCATCATGATCCTCAAACTTATTTATTCAAAACTTTAGAGCTAATTCTTCACATATATCATGGAACTCTAACATCCCATAGCACATCCACGAGTCCTCGGCACATCCAACTCAGCTATTTCTGGGTAAGTTCAATTTACTTCTCTTTTGCAGCATTTTTGTCGCTTTTTGTATTTTGGCTTGTATGAGTGATGTCTGCTTGATTTCTATGAATGCTTGCTTTCATTTCCATGCATGTTAGCCTGTAAAAGAATCATTTCAGCTTTTTCTTGCATCTCACTGTTGTCACATGCATGAAGCTATTTTGCATGAATGGTCTCCGATTCGATGACTCGTTTCACACACATGCATGTTTTTCACTTCTCTGAATATTGCATCCATTGTTTGCATGCATGATCATTCACTATTTCTTACACTTAGTATCATTCACTCCTACTTACACTCAATATCATTCACTCCTGCTTACATTTGGGGAAGATCTCGAAGATCGCCAAGTCTATGTGAACATTCACAAGTCTGGCTTGAACCGGATTGTATGCAGGTATCTTGCGCTCCCATGCGCGAACATGATAGATTGGATCATGTTGCACACTAATCCTGAGACGATGACATTGAGTAGTATTAGTGGGACAAATATTCCTACCTTCAGGGCATAGGATTATTAGCAAATGTATCATATGTCGAAGCAAGTGATCACCATGGAGACACCCTTCAGCATACCTAACAGTAATACCAACTCCAGGGATATCTTGAAGAATTGGGTGAAGGAGTTAGCCAAATTCGGGATGACACCCAACCATATTTACAAGACGGAGATACTGCGAAAGGCGTATTAGTACTTGGTGTTACACTAAAAAATGTCACCATGACTATTTGCAGTTAGTATGGCTCCATCCACTGTCATACTATCCTCCTTGGCAAGTCTCATGCCTCTGCTCTCCATGTCAAACTTCAAGAAAGAGAGAAAAGTCATTTAAAGTCAAATTATCTCTGGTACGCAGTTTCTCTTAGCCTTACCTGCGGGTACGCAACTCAAGTTCACAATACCTGCGTACTTGTACGCTCTGTATGTAAAAGGGTGGGTGTGTACTCCTGTAAAGCTCAAAAGGCGCAAGTTTCACTCCAAAAAAGTTACTTGTGGTCATTTCTAGAGTCTTCTAGAAGTATGTTTGACGTGTATGAAGCGCCTCCAGATGGTTCATGTATCCCTACCAAAGAGGAACTTATCCCATCAATAGGGGAGTTATCCCATCCAAAGAGGGGATTATCCCATTGATGGTGGACCTGAATAACTTCCTCTAGAGCACTATAAATACAGGCATTGGGCCAAAGGGAGGGGAGGTTAAAAGCTGAACATTCCTAAGGGTAGATGCTGCTGGAATTAGGACTTCCTTGTAGAAGCTTGTGAGGAGAGATTACCATCTTTACTTGTTTCCATTGGGAAGTGGGTGAGCTGATCAGAGTAAGGGAGAACTCTTGTGGACCCTGGGAGGAGCTTGCACAACACCAAGGCTCAGGTTGTAATGGTTCCTTTTGTTACCTTTTAATACAAATTAGTCCATTCTTCTCAACAATTTGTTATTTATGAGTTTTTTCATATACGCCTTGGTCTATATGTTAAATATGTTTTATTTTATGTGATATTCAGGTGCTATTTAATCGTTTGATTGTTGGTGAATGCAGGTTTCGAAGTGAAGGAGGAGCTCATCCGGATGAACGGAGCTGGACTACTACAACAGCGTTGGATTACAGGTAGGATCTAAAACACTTGATTTCTCATATTGTAAAAGCATATTTAGGGAAGGGTTGCTCTTATTTGTCTTGTTTGTCATTAGAAAGTCTTAGGCTTTCTAGGAAGGTCGGTTGTGTCCGCACTAACGACTATTTCCGCGTGACAAAATGGCGACTCCGCTGGGGACTCCATGAATGTGTTTGAGTTCTTTTTGATTTGATATTTTGGTCTGAGAAAAATTGCTTGTTTTCTGATTTTTGGTTGTCTAGCTGTGTATTTGGGTGGGTTAGCTTAGAGTCAATTTAGTTTTTTATTTTTCTTAGCCTTGCCAGCAATACGCAGTCTATGGGTTTGACACAGTGCATACTTGTACGTGCTGCGTCTTTGTGCACAGTGCGTACCCGCACCTGTGTGAACAGATGACCTGCGTACCCCTGTCAATTTTGAGAAAATTTCAATTTTTGCTTTTTGCTCTTTAGATTTTGTTTTCAATTTGTTTTTACTGCCCAGATCCATCAGTTTACTGTCAAAGATCTTCACCTGAACTTGTCCCGTTAGTGTCGAGGGTTTTGGTGGAATTCATAGGGATTTTGCCTTAGGGTTTGATTTTTAACTGGTCGTGTAGTGACTTTGGCGTTAGAGGTTGTCAAACTTTGGATCTCCCTGGTTTTGATCAGTCCTCTTAGGAGTCGAGCCTGTCATAGAAGTCACCCTAGTGAGAGACCTACCTTTGTGTCTTCTCTTTGCGAATCTCGAAAAGTTTGTTTGCTAAAACCTTGAATTCCAATCTTGAGAAAAAAGAACAAAAAGATTTCGATTTTGTTTTTTGGTTAGTTTATGATTCTGCATGAACTGATCCTTAGTTGCATTTTGACTAAGTAAAACATCCGGGAATTATCGTTGTAGGCTTTTGTCCTCATTATTTTTTGCTTTTAGGTAAAATTCCTTTTAATTTGCTTTTGAGTGAATCTAATTTGATTGTATTAGATTTGTTAAATTTGATTTGATAAAATAGTTTTACATGCTTTATTAACATAGAAAAAAACACAAAAGTTCTTTTGGAAAAAGTTTTCTTTGGTAGCATTTGTAGACTTTTGGGAGAAAAAGGAAATTTCGTAGAGTAATTAGTGGCCATGAGTTGTGTGTTTTGAAAAGATAAAGAGAATTGTTTCTTTGATTGTCTTTACTAAGAAAGTTGTTTTCTATAAAATTTGCATTTTCCAACTCTCTTAGTTAGGAGATTCATTGAAAAGGAAAAGTAGTGTAAATCATCTTAGGTGCATCTTTGTAGTGGTTGCGAGTCGAGTCTACACACCACCAGTTTCATCTCCACTACCTTTTGTCTTTAAGAAAAACCTTAAAATTAACGCTTAAAGTAAAATCAACGTAGTAACTTTTATTTACTAGGGCTCTGAAATACCAATTTAGATCAGGCTAGTGTCTTGGAGTAGGAGAGTAATTAACTCTCCAAGACAACAAAACCAAACAAGTAGCTTATCTTGTGATAGAATAAATCCAATTGTCTCATTTGTACTCTAGGAAAGCTCCTCTTAAAGGAGAAGCACGAGCTCATGTCCAAACCAGTGAGGGGATCAATCCTCCCTCGTTGGGAACGACGCCAGACACGCACGTATTACAAATGGTAAACCTCGGATTAACCATTGTCAAGGAGCCAGGGGTCACTTGTCGGTAAACCTTGGATTATTGTCAAGGAACCGACAAGGGGATTGAGCTTGATACTCTGCCCTTGCATGCTATCGGAGTGTAGACTGTTCCCCCAGGTGCATTTGTTGCGATTGGTAACCTTAGTGACCATTATCTTTAGGATTCTACCGAGGTGACGGTGGAGGGAAGATCCCACTGTACCTGGAGCAGACGTCGGCTAGACTCACTTGGATTTTCCGGGGGGTTCACTTCACTCGAGACGGTTAAAGTGGAGGAACTTGTGCCGGTCTATTCATTAAGCATGTTGCCGGGGTAACTGTTCCACCTGCCACTTCTGTACTAAATCCGGCGATGTTGGGTTTCATCTCCAACTAGCGTTTTCGGTCTGGAAGGCTACTGTTTGTGCTTGGTTTGACGCCCTAGATTCTTTAGGCGTATGTTTCAAATTTGTTTGGTTCTTTAGAGACTTTAGGTGGTTTGCTTTGAGATTTTACTTTGTTTGCGTGTGCAGTAGTTAAAAGTTTTTAACTATGGCGGAATTACCGAGACAGTCCTGTAGACTTCGGGGCGAGTCTCCTGAGGTTGTTTCTGTGGCCGAATTGTTGAGGAAATCCCGTAGACTTCGGGGTGAACCTCCTCAAGACGTCCCAAGTCATTACGAATGTTTAAAGGTCCTTGTAACTCCTCCTAGCGGCAGTAGAGTAGGTTCACCAGAAGAAGGAGAGTCTTCGTTGGTAGTCCATCAAGATTACCAAAGTCTAGAAACAGGTTATAATCCTGAAGCAGTTGAAGTTTCTGAGCTTGTTGGTAGTTTTTCATCTACTAGTGATATAGGCGAAGAACCTGAAATATCTGAACCTGTTACTCCAACTTCTAGTGTACCAGATTCACCTAGGGTAGAAAGAGTCATCACCGAAAATCTTCCTACTGGTTTGATAGCTATTGAAGAACTTGCTCCAGAGGAAGAACTAGGCGTATCTACCCTTGAAGATCAACCTACTATTGATCTAAGGGAGTGTGAATCTATCTTTTACAGTCCTCCTAGAAGTACTACTTGGTACCTTTCGTTAACCAATTATTTAGACAACTCAGGGGTAGGTTTTTCTCCACCTCGTACTCCTTTTCCACCTGGAGGTATTTATACTCCTATAAATATGTCTGGTCAGTCGTCCGTGTTCACTCAATCTCCTGAATCTTTCTTACACGGTGGTCCTTCTGTTCTCACTGGGTATCAGTCACTTTCTGGTACCTTTGCGGGGGCATCTCCTCAACCTATTGATCATGGGTTATTAGCTGGAAACAATGGTAATAAACCGTTGGGTGTAGGGGACATTTACATGATGTCAGGTTCAGTTCCCATTTCTCAACCTCAAGGTGGTCAATTACCACCTGGCAGGCAGCCTCAATTAACGCCTGGGGGGCAACCTCAAGGTACACAAATTGTGTCTGGGGGGCAGCCTCAAGGTCAGTATGTACCTATGGTACAATACATGCCTCAAGGTCAACCCCAGCCTCAATATATACCCTAGGGTCAACCTCAGTATCAATATTTACCTCAAGGGTATCAACCCCAAGGGTATCAACCTCGAGGGTATCAACCTCAAGGCCAAGGTCAACCCCAGTATCAGTATTTACCCCAAGATTATCAACCTCAAGGTCAATACTTGAGTCAAGGTTATCAACCACCTCAAGGTCAGTCATATGTTCAAGGTATGGGAACTATGCCTTTCAATTATCAATCCTATCCTCAATTCGGTTATGGATCTCAGTATCCTCAACCTATTATGGGTCAATACCCTGGAATGATAGTGTGGGATCCATCACAGGGTCAATAGGTGTTGCAGCCAAGTATACAGTTGTTACCTCAAACTGGACAACCCGTAGTTTCTGGTTCACCCCAGCAACCGCAACCTGTCCAGTCGAACGTTCAAACTTCTGTAACTTCGGTAGTTACTCAGCTGCCAATTGCACCTAGTACTCCATCTCAAACGGCTACCGCAACTACCGCAACATCTACTGCACTTACTTCTGGAGTATCGACAGCTCCGGTTTCTATTGTCTCTACAACCACTCCTCAGACATCTTTACCGTTGTCCGGATCTACGATTCAAACCACGGTCCAGATGCCTGTAGGACAGCCTGGTTTAAGTACTGTTGTAACAAGTCAACCTCAATTTACCTACCAACAGTACCAGGGACAGTACCAATTCGGTCCTGCTGTCCAACAACCGGTTTACCAGTATCAACCATATCCTGGGTACACTTATCAACAACCTCAACAACCCCAGTATGGTCCGGTTAATCCTGGTTTTCCAGGAGGATATAATATGCCTAATGTGATTCCTGTTCCTAGTTATCCTGGATATCCTCCTCCCAGGACTGGTCTTGTGACCCAGAGTTTTAGAGATCCTAATCGGTAGTTACCGTTTATCGCAACTTTGGATTTACCAGACTTGACGCGCCTAACGAACGATCCAATTCAATATCTTCTGTTCTGGCCGCCAATGCCAAATAAGATGCCCAGTGATATACCCAAGTTCGAAGGTAAGTCTAGAGAGGATCCGTCCAATCACGTGATGACTTACCACCTCTGGTGTGCTTCCAATTCTATCTCGGATGATTCGATCCGCTTACGTCTTTTCCAGCGTACGCTCATTGGTCTCGCGGCCAAGTGGTACATTGAGTTACCACGGGCCTCTTTTTACAACTTTAGCCAGTTAGCTACCTCGTTCCTAACTCATTTTCAGTTGCCGGTCAGATACGATAACGGCACGGAGCTATTAAATTCATTAAAACAGTTGACCTCCACCTATATTTCCGATCATATACATGAATGGAGACGTCGAAGATGTTTAGTGAAAGTTTTTATCCTGGACCAAATCTTAGCTGAATGGTTTGTAAAATCATTATTACCGAAGATTACTGAAGATGTAGCTAAGGCCGGAGTAGTTACTGAGGAGCAAGTCATTTCTCAAGCCCAGTACCTTGACTTAGTTTACACTCAGTCGGGTACGTTGCACGAGAAGATCCCAGATCTTCCTAAGTGGAATCAAATCGCTGCTGCTCCTTCGAGGTCTCATGCTGCTGATGGCATGATTGGTACGGTGAATACTAAAAATAAGAAGAAATCCTCAAAGAATTCTTCTCCAATAATAACCTTACCGGACCCCCCGACAGGAGAATCTTCTCCTGAAATAACTGCCGATATTCACGCTGTAGAGTCATCTACGGCTAAATCAAAAAATGGTGGTAAGAAGAAAGGCAAGAAGAAGGATAAAGCAGACAAGGCTCCAAAGGAGAAAAAAGAGAAGTCGGAATCTAACGACGAAAAGCGCAAACCTCGCTATCCTTGTTTAATTTGTGAAGAAGATCATTTCACAAGAGATTGCCCTCATCGGGCAGAGGTTGTGAAAATCGTTAAAGGTTCCCCAACTCCTGCTGTTTTGAAAGATCCATTTCCGAAGCAGGAGAGTAAAATGATAGGTTCTTCCTCGAGTGCCAGTGAAGAACCCATATTGATGATGTCTCATGTACGGATTGCGACTCGATCGCAAGATTATGGTAGTAAGAATCCTGTTGATGGTAAAGAAGCAAAATCTTCTCATTCTAATCCATCAACCTCAGCTCCCAGTTCCGATCCACTACAGATCGAGAAACCTAACCCGGACTTGGTAATTAAACCGCCTGCCAAGGGTATACTTCGAAAGTCTGCTTTCAATCCACATGCGAGAGCAGCTCAAAATTATAACATCGTTGAGGATTTAGCTGTTTCACCCTTAGCAATGTCGGCTTTGGAAGTGCTGCAATCATGCCCAGCACAACGAAAATTACTCTTGTCGGCTATAGGAGCTGTTGATATTCAGGACCCGAACCTGATAATCTTTGATCTAGAAAATAGTGCATCGCGTCTCCCTCATCAAATGGCTTTCCAGATTCCAGTGATAGTAAAAAATAGGCCTATTCATCAGACTGTAATTGATGAAGGAGCTTCTACGTGTATTATGTCGATTCAGTGTTGGAGATCGCTTGGTTCTCCTTCACTGAACCAATCCCCGACGATTCTTAAGGCCTTTGATGGCCGTGGGTTCCATCAGTTTGGCATTCTACAGGATTTGCCTATAGGGGTTGAAGGAAAAACCGTTAGTCTGGATGTGGAGGTGGTTGATGCCCCTCTAGACTACAACCTTCTGTTGGGTCGCAGTTGGTCTTATGCTATGACAGCGGTCGTGTCATCGGTCTTCAGAGTTATAAAGTTTCCACATAATGGTAAGATCGTGACGATAGACCAGCTGGCTTACTTTTCATCCGACCCAGCCTCTTCAGAGAGTATCCAGCATGTCGGTAAAACGACTATCCCTTACAAGGATGTTGGTGTAGGATTAGTTAAAGATTCCGGTTTACTGGGAACTTTTCCTTTTCCTTCGATCAATGCAGACCCTTCATTCGCATCCATTCATATGATTACTTTAGACACTATTATTTACGATGATCCTTGGATTGTCCCATCTGAATCTGAAATAGACTCCTTTGGTAATGCAATGCCTTTGAGTCCATATGAAATTGCTTATGAGGCCGTGCAGTCTTTTTCCGACTCCAGTTCAACCCAATTCGACCAAATGAATGTGGTCCGTGAGGAATCACTTTTCACATCAACCTCAGAACGGATAACATTTCCTGAAGTCGTGTCATCTGACGAACAACTTCGCGAAATCCTAAGTGTAGACGATCTACCATGGGAAGACGTTCATCATAGATCTTCGTTTTTACCTGAGGGTGATGACTTTGAAAATGATTTTTCATCAATTTTTACAGCTGAATATGTCAAGGACGCTCAGAATCCCATGAAACATCCTGATTCCGAGTTGAATTTGGGAAATATTTCCCAAACTATTGCCATCGACATTTCAGTCAAAACCGGAGTTATTGAAAACATTCATATAGGTGCCTCGTGTACAGATAACGAAATTCAAACATACAAGGTCCTATTTCAAGAATTTCGTGTCGTGTTTTCCTGGTCCTATGAGGAAATGCCAGGAATTGATCCCTCCATTGTTGTTCATGAAATCAAGACCTACCCAGACGCTAAACCCGTTTGGCAACGTCTGCGTCAGATACACCCTAGGAAAGCGGCTGCGATTAAAGCAGAAGTCGAGAAGCTATTGAAAGCAGGTTTCATTTATTCGATCCCGTTAACGGATTGGGTATCGAATATTGTTCCGGTTAACAAGAAACAAGGAACAATAAGAATACGTATCGACTATAGGGATATAAATCGTGCTTGTCCAAAAGACAACTATCCTATGCCCTATATCGATCAAATAATAGATGATTGTGCCGGCAGTGAAATATTTTCCTTTATGGACGGTTTTTACGGTTACAACCAAATTAATATTCTACCTGCCGATCAACCAAAAACGGCTTTCATTTGTCCTTGGGGGACATTTTCTTACTGCAAATTACCTTTTGGACTTAAGAATGCCAGAGCCACTTTCCAATGGGCAATGTCTTACGCGTTTCACGACATCAAGCACATTGTGCAACCGTATCTCGATGATTTGCCTGCTCATTCTTTACATCGAGCTGATCACCTTGTCCACCTACGCGCTATTTTTATGAGGTGTCGGCATTATCGAATTCGGTTTAACCCACATAAATGTGTCTTCTGCATAGAAGTGGGACGATTGCTAGGATTTTTCGTTTCAAAAGCCGGTATCCGCGTCGATCCCTCGAAGGTCGAAGCTATCATCAAATTGCCTCCTCCTTCGAGTTTGCGCCAACTCCAAAGTTTGCAAGGGAAAGAAAACTTTTTACGTCGATTCATTCCTAACTACGCCGAGGTTACAAAGGGTTTCACCCGGTTGTTGAAACAAAACGCTCAATTTTCTTGGGATGAGATAGCTCAGAAATCTTTTGATGCACTTAAGCACGCGTTGACCCATGCACTGTTGTTGCATCCTCCCAACTACAACCAGGACTACTTTTTTTATCTCGCTGCCTCCCACTCCACCATTGGAATGGTCTTAGTTCAGGAAGATGAATTCGGAACAGAACATGTGATATATTATCTTAGTAGGACGTTAAATCCCACTGAGCTAAAATATTCGCATGTGGAGAAATTGTCCCTGGCAGCTGTTCAAGCTGTCCAGCGTTTTCATCATTACATTCTTCTTCGCAAAACAACAGTGATTTCGGATTGCAACCCTATGATCTACATTTTGACAGAACAATTGCTAGGGGCAAGTACTCCAAATGGATTATTATCCTGCAGGAGTTCGATTTGGAGTTCGAGAAGTCCAAGTCTAAGAAATCCTTAGTTTTTGCGGAATTGATGTGTGACTTCCCGCGTGCTGACACGGAAACTGTGGCAGAGGAACCCATTGTGGACGAATCTCTGTTTCTTATCAGCACTTTAGATCCATGGTATGGGGATATAATCGTCTATCTCCAAACCCAATCCTTTCGGCCCGAAACTTCAAATTCGGAACGCCGGAAAATTCGATTCCAGTCCCAACAATACAGAATTATTGGAGATACTCTTTATCGTCGTGGGGCGGACCTGGTTTTTTGTCGTTGCTTAACTCATGAAGAGGCAGAAAGGGTTTTGAATGACTGTCATTCTGGAGCGTGTGGTGGTCATATGTCTAGGTATGCCACAGCTCAGAAGGTGTTGCGTGCTGGCTATTTCTGGTCGTCCATGTTTAAAGATTGTATCATTGCGGTCCGAAAATGCCACAACTGTCAAGTGTTTGATCGCAAGATGCGCGCACCACCTGCTCCACTCCACCCTATAATTGCCGTTGGTCCTTTTGCTAAATGGGGGATCGATTTTATTACTTGTAACCCTCACTCGGCCGGGGGGCATGCGTATATCATCCTTGTGGTTGATTATTTTACTAAATGGGCCGAGGCGATGCCTACATTCAAGGAAAGCGGCAAAACAGCAGCGATTTTCGTATTCAATCATATTATTTCTAGATTTGGTGTCCCACAAGCGATCATCACTGACCATGGGTGCCATTTTCGAAACATTATGATGACAAAACTTACAAGCCAGCTTGGTTTACGCCATGATAGTTCTACTCCTTATTATCCTCAAGCAAACGGTTTGGTTGAATCTATCAACAAAGTTCTAGTTATCATGATCCGACGAATCATTGGTATTCATCGGTCGAATTGGCACAACATGTTATTTTCAGCGCTTTGGGCATATCGAACCTCAGTAAAAACATCAATAGGGTTCACTCCTTTCCAACTAGTTTATGGTTTGGAAGCAGTGTTGCCCATTGAATGCGAAATCCCATCACTTCAAATGGCTATCGAATTACTTCCAGCTACTTCCGAAGAGGAGAAGCGTCTGTTATACTTAGCTAAATTAGACGAGACTCGACGTGATGCTGCTTTGGCAATCGAGACTCACGCAAAAAGGATGAAAGCTCAGTATGATCGTAACGTGACCCCTCGTAATTTTTCGGAAGGAGACCTAGTGCTATTATATGATCAAGCTAACGATAAATTAGGTGCTGGAAAATTCGTTCCCATGTGGCATGGGCCCTACATTGTCAAGCGAAAGCTGGCAAAAGGGGCCTATGAGCTGGTAGATTTTGATGGGGACTCTTTGGGTAAGCCCAGAAATGGACTTTACCTAAAGAGGTATTATGCTTAAATGGTGGGTATGGAGATTTAGTTAATTCTAGTTAGGTTAAATTTTCTTTCTAGCTGGTATGTTTGCTTAGTTTAGGCTGTGTGCTTAGTTTAAAGAGTGTGTTTTTGTCGTTATTCTGGCTTATCTTGGTTTTACTCTTGATATTGCAGATGTCGACGCCTCTCCAAACGTACATTGGATTTGCTGATGGTGCTTGTCGTAGTACACAAAATATCTCTTCCGCAGCTTGGGTTATCTATTCGCCCTCTGACGAGTTAGTTTCTATGCATGGGGTGAGCCTCGGTCAAACAACAAACAACATTGCAGAGTACAGTGCAGTGATTGAATTATTATTTGAATCTATTTCATTTGGGATTCGGAGTTTGATAGTGAGGTTAGATTCTGAACTCGTTGTATTACAGCTTAATAGAGTCTATGCCATTAGAAATCCAGTGTTATTAAGATTGTTTTTGAGGGTGCGTCTCTTGGAACGTGAATTTGATTACATTGAATATCAGCATATTCCAAGGTCTTTAAATACATTAGCAGATGCAATGGCATCTCGAATGTTAAATAGACATTTGCAACAATCATAAATGTAAATTTATAAACATTTCATCACACATGTTTAACAAGATAAGCCAGTAATAATGATATATATAGATAGGAGTGTGTCAAAATATACATCGTCTTCGATCATAGGTTGAAAAACACCTTATGATCGGCAAAAATGATAAGTACAAAAAACCAAAAATGTCATATGTGTCTACAAAAGTGACTAGCCAATCACTGGTGGTGCTCTCTATACGAGACCACTGCCCGCGCTACCCTACACAGGAACCTCCTGAAAGGTCTTGGGACTGCGACCACGTAGCGCTGAAGTTGGATAGGAATGTCATCTATAGTGGTCTCTGGTATATCTGCCGTCAGACGCTCTAGATCCTTTTCCAGCTCGGCTAAGGTCTCTGCGGCCGCATCCTGTGGGGCCGGTGCTGGTACAGCTGGTACTCTCCTCTCAAAAGCCCAGAGGTTGGCCGGACGCCGCGGACCCACATGTGCATTTTGAAAATTTGTGCTGTCAGTTTTGAGACGATATATAAAAAACAAAAAAATAGATAATTTAAAAACTTGTGAAAAATGAAATACCTCTGTCGTCCCATTGTTCTCCCTGTGGAAGAACCATGTCCGGATCATTGCGAAAATCCATTCCGGCGTACGGAAAATCCTGAATCGCAAAGACCTGGCCCTCCAGCCAGTGAAAGTAACCATCAGGAAATCGAACAACTGTTGCTCCCTCATCAGGATGACGGGCCATTACCGCAACCCATCTCGTCAACTTAGGCTCTCGAGGAGCCCCAACTGGAACTGTAAGATGCTGGGGGATCAGCATTGGAACTCTCTCTAGGGCAAAGCTCACAACTAAAGGCCCATATCCAAAGGTCTTCGGTTGTCCTCTCTTTGCCCTGCTTAGTTGGCCCTTCATATTGGCCAACACAGCATCGCACCAGTTGAAAATGGTGCCTTGGAAGCAATCTATAGCCATCCTCATTTGGGAACCAGTGGCTATGTGCAAAGCGGCAGCGCCGCAAAGTCTGGTAACTGTAAAGGCAATTACCATGAGTTCAGGTCGGGATATGTATTTGATTTCTATCCCCTTCTCCTGGTTTTGATTGTTGCACCACTCTAGCCGGAGACTAGCAAGGGATTGGCCACCTGGCCTAGTCCCGAATAGAGAGAGTTGCTCGCCCCTGTTAGGCAAGCCAGTGAGAAAGTATATGTCGGAGGACTCTATCTCAAGCTGGTTTTCTCCGATGTAAAAACATTGATCCTGAACATTCCACCTTTCAACCATCCACTCTAAGAATGGCACCTGGGCCCTCATGCCAGGTATGGCCCAGTACTTGTAGAGACCGCATGCCTTTAACGCATCAATAGAAGGTTGATGACCCATTGCGGCCAAATCAACATCTTCATGTTCTCTTTCACGCCAATCTAGCATGGTGAGTGTCCTACACACCAAAAAACAATGATTAGAATTCATTAAACAAAATTTGGTTGGTTAAAATTGGGGTTTGGGGTTTCAAAATCCGTGTTTCACGGGGTACGCACCCCGCGTTCAGAAAACAGAGCGGCGGTACGCAGCTGTTCTGAAGGTGGGCTGCGTACCCCGACCTTTTTCCCATATACGAAAAATTCGGGGTACGTAGGTCGCCCATGGGGCACCTGCGTCCCCCAAGAAACGAATTTTAAAACCCTAAACCCTCCAAAAAATCAAACTAAAACTTGAAATGAAATTCTAAATGGATGAAATTGAAGAGGAGGATGTTGTGAAATACCTGAAAGAGACGGCGCTCGATTCTGACGGTCGGATTCTCCGCAAAGTCCACGGGAAGTTTTCTTGTCAAAAGCCCTTTTCTCAACCTCAACAGTAAAATGGTAAAAATGACATGGTAAAAAGTCTTTTTATAGGTTTTTTGGATGAATGAATGCTAAGTTTGTTTATTTTTCACCATGAAAGGACATTTTTCAATGTATTTTTACCCATCTTAAACAGGTATGAGTAATGTGTCGTTTTTGTGCAGGACAAAAGGACTTTAGAGTAAAATCATCATTTTTCACGAACCAAAACATCAGAGTCATCTTTTAAGCTCTTTTCTGACTCCTAAAACATGAAAAGATTGCCGAGCGTTTCTTTTACACTCGTTAAAACGGAATTAAAAGACGGTCCCCTTATAGCTCTTTTCTGACTGTAAAAACAGGAAAAGATTACCGGGTTTTTGTCGTTTCAAACTCGATCCGGAAATAAAACGACGTGTCCTTGATTTCTTTTTACTTTTCAGGTCAGAGACACTAATCATGAAAGTACTCCTTGGTCGCGAGATCAAGCGGTTCTCTCAGGTATTATTTTATACTTTTTCGGGCTTGGGAGACACAAATTTACGAAAAAGTTCACCTTGGAGTCTTCTTTAGTTTTTTTTCAGACTCTCTAAAAATGAAAAACGCCGAGTTTCTCCTATACTGGACTCGTTAAATTTTCACAGTAAAGGACCTGTTCAATTACAAACAGGAACGGACCACTCCTTCTTAGGGTCCGATTCTAAACTAAGTTGGACTCATCCGAAGGATGAGCTTATAATCAAGCATATGTTATCCTCCTCAAAGCTTGTAAAAAATAAAGAGGTACTTGCCAGAAATGGTGGGGGAAAAGAGAGAAGAATGAACCGATTTGTTATCCTTTGTCACAAAAGAACCTTATCACCGCTCTTGAACACGACACTTTTCATTCACCTGGGTTGGGAAATCCTTTGCCTTAAAAGTTGATCAAACCACTTTGAAAGTCTTCAACCGTTTCCGGGTATTAACTTTGGGTCAATCGTCACCAAGCCATCTGTCGTGTCGTTATGTGTTCAAGAGGTCTCTGCAAATAAACCATTCATATGCAAAATACTTGTCATCCATTTGACCATCCCTGAGTCAGTCCTTACAGCAACATTTCTTCAACTTGAACAATGATTTCGTGTTGTGGGCTTGCCTGCAACGGGTCGCCTTCTATCGACATCAGCACATTATCTAGAAATATGACTTAGAAATCGTCAGTACCTTGAAGTCTGCATGCATCAATGGTAGGTTTCTCGCCTTTGACGACAGTTTACATCATTGACTTTCGATCGAAGGATTCCGTGACGTGTTCGACATCAACCCATCCATTCACATTTCATGGATTGTACTGGGTACTTTGCGAACCATTGACATTACTGGTGGTCTCTCTCACACTTGTTAACGGTTTACATCATTGACTGGTAATCAAGTGGTTTCTACCATGCTCGACATCAACTCATTTATTCGCATGGATAGAATCGTACCAATTCGGGAAGTAGAAATGAAGACCCTGGATCTAGTTTCCACCATCCAGGATGCGAGGAGTTTTGTATTCATTATACAGTAGACTAATCATAAACAGATGGCTACGTCCATACTGTGTCTACAAAAGTCTATGATTATGATGTACTGCAAAATCATTCTTGTATCAGAGCAGTAGTTAGATTGTTAGTTAAAGTTTTCAATCTGAGTATGGGAATGCCTACCTCAGCGATGATATCATCTTATATATGTATTTTGTGTTGAATATTTGCAGGTTCTGACCAGGTCCTCCGCAAGATACTCCTTGAAATGATAAAGTACTTCACCCTTCCTAGATCATAAAAACCCTAATCTACTACAGGCTTCGCACTTTAGGGGGCAATCTGTTACACTAAAAAATGTCACCATGACTATTTGCAGTTAGTGTGGCTCCATCCACTATCATACTATCCTCCTTGGCAAGTCTCATGCCTCTGCTCTCCATGTCAAACTTCAAGAAAGAGAGAAAAGTCATTTAAAGTCAAATTATCTCTGGTACGCAGTTTCTCTTAGCCTTACCTGTGGGTACGCAACTCAAGTTCACAATACCTGCGTACTTGTACGCTCTGTATGTAAAAGGGTGGGTGCGTACTCCTGTAAAGGTCAAAAGGCGCAATTTTCACTCCAAAAAAGTTACTTGTGGTCATTTCTAGAGTCTTCTAGAAGTATGTTTGACGTGTATGAAGCGCCTCCAGATGGTTCATGTATCCCTACCAAAGAGGAACTTATCCCATCAATAGGGGAGTTATCCCATCCAAAGAGGGGATTATCCCATTGATGGTGGACCTGAATAACTTCCTCTAGAGCACTATAAATACAGGCATTGGGCCAAAGGGAGGGGAGGTTAAAAGCTGAACATTCCTAAGGGTAGATGCTGCTGGAATTAGGACTTCCTTGTAGAAGCTTGTGAGGAGAGATTACCATCTTTACTTGTTTCCATTGGGAAGTGGGTGAGCTGATCAGAGTAAGGGAGAACTCTTGTGGACCCTGGGAGGAGCTTGCACAACACCAAGGCTCAGGTTGTAATGGTTCCTTTTGTTACCTTTTAATACAAATTAGTCCATTCTTCTCAACAATTTGTTATTTATGAGTTGTTTCATATACTCCTTGGTCTATATGTTAAATATGTTTTATTTTATGTGATATTCAGGTGCTATTTAATCGTTTTATTGTTGGTGAATGCAGGTTTCGAAGTGAAGGAGGAGCTCATCCGGATGAACGGAGCTGGACTACTACAACAGCGTTGGATTACAGGTAGGATCTAAAACACTTGATTTCTCATATTGTAAAAGCATATTTAGGGAAGGGTTGCTCTTATTTGTCTTGTTTGTCATTAGAAAGTCTTAGGCTTTCTAGGAAGGTCGGTTGTGTCCGCACTAACGACTCTTTCCGCGTGACACTTGGTCATATTTTGATGTCACTTATATGGCCAAGAGAGCATGGAGACCTTCCCGCATAGTTGTGTGATTGCGTTGGACCAACTGACCAGTGAAGGAAAAGCAGGCAATAGGTCTAACATGTTGGCTCACACGGTAAAAGAACAGGTAACGGGATCTCGGCAGCTACCCAAAGGTTAGCAGGAAGAAATATACATGCCCTCTTACATCTTGGATGAAATCTGTGCCCATCATTAGTTCCCAAGCTTGAAGTGGGCATGGACACCAGTGAAAACCTATGTAAATAATGATTGTAAACTATTTTCCGAATGCATATTTCGAGGAGTCATCACATAGCTATCCAATCATTTTTTCACCCCAGTGTAAAAGATGATATTTGAGTAGGATCCACCTTGCATGTCGAAGGCAGAAATGGAGGCACTGATCGACATAGCAGATTGGTACGCCGCACCTCTTGGCACCTTCATATGGATGTAAAGCAAAGAGAAGCCTCCACATGTTTTTCTGAAGTTTTCCATGGACAAGCTCGTCAGGCAAGAAGTATCATACCACATCTCGGCAGGACTGTCAGCTGGGCTGCACCAGAAGAAGAAGGCACCTCGCCCACTCTTCCATTGTAGATTAGGTTCTACAAGATACATAATCTCAATCATGTGAATGCCGAAACAGAAGATTTCAAGAAATATCCTTTCGACACCAAAATATTTAATCTGTATGACCTACATTATTTTGTGAAGGATCATTGAGCGAAAGTACAGTTTCCGTGGATCCACGAGGCATGCCATTGAGCTGAGGAAGACCCATGGAGATATTGTCACAGCTTCTCCTAGCCCAATGAACCGGTCGTCATCTTTGTGGAATGGTTAGCGAAGCAGCATGAAGCAACATCTAGGAGAGCACTAGCTGTAGCAGGAGAGGTAAACATATTGGCACGTGACAAAGGCAAGAGAAAGATTGTCGATAGTGCAGACATAGAACAAAGCTGCAAGTTAAGAGTAGACCCACTTGTGTAGAAAGCGTCTTTGGAAATAGAGCTGAAGAGACAATAGTGTGACAAGAATATTATGCAAAGGCAGAGAGAAAAATAGAGGATAGAAGAAATATTGAAGGACTTGCATGAGTTGAAGGAGCAACTTTGGAAGGAACAGGAACTGTGTAGACATGAGAAGGAAGTGCAGCAAGGATAGATATAGGAAGGGGCACAACATACACATATTGGTGAAACTACGCCCATATAGGTAGTACACTCATCTGAGAAGCTGGTGCAAAGCAGACAGGGTGAGTAGTCGCAAGAGTAGGACTTCGCTCAAGAGATTAAATCAGTACTTGAGTAGATGGATATGCAGATGGAGCAGCCAAGGTTAGAGTAAGACATTGATCTCATGCCTTACAACCAAGAGGTCAACCCACCAGCTTCACCAGATTAGGAAGCAGAGAAAGTCCCAAGTGACAAAGGAGATATTGAGATCCTTGGAGAGAATTCGAAAGAAGATATGCACAACATATCATTCGATGAGTCACAACATAGAGTTGTGAAATCACGCACAGTGTCCACTCCAGATGACCACACATCTTCTGCGAAGTGTGAGGAATGAGTGATCATGTCTGACATGCACAAGCATCCAGCAACATTAGCCGATGCTACCAAAGCATATTTCGAAGCCACTAGCTCGAGTGGTCGCTTCTAGATAGTAGAGAACGAGCGAATGGCTAAGGAGTTATGGATGGTCAAGTAGGGGGGAGAACTGGTTATAGAATCCGCCCAAGAAAAGTTGAAGAAGGTGATATTGGATGAAGTATCATCCCTTGAGATAATCATGTGGGCGTTCTATTCCAGTTTTGGTACTGTGCATAAGATAGTTGTCTGTCTCAACGGTTGGTAGTAGTGATGTGCTAGGAGAGCATGTATGTTGACAAACATGCATGTTGTTGTCGATCACATGAAAACATGGACAATGAGATACAAGGGAGACCTGTTACACTTGCCCAAGATGTTGAAGCCCAGAGAAGTAAAGCTAAAGGCATGCATCTAGAGTCTGATCCGAAACTATGAAGAACTCTCGTAGATCATCTCTTGTTTGCAGGCCTCCCACGCACAAGTATTCAGAAGCATGGATGTTTTTGTGCATGCACATGTGATCCCATCTATTGGGATGCTCATTAAGGTGAAGGCAAAGGCACAAGTCCGATGGGAGCTTGAATCGTACTTTGATGAGTTGATGCGCATAGCCACCAGCGCAGACTTGGAGATCAGTGCAAACACCATGCATCAGTATGTCGTTGGTCCAACTGCACTCAAGACAATGATGTGCATGTTATTAGATGAGTTGGACAGAGGATCCAGAGAAGTGTACTGACATTCAACAGAGGCAAGAGTTCATTTCTAGAAAGATTTCACCACTGAGTACATGGAAACCATCGTGGACTACCGAGCTTGGCACTAGTTCACCACCATTGACCATCATGAGCATGTCGCAAAGTTTTTCTTCCCACATTTTTCTGATTCATAGTGATGTCTTCCATGGGTTTCTCAAGCCTATTTTGTCTCACATGGTTACATGTGCGGATTGTATGTACCATATTTTCAAGTGGAAGTTCAAGGGTCAACAGTTGAATGTAAAAGTCATAGAGTGGTTGAAGACTCATGAGGGTAGATGAACATTCACAAAGGGTAATGTCAAGGGTCACCCAAACCTTTGCTATATATAGTCCCTCATAACTCATTGTATAGGCTTTTGGTCAACCAAGCTTCTGATAGGAGTATCTTAGAGAAATATTGGAGAGTATTGTAATGAGCCTTGGCTTCTCTAGAGGGCAGAGCTAGCACATCTCTTTGGAGCAGCAGGTAGCAGTGAATGTAACATTCTGCTATCAGCACTAGCATTTGATCATGGTTGTACTATATGATTGGAATTTTCACTTCTTAATATAACTGAGCTGACACATTTCATGCATATGTCATTACTGTATTTCATCTATCTTGTGTACTCTAATGATATATGTATCTATTTTATTACGCATGCATGTATGGTTTCTTTTTGTAGAAGTATGTATGAATATTATTGAGATTTGTTGTTGGTTTAACCATCACTTTGGATTGTTAGCTTACTTATTTTCCAGTTTATGATCTATCTTTGCTTATGTGTTCCCTTCTTAGCTACGTGCTTTCACAGGTTTCCAAGGGGTGCACACACCTCACTTTTCATGTGTTAGAACCATTCATTCACCTTCCTTGGCTTGTTGCGCATGTCACACCCTTGCCGCAATGAAGGTGGTATCATACGACCCACTCCTGGGACTCCTACACCAAATGGTTTGAGGTCTAGTTGGGAATTCTTACTGGGGAGATCCCCTGACATGTTAGTGGGTCTAGCACTATTAGCAAGCTCCATGAAAAAGTTTCAATCATCATCAAAGCTCCCTTGTGTCAAGACTTTAATGAAATTAAACTACATAGGAGTTACAAAATCTTGAACCTCAGATATGCTCCATAAAACTTAGGTGCTAAGAATTTCTCTATGCCCTTAGTTCTTTGGGTCTCTGGGACCTAACACTAGTCACATAAGAAGCCCACTATCTCGGAGTCTTTCTCAAATTTCAATTAGAGAGGAGTTACAAAAAATTTTACCTCTAAAATATAGTTCCCAAATGACATCATGCTCATGTCATCATCTCCACTTCGTGTCTCCTTAGTCATGATAGGTGTCACTGGGATTTTCCCCATTAGGCCACCAAATAATGTTGAATAGAACTCCCATGTGTCCTATGTACTACCGCATAATGTTCATTTCATCTTCCACTATCAAATATTGAGGGCCAATCAATGGCTACCATGTTTCTTCTCGAAGGAGAGAGAAAGGCTCCTTCGATCCTTGGTTTTGTAAACAATTTCCTTCGTAAACCCTGATCACCGCAACCCTCAGCGCTTTTCAAAGAAATAAATTTATAAGAAGTTACGAGGTTCTAAAAACCCATAGTTTTGAACCTCTAAGGTTCCGATATGCAAACCTTCCAAAATTTGGGGTTCTGATGTTATGCTTGCTCCAATATCAAGCTCACGATATTCCAACCTTTCGAAGTTTTTGCCTCCTGAAGCCCCAACATTACAAGAATCGGTTCCCTAGTATCAAAACAGAACTTTCTCAAAAAATAATTATATTGAGGTGAACAAATATATGACCTTCAATATTCTGACTTGTTGAGGTCTTGAGGCTCCAACCTCCAAAATTTTTAAGTTACAAAATTTGGGGATCCAATGTTTGGCTTGCTTCCCTGTTCTAAAATTCTGAAATTCGACCTACTCCTAAAGGCTTCAAGACCCTTACTTTGGTGATTCAAGTCTTGGTGTGAAGAAGGACCCTTCCAAGACCTTTTACTTTCGTGATGTGTTAAAATTTCTTTTTAAAAGAACATTAATGAATACATCTGCATGCGGTAAAGAAAAGGAACATAAAGATCATCAACACATGAAAACATAAGCGTTGATAATGGAGTTCATCTAGGAGGGACTACATCTCTGGGCCCCAGTGTCAAGATGGTGTAGGCTATTGCATTATGTGTTGTCATTAAATATGACGTACAAAAGAGATGATGTTGTGATCATACAAGGAAAAATGCCGTTACGCAGGAGTGGCTCTAAGAGATGTTCCACAACTAGAACTCTCAATCAAAGGATTCCTACCAGTATGATACAAAAACAAGCATGGTGTGCATCCTGCCAACATGGCACAAAATGGATGTCAAAGATAAACACACACATGATGACAACAAGAGTATCCCAACAACATAAAATAAGGGATCTCAAAGCATAACATAAAGAGTTATGACAGCAAGTACATCATATAAAAGATTCCTCATCAAATCAAGAAAGGAATCATGATAGCATATAATAAACAAGATCCTGCATCAACATCAATAAAGGATCTATGTAGCACAATGCATAAAGAAGAAGTACATGAATAAATCATATACCTCGTAACAAAGGGGTCATCTGAAGCTGGATATTCGTATTCTTAGCAAGACCATCCACCACGGACCATCTGAAGATGTGTATGAAGAAGTGTATGTTCATATCTTTAGAAAAACAATTCACGATGAATAGTTGTTCACATTGTAGATGCACAGGCACAGCCCAATACTGATCTGGACTTTGGCTCCCCATGCACCGATATCTTTTTGGCTTATCGCAATCCAGGCATCTAAAACAGCTACTGTCAAAGCGCTGAAGCTTGCTCGGCAATCAATCTCACAACATCAATTTGAAGAAGACTACTATATGTCATTGCAGCTTGCTAATCAGACATCTCTAACTAATCAAGAAGAGGGCTACTCAGGCTTTGTAGCACTCTCGCTACAACTGTATAGCTGTGCTTGGCCCTCTGGTTCTTGGCTTGTCTTCTCATGCCACCTTGATCATGCTCTGTGGTTCTCTAGGGTCCTGCGGCACTCTATTTTTCAAGTGCTCTGGCCTCATTGGCTCTCTGGCATTCAGGCTCTCGAGCCCTCCCTTCAGCTCTCTGCATTCATGCTCTCGTAGGCTCTCCAGCATTCAGCATTCAGCCTTCAGGCCTGTCGGGCTCTCTGCAATGTCATGTTTTATAACATGTTTTGACAAGACTTCTTAAAAATCGGGTCTATTTCTTTAGAATAGAAGTCATTCGAACAAAACGTTCGGCTGGTGCAACAGAACCACAACAATGCCTTTTTTATGTTAAAACAGAGAAATACACATAAAACTGTGAAAAACCCTAAAAAAGAAATAAAGCCAGATTTCAAAATATATTAAATCGGGTCCATAAACCCATCGGGTCCATGCTGATCACAATCACATATCATTATTTCCGCGGCCTGGGGTTCTGCCTTTGGAATCCACTGACGCCGATCGCCGATTGTCCGATCGTTGATATCGGCAATCGCTAATCACAAATTTCAGGTTCTAACGGCTCGATATCGCAATGAGAATGCCCCTGACTCCAATTAATCAGAGATCACTGATCAGGGGTTCCAAAGGCCCACCTTAAGTCCATCCCTTTGGATTCCTTCTGATGTGATTTGCCTTATAAATGCTTAAAGCCCATTTTTATTAGAAAAGCCTCCTTTTTCAAAGGAACTAAGGAAAACACTTTTCACGTTAACTTCGTCATCTGGACTCGGATTGACAAACTGTTCACACCTCCACAATTAGGACGAATAGATCTATGCTCTTATCTTAGGTCAACATCATTCTGATTACTTTGATTTTCGGGCGTTCATGAGCCATCTTTGTCCTATGTGTCTCTCTGGAGCCACCTGGATCAATCCTCCCCACTGAGGAGATTTTAGTCCTCTAAAAGCATGTAAAATAATCTTCAACTCTCTGTGTACCTTGTCTACATCACATGTGTCCTGTAAAGGTATCGCTTCCATCTCCTTCACCTTTGTTCTTTGGAGCCTTAAGAGATGAGCCGACATCTGCTACTTCTACAACCTATAGTACATGGTTTTCAAATTACATGCTTTTAATGATATGACCAACTAAAGACCCAAAATGTCCCATACTTGCCACGAGTTTATAACACATACTCAGTGGTCAAGTTTACAATAAGATGGACATAATACCCCAGCTATGACAACAAGGCTAGCCTATCATGGTTGCTTCAAAAGGTGATGGAAAACACCTCGTCACTGCGACACATGATTTACATACATAAGGCCAGACACTATTGTTTTGGACAAGTGATGGAAACATAACATCACTTTCAGAGTCTTAACATGTAACTCAAAATACGACTCAAAACATGACCAGACATCGTTATTGCTGACCAAGTGATGGAAAACACATCATCACTTTTACACTTTAAAATGCAACAAATGATTTACAAAAGAATGGCTAGGAAATGAAAACATGTCAAAAAAACCACTTTTCAGTGATCAATGTGACTGAGTCACCTCCTTGAGGTGATTTTTCTTGTCGAGCAACTTCTCTTCTTGGTTCACGCACCGACACTTTGTCTTTAAGGTGCTTCTCTCGATGGAGCTTCCAGCAAGTGGCTCTTTGATGGTCATTTCTGTCGCAATGACTGCAGTAGGCTTTTTTCCTCCATATCTACTTAACCTGTTTCTTTTCATGCTGTTGAGAGGGTCTGTCATGCCTCATGAGTGCTGCCATTATTTTCCAACACTTAGAAAAGGTATGGTTAGGTAAACCACAAAAAGTACATTTTTTTTTATGCTTTTGTCTTCGTTCATTATTAATAACATTATCATAATAAAAATGAACATTCGAAGATTGAAAGTGGTCATACCTTCCTTTGTTGCTTCTGATGTTAGTGTGGTGATGAGAGCTTGCCTCCGCTCTCTCCCTGCAATGGAAAATTCCATGCGATTATGGTGATGTCTTCCCGTCATTCTCTTTCCTTGACGATGTCTCGGACGAATCTGACACCTTTGAGCACTCTCACTTAGTCTATCTTGAGCCTGAAAATAGATGTTCATGCACAACATCCAAAGGCTGAGTGATGGCTTGGTTATTAACACCAAGTTCTTCTTCCTCGTGCCTCATCCTTGTAAGGAGCCTCGTGTTTGCCCCTGCAATTTGGATCTCCAAATCTCCAACATACATCATACTATGAGAAGATGAAATCAAAAGGAATTCAACATCTTTTTCCTTCTCTTTCGATTTGGAAAGAACTAATGAGGGCTGCTCATAATTCATTGTTGGTGGATCGATAACTGTCTCAGTGCATTCCCCAACTTCTTTCCTGACATACCCAAATCCTACCTAACAAGGTAATTCCTCTACTTTTATGGGATTGACAATGCCTTGGCCATTAACGCCGAAGCATTTTCCTTCATATCCCATTCTCTTCAATAGTTTGGAGCCCATTCTTGTGGTATGATTTTCAAACACAGCAAAATCATCATCAGGAAACATACATGAAGATGGAGAACTACTTTTTACATCACATGGGTCTCGCTGCAGCTTTTCCAAGGCCTCGTCCTTTGCTTGCAGTTGTAGCAGCAAACTCTGATTCTCCTCTTTCTCTTCATGTAGATGCATCTTCAATTCATCATTCTCTGTTTGAAGATTATGTCTATCTTGCTTCAATGCTTTTGTGGCTTTCAACTGAAGTTGTAATCGCTCCTTTTCCACTATTTCTTTCTGTAGAGTTTTATACACACTTTCTTGTAAATTTCGAGCATGGTCTCATACATCGTTCTTTCATCCTCTGTCATTGTTCACATTGCAATTGACATACACGTAAAGACTTCTCTGATACCACTTTATCGAGGTTCGGGTGTGAAGAAGAACCCTTTCAAGACCTTTTACTTTTGTGATGTGTTAAAATTGCTTTTTAAAAGAACATTAATGAATACATCTGCATGCAGAAAAGAAGAGGAACATAAATATCATCAACACATGAGAAAATAAGCATTGATAATGGAGTTCGTCCAGGAGGGACTACGTCTCCGGGCCCTGGTGTGAAGATGGTGTAGGACGCTGCATTAAGTGTTGTCAATAAAGATGATGTACACAAGAAATGATGTTGCGATCATACAAGGAAAAATTCCCTCATGCAGGAGTGGCTCTAAGAGATGTTCCACAACTAGAACTCTCAATCAAAAGGCTCCTATCAGTATGATACAAAAACATGCATGGTGCACATCTCGCCAACATGGCACAAAAAGGATGTCAAAGAAAAACACACACATGATGACAACATGAGTATCCAAACAACATACAACAAGGGATCTCAAAGCATAACATAAAGATTTATGACAACAAGTAAATCATATAAAAGATTCTGCATCAAATCAAGAAAGGAATCATGACGACATGTAATAAACAAGATCCTGCATCAACATCAATCAAGGATCTATGCAGCGCAATACATAAAGAAGAAGTACATGAATAAATCATATACCTCATAACAAAGGGGCCATCTGAAGCTGGATATTCATATCCTTAGCAAGACCATCCACCATGGGCCATCTAAAGATGTCTATGAAGAAGTGGATGTTCATATCTTTAGAAAAACAATCCACATTGAATAGTTGTTCACATTGTAGATGTGCAAGCACAACTCGATACCAATTTGGACTTCGGCTCCCCATGCATCGATAGATTTCTGGGTTATCATAATCTAGGCATCTGAAATAGTTGTTTTCAAAGCGCTGAATATTACTCGACCATCATTATAACAACATCGATTTGAAGAAGAATACTGCTCTATACTATGTTGTTGCAGCTCACTATTCAGACATCTCTAGCTAATCAAGAAGAGGACTACTCAGGCTTTGTAGCACTCTAGCTACAACTCTTCAGCTCTGCCTGGCCCTCTGGTTCTTGCCTTGTCTTCTCATGCCACCTTGATCACGCTCTGTGGCTCTCTGTGGCCCTGTGGCACTCTATTTTTCAAGATCTCTGGCATCCTCATTGGCTCTCTAGCATTCAGGCTCTCAGGCCCTCCCATCGTCTCTCTGCATTCATGCTCTCACAAGCTCTCCAGTATTCAATATTCAGCCTTCAGGCCCATCGACCTCTCTGCAATTTCGTGTTTTATAACACGTTTTAACAAGGCTGCTTAAAAATCGGGGTCTGTTGGTTTAGAATAGAAGTCGTTTGAACAGAAGGTTAGGCCGATGCAACAGAACCACAAAAATGCCTTTTTATGTTAAAACAGACAAATACACAGAAAACTGTGAAAAACCCAAAAAAAGCTATAAAGCTAGATTTCAAAATATATTAAATCGGGTCCATAAACCCATTGGGTCCGTGCTGATCACAATCGCATATCGCTATTGTTGTGGCCTGGGGCTCTGCCTTTGGCATCCGCTGATGCCGATCGCCGATCGACCGATTGTTCTGATCGCTGATATTGGCAATCGCTAATCACAAATCGTAGGTTCTAATGGCCTGATATTGCAATGAGCATTCCCCCGACTCCGATTAATCAGAGATCATTGATCAGGGGTTCCAAATTTCCACCTTAAGTCTACCCCTTTGGACTCCTTCTGATGCAATTTGCCTTATAAAGGCTTAAAGCCTATTTTTATGAGAAAAGCCTCATTTTTAAAAGGAACTAAGGAAAACACTTTTCGCAATAACTACGTCATTCGCATTCGGATTGATGAACTATTTGCACCTCCACAATCAGGACAACGAGATCTACACTTCGATCCTAGTTCGACATCATTCTAATCAATTTCATTTTTTGGCATTCATGAGCCATCTTTGTCCTGTGTGTCTCTATGGAGCCACCTGGATCATTCGACTATCAACAAATTTTGATCCTGAGATCCATTTATGGACTTCCACATATTGTTGGAAATATTTTTAAAATCAATTTCTAGTGGAGAAGGTCTGATGCAGTCCTTGAGCCAATTTTCTACCTGAAACATGGTTGCAAACTCTCTTCCTAGAATCTTCCTCAATGCTAGTCCAGTTTACATCAATGCCAACATACAAAGTGCCACCTTTAAACCCCAAAATGCCTTTTCGAATCCTTCGACCTTTAAACCCCTATGGTATTTTTACATAAATTGTCACATATGAACTTCTATGGAAAGGGTACAACAATCATCCTTGATTATGCGATTCAGTTTTTAAAAAAAAAAAATCAAGTGGTGTTTATGATGAAGATATTCTCACAAGGTTGTTTACCCTTACATTGGATGGTTGTGCTAAGCAATGGTGTTATTCATTACCTACTATTTCTATCTCTTCCTTTAGGAAATTGGTGAACAAGCTTCGTCATGTTTTCAACAAGTATGAATATTAATATGTTCTTAATGAAATAAATCAGCTTAGAATGGAATCAAATGAATCTCTCAAACATTTTGTTGGTTGCTTCCTTCATATTTGCTATGAATTTCTAGATGAGGATGTGGACTTGAAATTTTTGTATGAAACATTTTGCTTCTTAGCTGAGACTTCAAGAAAATATTTTGAATCAGATTCATCATGCACTCCCATTCATAAGCAATTTCAACATCTTGAAGAATAATTTCATATTCAATTTGTTCCTCTTCTCTCTCCTTTTGATGTTCTGTATGTCGAGCCTATGTTGATGAATAGGTCAAAAGATCAATTTTTCGATGAGGAATTAACTTTTCTTTCACATCTTTCCTTAGATGATGTTTTTCCTGATATTTTTAATCAATCATCTTCCAATCTTAATAAATTCATTGTCGATCTTGCACCCATTAATCAAGTTCAATCCTTCAACAACCATGATCCCAATCATTTCCTTTCTTCTAAATTGTATGGTGATGATTGGTCAAGTTCTATGGATGAATTTATGTTCCCATGAGAATATTTATATTTACCAAAGTTTCAAATGGATTCTGATGTGATTATTGAACCTTTCCTTTTAGGTATATTTCCTTTTGATAAAGAAGACGACATGCTTATTATTGAGGATTTTTTTCATAATCTCGAAAACATATCTAATGAACCTTAATTATCTTATAAATATTATGATTTCAATGATGATTATCGTTTAGACAAGTAGCTCACCATGATCTCTCGGTATAACTTTCAATCTTTCCATAGATTAATGTAAATTCGAATGAATAGGACACTTCAGACTACGTTAATGGTTATGTTAAGTTCCTGTCACCAAGATGATATTTTTTATTTCTGTTAGTTGAATATTTTCTTGTAAAATATCATGATTAGTGTCATCTCATGGTATGTGGATTCTCTCTTAAGGGATTCTCATTTTTTACATGTTCAAATTTTAAACCCTCATGGTAGAAAGTTTAATCAAATTTTTGAATTTCAATTAGTGCAGCCCTCTTTATGAAAATATCTGATTTGTGATGTGGAAAAAAATAATGATCTCAATTATTATCCAATCCTTCAATTTGACATCTCTTCTACATCATCCATTGAAAATTTCAATTCGCATGACAACACAGTTTGTGATCAATTTCTCGATCTTGCTTATAATATGGATTTGTCTTTAGCCAATATTTCTTGTCAATATTTTCCTAATGGTTGTTTCCATGATCCTATGCTCATTCACTTGAATAGACATATTGATCTAGACCCATGTCTCATGGCTTGATCCTTGATGAATTCATTCGAGTCTTGTATGGTTGTGAAGCTAGAAAATGTTTTTGTTGTGTAGTTTTTCATTTGATAAAGAAGTTAAGTGTCTCACATTATTTTTCTTTCACTTTTTTCTTTTACCTGTTATTGTATATGTTTTGGTTGTTTATCTTTTTTCACTTCATTATGTCCTACATTGACCTTACACATGCACACCTTTGAGATAAAAGTGAGTAGCAAATTATATAGTTGCATTAGCAATTCCATTTCACTAAACCCAACCCTGTAACTATTAGTTTAGGGTAGTATATGTTGCATTTATTTATATGCATTGCATCTCGCTTTTTTCATTTTCAATTTTGTCCACACTTTGTCTTTTCGGTTCTATTGCTTCTCACATAAGAGCTAGTTTTGATATTCAAGATGATGTGGCTAATATTTTGCGAAAGGCAAATGGTGGTAACATATAACCCTTGGCTGATTTATTACCCTCTTCTTTTATTTCGCTTAAATATTTAAAGACAATGATTTTTGGATGGAAAATATGATCCTTCAATTCGGAAACCGTAAGAAGAACCATGATGCATGTATCTATTTAGGATTCTTGTTCCCTCACTTGGTTTTTTTATTAATTTTTTTTCCCTTATCTATTTGGGTAGAGAAAGATAAGGGGAAAATATTTAGTGGGCTAACTATTAGAGGTCTATAAACTTGTCTCTGAAGGAGAAACCTCTTCTACTCTCAATAAGTTGGGATCCTTCTTGTACCCCAATTTGAAAAATAATGAGTTCATAAGAAAAGCTATATGAAAATAAAAATAAAAGGTGAAAGAAGAGAAAGGTTTCCTACACAACGAGGTGAAGCAAGCGACTTCATCGAGGTATTTTCCAAGCTCACTGGCAACAAGGTAATGCTTTTGTTCCTTAAGTGACTCCATAGGGGTATGTTATGGCCACCAACAACCCCCCTCCTTCTTTAGTATTAGCAATAACACTAAACAAGTGGGGACCCTTAGTAAAAAATTTAATTTTTTTTATATTATACTCCTTAAAAATACATCGCACGGAGAAGAGTAAAACATTTCTTTATGAGCACAATAAAAAACTGCGAAGAAGCGATGCGAAATTCATTGCATCGCATACATTAAGAAGCGCCCATAAATGAAGATCTTTAGAAATCTCCGATGGCCGATATGCGACATCGCATATCGCAACATCGCATAAACAACACACAATAACTTAACAAATTGCAATGATCTACGATCTGCGATCTTGCGATAAACGCGATGCTACGATCTTGTGACAACGCGATAACACGATTCTATGATAAACTAATCAGGAAACTCTGCGATGACACATCTTGATAATGCGATTTGCAATGCTACGATGCGAGTCGTAGAAATCACCCATCACAAATTTTCCTTGGCTCAGCATTCAAGAAAAGTTGTCCCTAAACCAAAGATTGGGCGCGCGCCTTAAAGGAAATTAATGAATGTACGTCGAAGTATTCATGAAGGACAGTTTTGTGTTTTTCGAAGAGTCAGTTCACTATGGGTGTCATGATTTTATACATTCGTAGAGCTTAGAGCTTTCGTGTCAAAATTTATTATCATTACTCTTTTCCTTTGCGTGAACTGCAGGAATGAAAAACAGGAAACAACATGAAGCAATGTGCAGGAAACATCTAAGGAAAAAGGGAAAGCGTCAATGCTCGGAGAACAGAGAAGAGATGTCCTCATAAACGGATACCGCATGCAACAGAAACGCAGATTTCAGAGTATTACTAAACAGATGCTGATATCAATAGGCGATTCGACACTCAAGGTCAAAAGCTCACAAAAGCAGCATGTTTACAAAATTCTGAAGCTTATGCCTAGTAAAGGAAAAAGCGTTAAAGGCGGAAAACACACCAGAAAGGCCCGGATCAAAGAACGGAGGCAGTTTTCGATGCACAATTAGCGCTAGGTGCTTATCGCACAACGCAAAGAAAATTGTTCAGAAAGCAAAGTCCCTAACTTGCTCAGTCATCCACGAGTCTGAAAACTGAGATAGCAAAAGCAGAAGCAATTTGAGAGAAATTTGGGTTGTAACCAAGTATATATGCAGTAAATTCACCCAGCCAGAGGATGATTCCCAAAAATATCTTCTAGTTTACTAAAAAAGTGGTGGCAACGCTTGCCATTTCTATTTGTGTAGCTCAAGAAAAAGCAGAAAACAACCAGCAGACTCTTCCCAGGCAAATGTTGAATGCTCGCAACATTAAGGAGCAAATGCAGAAATAGTTAGGAATTAGATTCAATTTTTAGAAATAAGTTTGCTTAGATAAAGGGCGGTCATTTAAAACGTATCCTAAATTTATGTAATTAAGTTATTTAGTTAGCAGTATTTAAACCCTTCTCATTCATTTAGAGAAGGGTCTAGAAATTTGTGAAAAACTTGTCCTCAGAACATGCACTTTTGCACCCTGGTCCCTCAGAGGAGGTTTTGGTGAATGAATGGATCAAGGTTTATTGATGTTTGCATTTGATATCTGCTACTGATGTTGCACTTCTGTACTCTTGGTAGATATTAGAACAAGGAGAGATAAATCATTGTTGCTTGAAGCTTATGAGTAGGACCAGTCATAAATGGTACTTTTATCTCTTGACCATTTCTGCTTATATTCTTAAAGTGATATACAATTTTTAGTTGTTTATATGTTATTGCATGAATGTTTGAGTTACCATTTGGCACTTTTGTACAGTGGAGTCATTTATTTATGTTTGATATATGAATAAATTATTATGCGATATGCTGTTCACAACTGTTTTGCCTAACTTTTTATAGTGGTTCATCTTAATTGATTTCCGTTCTTATGATAGCTGAATGATCTTTATTACCAGTTATTATTTGAAATCTCTTTAGATCGCATAATAGAAGAAATACATCCCGGGTTAGCATAGATTAGATGTGTTGTTTTCATTAGATTACAATATCATAGAATTAGATTAAAGTAGCTTAGATTAGAACTCTTAGATCAGCATCATCCAACTCTACACACACACACACCCTTAGATTGGGAAACTGGTCCCATTATCCCCAATCGGACCTGCTATACCAAATGGATAAGGAGCTTCCAACCAAGGTCCGGACCGGGCGGGTATCCCCCTTGTTGTCGACCCGATTTTCGGGGCTTCAACATATTTGGCGCTAGAAGGAGGGCCTGAACTATGAATGGCACCTAAATCAAAATCTAAATACCATTCTGAGAGTAAATCACCCTCATCATCTCCCCTGACTTCTCTAGTATATTTAAATCTAGAGTCAGAAGTCGCTCGAGTATCAATCGCTGCTACACACCCTGATATTTCAGACCAATCTACCATTAAACCTCCTCGAGTTGAATCTCGGATTCATAAACTTCAGGTATTTTCCATTTCTCCTCAGAGGTCTCATAAATCTCAAAGCAGTGTGACTTCGCAGGACAATCCTGCTCATCCCCTAACCAGGTTAAAGAGTGAAAAATTTGGCATCCAGCCAACTGAGTTGCCATTTCCCACCAGGAAAAGAGTGATGAAATCACCACAAGAGTCTGACAGTGAGACTCTTTCGTCTACATTGCCCATTTCAACTACCTCACCGTGAAGTCAACCATCCACACCTCCATTCCAAACCATCATCCATCCGTCTACCGGAACTCCCACAACCCCTCTTCAATCCTCTACAATCATAGTATCCTCATCTTCCCAGCCACAGAGATCATCTTCTGCACTTTTCTCTACTAGCAGCTCAATGATGGCCCAGTCTCCATGGAACAACCCTGGGGCAGTTTTAATGCCTGCGCCCTTGAGTCAAATACCGGCCCATCCTGAGAAATGGCTTCCCAAATTCAATCCAGAAGTAGGCATGCTAGCAGAAGAACACATAAACAATTTCATGCTTTCTATCAATCTCAACGGAGTTACTAACGAAGATGTTGTTGTTCGGCTTTTTCCCTATACACTGCAAGGAATAGTCGGGTCATGGTATTTCTCATTACCCTCTGGGTCTATCACAAGTTGGAATATCTTCCAGAATCAATTTCTTATCAAGTTTGGTGATGACAGATCAATGACAACATTAATCAATGACCTATCCAATCTTAAGGCCCAAGCTAAAGAATGTATCAAAGATTTCGATTTACGATTCAATAAAATTCTCAACAAAATTCCCACTACTTCCCAACCCAACGAAGAAGTACAATGTGAATGGTATATTACTGCTTTACCATCAAAGATAGCAATCTTCGTGGATAGAGTAAATAAAACAACCTTAGTTGAAAACATGACAGAGGCGATAGCAGTAGAGAAACGCATAATAGCCCTAGAAAAGAGATCCGCGATAGAGGAACGCAAGTCTAAAAAAGTCACCTTCAAGGAAGACTCCAAGAAGAAACAAACAAAAGACCCTTTTGATTTGGAAGGATTTCATAAAGTATTAAAGACCATGTCTAATGAGATGGTTGACATAAAAAAAACAAGTAGTAGAAACTTCTTTAAAAAAGCCCTACAGAGCTTTTAAAAGAGGTCCTTCAATGGATGCAAAACCACCCAATGCCATCTCCAATGCTGAAACTGAGGAAGAGGAAGAAGAAGAAAGTGCCACTGAATGACAGACCGATGACGATGAAGTTGTGGAATTACAAGGAATGTGGGATTTCATCCTCCCACAAGAATAAGATCAAGAAGTATTTCTAGTTAGCACACGAAGCAAAAATCAGCTTGATCCTCCCCAAATTACCCCTAAGTAGAAGAGCGCAAGCCCTACAAAAAAAGATAAAGTCGCAACAAAGAAAACAACCACTAAAGTGACTCAATCTAGCCCAGTCCAACCAGATCAAACAACTCCATCAAAAACACTGATAGTGTCAGATGAAATGGAGTACAATATTATTGATGACATGAAAAAGACTAGGGCTAATATTACCCTTTATGAATTGAGCAAATTGAAGCATCAACAGAAGATAATGATGAAATAATTACATGCCGTGCCTATTGTACCTTTGCCTACCGCTGTACTCTCTCAAGCTTCCCACAACATGGGAAGACCTCCAACTAATGCAATCAATAAGATTGATCCAAATGATATCGCCTTGATTGGAGGAAGATCAAGATCTCACACTCCCCCGTTTCTTCTAACTTATGAAATTTTCAATAAAAATGTGCACAATTGTTTGGTAGATTCCGGTGCTTCATCGAATATTTTACCCAGATCAATATGTGCTAAGTTAAATGTTCAACCACAAAAATCCGCAGTGCGCATAGTTCAGCTTGATCGATCTCAAGTTGAAGTGATTGGTGAAATTAATCAAGTAACCATAAGATTGTCATCTAACCCGAAGGTATGTCAGGTTATTGACATTCTAGTGGCTGATATCCCAGAATTCTATGGCTTAATTCTTAGCAGGGATTGGTCCGAAAAACTCCATGGATACTTTGCATACGATTGGTCGCACATGTGGTTACCTGTTGTGGCCAGCAACAACCCCCCCTTTTTCATTCAAGTGTTGTCCAAAATACTAAATGAATGGGGACCCTTAGTTAAAATTTAGGAAAAGCAAGAGTTTCCTTTCTTCAAAGTAAGGTTACCATCGTAAGCTTAGGAAGATCTTTTGAATACTTTAAGACCTAAGTTTATGATGAGAAAAATCTTTAAAAAAATTGCATCACAAAATAATAGATAAGCACCTCCATTTTGGTATAGTCCTGATATGTGCAAGATTCTCGTACTAAGAAATATATCGCATCGCAATAAGGTAATGCCAATGAGAAAGACTCCAAGATTTTCCAATTTGCGATAACCTCGATCACAAGATCGCATATCGCAGGGAATGGGCTAACAAAATATGGCAAGCATAAAAATTCTGCGATCTGCAATGTTGCGATATCGTGATAAATCGATGGTTGCGATATTAAGCCAAATCAACTTTGCGATGTTATATTTGTGAGTCGGTGCGAGAGCGCGATAGTACGATAATGCGATGTCGCGATCTGTGACGATTGCGAACCAAATCACAAAATCACTCCATCACGAATCTTTCAGGTACGCTATTCAAGAAAAGCCACTTACCATAATCTGACTCAAGATCATGCTCTTTTAATGATAATAAAGGAATTAGTTGTCATTTATTAAATGTAGACGCGTGCTTTTGCAAAGCATTACTTCACGTAAGGTGGCATATTTGATATATCTACTGCATTTAAGACTCTCCCATCACCTTTCTTGATCATTCATTTCCATTTTGCTTGTGAGCTGTAGGAACAAAGAACGAAAGACGATACCAAGCCATACATAGGAAGAAATGGGAAAGAAAAATAAGGCTCAGGGCTCTGAGGTGAAAGAAATGGCACGTTTATATACAGACATAGCTTGTAGTAGAGACGCAGGGATATCGACGTGGGAAAGCATGTACAAACTTCTTGAAGAAGAAAACCCCAGGATAATGAAGGTTACCGCTGTCGCAGACTCACAGGGCTCTTCCGAGCATCCTTAGAAGAACTAGCGTGCTCATTCCTTCATCGGATAGCAGCAAGGCCTAAAATTATCCCATATACGGATATGATCAAGTGGATACTTGACAATGCAAAAATGAACGGCAGACAGTTCAAGATTCAAGGACATGGGCTCATCGGGTCATTCGTTGCACAAGACATAAAGCTCATGTATCATCTTCCTGAAATGCAGGCGACTTACAATGCACAATTCATTAAAAAATTTGTGGCGGTGAACCCAAACCTATCAAAGACCACCAAAGATTGGTCCAGAAAAGAGGAACCACTCAAGAAAGATAAAAATGGTATGTACATCACTGGTTCCCTCACCTCTCCGTATTGTTTTGCTGCTGCCATGCTTTGTAGATTATTTGGGATGCCATATATCAATAAGTTTTCGTCTGAATGGTTACCATTGATCGATGCTGCCACAAATGCCGTTATTATAGATTGGGCCAAGATCTTTTCTGATAACCTATTCACGGCTATTATCAATTACCGGTCTAAAAGATCCATGTCTCAAAGGATCTATCCTCCTTTTTACCTATCCGCATATGTTATGGATTCTATTTGTTATGTGTCTTAATTTCCCGCTATGGATTGGAAATGGACAGCTCAGGACCCATTACCCATCCATGTTTATCATAAGATATTATGGGATTCTCAGTTCATTCCATGTTTCTACCAGATTTGTCACAGACTTATCTTACCCACGTATAGAATGATGTATGATAAAGAACCCCCGAGGTGCTCACCTGAGGCACAGATAGATATCATCCCCATCGCAAGATGGTTCTGAGAAGAATGGTTCACCTATATTAGAGTATTTGGAAGCACCGTCCCCCCTCATGTCCTGCCTTTGTATATTCCTAAAAAACTTCTGGCTCGAGAAATTGTATACCAAACCTGTTCAGAAGGCGGCCTAACTAAAGACCTAAAAGACAAAAAGAAGGTCATATGGCCTCAGTTTCCTATAGCTTGTGGGGCCTTTTCATTGTTCGATGTAGGTCACGCGTTCACCGCAGTAGAGAATATGACGTGTCTACAATTATTTAAATTCCCGGCAAGGCCATTTGACCCAAATGAGGTTGCCCAGGATTTCACAACGACAGTCAAGATAAAAGTGTTCGTTGGAAAGAAGGATCTATTTGATGATTTATTTCAGAGTAAAAGCTCACTCCAGGAAATTTTGCGGGAAGCTCAATCGCGATTGTCTCCAGATGACCTCCAAAGATTCATGGTATACAAGGAAAGAATACTAGCCAGTGTTCCTCTAGAAAGGCTGCATCTACCTGCCAGAGAACCTACTCCAAGCATTAGCCTTAGTGGGAATTGAAGCGCTTCCGGATCTAAATCTAAGACTGGACAAGAGAGGCCTGAGCATTCTAAAAGATCTGAAAACAACCAAGATAGAGGCGAAGAGTCAGCTAAGGACACCGCTCAGTCAATGGAATTTCCACAGTAGCAAGTTATCGCCTCCTCGTCAAGAGATGTCCCCCCTCTCATCATTGAAGCACCACCCATCACAACAAAATTAGATAAAGAATGGGAAACCTTCAACGAACTGATCAATCTTGAAGGACAGGCCCCAAAAACACATGTGAGCAATACACAGGTAGCACAAGAAGTGGGCCCAGCATTGCTCTTCAACGAGTGGGACGATCAAATCAAGGAGGCAGAACAAGCAGAATGGAAGCAGAAGGTTGAAGAAAAGGGAGAAGCGGTCCAAGCACTAAACAGGTTAAATTGGGGGTGTTACTAGGCATACTTGGTGAAGCCGCATAGTCAGTGGATGACTGTGAAATGTATCATAAATGCGGCTGAAAAAGTGGTGCCAGCTCTCATAGATTCTGTTTTCTCAGCCCAGCTCAAAGCAGAAGTCAGCCAGCCAACTCTCCTCAAACCAATGGTGAATGCATGCAGCTTTAAAGATTAGATTTAGAAGTAGCTTAATTTAGAATTTTGTTTTTTCTTAAAAATTAGATTAGAAAAAGGATGGTCATTTGAAAACCGCATCCTAAACTTTGTAAATAAACTATTATTAGAATTAGGAAGTAGTATTTAAACCCTTCTCATGCATTTAGAGAAGGGTCCAGAAATTTGTCAAAAACTTGTCCTCAGAACATGCACTTCTGCACCCTCAGAGGAGGTTTTGATGAATGAATGGATCAAGGTTTATTAATGTTTGCATTTGATATCTGCTACTGATGTTGCACTTCTGTACTCTTGGTAGATATTAGAACAAGTAGAGATAAATCATTGTTGCTTGAAGCTTATGAGTAGGACCAGTCATAAATGGTACTTTTATCTCTTGATCATTTCTGCTTATATTCTTAAAGTGATATACAGTTTTTAGTTGTTTATATGTTATTGCATGAATGTTTGAGTTACCATTTGGCACTTTCGTACAGTGGAGTCATTTATTTATGTTTGATATATGAATAACTTATTATGTGATACGTTGTTCACAACTGTTTTGCCTAACTTTTTATGCAAAGTGGTTCATCTTAATTGATTTCCATTCTTATGATAGTTGAATGATCTTTATTACCAGTTATTATTTGAAATCTCTTTAGATCGCATAATAGAAGAAATACACCCTGGGTTAGCATAGATTAGATGTGCTTTTTTCATTAGATTACAATAGCATAGAATTAGATTAAAGTAGGTTAGATTAGAACTCTTAGATCAACATCATCCAACTCTGCACACACACACACACCCTTAGATTGGGAAACTGGTCCCATTATCCCCAGTCAGACCCACTACACCAAACAGATAAGGAGCTGCCAACCAAGGTCTGGACTGGGTGGGTATCCCCCTTGTTGTCGACTCGATTTTCGGGGCTTCAACACATTTGGCGCTAGAAGGAGGGCCTGAAGCATAGTGTCTGATTGGAATGGTTTGAAAGCGTAACATTTGAATTAGGATCGCTGCTCACAAACTTCCCATTTGGAGTTGCATCCATGTTTGTGCCTCTTCCAACACTCCACCTGAAGTAGTGAGACTCTTGTCTCAGGTAAAATTCAATGGTAAGAATAATTCTTCTGCCTTTAATCATGCCCTTCAATTTATTCAAAGTGTTTCAAGTTCAAACGTTCAAAGAATTGATGAAGGCATTTTATGCAGAAATTTTACTCTCACATTCACGGCGGAAGCTAGAAAATGGTGTAGAACCCTCCCAGTTGCCTCAATTCATAGCTAGGACCAATTTGTCAAGGCTTTCATTTGTAAATTTGATTTCTATGATTATGATCAGGTATATGATGAAATTGAGTATCTACGAAAAGAAGATGAATCTGTTAGAGATTTTAATATGCGATCTCATCTTGATTGTCTAAAATGTGATCTTGAAAATGAGCTCATGAATGAAGAATCTTCAGATTATGCTAAGCATTCCCTACCTCCTACGTTTGATCCATCAGAAATTAGTCCAAGTCTTGTTTTATTTACTTCTAATAGGAATGAAAAGTCCAAGTTGAATGTGCGAATCACTCATGATGAAGAAACTTCCCAAAGCTTAGGAAACATGCCTGCTCTAATGCAAGAAGACAAAAGCGAGAACGTTGAAAGAAAGCCTGCCTTGGAACCAGAAAGCAACTTGGAGACAAGGTTAGATAATATCATCGCAAGTCAACAAATGCAGATGCCAAGGTTAGAACAACAAATTAATTCTCTTTCGGAAAATACAAACATGCAAAGGTATGATCTAAAGCCCGATGTCTACAATGAATGTGATGAACAAGAATTTTTTCACGATGATATTTTCAAATGCATTGTTTCGGAATCACATTTTTCTCTTTATCCTGATGTATTTAGTGATGATAATTTTTTCCCCCTCAGTATTAATGATATCTAAAAAAGTACAGAGGATTATTCAAATGAATCACCATTAGGTTTTCAAGATAAAGAGGTAGCTATAGAACATCCTTTGGTCATTTACAAACAAGAACGACTTGACCTTCCTTTTCTGAAGATATTGGATGAAAAAGAAAAATATAGAGAAACCTGTAAAATCATTTATGATAGCTGCTATGATGATGATGATGATGTTCATTTATCTCAAGTAACTCAACAGAGCTCAGATAATGAGAGATATTCTAATTCGAGAATCATATCAGTCGATCCTCATTCCAGAGTGACAGATCATTTGCATGATTTTACTATCCAAAACAATATCCTGAACTATGATTCGTATCATGAGCAAACCCCCATGCCTGTTCCCAATCATAACTTGTTTTCTTATTCACAAGACGTAATTCGAAATTACTTGGATCCCATAATTCTGGCCAGTTCTTGTGAAAAAGAAGACATTTCGAGTCAATCCCAGTTGTGTTGTAACATTAGTTGTACAGATAATCATTGCATTCTTTTTCGCTCGCACTTATTTTGTATAAAATCGGATTGTATTTTAAATTTGCAGACTTTTGATAGATTACTATGGTATATTGAGCACCTTATCAAAGAACATTCGAAAGATGTATTACCATTTTGGAAAACTAAATTGTGTCAAGGAAATACAAAACTTTTTCAATTCCACGATCAATCAATATCAGCCTTTCAGAAGAAACTTCTATGTCATCCAAATCGTCATCAACGAAAGAAAGTATTTTTGGAAACTTGCCAACAATTCACGTTAATTGATAAATCTCTTTCCAAAAATTTCCATCTATTCTTCATTGATTTATTTAGTGATTTATATGTGGAAACTTTCCTTTTACGAGAAATTGCTAAAAGCTTGACTTTAACGCATAGTAGATTACAGGCCATTAAAACTAAAAAATCATATTCGCAACCTGGCTTGTCATCTTTCCTATTACATGATCACCAATCCATAACAGAAATTCATCCTGATTTTTATGATCCAATAGGTATCCAATTGGACAGAAGATTTCATAAGAAAGAAATTTCAGGCGGAATTCCGACTGAAGTTACACTTTCTAATCCTACATTCAATATTCACAGTCCAAGAAAAGTTTTATTCTTAACACTGATGTTTAAAAGGTACATACGTGTAGGAATAAAAATGAAAAGATGGTTCCATTGGAAATATCATTTTACCTAGTTAATTTTTCTGTGTATAGTTAGAATAGGAGTAGGGGTAGTTTAGCTAGGTTATTAGGTGGATAATTTAGTTTTTAAATATTGGTAGGCAAAATAAGAGAAGAAATTATCCCTATCATGTACATAATCCAAGGGAATAGTTACCTCTCATTTCTTTAAATATTTTCCTCCCTAATAAAATTTGCTTGTGGTTAACAGCATTTGACATTTACTAAAGACACCATTTCTCTATCAGATTTTGAACTTCTGCTTGTATAAATAGCAAATCTTTTGGAAACTTGATCTTTATTATTAATAGATATAGTTAAAAACTTTAAACCAGATATGATACTAGTTTCAACTTCAAAAAATTTGACGAAAGCAATCTTAGTGAAGAAATTGTTTTATATCAGTACAATGGAAGGTATCAATAACAAAATGAGGATTCCCTGTAGAACAGCCATGTCCAAAAAACTCTATTATTGTCGTCCAAGGCTTTCTTAAGGAAAAAATGACTTCCTCCCTGCTAAAGAAAATCGCAGCATTTAGAGAAACGACCCAAGGATACACTATATATTGAAGAATAAGAGGTCTCATCACGAGCCGGCTTATCATGATCACAAATATTATAGCTTTGCTAACTTTGCCAAACAGTGTCCATCAAAACAGGGCAATGACTCAAGATTGTTGAAATCAAAAGACAAGGGGTCTCATCACGAGCCAGCTTGTTCAGCAAAAGTGTAAATCAAGTGAATGATTGTGTCATAATTTGGCTACCAAACCAAGACATTGTTCTTTAAGAATAAAAAAGGAAAAAGTGTCAATATGGGTTTTTCTTTGAAAGTTGTAGATCACCTTAAGCAGGATAAAGGATCATTACTGGGTAATAGGTAACCCTGTCGAGGCTATGAACGCCTGCTGGCAGCAGAGGCTCTACCTACGACAAATGAGCATATTTAAAAAACTGGTACACAGGGAAGACCTTATTTTATCTTTACAAGACCAAGTAATGGCTTATGTAAATGCAAGGACAAGCTGAGGAAGCAAATGATTAAAATAAAAAGAGGTTGGAACAAAATGTCATTGACAGTTTAGGGTATAATGCGCTTTATCTTTTTATAATAAAGTTTAATTTTCTAAAAAATTTGTTTTGGAAATAGTTCAATAGAAAATCAGAGATAACTGGCTCTCCCAAGTGAATCACCAATTGTTGTGGCCAGCAACAACCCCCCCCCCCTTTTTCATTTAAGTGTTGTCCAAAATACTAAATAAATGGGGACCCTTAGTTAAAATTTAGGAAAAGCAAGAGTTTCCTTTCTTCAAAGTAAGGTTACCATCGTAAGCTTAGGAAGATATTTTGAATACTTTAAGACCTAAGTTTATGATAAGAAAAATATTTTAAAAAGTCGCATCATAAAATAATAGATAAGCACCTCCATTTTCGTATAATCCTGGTATGTGTAAGATTCTCGTACTAAGCAATATATCGCATCACAATAAGGTAATGCCAATGAGAAAGACTCCAAGATTTTCCGATTTGCGATAACCCCGATCGCAAGATCGCATATCGCAGGGAATGGGCTAACAAAATATGGCAAGCATAAAACTTCTGTGATCTGCGATGTTGTGATATTGCGAAAAAGTGATGGTTGCGATATTAAGCCAAATCAACTTTGCGATGTTCTATTTGTGAGTCGGTGTGACAGCGTGATAGTACGATAATGCGATGTCGTGATCTACGACGATTGCGAACCAAATCACAAAATCACTCCATCACAAATCTTTCGGGCACGCTATTCAAGAAAAGTCACTTACCATAATCTGACTCAAGATCATGCGCTTTTAATGATAATAAAGGAATTAATTGTCATCTATTAAATGTAGACGCGTGCTTTTGCAAAGCATTACTTCACGTAAGGTGGCATATTTGATATATCTGTTGCATTTAAGTCTCTCCCATCACCTTTCTTGATCAGTCATTTCCATTTCGCTTGTGAGCTACAGGAACAAGGAACGAAAGACGATACCAACCCATACGCAGGAAGAAATGGGAAAGAAAAATAAGGCTCAGGGCTCTGAGGTGAAAGAAATGTAACCTTTATATACAGACACAGCTTGTAGCAGAGATGCAGGGATATCGACGTGGGAAAGCATGTACAGACTGCTTGAAGAAGAAAACCCCAGGATAATGAAGGTCACCGTTGTCACAGACTCACAGGGTTCTTCCGAAGCATCCTTAGAAGAACTAGCGTGCTCATTCCTTCATCGGATAGCAGCAAGGCATAAAATTCTCCCATATACGGATACGATCAAGTGGATACTTGACAATGCAAAAAAGAACGATAGACAGTTCAAGATTCAAGGACATGGGCTCATCGGGTCATTCGCTGCACAAGACTTAAAGCTCATGTATCATCTTCCTGAACCGCAGGCGACTTACAATGCACAATTCATTAAAAAATTTGTGGCGGAGAACCCAAACCTATCAAAGACCACCAAAGATTGGTCAAGAAAAGAGGAACCGCTCAAGAAAGATAAAAACGGTATGTATAGCACTGGTTCCCTCACCTCTCGATATTGTTTTGCTGCGACCATGCTTTATAGATTATTTGGGATGCCAAATATCAATAAGTTTTCGTCTGAATGGTTACCATTGATCGATGCTGCCACAAATGCCGTTATTATAGATTGGGCCAAGATCTTTTCTGATAACCTATTCATGGCTATTATCAATTACCGGTCTAAAAGATCCATGTCTCAAAGGATGTATCCTCCTTTTTACCTATCCACATATGTTATGAATTCTATTTGTTATGTGTCTAAATTTCTCGCTATGGGTTGGAAATGGACAACTCAGGACCCATTACCCATCCATGTTTATCATAAGATATTATGGGATTCTCAGTTCATTCCAAATTTCTACCAGATTTGTCACGGACTTATCTTACCCATGTATAGAATGATGTATGATAAAGAACCCTCGAAGTGCTCACCTGAGGCACAGATAGATATCATCCCCATCGCAAGATGGTTCGGAGAAGAATGGTTCACCTATATTAGAGTATTTGGAAGAACCGTCCCCCCTCATGTCCTGCCTTTGTATATTCCTAACAAACTTCTGGCTCAAGAAATTGCATATCAAACCTGTTCAGAAGGCGGCCTAACTAAAGACCTAAAAGACAAAAAGAAGGCCATATGGCCTCAATTTCCTGTATCTTGTGGGGCCTTTTCATTGTTCAATGTACGTCACGTGTTCACCGAAGTAGAGAATATGACGTTTCTACAATTATTTAAATTCCCGGCAAGGCCATTTGACCCAAATGAGGTTTCCCAGGATTTCACAAGGACAGTCAAGATAAAAGTGTTCGTTGGAAAGAAGGATCTATTTGATGATTTATTTCAGAGTAAAAGCTCACTCCAGGAAATTTTGCGGGAAGCTTAATCGCGATTATCTCCAGATGACCTCCAAAGATTCATGGTATACAGGGAAAGAAGACTAGCCAGTGTTACTCTAGAAAAGCTGCAACTACCTGCCACAGAACCTACTCCAAGCATTAGCCTTAGTGGGAATTCAGGCGCTTCCGGATCTAAATCTAAGACTGGACAAGAGAGGCCTGAGCATTCTAAAAGATCCGAAAACAACCAAGATAGAGGCGAAGAGTCAGCTAAGGACACCGCTCAGTTAATGGAATTTCCACAGCAGCAAGTTATCGCCTCCTCGTCAAGAGATGTCCCCCCTTTCGTCATTGAAGCACCACCCATCACAACAGAATTAGATAAAGAATGGGAAACCTTCAACGAACTGATCAATCTTGAAGGACAGGCCCCAAAAACACATGTGAGCAATACACAGGTAGCACACGAAGTGGGCCCAATGTTGCTCTTCAACGAGTGGGACGATCAAATCAGGGAGGCAGAACAGGCAGAATGGAAGCAGAAGGCAGAAGAAAAGGGAGAAGCGGTCCAAGCACTGTTGGAGAGGTAAATCCCCTCTGCAGACAAAGGCGATCCCACTAGCCTGAAATGGGTCTAGCAACAATCAAACAATGCTATCATGTAGATTCATAATTGCAAATTAAAGGTGGATTACGAGAACCTACTTGGATTCCAATGCTGGTGTTGTAGAGGAGTTGACACTCCCGTTCCTTTGCTACGGCCGGTCACGATCCTCACGATCTCCGTGAATGGACACCTGCACATGCAAAGAATGACACAAATACAAGCATAAAATCCAATAGATGCAATTATATATCGGTCAGAAAAGATATAATTCAATCATCATCATAATGAACAGCAAGAATGGAACCATAATGATAGTCATCTATTATTGATAATCAACAAAGGAGTATACAACCAAAGTTTTGACGTCAAATCCTCCTTTGGCTGAGTGATCAGCTACATATGTCTTGCATAGCTTGTCGGGATCAGGAACAAGCCTCTCTCTCTCTTTGATTATGAATGCAAATAAGACTCAACAACAATCTCTCAGACTTCTGACAATATCATTCTCCCTATGCTCAAAACTAGCTTGTCAAATGCACCAGAGCAAGCTTTTATAGATGGAGGAGGAGGAAGAGATACAATGAATCCAGACATTCATGGGATAAGCATTATCCTCGAAAATCTATTGTGGATAGAGATACGATGAATCTCGACATCCATGAGATTGGCATTATCCTTGAAAAGCCACATGAGTCAAAAGGAAAAAACTCTCAGTCGTGCGTTTGTTAACAAACTTTTCCAAACTTGGTTGGCGCAGGTAAGACTCTGAGACAGAGCGCCAATGGGCGCACCCTCTTTGGAGAATTTCCCTCATTGGCGCGGGTGATACACTGTGGATACGCGCTAATGGAAAAAGGGGACTTTTTAGGGATATTCTGCAGGAGATGTCTTCAAGGCATATGAAGTCCATACTTAGGGGAACATAATTCAGGTGTTTTCAAGTTATGTCACTACTCACGGGTCCTGAAATGAGTCCTTAAAAGTGCGAGAAAGGGGTAACAGGGACAGTGACCAATGGTGACAAATTACTGTGTAACAGATGCCCCTTAAAGCATGAGGCCCGAGAGAGAGAGAGGGGTGAAATGCTTTACAAGAACACATGCAGCTGCCACCGGAGAATCTGCATAGAGAGATACAACTGATAGCTCTAGTACATGATATATGTGGTATGGGCATAGCCATCCATAACAGAGTACATAATAATATAGATCCATGGTATGGGCGCAGCCATCCGGTGAGGATCGATGAATAGACTCAGGTATGGTCGCAGCCATCCAATGAATGAGTCATGTAACAATAATCCACAAAATCACAGCCTGGATTCCAATAGAAAAAATCCAGGGTCTTGCGCTCCATCTCGACCCGAACAAAAGTACAAGTTCAAGCATGTGAATATATGAGTTGAAGTCGAACATGCATGAACATCGTCTGATTACCAGTCAATAATGAAAACTGTTAACAGACGCGAGAGGTACCACAAATAATGACAATGGCCCTCAAGGTACTATAGGTACAATCTACGACGTGTGAATCAGTGAACTGGCATCGAACACCCATAGAATTCATTCGATCGGAGGCCAATGATGAAAACCTCACGTCGAACATGAAGAACCTGCCATTGAGGCATGCAGGCTCCAAGGCACCGGAAGGGAGTCTCTAGATCAGCTTCCTGGATAATGAGCTGAATTCGACAGGAAGTGACCTTAATCGGAGGTGGGCCATAGTGTTTCCCACATCATCGACATGAGACAGAGAAAGAATGTTGTGGTGGATCAAAATTATGTGAGCTATCAGAAGGAGGTTGTTATTCTGCAGAGATCAACTTCTCTTGAACATATCGGCGGCACGACAGTGGAATTGGCAGTATTTCACATCAATGGATCAAAGGTCATGATGACGAGGCAATGAGCAGATGAGAGGTCAAACAGGATTACCCAAATCCATGGAGGCAAGTGAAAAATGAGATGAGATATCCCCACCGAGACACGAAAGCAGACAAGTGCCATGTTCAAGAGCAACATACTGTCGACACGACAATAATTATGGTTCCATTTTCCCCCACCATTTTTGGCAAGTACCCCAGTTATTTTTATTAACAAGCTTGACAGGGATAGCATATTCTTATAACGTCATCTCGACGGACTCCAATGTCATCAAATTTTAACGAGTCTGACAAAGGAAGAACTCGACATCTTTTCATGTTTAGAGAGTTTGAAAAGACAGCAGAAAAGAAAACTCCAAGGGTGTCGTTTTTCGTAAAGTTGTGTCTCTCGAGCCCGAAAAAGTATAAAACAATGCTCGAAAAAACCGCTCGACCATTACGATCGAGGAGTACTTTTCATGAGTAGTGATGACGACCTGAAAAAGTAAGAAAGCGATTGAAACCATGTCGCTTCGTAACTGTTAACGAACCTGAAACGACAAGGGTCCGACGATCTTTTCGTTTTTTTGCACGATCGGAAAAGATTTTAAAGACGACCGCCTCTTATTTACGTTTAACGAGTCAAGAGGAATAACTCGGCGATCTTTTCATGTTTAGCGAGTCAGAAAAGAGCTGAAAGATGACTCCACAGTGACTTTTTTGTGTATTTACCGAGTCCAAAAAAGTATAAAATACAACTCATTTCACCATCGAAGTTGCGTAAAAGACCTGTCGCTGCACAAGAAGCAAGCGTAAAACCCATCTTCGACCAAAAATATATTAAAATATTCAAAAAATAACTTTTTAAACCTAAATATAAGTCAAAAAGTTTATAAATATGGTGAAAATGGTAAAAAATAGAATTACTTTTACTTTTTACCTCTTTGAATAGTAGCAATGGTCTGTTTGGGGAGTGAACTTCAAATGGTGATTATAGCCAATCCGTGCAACCATTCGAGATTTCGTCGGTTCCAGGTAAGAGGCGCTTCCCTTAGCTCCATTTCCATACATTTTTTCTGTATTTTGGCTTCCTGATTGAGCCTCTGCAAGGAGGATTTCAAAATTTAGGGCCGCACCCATTGGCGCGGGTATCCGGCACGGACCCGCGCTAATGGGGTGATTTTCCTAAAGGGGTCGCGCCAACCGCGCGACCTAATTTTTTCTTTGAAATTTCCCATTGCATTTTAAATTTGTCTAGATTGTAAACTTACCAGTGTTCCAATAATGATTTATTCATCCTTGTGGGCACAGGAAAACAGTCAAAATGGTGGTGGAATGGAAAGAAAGGGAACATGATGCCGTAGATGCCTTGGATATAGAGGACGAGGGATGCATGAACACCTTAAGAGACTGTGGTCTCAAGAAATTCTTCCTCACTTCTTACCTCCGAGCTCAGCCCGAGCTATTGCAGTTCATAGTTGACGCTTGGGATGTGGATGACCAAGTATTTCACTTACAGGACCAAACATTAGAGCATGACATGTCCGATGTGTATTTCTTTACTGGGTTATCACGGAGAGGGACGAGTCCCATCTTGACCGGAGGTAGACCTTCCGGGGAGAAGATAGGTGAGGTGATGGCCGGAGTGTGTCCAGGGGCACAATTTGGGAAAAACAGTGCCAAGGTGGATATTGCCACCATTCGGGACTTGGTTCTCAAGGTGATACTATTCACCATCACTCGTGCAGCCGGGGTACAGGTGCCCCATGAGGCGAGCAAGAATCATCTGCTACTAGTGACAGAATGCCTCAGCCCCACCATTTTTGACTGGGCTACGACGGTGACCACCAATATCAAAAGGCAGCTTACAAAGTGTAAGCGGGGATGAGTGAAACAGTTTGGGTATGGTTCAATTGTGGTGTCGTTCTTCTTGGAACGATTACCCATTTTTCAGATTCAGGGAGCTATAGTGGCTGATCCATTGCCACGAGAGCCTAGAATGGCTCGCTGGGTAGCACTGATGCCCAGAAGAGGAGGGGGCCAGCAGATGTCCTGGCGGCCCCAGTTCTTTATATGGCTCCGCCGTCAGCTGATTATGGTGGAGGACTGGCCATACGTGGGGACTAATTTCACCGGAAATCCAGACCTCCCACTACTAGAGGGAGAGGAGTGGGACGAGGAGCTGGGTATGATCTCTTTGTTTTTTGATGTTTTATGTATTTTTTTTGTTTTTGTCAATACATCCATGTTCTGATGACAGTTGTATGTATATGTAGACGTTGGCCCAGAGCGACCAGCTGGCTTGTCTCCTGTAGCGCGGAGGGTCCAGCCCGCAGCTGACCCTCAAGCAAAGGGTGTCGTGGGGGAAGAGCCAGTTCAGAATCTTGAGGGACTCACTCGAGGGATTCAGGGTTACGCTAGACTAGCGGATGTGCCCTTTGCATACCAGAGGCACACAGTGGGGGTGCTGAGTCGTGTCCATCATCTGTTGAGACGATTGGTGCACGCGGTGACGTGCTATCATGAGCACCACCGCGATTAGACTTCTAGGCTTCTTTTATGCATATTTTTTGAGGCACATGTCGTCTCTGGATGTATCAGGATGAACATGTATTATTTTTTGAACTATATGATGCACGTGGTGCAAACATTGCGACACAAATATATATACATATGCCTATTTCTATGGTTTTATTATTATTGTGCTTTATATGCTTTCTTGCATGATGTTTTATCTATTACGCAAATGTCTATCTAATACATGGTTAGCCAATGCATCAGTTAATGTGTTCAATTGTCTTGGAATATGCTGATATGTGATAAAATCAAAGTTCCTTTCTAAAAATCTCACACGTAAATACAACCTTAAAATGTGATGGTCTCTGACGGAATATTGCCTGTTGAGTTGGTGGACGACAAGTTGAGAGTCTAGGTTCACTACCAATGCACGAATACTGAGATTGATTACTTCAGCAAGTAGTTTAATTACATCACAATATTCGGCGACATTGTTAGTGGTACGGCCCAAACACACACTTTGAAGATCTATCAACTCGCCATGAGGATCATAGATCACCGACGCCGTAGAGGAAAAGTTGCGAGTACTGCGGTAGGCACCATCAGCGAAACCAACATAAGGTGCATCAGACATCTGCACAAGAAGCGAAAGACACAATAAGCGGCAATCATGCCTTCAAAGCTAAAACACACACACAACACACCTACTAAAGTACGTGTATGTACAAAATAAAGTGTACAAGCATCACGCATAGTACTTTTTCAAGTACAACCTGTTTCAGGGCTTCCCGATAGGGTTCCCTTCATAGTCAATTAGCTCGTAGGCCCCTTTTTGCAAAACTTTCTTGACATAGGCTCGAGTTTTCCTGCTCCCAACTTATCGTTTGCCTGATCGTATAGTAGGACTAAATCTCCCTCAACAAAATAACGTGGATGGACAGTCTGATCGAAGTGAGTCTTGACTCGCTTCTTTTGTGTTTTGATGGCCAAAGAGGCTAGGCGATGGGTCTCATCTAGCCGTTCCAGGTAAAGAAGGTGTTCTTCTAACGGGGTAGTGTTGGGAAGTAGCTCGACAACCAATTTTAATGAAGGGATTTCGCACTCGATTGGAAGGGTAGCCTCCAGTCCATAAACTAGTTGAAATGGAGTGAAACCGGTGGCATCCTTCACGGAGGTTCAGTAGGCCCACAAGGCAGGGAACAACATCAAATGCCAGTTAGACTTATGCATGCCAACAGTACACTGAAGCATTGTAACCAAAATCTTGTTGATAGCTTCAACTTGGCCATTGGCCTGAGGGTAGTATGGAGTCGAACTATCGTGCTGTAAGTCGAGCTGGGTTGTTAGTTCCATCATCATATGATTATAGAAATGCTTCTCGTGATCAGTGACGATGGCTTGAGGGACGCTGAATCGCAAGATAACGTGGTTGAACAAGAATTGCGCCGCTGTGTGACCGTCTTCAGTTAATGTAGGCATTGCCTCGGCCCATTTAGTGAAGTAATTGACGGCAATGATAATAAACCCATGCCCCCCGGCTGACTGAGGGTTACAGGTCGTATAATCAATGCCCCATTTTGCAAAAAGGCCGACCGTGACAACAGGGTGCAATGGAGCGGGAGGCGCTCACATCTTCCGCTGGTATATCTGGCACTCATGACAAGAGCGGACAGCAAGAATGCAATCCTTAAAGATAAAGGGCCAAAAGTAGCCAGCACAGAGGATTTTTTAGGCAGTGGCATATCTGGACATGTGACCACCATAGGCACCAGAGTGGCAGTCATTCAAGACACGCTCAGCTTCCTCGAGAGTTAGACATTGGCAGAGAATAGAGTCGGCGCCAAGGCGATATAGTGTGTCCCCAATGATACGGTATGGTTGAGACTGATGACGAATCCTTCGCCGAGCGTCTTTGGACACGCCGGGGCGAAAGGAGGACGTTTGTAGATATGTGATGATATCCCTGTACCAGGGATCGAGGGTGCTAATGAGAAACAAAGTCTCATCCGGAATATGATCATCTGAGTGAGAGGGTGGGGAAGAAGATGGCAAAGAGCAAAGTAACTCAGTGAATAAAAGGGATTTCTTGGACTTGGCAGTGGTAAATTCCAAGTCGAACTCTTGGAGGATGAAAATCCACTTTGAGTACTTTCCCCCCAGCAACTGGCGTGACAAAATGTACGTCATGGGGTTGCAATCAGAAACCGCGGTGGTAGTGCACAGTAGAATATAGTGACGGAAGCGTTGGACATCACAAACGATGGCTAAAGCCAACTTCTCAACATAAGCATATCAAGTTTCCGTGTCTAAAAGGTTGTGTTCGAGATAATATACAACATGCTCAGTGTCACCATCGTCAGTTTGAACAAGAACTATGTCGATAGTGGTGTTGACGGCAGCCAAATACAGAATGTAGTCACGATGATAGTTCGGAGGGCAGAGAAATGGAGCAGAAACAAGGAGACCCTTTAGATGCTCAAAAGATTCCTGAGCGATGGTATCCCAGTGAAAAGGGACATCTCGCTTCAGCAACCGTGTGAAACCTTTAGCCACCTCGGCATAGTTTGGAACGAAACGTCTTAGAAAGTTTGCTTTACCCTGCAAGCTTTGCAATTGCTGTAAAGAAGCAGGGGGAGGAAGATTCACAATAGCCTTGAATTTAAGGGGATCTAAACGGATGCCCTCTCGGGAGATGATGAACATGAGAATTTGGCCGGATTCAATGCAGAAGACACATTTGTGAGGATTGAGTCTGATACGGCAGTGTCGGCAACGAAGAAAGATATCGCGAAGGTGAGTAGGGTGGTCTTGATGTTTAGCTAAATGAGCTGGTAGATCATCCAAGTATGGTTGTACAATGTGGCAAATGTCATGAAAAGCCTAAGACATTGCACGTTGGAAGGTAGCACCAGCATTTTTGAGACCGAAAGGGAGTTTCTTATAGGCAAAAGTGCCCCATGGACAGATAAAAGCGGTTTTGTGTTGATCAGCGGGAGCAATATTGATCTGGTTATACCCAGAAAAACCATCCGTAAAAGAGTACATTTCGCTTCCGGCACACTCATTAATAATTTGATCAATGAATGGTGTGGGGAAATTATCTTTAGGACAGGCCCGATTAATATCACGACAATTGACACAAACACGGATGGTCCCCTATTTTTTAGTCACAGGCACGATGTTGGAGACCTAATCTGTGAGTGGAATAGGGTAAATAAAACCAGCTTTAAGAAGCTTTTCCACTTCCGCCTTAATAGCTGCAGCCTTGCGGGGGTGTACCGGGCGTAAACGTTGACGAACAGGCTTAGCACCCAGGTACGTGATTATCTCATGCACCACTATGCTAGGATCAATGCCGGGCATTTCTTCGTAGGACCATGCAAAGACGTCATGAAATTCACGAAAAAGATTGGTATAGAGTCGAATCTCCTCCGGAGTACAAGTGACTCCAATGTGCAGATGTTCGACAATCCCTGGGTTCGCAGAGATGTCGATAGGTTGGGTTTGCGTGATGTTCACCATATTTCCTTCAGAGGACACTTGATAAACTTGGATAGGTGTTTGAAGGGTTTGAAATGGGAGACAAGGAGCAAACCGCTCGAGACAAGTAAGCATATCCTGATGGGCAGGGAGAAACGAGGAACGATGGTGAGAATCATGGCAAGGAGGTTCCTCGGGAGACATAGTCTCAATAATGGCTTCGTCAGAAGGGAATATTTCTTTTAAAGGGTCTGAAGAAATCTCATCTCCAAACCATGAGGATGGAGCGAACGAGTCAGGAACCTTGCTCGAAGGAGCAGGTTCAGAAGAGGGAGCCGATGCAGTAATGATTTCAACGTAGTTGAGCTCGGCAGGACTCAACGGCATCTCATCACCCCAAGATTCTACTTGATCAGTGGGAGGAAGGATCCACGGATCAGAACGAGTAGTAATCATATTGACAGAAGCGATGTTAGGAGGTGGGAGTGGAAAAACACCCATGAGGGCGGGATCTTTGAAAAGCCCGGCTCCCAGACTCTCAGATGATTTGGAGGTATGCTCCACAAAAGGGATGTTTCCTTCAGAAGAGGAAGCGAAGAATGACAGCTGGTCTACGGTAACAATCTTCCCTTGATGAGGGAAACGGATGATATGAAACAAAGATGAAGCTACAGCTTGCATCGCATATATCCAGCTACGTCCGAGAAGGAGGTTGTAGGTAAGATTAGCATCAACAACTTCAACTTCCATCTCGACCGTATTCCCTTCCAAAGAGATGGGCAAACGTTGGAGTATACCATAAGGACGAGATACTCTTCCATCAAAAGCTTCCAAGGTGGTGGGAGATTGGCTCAGCGTCGGAGAACCAATGGCTTTCCAACAGGCAACATACATGATGCAAGTTGAAGCACCTTCATCAATGACTGTACGATGAATCGTTTTGGAATTAATAATAACCTGTATGAGGAATGAGATTTGGGGAGGCAGTCTTTGCGTATGGCGTTCCAAGTCAAAATTAATCAAATCCGAGTCGGTCGGGTCTATGCCACCGATAACCGATAGCAAGGACTTCCTCTGAGAAGGGCAACTCTGGAGAACTTCTAAAGCGGACATAGCCGACGGAGTCTGAGCTAAGTCCTCAACAATATTGTAGTGTTGTGCAGCATGAGCATTTGGGTTGTAAGAAGATTTCCGGAGTACTCCTTTTGGAGGGGGTCGAATAGGCATTTCATTGCTAGGTCTCTCGATGTGGAGCGGGCCTGAACTGAACGGAGGAGCACTAGAGGGGACCTCAGGCTCTTTCCCGGAAGACGACGGATATTCTTTCGTTCGAGTACTGATGTGGACAGGTATCGTCCCAGCCATAAATACTTGGGAACCGAAGGAAGAGGGAGGTTGAGAAGGGTCAGCCACCATTTGAGTTTGTTGCGAGGGAAAGGGTTCTTTGAGCACCGCAGGAGTCCCAGGAGCGCCTTGCAACAAATGACTAACCTCAGGCCGCCTAGGGCAGTCTTTGGTATAGTGATCTTCATCACAGATAAGACAAGGATACCTGGGTTTGCGCTTGGCACCTTCTTCGGGTGGAGGCTTAGGGGAGTCCTGTTTAGGTTGATCAAGCTTATTCTTCCCTTTTCCTTTCTTCTTTCCTTTCTAGGCTTTGTCTGCCGTGGTGGACTAGATGGCATTGACCTCGTAAGTGATATTCGAAGTGGGTGTAACCTGAGAAGTGTGTTCATTCGAAGCATTTGATTTTTTCTTCCTAGGGTTCGCGGAATTTTTCTTCGAGGATGAGTTAACAGAACCAATAATACCGTCAACAGTTGGTGTTGGCGGTGCTTTGGATGTTCCTGGTCTCGAGGCATCAGGAAAATAATCATACAATGTACTAGACTTGGAATAAACCAAGTCAAGGTACTGAGCGTGCACAATAACTTGCTCTTCAGTGACACATGCTCCCATGGAAATGTCCCGAACTATTGGAGGAATGAACGAAGTCATAAACCAGTCAGTAAGAAGTTGGTTGGGAATCCAAAATTTGATCATACGTTTACGCCCTCTCCATTTATGGATATGATCAGAGATATGCGTAGATGTTGTTTGTCTTAAGGATGTCAGTAGGTGTGTACCCATTTCATATCGAATGGGCAACTGAAAATTAGTGAGAAATGCCATAGCCAACGAGTTAAAATCTTGAAAGGATCTGCGAGTGAGCTCAATATACCACTTAGCTGCAGAGCCAGTGAGAGTCCTTTGAAAAAGGCGAAGTCGAATCGAATCATCAAGCCATGAATTGGATGAACACCACAAGAGATAGGTCATGACATGAGCCTGAGGATCTTCATTAGCTTTACCATGAATTTGGGACAATCACCGGGAATTTTCGTCAGAATCAGAGGCCAATACAGATTATGGAGAATGGGATCATTGGTCAGTTTGGACACATCCGGTAATGCTAAGGTTGCTAAGAAAGGTAACTGAGGATTGAAGGATATCTGGGGCTGCTGGTAGGATGGAGCACCAGGGTACCAACCCACTGGTGGTTGCCCCCATGGGCTTTGTCCGGATGGAGTTGGCCCCATAGGGTTTTGTCTGTAGGGATTTTGGTTCTACCCCCCAGCGTTCCATGGATTACCAAACTGACCTGCAGGAGCACCATACAGTTGTGGATAATTCTGATAAGGATTTGTATACAGTTGTTGATAATTTTGATATGGGGCAAACGAAGGTTTCCCTTGGGGTTGCTGGTAACCATAAGGTGGCTGGACTCCAAACTGAGTTTGAGAAATGTCTGAGTTTGATAGACTGGTTGGGATTGAATTCCAACTTGCAATTGAAGACCAGATGCGGTCTGGGGTCCAGCCTGGGGCATAAAACTGGGTTGTGCAGTGCGAGAAGGATGTCCTGTAGGTTGGGCTATTTGGCCGGAAGGATAACCTAGTTGATATTGAGGTTGGCCCACCTGCCCAGAAGGTTGCATTTGCTGGGGGTGGAGTTGTTGTTTTACAACTAAGGGTTGTCCTGACGGACCAGATGGCCGAGTGGGCTGGGCAGTTGGTTGCCCTGATTGGATCTGAGGCTGGCCGACTTGCCCAGGTGTTTGGCTATACTCGATGGTGGGTTGACCATACGGTTGACCAACTTGTCCAGATGTTGGACCATACTGGACACTAGGTTGGTTTTTTTGAACATTCCATTAACCAATTTTTCCAGTAGGATAACCTTGCTGGATACTAGGTTGGGCTTGTTGAACGAAAGATTGACCTGAGTTACCAAAAGGTTGAGCATAAGAGGTGAAAGATGGACCACCAGAGGCCAAAGGTTATCCCTGGAAGGGTTGTCCTTGTTGGCTCCCAGGTCGCCTTGTGTAAGACTTTTGGTCTTGATTAGGTGGTCCTTGGGATTGCGCAGATGATACTTGGCCACCATGATAATACGTGGGGCCCCAATCAATTGACAACGGGACTGAAATCTCAACAGTAGGTTGAGACGACAAAGGCCTACCAAGATGTGATAAATATTGGTCATATGACCCCTCTGCTGGGACGTTTGACGCAGGATCAAAGACTCTGAATATAGAGGCCGAAGGACCACTAAGAACGAGAGTCGAAGAAGCTACACATACCGTTGGAATGGTTGGGATTGAGGTAACAGACGTACTGTGACTTTGTGGAGTAAAAGGCTCTATGGTGGGAATAGCGAGTTGTGACCAAATAGAACTCGTGGAGGGAGTTCTAGAAGACATAGCATCCTGTAATGATTTATAGCCTAGAGGTAGTCTCCAAGTGGTAAGGGTACTACTAACAAGTATAGGTTCCGTTGCGGTGCGAATTTCACCACTCTTCGCAACGGATTCTTCAGTTGAAGTAGGAGATACTTCCTCCATATCGGAAGAAAATGGTGGGGCCAAAATACGAGGGGAAGTGTATTCCGTCTTCAGAAGGTTCCCAAATAGGGTTCCAATGAAACTCGTAAGTCTCATCGCTTGGAGCACGAGAATTAATCGGTTGTATACTCGGACTAACAGGAAGAGTTTCACTCACAACTGGTATCTCAGCAAAGGATGAAGACAAAATTGGTAATCCCGCCAGGATGAAAAACTCACAAAATCCTAGGGAATCTAACGAGACAGGACCCTACTCAAGCTAACGCAAACAAGATCTAACCGGGAAAATGTGAATCGTGGCCGAATAAATTTTAAGACAAAGGAACTGAACTTGACCTTTTCATGTTTTAAGAGTCGAGAAAAGGACAAAAATATGACTCTATTCTCCTTCAAAGATTTAGTGAGCCCGAAGTGACAAATGCTCAGGTGAACCTTTTCTTTTAGGGAGTCCGAAAAGGGTCAAAAGTGACTACTCTGGAGAACTAGGCAAAAGGTTTACCAAACAATCCGTAAAACTGCATATACACCTTGGCAATCAAGTGAAAACCAAGGACTTCCCGTACGACAGTCAATCTTCCCGAATTCTATGTTCAGTGCATTACGGCTTGTAAGGCGGCAGACATGGCTTCCTGTGGATAAAGGATGATAACCTAGTGGGGTCTCCACATATACTCGACAGTACGTGGGAGCACAAATCTATGCTAGACCACTATCTAGTCACAAAAGGAGGAATCACCCAACCATAATGTGAAACAACAGTGACTAGGTTTAACGACGTCGGAACACGTCTCTAGCCTAGACCTCTAGATGTATGCGTTAAGTTCCAATGCGTTTTTAGATTCATTCAGTTCATTTTACAGTTGATCTTTGATTAGCTCTCAGTTTCCAGGTCCTACTGTATGTAATCTCTCACAATTTCCTAAATTTAAGCTATATGCCAAAATATATCATTCCATTCGATGAATGCTAACTACAGAAGAGTTGAGATCTTTCAATCAAACAAAATGATCATCAAACAATCAATAATGACTCTAATGCAGTTAATGGCAATAAATGAAACTTTTTCTTTTTCTTTTTTTTTTAAAGTGACTAATCGCTAATAACAATGAAGAACGTTAATTTCCATTAACTAATGCAATGCAAAAAGATTGTTTGTTTTTCTTTTCAATGGAAAAATTCACTTAAACAAATTTTGAGAGATAATAACAAAGAGTAAAAAGACAAATTTCACTCAATGAAAATAAGACAATCTTTCAAACCAATAAAAAATCACAAAAACCTCAATGAGCTATGTGATCTAAGCCCAAACGAAGCCAAGCGAAATCCAAACGGAAAAAAGATAGATTGCTGAAAGCACACAATAAAAAGCTTTGACAACCACTAGACAAGTGCAAAAAATAGCCAAGAAGTCGACTGGACAATCAAAGAACCAAAAACTCCCACGGAAGGCTCGATGTACAAAGCCACTAGATGCTCTAGGGCTAAGATATGAAATCGATAGAAAGAGGCAAACACCCGAAGGATGAAGGTCAAAAACCAGTCAAACAAAGCTCTGACACACTCCAGTAGTTGAAAAACATGTAAAGAGACAGAAATCCAAGCTTAGAAGGCTTCGAAACAGGAAAACTAGAAAAGTTCACAGGCCTGGCGCGACTTTCAGGCTGTAACTCATGCTATTAAGGAATTAATTCGAGTTGCTTTTGTGCAACCTGCGCCCACTAGCACGACTGTTAGGGAAATGATCGCGCTAATAAAGTTTGCTAGCTTAAAAATAAAAATAAGCAGTCCAGGGTCTGATTGATAGTATCCAGACAGACCAGGCAGCAAGAAACAACTCAAAAATCCAACCCAAAAAGCTTACCTAAGCAAGCAAACAAGATAAAACCAAAGTGCAAGACAAAATCAAAGTTGTTCGGTTCGTAAACCAAACCGGAGATTGACTGAAGTGGCGTTGATCTACTTCACTAATGCAGATCAATAGCGTTTCGAAGGCTACTTGGCCGTACTTCAGGCTCCGTCCAAAGTTTACAAATCAAACAACAAATAGCATCCCCAGTGGAGTCGCCAAATTGTTGGAGAGGTAAATCCTCTTTGCGGACAGAGGCGATCCCACTAGCCCGAAATGGGTCTAGCAACAATCAAACAATGCTATCATGCAGATTCCTAATTGCAAATTAAAGGTGGATTACGAGAACCTACTTGGATTCCAACGCTGGTGTTGTAAAGAATTGACACTCCCGTTCCTTTGCTCCGGCCGGTCACGATCCTCATGATCTCCGTGAATGGACACCTACACATGCAAAGAACGACACGAATACAAGCATAAAATCCAATAGATGCAATTATATATCGGTCAGAAAAGATATAATTCAATCATCATCATAATGAACAGCAAGAATGGAACCATAATGATTGTCATCTATTATTGATAATCAACAAAGGAGTATACAACCGAAGTTCTGACGTCAAATCCTCCTTTGGCTAGGTGATTAGCTACATATGTCTTGCAAAGCTTGTCGGGATCAGGAACAAGCCTCTCTCTCTCTTTGATTATGAATGCAAATAAGACTCAACAACAATCTCTCAGACTTCTGACAGTATCATTCTCCCTATGCTCAAAATTAGCTTGTCAAATGCACCAGAGCAAGCTTTTATAGATGGAGGAGGAGGAAGAGATACAATGAATCCAGACATTCATGGGATAAGCATTATCCTTGAAAAGCTATTGTGGATAGAGATACGATGAATCTCAACATCCATGAGATTGGCATTATCCTTGAAAAGCCACATGAGTCGAAAGGAAAAAACTCTCTGGCGTGCATTTGTTAACAAACTTTTCCAAACTTGGTTGGCGCGGGTAAGACTCTGAGATAGAGCACCAATAGATGCGCCCTCTTTGGAGAATTTCTCTCATTGGTGCGGGTGATACACTGTGGATCCACGCTAATGGAAAAAGGGGACTTTTTCGGGATATTTTGTAGGAGATGTCTTCAAGGCATATGAAGTCCATACTTAGGGGAACATAATGCAAGTGTTTTCAAGTGATGTCACTGCTCACAAGTCCTGAAATGAGTCCTTCAAAGTGCAGGAAAGGAGTAACAGGGACGGTGACCAATGGTGACAAATTACTGTGTAACAAGCACTAAACAGGTTAAATTGGGAGTGTTACTAGGCATACTTGGTGAAGCCGCATAGTCAGTGGATGACTGTGAAATGTATCATAAATGTGGCCGAAAAAGTGGTGCCAGCTCTCATAGATTCTGTTTTCTCAGCCCAGCTCAAAGCAGAAGTCAACCAGCTAACTCTCCTCAAACCAATGATGAATGCATGCAGCTTTAAAGATCAGATTCAGAAGTAGCTTAATTTAGAATGTTGTTTTTTCTTAAAAATTAGATTAGAAAAAGGACGGTCATTTGAAAACTGCATCCTAAATTTTGTAAATAAACTATTATTAGAATTAGGAAGTAGTAGTTAAACCCTTCTCATGCATTTAGAGAAGGGTCCAGAAATTTGTCAAAAACTTGTCCTCAGAACATGCACTTCTGCACCCTCAGAGGAGGTTTTGATGAATGAATGGATCAAGGTTTATTAATGTTTGCATTTGATATCTGCTACTGATGTTGCACTTCTGTACTCTTGGTAGATATTAGAACAAGTAGAGATAAATCATTGTTGCTTGAAGCTTATGAGTAGGACCAATCATAAATGGTACTTTTATCTCCTGATCATTTCTGCTTATATTCTTAAAGTGATATACAGTTTTTAGTTGTTTATATGTTATTGCATGAATGTTTGAGTTACCATTTGGAACTTTTGTATGGTGGAGTCATTTATTTATGTTTGATATATGAATAACTTATTATGCGATATGTTGTTCACAACTGTTTTGCCTAACTTTTTATGCAAAGTGGTTTATCTTAATTGATTTCCATTCTTATGATAGCTGAATGATCTTTATTACCAGTTATTATTTGAAATCTCTTTAGATTGCATAATAGAAGAAATACACCCTGGGTTAGCATAGATTAGATGTGATGTTTTCATTAGATTACAATAGCATAGAATTAGATTAAAGTAGCTTAGATTAGAACTCTTAGATCAGCATCATCCAACTCTGCACACACACACACCCTTAGATTGGGAAACTGGTCCCATTATCCCCAGTTGGACCCGCTACACCAAACGAATAAGGAGCTGCCAACAAAGGTCCGGACCAGGTGGGTATCCCCCTTGTTGTCGACCCGATTTTCGGGGCTTCAACATTACCCTACAACGGTAAACCGAATCAAATAAAGGTTGAACGAGAGTTACACCAGAAGTACAAAGTAATGGAATTAGAGGGAGAAAATGAAGCAGTATCTTATAACAACAGTATCATAGGCAATTACTCAGTAGATTCTTTTCTCGGTAATTTCAATGCTCACACATCACCTTACTTAGAAAATTCAGTTTTGTCCCAAGTCGAAAATTTTTCCCCAACTGATAGTTCAAAGTGTGTTAATTTTGTAGATAAACCTGTAAATACATCTTTGTTTTGGAAATTATATTTCGATGGCTCTAAATCTAACGAAGGAGCAGGAGCAGGATGCGTTCTAATTAGTCCAGAAGGAAACAAGACCATGCTTACATGCAGACTCGAATTCAATTGCACAAACAATACAGCAGAATATGAGGCCTTGGTGCAAGGCCTATACAAAGGAATCGGGTTAAACGTCAAGTATCTTCAAGTCTTCGGAGACTCTGAGATTATCGTCAAATAGGTACGCAACACTATACATTGCCTATCAGGTCATTTAAAACACTATCAATCTTTAGTACAAGATCTGACTGAGCATTTCATAGCATTTAATATTTCTTCAATCCCGAGACTCCAAAACGCAAGCGTAGACCTTTTGGCTAACGTAGCCTCTAGGCTTATTCCCTCCGAAGATTTTAGTCCAGATAGATTCTCAATAGAGTTAATCTTTAGACCATACATCCCTGACAACATGACAAATTGGAGAGTATTCAATGATGATCCTGATATTGTAAATTTCCTCACTTCTGAAGGATCCTACTCCAATCAGATAATTGACGAAGACCATCACGATCGACAAATACAACAAAATAGCACTGATAATGCTATACCTAAATCAGTGGTTAAGTTAGAAGACTTATACGATTTGAAAAATCGGTTTAAAAGGTCTACCAATTCAAAGCTCTACAGTCCAACTCTGAACTACGAATTAGTAAACCTAGGAACCGATGATAAACCACAAAACATTAATCTAGGCATTGGCTTAGTCCCTGAAGAAAAAATAGCGTATATTCGTCTTTTGAGACAATATAAAAATGTTTTTGCCTGGAATTACGATGAGCTGAAGACGTACGACACTTCTATCATTCAACATACTATTCCTATGATTGACAACGAAAAACCTGTCCAACAGAAACTGAGAAAGATCCACCCCAATTTAGAAAATCAGATAAAAACTGAGCTAAATAAGTTATTAAAAGCCAGAATAATTTTCCCCGTCAGACATTCCAAATGGGTCTCCAATATGGTACCCGTTAGAAAGAAAAACGGAGATATTAGAATCTGTATCGATTTTCGGAATCTTAACAAAGCCTGTCAAAAAGACAATTTTCCTCTTCCACCTATGGAACAGATATTACAGGCAGTAGCAGGCTCAGAACTGATGTCTTTCTTGGATGGATTTTCAGGATATAATCAAGTGCTGGTGCATCTCAATGATCAGTTGAAAACCACATTCAGAACTAAATGGGGCACATATGCATATCGAAAGATGCCATTTGGTTGATTAATGTCGGCGCTACATTTCAAAGAGCCATGGACATTGCATTTAAGGGTTTAGTTAATAAATCTGTGGTAATCTATTTGGACGATATAACAGTGTACTCCAAGAAGCGAAGCAACCATCTCAAAGATTTAAAACAATTCTTTCAACGATGTTTAAGGTATGGGATTTCACTTAACCCAAAGAAATCTTTTTTCGCATTAAGTGAAGGAAAAATTCTAGGATTCATAGTGTTAAAATCCGGTATTCACATTGATCCTGACAGAATCAAAGAAATCTCTGAAATATCTCTACCTCATAATAAAAAAGCCATGCAATCTTTCCTTGGTCAAATCAATTTTGTAAAGAGATTTGTCCCATATTTTTCATGAATTGTGTCTCCTTTGCAAACCATGATTAAAAAGAATTCAAATTTTAAATAGGGTCAAGATGAACATGAAGCATTCGACCTGATCAAACAAGCTATTATCAATGCTCCATCTTTAGCAACCCTGAATTTTTCAGAATCTTTTGTTTTATACACATTTGCCTCAGAGAAATCATATGCTGTGATTCTAGCTCAAGCAAATCAAGAAAAAGTGGAAGCTCCAATTGCGTTTTTTAGCTCAAATTTACAAGGTGCTGAACTCAATTATTCGGACGTGGAAAAACAGGCCTATGCTATTTTCAAAGCGGTCAAATATTTCAGACCTTTCTTACTTAAAACCCATACTAAGATCATAGTACCGTTTCCAGCGGTAAGAAATCTTCTAGTACATAAGGATATGGGTGAGAAAAGAGAAAATTGGATCACTGCTTTACAGGAATACGACCTTGAGATCAAACCAGCAAACATTGTAAGAGGTCAAGGCTTCTGCAAAATGTTGGCTGGAGCATCGCAAATCTCTGAAATTTCATCTGAAGAGATATAAATGTATGAGGTAAGCCTAAACGATGCAGAATCATTGTATGCTGATATCATTTATTATCTTAAGGACGGGTATGCTCCATCACACCTGGATCACACTAAGAAAAGAGCTCTGAGATTGAAAGCTAAACAATATCAGCTCATAAATGATATTCTTTTTAGAAAGAATTATGATTCTGTTTTTCTTAGATGTCTTGAAAAAACTGAAGCTGAAAAAGTTTTGCAGGAACTCCACAGTGGACCAACAGGCGGACACTATGCTGGACATGCTACTGCGCATAAAATTTTACGTGCAGGATATTACTGGCCTACGCTGTTCAAAGATTCACACAGTTATGTGAGGAAATTTCAAGTCTGGAAAACTACTTCTGGAAGACAAAAGAAGCCGTCCCTGCCACTACAACCGGTAAACATCAAGCAACCAATTAGTCAATGGGGCTTGGACATAATAGGTGAGATCGTTCCTCACTCTTCTAAGCAGCATAGATACATCCTCACGGCAACAGATTATTTTACTAAATGGGTAGAAGCAGTTCCTCTCAAGACACCTAATTCTGAAAATATTATCGAATTCATAGATCAATTTATAATCACTAGGTTTGGATTGCCAACTGCTTTAATGTTTGATAATGCATCATACTTTTTTGGAAATGCAATGACTGAGTTTGCACTTAAAAGAGGGTTCAAACTAAAATATTCGGCCAATTACTATCCGCAAGGTAATGGGTTAGCTGAGTCAACAAATAAAAACCTAATCAAGATTATTAAAAGAACAGTTGACCAAAACCAAAAGAATTGGCATAAAGCTTTGGTAAATGCTTTATGGGCAGATAGGATAACAAAAAAAGCTTCAACTCGCACTTCCCCCTTTAATTTAGTTTATGGGAAAGAAGTGGTTCTTCCAACTCACTTAGTCATTCCCTCTTTGTCTTTAAAACAATACATTGATGAAGTACCTACTTCCTCCATACAACTAAGACAAATGGAAATAATTAAATTAGAAGAGCAACGAGAACAAGCTAAGAAAACCCATGCTCATCATCAAGCACTAATAAAATCCTCTTTTGATTCAAACATAATGACCAGAAAATTTTTTCAGATGGGAGATTTAGTTTTAAAATGGGATAAGGCTCATGAAGAAAAGGGCAAACATACAAAATTTCAAAAGATGTGGCTTGGTCCTTTTCAGATTGTTGAATTCATAGGTCCATCAACGTTTGTCTTACAGGATTTAGCAAGCAGAAGGGATTCTTTTCCTGTTAATGGACAAATCCTTAAAATATATTTTCCATAGAAGATTATTCTTCTATTTTGTAGAATAGTTTTATTTTTCTTTTCTTTTTCATAATAAAACCAATTGTAAATGGTTACTACCGGTATTCACGAAAATACACCAATTCTCTTTCAGATTTTGAGCTTTTCGCTTGTATAAATAGAATTTTTTTGAAAAGCTGATCTTTATTATTGATAGATACAGTTAAAAACTTTAGCCTAGATATGATACTAGTTTCAACTTCAAAAAATTTGATGAAATCAACCTTTAGCGAAGAAATTGTTTTATATCAGCACAATGAAAGGTATCAATAACAAAATAAAGATTCTCTGTAAAACTGTTGTTTTCAAACTCTATTATTGTCGTCCAGAGCTTTCTTAAGGAATATAATGATTTCCTCCCTGTTAAAGAAAATCAAAGTAATCAGAGGGACAATCCAAGAAACACTATATCTCAAAGAATAAGAGGTCTCATCATGAGCTGACTTATCATGATCACAGATATTATAACTTTGCTGACTTTGCCAAACACTGTCCATCAAAACAGGGCAATGACTCAAGATTGTTGAAATCAAAAGACAAGGGGTCGCATCACGAGCCAGCTTGTTCAACAAAAGTGTAAATCAAGTGAATGACTGTGTCATAATTTGGCTACCAAACCAAGACATTGTTCTTTAAGAATAAAAAAGGAAAAAGTGTCAATGTGGATTTTTCTTTGAAGGTTGTAGATAACCTTAAGCAAGATAAAGGATCATTGCTAGGTAACAGGTAACCCTGTCGAGGCTATGGACGCCTGCTAGCAGCAGAGGCTCTACCTATGACAAACGAGCATATTTTAAAGCTAGCACATAGAGAAGACTTTATTTTATCTTTACAAGACTAAGTAATGGCTGATATAAATACAAGGACAAGCCTGAGGAAGCAAACAATTAGAATAGAAAAAGGTTGAAACAAAATATCATTGATAGAATAAGGCATAATGTACTTTATCTGTCCATAACAAAGTTTAGATTTATGAAATTTTTTCTGTTTTGGAAGTTTAAAAAAATTCAATAGAAAAGCAGAGATAACTGGTTCTTCCAAGTGAATCACCATTGTTGTGGCCACCAACAACCCCCCTCCTTCTTTAGTATTAGCAATAACACTAAACAAGTGGGGACCCTTAGTAAAAAATTCAAAAAAAATTATAAATTTTTTTGTATTATACTCCTTAAAAATACATCGCACGGAGAAGAGTAAAACATTTCTTTATGAGCACAATAAAAAACTGTGAAGAAGCGACATGAAATTCATCGCATCGCATACATTAAGAAGCGCCCATAAATGAAGATCTTTAGAAATCTCCGATGGCCGATATGCAACATTGCATATCGCAACATCGCATAAACAACACACAATAACTTAACAAATTGCAACGATCTGCGATCTACGATCTTGCGATAAACGCGATGCTGCGATCTTGTGACAACGCGATAACGCGATTCTGTGATAAACTAATTAGGAAACTCTGCGATGACACATCTTGATAATGCGATCCACAATGTTGCGATGCGAGTCGCAGAAATCACCCATCGCAAATTTTCCTCGGCTCAACATTCAATAAAATTTGTCCCTAAACCAAAAATTGGGCACGTGCCTTAAAGGAAATTAATGAATGTATGCCAAAGTATTCATGAAGGACAGTTTTGTGCTTTTTGAAGAGTCAGTTCACTATGGGTGTCATGATTTTATACATTCATAGAGCTTAGAGATTTCGTGTCAAAATTTATTATCATTACTCTTTTCCTTTGTGTGAACTACAGGAATGAAAAACAGGAAACAACATGAAGCAATGTGCAGGAAACATCTAAGGAAAAAGGGAAAGCGTCAATGCTCGAAGAACAGAGAAGAGATGTCCTCATAAACGGATACCGCATGCAACAGAAACGCAGATTTCAGAGTATTACTAAACAGATGTTGATATCAATAGGTGATTCGACACTCAAGGGCAAAAGCTCACAAAAGCAGCATGTTTACAAAATTCTGAAGCTTATGCCCGGTAAAGGAAAAAGCGCTAAAGGCGGAAAACACACCAGAAAGGCCCGAATCAAAGAACGAAGGCAGTTTTCGATGCGCGATTAGCGCCTAGCGATAATCACGCATCGCTAAGAAAATTGTTCAGAAAGCAAAGTCCCTAACTTGTTCAATCATCCATGAGTCTGGAAATCGAGATAGCAAAAGCAGAAGCAATTTGAGAGAAATTTGGGTTGTTACCAAGTATATACGCAGTAAATTCACCTAGCCAGAGGATGATTCCCAAAAATATCTTCTAGTTTACTAAAAAAGTGGTGCCAGCGCTTGCCATTTCTATTTGCATAGCTCAAGCAAAAGCAGAAAACAACCAGCTGAATCTTCCCAGGAACTTCCCAGGAAAATGTTGAATGCTCACAACATTAAGGATCAAATGCAGAAATAGTTAGGAATTAGATTCAATTTTTAGAAATAAGTTTTCTTAGATAAAGGGCGGTCATTTAAACTGTATCCTAAATTTATGTAATTAAGTTATTTAGTTAGCATTATTTAAACCCTTCTCATGCATTTAGAGAAAGGTCCAGAAATTTGTGAAAAACTTGTTCTCAGAACATGCACTTTTGCACCCTCAGAGGAGGTTTTGGTGAATGAATGGATCAAGGTTTATTGATGTTTGCATTTGATATCTGCTACTGATGTTGCACTTCTGTACTCTCGGTAGATATTAGAACAAGGAGAGATAAATCATTGTTGCTTGAAGCTTATGAGTAAGACTAGTCATAAATGGTACTTTTATCTCTTGACCATTTCTGCTTATATTCTTAAAGTGATATACAGTTTTTAGTTGTTTATATGTTATTGCATGAATGTTTGAGTTACCATTTGGCACTTTTGTATGGTGGAGTCATTTATTTATGTTTGATATATGAATAAATTATTATGCGATATGTTGTTCACAACTGTTTTGCCTAACTTTTTATGCAAAGTGGTTCATCTTAATTGATTTCCATTCTTATGATATGAATGATCTTTATTACCAGTTATTATTTGAAATCTCTTTAGATCGCATAATAGAAGAAATACATCCTGGGTTAGCATAGATTAGATGTGTTGTTTTCATTAGATTACAATAGCATAGAATTAGATTAAAGTAGCTTAGATTAGAACTCTTAGATCAACATCATCCAACTCTACACACACACACACCCTTAGATTGGGAAGCTGGTCCCATTATCCCCAGTCGAACCCGCTATACCAAACGGATAAGGAGCTGCCAACCAAGGTCTGGACCAGGCGGGTATCCCCCTTGTTGTCGACCCGATTTTTGGGGCTTCAACAGGGTATTATCCAGGTCTGCTGGTAGCAGATGAACACCATAGATGTAAAATGCATACCCTGATTAGTTTTGACTCATTTTTCTACATTATCCTTATTCTCATTGAAATGATATGACTTTTGTTATGTTATGTTGTGACGAGTAATGGAACAAGGAATAATATATCTATAACCATGTAAAATGGGGAACTGTAGTGACTCACTGAATGAATAAATACTTCCTAGAATATTGAGACTTCAAGCATAAAATGAAACCAAACAGGAGTAAATGGGGTTCTCCTAGTGTGTCACCAAGTGTTTTCACAGTGACAATGACCCTTTAAAATTTTTGTCTAACACAATTTTGGAGCCTATGTGAACTATCGTTCCAAGCACCTAGTGTCGTCATGTTGTTTTCTTGACTCTCCTTGTGTTTTCCCTAAGTGTAAGCATCCTAAGTCATTTTTTCTAAGTGGCGTCACCTTATACTTAAGATCACTTGTGTTATCTTATCAAAATAAAGGAGATGACATAGATTTACTTGACTTAGAAACTATCTTTGTTTTCCATGCAACACACACATAAAAGCGAAAGAAAAGCATTTTATCTAGACAAAATTTCAATTCAATATGTCAAGGAGTTTCACTCTAATTGACTTCACAACTTTATGTACAATTATTTCACCATCCACTTGAGTGCACTCCTTCTACATGAATACTTGTGCCCTCCTCAACTAATGCATGAACTTTTCTTGTTGCATGTGGGTGAACTCTTGGAAAATAGGATCCCCATGTTACTTCACTTAACTAACTCATTCAATCATTGAAAAGTGGTGAGCATGCATGAAATGGATTTGTATTAAATCTATTTATAATCAACCATACTAATCATTCTTTCACATAGTCACTCTCATTTGGGTTCAGTGCACTTATTTGGATCAAGGAGGAAGAAGAGAAGAGGAAGCAAGATGAATTACTTAGGAAGAAATAAGCATTAGAAGAAGAAATAAGGAGAGCAAAAGAATAATAACAAAGGTAGTCATAGGAGAATGAAGAAACAGAAAGGCTAGAGTAATAATAGATGACTCAAGCAACAGAAGAAAAATTGGAGGAAGATGATGCCATCCAACCCATAGATGATGAAATCGGTTCACCTAGAGAACCTCCTCTCATAGGTGGCCATGTCCCATTTGATGAGGTGGGGATCACACCTCCACAAGAAGATAAATTCATGAACATATCTAACATCACATTTGATGAGCTAAAGAAGAGGATTGTGCAACAAAGGAGAATATGATTCCTAAATGATCCTTAGAATCTAGTCTTTGTATCCATAGAAAAGGTGATAACTACAAACAATAGGAGGACTCCATAGGAAATCATGGAAGCAAATTTTTATTTTGATACAATGGAATAGGATAACTTTGAGTAGTTATTTAATGACAATGCACAATTTTGGAAAGTTTTGGTTGCATTAGATGAACAAGCGAACCTCCTCGATACAGAAAACTAGTGTATATATTCCCACAACTTTAACATATCAAAATGTAAATTAGCCATATAGGCGGAATTGGGGCTAATGGATGATACCATGATGCATTTTTATGATGAAATTATACTTTCCCATGAATTAGTGGTGCCCCTTGTTGGTATACATAAGAAATCACAAGAAGTATTAAAGCTCCTAAAGGTGGCAAACAAAGTTGTTGATCAAATCTAGGAATCGGCTATCGGGTATCCAGATGTTCCACAATAGTTGGTTAGAAAGGAAAATATTATCGCTGAGGTAGATAGAGTATAGCTAAGGTTTCACCATCAGAATTATCTCCTTCTTGGAGAAAAATCAGCTAATACTCTTGCTACCTATAGTGAACTACACAATGGTTTAGAGTCTCTAGAATAGAAACACAGGATGCCTTCAGTGGGATCTCTTGGAGAAATAAGATGCAAGGAAATCATCTTACAAGAAGTGAGGTAGTACATTGAGAAAATCAAGAAAACATCGAAACAAGAAGGCTTGGAGATCACTAAAGATATTACTCTACAATATTCCGTTGCACCAGCTAAGGATCACATGGAACTGTCATGGCTATGGAATAATGTACAATTAAGCTCCAAATCCATATTGACAAAAGCACTAGAGGTGAATATGTTGTTTGAAACTAACATGTTGGTTCAAATCAAAGTCATTGCTACAAATTTCAGAGCATATCACACATACATTACTACTTAGCTCCATGAAGAAGAAAATTTCTTATCTATTTGAGAACATTCTTTGTCTTATTAGAACATTTTCCTCATATAGCCACTATCTTATATGTATTTCTTCCTATGTTATAAGTTTAATGTAATGAATTCTAGGAGACACATGTGGAATATGAAAAGTCACATTTGTAAGGTAAAGGGTCATGTATAGAATATGAAAGGTTGTATAGAAGACCATAGGTCATGGAAGTTGAATAGTCATGAGGAAACTCAAATTTCCTTGTCATTTTTTATAAATAGCGCCTTGTAACTCAAGTAAATTGTGGAGGTTTGCCGTTACACCAAAACCCGCAGGTTCGTAGGTGTTGGTAAACATTACAAACCAGTGACTAGGATCCCCAAGGTGGAAATTACGATTTCCATAGAGGTGTGGTGATTCTTCCAACACCCCCCCTCAGATGCAACTCAGGGGGAAGCGAACCTGGGTCCAAGCTCTGATACCATTGGAAGACCTGTCACCATATTTTCGTTACATAGATTCTAAAGAGAGTGATAGTTTAAGTGACCAAATTGCTCATGCCAAAGTTTGCTCACTTCATCATTATGAGCAACAAATATTGAGGGAAGATTTGATGACCCAAAGTTGTGAAACTTATACAACCTTGTAGAATCATCAGCAATGCCAGTAGCTAAAATATGTCTAGGATCTCTTAGGTCCTTAATTACAACATCATGAGGTGAAAATTCAATGATATTACCTTCACCTGAATGAGTTATCGGATATACAGATAGAAGGTTACAGGATAAGGTTGGAACACATAATACATCATTAAACTGGCCATTGTCTATATGAACAGTTCCAATCCCTACAACACTAAGAGATCTATCATCACCAACATATATATTTTTGGTGTTACAATAATTTAAAGAAGAAAACATGACTTTGTTTTTGGCCATGTGATAAGAAGCTCCAGAATCAATGAGCTACTCATGAGAATGAGAAGAAGAAGATACATTTAGTGCATAGCCAGACTGAGATGCTTGACAACCACATGCAGAAAGTGCCATTCCTGAAGATGAAGTTGAAGTTGAAGAGTGCTCCAAATGGATTTTATGCTTCTTCATTGCCGCTTCCAAGGCTTCCATCTTCTTAAAGCATTTGGATTCTAAGTGGCCATCTCGATTACAAAAGTTGCAATGTCTATCAGTCTTCTTCCCTTTGTTTTTATTTGTCTTATCAATTTGTTGAAATGATTTTTCATTTTGAGGCTCAGATTGATTAGGACCCTTGTTTGGTTTAGGACCATTCCTTTTAGGATACAACTTCTTAGGATTCTTTGGATGTGGTTGCTGCTGGGCGGCTAACGCTTTCCTGGAAGAGTTTCCAAGATTAAGAAGACCAAGGTGTAAGAGTTTTTCTTGTTCTCTTATTAAATAATCACAAAAAGAATCAAAGGAAGGGGACTTGTAGTCTTGTCATTGAGAAATGAAGGCTTCTCTTGTAGAATGGAAGGTGGAAACAAACACAGAGTAGGCTGGTCCCAACTTAGTAAGAATGGAATAGATAAGGTTACTATCTTCTTTCTTAACCTTAACACCTTCCAAGAGAAGTCTAAGGGTCTTGAACTTGGACAAAAAATCTTCAATGCAAGAAAAATTATTGGGGTCCAATGTAAGCAACTCATTTTCAAGTTGATGGGCTCTAAGTTAATTTTATATTCAAAAAACTTTAGTAATCTGTTTCAATGCTTCATCAGGAGTATCAAGTTCTGCAATATGGAATCTAAGATCTAGAGAAATAGACATCCATATCAACCCGCGTGCTTGATCTTGCCTATTTTCCCATTTAGTTGACTTATCTTCATCTTTTGGTTTGGTTTCTTGGCCTGAGGCTATTCTATAGAGACCTTTACTTCTAAGTAAATCCACAATGTAGGACCACCATTGGATGTAGTTGGTGCTGTCAAGAATAACTTGGCATGGAATTTCCATTTTAACAGAAACTGAAGCTATAGATGTTGAAACTAAGTGTTCCAATGGAAAGATCTCGAAAAATTAGGATGTTTAAAAAAAAAACGGTTCTGAAAGCGGCTTCCGGATGAAGAAGTTATGGCTTTTTGAAGAAAATTTGATGAAGATGCCGACGAAGTGCGGGAATGAAAAATCTGCCCCCACAAAAAGGAGACTTGAACTCAAGACATCTACTCTCATAAATTAGCTTTGGACCAAGTGAGCTATACAAAAAGTTTGAGAGAGAGAGAGAGAGAGGGAGGGGGGGGGGGGGGGGGGGGGGGGGGGTTGAAGCTTTGGGTTGCGTGCTTACTTTGAGAAAGCTCTTTTTCCCTCCAGATCTTAAAAATGACGCAGCTAGGGCTATTGGAAACCTTTTCGCGTGAAACGAAAGGGGTTCCTCACTGGAACAGATGCTCCCAGCACAACAGAGCAGTCCTCTCGGCTCGAAAGTAGTCAGAACCAGTAGATATAGGAAACGGTAGTCAGATGCAGTTCTACCGGCTTCAGATTTGGATCACCAATGGACGCGGCCCTCAAATAGCTCTGATACCATGTGGAGGTTTTCCATTACACCAAAACCCACAGGTTCGTATGTGTTGGTAAACATTTCAAACCAGTGACTAGGATCCCCAAGGTGGAAACTACGATTTCCATAGAGGTGCGGTGATTCTTCCAACATAAATGGCTTGGATTCTTAGAGTATTTCCTTGGCTTCTCTTCTATTGCATAGGAGATAAATCATTCTTTGGAGAAGGAATTTTTTTCTTCATGTTCCACTACTAGATCTAGTGTTCCACTTATGTACCAATGTACTTAGAATCATTCATTCATAATTGAAAGCTCTTTGAGCCAACAATTTTTCATGCATGTATTGTGAATGTAATAATACTATTCTTGATATGTTTGTGGTATATGTTGGGATAATACATACAAATATTAATAAAATATTTCATTACATAGATATGCATATTGTTGAATAAGTGTTTTTAGGATTTTATAATTGTTGTTTATATTTTGAACTAATCTGCAGGTAAATCAATATGACTCTCCCTTTTTCTCGTGCGCCTCTCTTAGGATAGTACTATCAATTACCTAACTAGAGGCTCATTTTCCTTTACCAGGCATGGAAGTTTCCTATGCATTTGACATCCAGTGTCACAAAAAGATTACATAGTTTCTCCCCTAAAGAGGTGGTGTGATCTCTTATGAATGTGTTGTAATGAAGTTGTACCTATAAAACCTTTTCAATGGTGGAGCACCCATATAGGGAGATGGGACTCCTACACCAAATGGTGTGAGGTCTAATTGGCACCCTAGAATGGGGAGATCCCTTGTATGCTTTTGGTATCTAGCATCGTCAATAAAGGGATACATACATGGGTGAAGGGATGGATAGAGATGGAAAGAGAGAGTTAGGAGGGAGACATATGATGGAAGAGGAGGGAGACAGGTATGGGTAATAAAGAGACATATAGAAAGATATGTGAAGGAAGTAGAAGAAAGAGAGATGGAGGAAGGGAGGAAGAGAATGAGGGAGGATAGAGAGAGGGATCTCTCTCTCTCTCTCTCTCTCTATATATATATATATATATATATATATATATATATATATCTATATCTCTCTCTCTCTCTCTCTATATATATATATATATATATATATAGAGAGAGAGAGAGAGAGAGAGAGAGAGAGAGAGAGAAATATCTAAGTGGAGACAAAAGGGGGAAGAGAGTGCAAGAAAGAGAGGGATATAAGAGGGAGACATACAGGTGGAAAAGAGAGGTAGAGAGAGAGAAAAGTGATATAGGGGGGAAGATATATATGGTGGGGATGAGAGAGATGGAAGATGAGAGATGGGAGAAGGATGGGATAGAGAGAAGGCTAGGAAAAGGAAATATAATGAAATAGATAAATGAGGAAAGAGATAGATAAATTGATACATAATGAGAGAGATAAGGAATATTGATAGGGGAAGAGAGATAGATTTGGAAAAGAAAAGAGAGAGATGAGACAATAGTGAAAGGGAGAGAGATATAGAAATAGGGATAGGGCTAGGGGAGAGATAAAAAGGGATTGAGGGATAGGCTTCTTAGGAGGAGAATGAGATAGAGAGATAGGAGGGACACATAGAGAGATCGAGAGAGAGTTGGGGGAAGGAAGAGAGAGAGAAAGAAATATAAGGTGGAAGCAAGAAAGGGAGAGATGGAAGAGGAAATTGGGAAATGGCGATGACGATAGAAGGAAGGAATGATATGTTGAAAGAGAAATAAAGGAAGGGATAGGAAAATGGGAAAGAGATGAGGGAATCATCGGGAGAGCAAGAAAAAGTAATGGATAGAGAAATAGAGGGAGAGGAATTGGCAGAGTCAAGGAGACAGGTATGGTTAAATAGGAGGGAGAGAAGAATATAAGAGGGAGTCATAAAAACATACAGAGAAAGGGATAGAAGATAGGAAAGGATGAGGATATGGCATGGGATGGAATGAAAGAGGGGGAAGGAAGAGGGTTGGGGGGGAGAGAGAGAGAGAGAGAGAGAGGGATGGGTGAGAAAATGAGTGAGAGATTATAGTATAGGAGAAATAAATAAGGAGAAAGACAGGAAAGGTTGAAGGGGGAGGTAGAGTGAGGGGTTCGGAAGGAGGGAGATATAGTAAGAGAAACATAAACATAGAAATATGGAAAAATATATGTGTGTGAATTATTTAACTTTTGTATTTAATATAGTGCATGCACATAATGTAATGTTTGCACAATAATATAATTTATGCACATTTTTTTTGTATGTTCAGTAATAGTGAGGCTAAATAATGGTAATATCCAAGAATAACACATGAATAGGGTGGGGAATTGAACTGGTGAATTAACATCTAGGAGTGCCTTAACAATGCACTTGGTCACTGTCTATCCATGACCTTGTGGATGATAATTTATTCACATTAATAACATGCATGTGTTTTATTGACCCATACATGTTATTAAGTTTTAAAATATTCTGAAGGTACACCATTTTCAGTTATGATATTGAGTGGATCATTACCTTTATGGTCATCCATACTGATTCTTTTAGAGTGCAAAAAGAAGAGGAATCAACCTAGAGGAACATTTACTCATATGACCTAGTATTGAAAATTGTTGTTTGAAACCTTTTAGAAGAAGTTTGAGGCATCAATTTTTTATTTTTATTTTGTGTAAAACCTTGTCACCTAATAATTGTACCTTTTAATGTTATTGTACACATAGATAGCTCTCAACATCGAAAAATTTGCCTCGATTAGAGACTATACGTAAAATGTATGTCACTCGAAAGTTGACCTTCCTATTTTGACCACCATAATTCTAGAGGATGCCATATTAGCCTCTATATTTCATGGAAATTTGGATACCCATGCGATCATGATGAGGAAGACTCTTGAATAGTAAATATTTTAAATATATTTATGAGTTAAGGGAGTCAAACCTAACCACTAGTAGGCTAATAGGATGTGTTATAATTGAGTCATAGGAGGAAAAGGGGTTCATTATATTCGAGTGAATTTTGTTCCATAAATGATAATAGTGGCATATAGTGTATACAAATAGAAAAAAACAAAGAGTGTTTGTGCATTATAGTAGCCCACATGTCATAGGCCTCACTTCTTTGTACTTGCATACATTTTCATTTAGGGAAAGAGAGTAGAGCAACCTCACCTTCCTTCTCTCCATGTGTTTCTCCCAAAAGGGTTTCCTAGGATATATCTTCTATTAACTTGTGGTTTGTGAGCTTTATTTCACTTTTTTCTATTTTATGCATATTTTTTCTTTTGCATGCATAAGAACAACGTAGTAATTTAACCGATGCATAAATATAAGGATAAGTTAACACTCATGGTGTGTATGTAAGAACCTGAATCCTATTATTAGAGCCTCTATTTTGTTATACACTAACAGATCTATTTTCCTGTTAATCTATAATAATAAAAGGAGCTTTCTGACCTTTTCACATAGCTTTAAACATTTAACATCTTATCATTTTATCATAAGCAACATAAATTAAGGTGAGCATTCCATTTATATCAACTTAACAAGAGTAGTCCATGGAAAAATACCTGTTCCGGCGGTTGATGATGATACCTTTGTCTTATAGCTCCAGCTGAACGCTCCCTCTGGCCGACCCAACCAGATTTACCTCCCAGCCAGCTAGGAAATAAATTCCTAGCCCAAGAAACCTCCACATGTTCCCTAGCCCTCCGTGCCCAAGTCCAACCAGATATAGTGTGTCCTCAAGAAGAATGTGCAAAACTAGATAATGATACTTTCCTCCTCTCAAACCCAAGAAACCTCCACTAGTTTCCAAGGTCTCCCAAAAATCATAACAAGGCCAAACAATCACAACCAACCCCCACAATCCTAAGCAAGACTCCCACTCCCCCTTTTTTCCTTCCTCCTTCCCTTTTATACCCTCTTTCCTCAACCACCTCTCATTAATGTCATTAACTCTCACCCATCCTTGGTTGACTTCTCTTCTAAGCTAGGAGTACATTTGGAATTGTGACATGAATATAAAATTGAGAATTTAATGGGAAAGGATCATGTCTTCTCCCAAGTAAATCTGAAAAGTACATTTGGGAATGTGAAGTGTAATTACATGGAGAGGACCATGTCTTCTCCTTAGTAAATGTGAAGGTACATTGGGGAATGTGAAATGAATAAATATATATTGTTGATAAGATGGAGAGGACTATGTCTTCTCCCAAGTAAATGTGAGGGTACATTGGGGAATGTGAAATGAATAAATATATATTGATGATAAGATGGAGAGGACTATGTCTTCTCCCAAGTAAATGTGAGGGTACATTGGGGTATGTGAAATGAATAAATATATTTTGAATTAATGGAAGGAGACCATATCCTACATAATATTCAAATTGAGAAGGTAAGTGGGGAATTTGAATAATGGAAATCATAAATTTATTTTATGACCAATATTCTCAATATTTTGAGATAATGTAAATATTAACACAATTTGTAGGATAAGATTTAAGTGGGGCATTACATACACCCCTCCTTCAGAAAACTTCGTCCCGAATTTAGAATGAAAAGATACAAGGAGTTTGAAAGCATAACAAACCAGAGAGAGTTATAGCATTAAAATTTGATAAGTCAGACAATGACATTACTTCCCGTCAAGAGTCTCCAACTGATCTATTTCCTCCTATCCATCTTGACCTACTTCCGTTCCCACCCTATCCATCCTCTGCTGCTCTATCAGTGGCAACGGCCATACTAACCACTGATAAAACCGACATGGTGGAAGCGTCGAATACCTCGACCGAACTTTCCCCAGCAGGCATCTGGCAATCGTCATCACACGTCTAGGGGGAGCGTTCAGCTGTCCTCCCCACGATTCCAGGTTTCGGAGGATACACGGTGGGAAACACCTCCACCCCTCCTTCAGAGCACGGACCACACTACAGAGCTGGTTGGACTTGTCATCGAATAATCCAGTCAGGTCATCTTGCCACCTGTCATTTGCATTTTACTCATGTCATAAGAGTGCATATCAAGTAGATACCAAATGTAATAGAACAATGTACCTCATTGGTCATCTCGACCTCCCCCAATGGAATGTTAGATCTTGGTTATCATACGGTTCTTTCCAATCTGTAGTTTAGTTCTCATCCATGCATATATATAACCACAAAATAGATGTAGATACATGATCTTAAACACCATGTTTATCAAACCCAGTGTCCATGTGTCAATTTTTGTTGTTCATACTGGAATTAAATCTTACATCAGATAAATCATAATTTCACTAAGTCATTGATTAGATAAATCAAATATATATAAGCCTATATGATGCAATAATAACTCTGACAAGTCATGCACTAAATAAATTGTAACCAAGTAAGTCATACATTTGGTCATACATCCAACATTTCCATCATCAATACCAAATCCATCAATTGATTTTCATGTGTCCAACCAGATGTATATAATGTTCATAAATAACAACATGGAACTGCAAAAGAGAACCTTAACATAGGTGGCTATCTATGTTAAAATAAGCATCATAAACGCTCATGTGACATCCTTATGGAACCCCTCAATAACAATTAGAGTTGGAACAGATTCAACTATCCATCATGGAAAATAGCATTTGGACCCGTATATGCTATAAGGTGGTACCAAAACCAAAATAATAGCAAGCAACAGATTAGTGCACTATCAATTCCACTAGGAGGTGCTAGTATAAGTTTTATGCATATAATTCCTTTAAAACCTTAGTGAATATAAAAGTCCCGCTCTTCCAATTTGATGGGTTTTTTTTTTTTCATCTTCCAACCCATTTAGTTAATTTTGAAAATAAAAGACTCCAAACTTCAGAAACTGTTTCCCAACATGATTTTCATACTTTATTTTTTTTGTAAATTGAGAGGAATGTCCTCTAAATGTCAAAAGGTTCAAATTTATTATATATTTAATCATTGTTTACTAGTACTAAAACAATCTCATGATATATATTTCAGCTCACAATATGATCAGACAAATGAGAAATAATTAAATGAACGGAATAATTGCCTTTGCCTTGTTGCTATTAGTATTTCCCCTCTAAATGGCATCGCATTTCTAAAGATGCCTACTCCTTTCATAAGTGGCCAGTGACCACAAAAGTTGCAAAGAAAGTTGAGGGTCCTTTTATCCAAAACTAGAGACACATTATTTTTCACGACATTTTTATTCAACACTAGAATAAGGGTAAAAGTGTATCCTAATATTTTCACTAGTCTTTTATTGACTAAATAAGATTCCATTCTAAAATCCCAAATTCTCTACGAATTGATCTTCTCATTTAATTTAAGATCATTAAAAACAACTGTCAGAGTAAGCCTTACACAAGCCCATGGTATTCAATCTATATTTTCACTAGAAAATTCTACCCCACTAGACCATCTTTGTCAGGCCTCCATCGGTTATGCACCATGCAATAATTGTTGGCATCCTCTTTTCCTCAACCTTAGGTTACATCATGTCAGCCCATTTTTCCTTGGATTGTTTGCTTGCTGGTTTTATTGTTTTTCTCTGTTACCTGTACCCATTCATTATTAACTAATTTCTTGATTACTTTCTAGATTTCTTCGTCTTAGTAAACAAACAACATGACAAAGCATACTTAGTTACAAGACTATTCTTAATATGTATGTATTAGAAGCAACCATTACATTGAATCTCACCATGCTAGATTGATGCATTCTAGTGAAAATCGATTTTTTGGAGAAGTTCAATTCAATTAAGAACACTTTGACCAATTAACCATGCCTTAAAAGAACTATCAAATGGTAAGGATAGTACTAGATCACTTAGGGAAAACTCTTGGCATGTTTTGGGCTTCGTAGTAACTCAAACCACTCTATACTATATCCCTATGTTTAAAGTAGAGGGTATTTAAATGACACATGCTAGTCAACAGAAGTCATGAGCATTACAACCATAAACTAAATTTCTATAATTAGGTCTTCGTTGTGACATCGTCACTATATTGCAGATCTGGTGTCTCCATTTATAGGTTCCAAGAAGCTTAACAACCTCATCTACTTATAGGTTCCAAGAAGCTTAACAACCTCATCTGCTTATTTCTATAATCATTCATCTATAGAAAGCATGCAATGTTTAAAATTTGTACAAAGATAAAGCTTATAATGGCCTTGGTGGGCTTAATGGTTAAGAACATGTATTTCCTTGTAAGAGGTCATAGATTCAAATCTAGCGGGAAGTAGAAAAGGTAAACCTCCACAGACTTTAGTGGTCAAATCACTGCAAGGAGGTGGATCGCTTGTCCCATAAACAAGGGGTCTCATAAACCAATTTCGTGTCTGGCTTGGCCATGACCTATTATTATTATTATTATTATTATTATTCAAAGGGAGACTCTAGCTCTATTTGTAAAATTTATTTGACTCATGCATAACATCAACATAGAACCAACATCCAGAAACTAGCAAATGTTCTGCAGAAACTCTCATGGGACGTGAAGGTTCCACATCTTTACCAAATCCAAAGTAACTAGCACTTGAAGTTTTTCCCCTATCTATATCTCTTGAAACAATTTTGTCATCAAAGTTTGAAATTCTTCGGTAGTATAAGAACAGAGCAAGGCTAACAAATAGAGCAGCTGCAGCAGTGCAGATCCCAATTATAACTGCTTTAGCAAGGCCCCTACCATGTCTCTCACTGGTGCCAAGCCCATTGTTAGATGATATTTGAACACGAGGAAAAATCAAACCAGAGTTTCCTGGATAGAATGAAGAGTGAGGGAAATTTCACAAATTTTGTGGGACATAACCTGACAAGTCGTTGTAAGATACTTTAAATGCCTTTAAGCTGGCAGGAAGGTTGCCGGGTATTTTCCCAGATAATTGGTTGTGAGAAAGATCGAGGTTGACCAAGACAAAAAGCTTACTGATTTCATTTGGTATGTGTCCTGACAATTGATTTCCACCAAGATTCAATGTCTTGAGCCTGTCAATTGCACCAACTTGTGGAGGAATAGTACCACTCAAATGGTTGTTCGAAAGGTCCAATGATTCCAGGAAAGAATATTTTGTCACTTGAATGGGGATTACTGATGAAGCAGGGTTTACTGGTAGAATGTCTGGCAGGGGGATACCCCCAGTGAAATTATTGCTAGATAAGTGTAAATGTTCCAAGGTAGACAATGTAAAAAGGCTGGTTAAAAGAGCCCCGTTTAGCTTGTTGAAGCTAAGGTCAATAACATTAATCTTGGGATACATTCCCAATACAGTTGGGAGAGATCCCACTAAGTTATTGTGGGAAAAATTCAGATAGGTCAATCTTAAAAACTGAGAAGTATCATTTGGCAAGGACCCTGTAAATGAATTCTGGCTCAGATCAAGCACTTCCATATAATTTCCCCATGTACACATCAGAGACAAATCCCCAGATAACTTGTTATCACTCAAATCCACTACTGCACAGATTCCAAATTTTATTGGCAATGTACCAGATAGTGCATTTGAAGAAAGGTTGAGCACCTTAAGAGTTGTTGTTGCAATATTGTTTACATAAAATGACAAAAATGAATTAGTAGTTTACAGAGAACAGAATCCATATTTCTGTTGTTTGACTCCTTTTAGAGTCAAATAACCATGGAAAGATTATCATAATAAATGTAGTACCCACTATCTAATCATCCATCATGTAAAGTTACATTATAATTTATATGCAGCCATGAAAGTGAATGGAAAATAGTTGGTGCCGCTGAGAATAGTTTGATCCACAATGTTTATTAGGGTCGATTAACATAGAATAATGGATAATGACAAATTAGTGATAAAGGAAACTATTACAAAATCCAGCTCTCAGCATTCATGGACACTCAAGTTTCCTGTAACTTATTAATTCATCTATGCCAGTAGGATATACATGCAGTGAAAAATGAGATTTGACTTCATCAGAATTGGACAACTGACCACTCCATGATTAGTTACAAAGACACAATAAACTACCACAACACCGTATAGTCAATTAATGATAAGGATAATAAAAATGCACATCGATATCCAAGAGAATCCCAAACCATACACTTCTCAGTGTTTGATGACAAATAAAGTTGCTTGATTTTAACCCAGATACTTCTATAAAGTTAAAAGTACCCTACAATGGGACACATATAAGGACAGTTCATAAGACAAACTATCGTAAATACAGCTCCCCAAGATGACAGAAGCCCACGTTCACTATCACCCAGTAATTCACCCATCACAATAGAATGTATGTTGCAGGTGTGTTCTGATCGTGTGTAAATTTGAAAATTGAAATAATGAATAGGTAAATACCAACATGAAATTAGCACAGGAAAAGCTACGTTGTCAAACAAATAATTTATTAAATACCTACATAGACATAATAAATTCCAAAAAAAGACCAACAATGGTAATCCCAGCACTCTTGCAAAATATTTGCATGGCAATACGACCAACTTTACATGCAATATTGTTTAAATTAAAATAAAGTTTACTCAAATTCACATTGAGAAGTAATGAAGATAAACTGTAACAAGATGATGCCTTTTATGCTTTGGGTCGAGAAATTATGATAAGAATAATGAGACAACACACTAACAGGTTTTTTTTTTTTTTTAATTAATCTGACCCTCTCCCTTGAGAAATTGGATCTGATTTTAGAGAGGGATGACTTGGAATATGCCATGTCTTAACAGGACCATGTAGGACTTATGCACCAAGGGCAGAGCAGTAAACTCCCAAGATATGGAGAGAAAGCGGATACCCAATAAATATGGACTTGCACTTGAAGGTTCTATATGTGGGAACCTTAGAAGACCATTTCATCTTTAAATGCCCTGTCTTTATGACCAGCCAGAAACCTCTCTGAGGCAGATCTATCTGCACCTCTAACTCCAAACTCTTTACTTCTTACTTGCAACATTTTGATGATTCCAATCACAAGAGGCATCAAGAACAAAACTCCAATATCAGGTCAGCCAGGCTGCGTAGACTTCAATATATAAAACCGATAGATGGGAAGAATTGCATTACACACTTCTTCTTGACCTTGGATGTTAGAAGATTAACAATTGATAGCCATATTGATATTGAGTTTCTTCATTGTCCTTCGAACCCCTGTTCTTTTTGTCCATTGGGCTCTCTAGGGTTTGATGATATCTGTTTCAGCACTCCATTGTACTCGTTTATTTCTTTTATCATTCTCACGTATATTATTTAATTACCGACTCTTTTAACACTTAATTCAGCTTCCCAATGCCTTTTCATCTTTGCAGTTTTTATAATTCTGTTGGAAATTTGTGGCAACCAGTGGCAATTGATATTAAAATTAAAATTAAAATTGAATGTCCACCTTGAGTCTACCATTTCAAAAATCAAATTACACTGGGATCTCTCAAGCAATTTGTTAAGCTAAGTAATTATAAATTTGACTAAATTCTTGAGCTGTTTTCTTTTTCTTAGCGTAATGCACCTAATGACTTAATTCAAAAATTCTGCCTTGATACAATATGTTAACACCCAGGTTGTTCCCTATGACTCCCAAGGGAATACGGCCGGGGTAACCACTAACCAATCTCTGGATCACAGTTTCTAGCCAAACTGTAACCAGAGAGGGCTCTCCCTTTATAATTTGTCTCTGTTTTGATAGTGTTTTTAGGCTAGATATTATGCTCAGGTTTTTGGTTTATGTTTTCGTTGAAGGACTTCTTTCAGTGCATTAAGATGTAGTTCTCAGAGAGTAGTATATCATTGGGCAATGGAGTCTAGAGCTGTGAAGTGTTTTGAAATGCTGGAGAGATGATGTTCAGACTGCAGGGCCTATTGAGTATCTCGACAAACAAAATTTAAACTTAAGTGGTGATGTATGGCCAGCCAACAGAAAGCAATTAAGAATTCTCTATTAAGCTGGTGATGTGATAGTGAAACATGTTGCACAGGAGAAAACTTGAATTCCTGAAACAAAGGTCACTGTGAAAGATATGTTCTGAAAGTGCAGCAATTAAGAATTACACTTATCAAGATTATAGCTGAAGAAAACATTTATTAACAACATAGATTGAGCTCAGGGTATTGCATGAATAAATCCTGAAGGCTATTCTTTTTCTTTGTTGCTAAATACTTAGAAACTACAAACATGTATGGATTGTAAAAGATCGAAACACATAACAAAGAGAGTTACAGAAACTTATTGTATTGTGAGGTACACAGGAATCCTGCAGTTTTCAACAAACACCAGAACGCATTCAACACTTCAGAACTCCGAGAAATTCCATCACTTTCTTTATTAAACTCTGAAAGGATTACAGCATAAGAACTTCTTCAAGAGAAATCAACAACAACCCCTGCAAGCTTGTGCGAGGGGCAAATATATACAATCAGTCTTACAAAATATCTCAGGCGTTGAGTCATCTGAGAAATAAATATTTCAACAACTTTGTTCAGAACAGCAGATAAGAAGTTATTGCTGTCTTTAATACAACATAAATGCATCTTTCTATCTGTCAGAAGATATTTTTGCTTTTGGAAGCCAACGAGTCGGTTGTAGTGATCTGCATTAATGTTGAGAAATGCGCTTTTGGAGCTGCTCTGCTGTAGCTTCTCGGCTTGGACACCTGTAGCTTCTCACCTTGCTTTTTTGGCCATAAATTCTGCTGAGTTGGCTCAGCTTTAATCTTTAATGCATGCTGATTCTTTTAAACTGTCCTGTGTATGACAATTTGCATTTTCCATGAACAAAATTTATTGAATGGCTTCCTGTTTATAAAATCATTTGTATGGCCTTAGTCCACCATTCTAGTGTAGGTAGTTGATGCCTGAGAATTGCATCCATAGTCTCCTCTGCCTCTGTATATTTGTAAAAATTGGGAGGCGCCTCAAACAGGTGTTTAATTTCATTCATTATAAAAAATAGACTTTCTACTCTATTGTAGAGAGTCTGTCCTATGGCAGGCCCTGTTTCCTCTGAGGTGCTGGGCTTCTCATTGATCTGACTTGTGGCAAATGCATTAACCCTTTTGGAATACTGCTCATGAGTGAACAGTCTCCCTGCGCTGTTCAGTAAGCTAGAGAGCCCTCTGTTTTCTAATACCTGAAACTTCTCCATAAACTTGTTTACCTCAGTCTGCATGTCCTGGGTTCTTCTCTCTAATGTCTGCACCAAGTTTCTCAGTGTAAGAACCCTCTTGATTAACTGAATGTGCTCAGTTCTGTTTGAAATTCCCATGGCAGCCAACTGAGTACTTGTTCTATTGTTAAGCACATTAATCATCCTGGTGGCCACTTCAGGCATATTGCTTAGAGCAGCTCTTGATCTCTGAATTTCAGTCTGTGCTTTTGGAATGAGCTCTAACTGCTCATGGATTGTTTCAATATATTGCCATTGGTCATTAATAGATTGGCCAATATTAGCCCACAACACTATTTTAAGCTCAGCCACAACCTTATCTAATCTGAGCTCATTCTCTAGCTCTTTGATCCTGTCTTTGAGGGCTTTTATCTCCCTGCCCTTTTCTGCCACAGACTGCTTGGACTTGTCGTATCTTTCATTGACTTTGGCTAGTTTCTCCCTGGCCTCATTCAATTCTGTCATTTGTGCTTCCAGGGCCTGAATCTCATTCCTTAGCTTTTGCATATCCAAGCTAGGGGCCTGCTCTGTTGTTGGTGGTGCTGAAGTAGATGGTGCTGCTTGTTCAGTCTGTTGAGGAGGAGGAACAGTAGTTGGAGCAGTTTCCTCAAGGTTTATTACTTCAGGAGGAGGCTGGGAGGTCTGACCTTCTTCTCTTTGTTTCAGAGTTGCTTGTAACGCTGCCTGTGCAGCCTCTGATTCTCCCAGCTTTTCTTGTGTCTGGATAAGCTGCTTGTAGAGAGACACCAACAAAGCTGTGGCATCTTGATCATGCCTTTGTTGAGCTACTTCATCTGTTTGAGGGTGAATTGTGGCTGGGAGTTTGATCTTTCTCCTTAAAGCTGCCATATCTGCATCCCTCAATTTTAATATTTCTTGTATTCCCTTGATATCTTTGGGATCATGCCCAATCTCAATAATTATATCTTCTAAGGACCTTATTCTGTTGTCCTTTACTTGTGAGGATGCCCTTTCCAACTCAAGTTGGGCAGCTGTATTATTAAGGCTATTTTCTAGCCTGTAGTTATCCAATGTCTTGTCTGCCAAGGAAGCATAGACCATCTCACCTGTTTGTTTATGCAACTCAATTTTATCCATCGGGTGGATGTCCTTGGCTAGGACCTCAAGATTGGTCCTCAAGTAATCTGAAGGGGATTGTGGCTACAATGTAGTTGGTATGAGGTGACTCATTATCATCTTGCCCTCCTGGACATCATATGCAGACATTAGTCGCTGCTGGTTGGTGGGAGCCATTTTCAACAAATGGTTATACAGCTGTATCTTTACGGGCTCATTCCTTTTCTTTATTTCGATGAACTGCTGTTTAATGCTCAATTCACCCTCTCTCTGCTGGCTAGAGGAGCTGACTTCTCCTCCCACTGTCCTCTCTTGTTCCTGTTGGAAGGAACTTGCAAATGCCTCCAAACTGGGCGGGCCCATACCCAAAGATTGCCCTATAGGCATCTCTTCCTTTGAAAGGGGATTCATCCTGTGCCTCTTCTCACCATGACTTGTTGATGTAGTCAAGGGAGTCTCTCTATCCCTTTTCCTGCTTACATCCTCCTTTTGAGGAGTTTGGAGGACTGAGGTTTCATTAACAGCCTCTTGCCTAGGAGGTACTATGTTTTGAGCCTGCTGCTCAGTGAGAATTGGGTCCTCAATTGCCCCTTCTTGCTGTGTGGGCTGCTCTCTGTCATGCTGCCCTTCTCTTTGCTGTGATTCATGTTGTTGCTGTTGCTCTCCATGCTGCTGCACTTCTTCTTGTTGCTCCATCTCTTTTTCTTCTTTCCCTTCAGTTATGGGAGGTGGTTGTTCCTTATCCACATGTTTTTCTTTGCCTTTGCTGCCTGTCTGTTGAGTATCCATGGCAGTTTGCTGATGTGTTGTTGAAGAAGAGGCAGCTGCTCCAAGTTGCCTTTGATATGATAAGGAAACCTGTCCACAAGTTTCCAAGTCAGCTTCTTTTTGAAGATTCCTAGCCTCTCTCTCTAGTATCTGCTCTCTAGAGATTGGCTCTTCTAGAGTGCCCTCTTTCCAGCCTAAAGAATTTGCATACTTTTCAATATGAGGCAGCTTAATATGTGAATAGGTACCCAATTTGTGTTTTATCCTCCTAAGGGAAATAAAATGATTACGGTCATAAGGTGACCATTTGAAACTGGTTTGCAGTTTGAGGCTTGCTAGGATCATATCTGCCTCCTTCCATCCCTCCTCTCTTTCGTTGTACAAAAAAGGGCCTAGCTGGCTCCTTACCTTCAGTTGTACCTTCTTGTTTTTGCTTTGGAAATGGAAGTAGTCAGCATATCCAAACTTCCTGAAATATTCTAAGGCAAAAAGTCTAATGGGGACATACCTTGGAAGCCTGAAAGGGTCCAACTCATAGCCATATACTCTGATTACTGTGTGATGTTGGTAAAAATACCAATCACCAATGCTGTAGGATTTGGAGAGATGGAGAACTCTATGCATTTCATCGGTCAACCTTGGAGGAGGGACAACATACAGCAAAGTCATAGCTGGGTGAATGAACAGGTCTATAAATTCACAGTATGTGTATGGCGATTGAGAAATATGATGGAAAACTGGAGTCCATAACACGACTGACCTTGGATTCCCCTGGGCATTAAGTTTCTTGAGGGGAATGGAGAAACTGTCTGGTTGATAAAACAAGAACAGGTGGTAGATGTATGAGGTGTATCTGAACACCCTTTCCCTTGGTAGATTCATTAGTTGTTCATGGATCTTCTCTGCAATATAAGTGGCATAGTCATAGTGTACAGCTGGAGACTTTCCAGGAGAAAACATGGACAACATTGCCATTATAGTCTCATCAACATCTTCAATTCCTTTAAAGCCCAGGACATAGCTGATCAAATCCATTAGCATTCTGCCTAGGTCATTCAGGTAGTGATATCCAATAGGAGGAGTCCTTATAGTTTCAGAGCTTGGCTATACAAATAATTGGTTAATTTTGGTAATTTGGGCACTTGACAGATTCCTCCCCTTCTTTATTAAGTCCAACATGGAAAGAGGGGTTAATGGCCTTGCAGTATGGAAATGCAGCATCTCATTTATGGTTTCTGGGGTGATAAAGAACAAAACTGAGCCTGTAGGACTGAGAACAGCTCTCTGGCAAGGATCATAGCATTCCTGGCACTTATGGATCAAGTCTGGAAGGGCATTGACTTGAGGGAGGTTGTAAATGGGCAAATTTGAGTCCCAAATCCCTAAAATGTCAGCTCCATTAAGGTGTTGAGCTTTCAATTCATTTAGCATGTGGATATTGAACTTAGAACCCATTGGAAACCAATCTAACATCTGATAGTCTACATCTCCCAGGGCTTTCCATGCTATCTCCCTATGAGGGGCATTCAGAGGCTGGACATTCAGGGCTATTGGTGTCTCCATGGCTACTGAAGCTTTTGAACTATAGGTGAACCGGTTTCAATCGAGCAGAACAATAGAGAGGAATATTTTCTTGCAATGGAAGTGAATTGTAAGAAACAAAAGGCAAATGGAATAAACAACAGTTGAAATACTGTCTAAAGGATTGATAAAACAGTAGTAGGACTGACCAAGAGTATTTTCTGTGGTGAATCTGGTCAATTGAAATCTCTAGTTCACGACTACGCGAACTAGCTGTGAATTTAGCTTAATTTGTCAAATGCGGCTCTGCAGGAGGTTTATGGCTTCACTGGTTGAAAAGGGGTGCAAGTCACCGTGTATTTGATGGTGAAAACAGTGTTTTACAGTCTCTTAACAGTTTGCTTGAGAAAATACGGATAAAACCAGGATCATGGAATGATTTTGAGGAATACCTGGTAATTTCACAGGTAAGAGTTGCAAATGCAGGTGCAATGGAGGCGCCGGCGGTCTTGGAATCAGCTTTAGCAGGTTGGCGCTGGTTTGAACGTGAGCAGCATGCAGAAATAGCTAGAGTTTCTTTTGCCAAAAGTGGAAAAAACATGACATTTTGGCCTAAATATGGATTTTTGGCAATATTGGCGCGTTTTTGGGATGACGTCAGCATGACGTCATCGGGTGGGGTCGGAGTCGGATGACGTCAGCATGACGTCACCGGGTGATGTGGCAGGCTGCGATTGGTCCACGGGGATAGTGAGGTGGCGGCCATATCAGCGTGGGGGCGGACGAAGGAGTTGATGCGACGGCGAGGTGGCAGTGACGTGGCTCTGACGTGGGGATGACGCAAGCCCGGCAAAACAGGTGGTAAGCGGAACAGCGGTAATGGTTTTCTCGGACCGCTTACAATACGGTGACGGTTTTGTCAGAGGCCGACCCGAGAAGCTGTGAGGGCGACACGTGGCAGAGGCCTGACGTCACCCTCTGACAGTTTCTCGGGTGCTAAACGTCGGACCTCGGGCCCAACCCGATATTCATAATAGCCGTCCGATCAAAAGTGCCCGATCGGATGGTTGACGGGTTGATGATTTGATCGGATGATACAGACGCGGTGGAAGGATTAAAATAACATATTTTTTGGAGTTTGCGCCCAGCGGAAAAACTTAGGGATATGGTGTTTTGTAATGTTTTTCAATGTATTTTTTCGGAATGAAATAATGCGGGCGGAGACTTTGGATAAATGGCAAAAAGTGGGTTTTTGTGTTATTTCATAATACAAAGCGGGTTATGGGTAAAGGGTTTTTTCCAAGGTTTTCTTAGCAAATGAAGGTTTTAATGGGCCAAATGGATTCAGAAGAGAGGAGGGGGGTTAGACTTAGGTTTATCAAAGTGACCAGATGTCATTTTGATCCCTGACAGAGAACATATGGCTATAATGCCAAGGGGAGGGATATTTATACAATGTTTGGGGTTTATACACCATGGTGTTATAATACTAGGGACAGGGTAATATAGGGGAACTATATAATAGAGTTAGGGTTAATATGGATGAAAGGAGTGGATGAGGGGAGATACCACTAAGTTTGTTTGAAAATAACTTAGCTTAGGGAGTAGAGCAAAATGAAAAGAGTTTTAGACAAGAAATGTGGCTTTTAAGGGACTAAAAACCACCATAAAACCATCGATTCTTCCATGAATCACAACTGATGAGGGGATATTAGTAATGAATGGAAAGGGGATAAGTGGGAAGTTAGACATGCTTCTTTACTTTGCTGCAACCCGATAGAGAAGAAGGACCTTTCAATCCATTGATTCTGCTTTTGTGAAATAGTTTAGCATACCTTCAATTATAAGGAATGATACTTCTGCAACCCCATCTGCCTACCCATTTACTTGCCTAGCATTTTTTATTTCTTCTTGGAGGGTGCACTTAGGCTTGCAAACCCTTACCTGCCTTTTCTTTTCTCTGGCTTTTTTCTTTTGATGGTCTATCTACTTCTACCCTTATTTCTTCCAAGGTCCCAGATTAAGCTGTTGGGAGCCTTTCTTCTCTACCTAAACTACTTGTCTGCCAAGATTAAACAGTTTGGACAGACTTTTTTCTCTATTCTACAACTGAAAATTTAAAACATGGCATGATCCAGATTAGGCTGTTGGACCATCCATCAAAAATTGAGTCCACATCAAGCTATAAGCACATATGGTATTCTCTTGGAAATATGTGATCTTCGCATCATCAAAGCAGAGCATATTTGGACCTTTTCATTGCCAATCATGAAAAATGAAACCTATTGGTATAGGTAGCTAACAGTGGCTCCACATGGGGATGGTTTTTCTTTTGAAAGACCAAGAACAGCAGGTCAGATTGCCTTGGCCCTTGACTGCTTTTATCAAAATTTTGAAGTTTGCTGCTTTGAAATGCCAAAATTGTGTACTTCCCTTCTTGGTAGACCTCTTGATCCTATTTACCTTTTGCTGGTAGTTGAGAAAACTTTGAGAAATTGCATTTTTACATCTTAACAGAAAATAATATATACATCTGGATATGTATAAGGGAAAAATCAGGCTGCACTTATGGGTGGTAGTCAAAATAGTGTTTCAGCATCCTGCCATTCACAGGACCTTCATCCAAATCAGTTTCATTAAGACTTTTAAGGAAATAAGTGTTGTTTCCTTGTACTGCTTGGACAGCAAATGGTCCTCTCCAGAGGGAATCAAATTTTCCATGTTTTCCCTTATCCTCTCTTCTTGAATCCCACTTGAGGACTTTGTCACCAATGTTGAAATCTTCTGCCTTAGTTCTTCTGTCAAAGGCCTTCTTTAATTTTTCTTGTAGAACTTGAACTCTGCTGAAAACTTGGTCTCTAGTTTGCTGTAAACATATGATTTGATTGATTCTTCTTTGCATATCATTTGGTTCAGCTTGGCTTTCTTGAAGAAGTTTCATAACAGGTACCCCTAGTGATGAAGGAAACTTGGCTTCTAATCCATAAACTAACTCATATGGGCTGGTCCCAATTCATCTTTTGGTTGTTAGTCTATCTGCCCATAGAGCATTCACAAGCTTCTCATGCCAATTCTTTTTGTTCTCTTCTAGCACTTTCTTTATAATGTTTACTAGGCTTTTGTTTGATGACTGAGCAAGGCCATTACCTTGGGGATAGTATGCAGTAGAATGGCCTAAGGTAATGTGAAATTTGTGGCAGAAATTCACCATTTTCTTGGATCTGAAAGCAGCAGCATTGTCTGTTATTATTTTGTCAGGGCAGCCAAATCTACCCAATATGTTGTTCTCCAAGAACTGAATGATAGTGGAATCATTTGCTTGTCTGCATGGAACAACTTCAATCCACTTGGTGAAGTAGTCTGTGGCTGTTAAGATCCATCTATGTTGGCCTGAAGATGAGGGATGAATTTCCCCAATGAAATCCAAGCCCCATTGTTGAAAAGGTCTCTCTGTTGCAATAGGCCTCAAGGGAAGTGGCAGCGACTGTCTCTTTCCCTCAAACACTTGACATTTAAGACATGAGGTGGTGAATTTCTTGACATCAGAAAACATGGTGGGCCAGTAGTAACCAGCCCTTAGTATTTTATCCACAGTGGACTTCCAGTACAAGTGTCCACCACAGTCACCTGCATGAAATTCTTTTATGATATTGTCAGTTTCATTCTCAATTAGGAAGTTTAGCAATATCCCTTCATGGTTTTTCCAAAATAAATTCCCATCCATAACACAGAATTTAGAAGCTTTCATTTTTAAGAACCTACAATTAGTTCTGGACAATCCTGGGGGAGCACACAGGTTTTGCAATACATAACATATATCAGAGTACCAAGGGGATTGTTCAAAGGCTACATTGATCTTTGGAGTCGCCAGCTCCGGTTCACTGTCCAGCTGGTTGATGTCTAAGGCTTGGAAATTTGCTTCTGTCATTAGTTTGGCCAAACCTTGCCCTTTTATTAGTTTTGTAGGTTTTATCTCAATATCAAATTCCAAAATGTTGGCAATCCACTTTCCTCTTCTGCCCTCTAAATTTTCTTGGGTGAGAATGTCTTTGACAATAGGACTTGGTACGTAAGCTATAACATGTGAATAGAGGATATAAATCCTAAAGTCTTTAATGGCTTTGACCAAAGCATAAGCTTGCTTTTCCATGATTTGATATTTTAAAGGTGCATCTCTAAGAGCTCTGCTAAAGAAAGCAATTGGCTTCTCATTTCCTTGGTCATGTTTCTGTAACAAAACAGCAGCAATAGTATGCTGGGAGGCAAAAGAGAAAATGATAAATTCTCTGTCAAATTGAGGATTGGTCAAGACTGGGGTTTGGGTAAGGGCTAGCTTTATACGTTCAAAGGCTTGATTGGCTTCAACAGTCCATTTTACTTTTGAATCCTTCTTTAGCATGTTATTTAGCAATCTGATCAACTCTGCTAAGTTGGGGATAAACCTTCTCAAGAAATTGATTTTTCCCAAGAATCCTTGCAACTCTTTGATATTTCTTGGGTGGGGCATTTGTAAGATAGCCTGTATCCTATCTGGGTCAATTCTAATGCCATCTTTAGAAATGATGTGGCCCAATAGTTTACCTTCCTCTAAACCAAACAGGGATTTCTTGGGATTCAAGGAAATTTCATATTTCCTACATGTTAAGAAAATCTGCCTTAAGTGTTTTAAATGTTCTTGATCTGATTTTGAGAAAGGTGTAAGGTCATCTAAGTAAATGACAAGGAATTCATGAATCTCTTTGGCAAAAGCAATATCCATTGCTCTTTGAAAAGTTTCCCCTGCATTTTTCAATCCAAAAGGCATTTTTACATATTTGAAAGTTCCCCATGGGGTTGTGAATGCAGTTTTGTCTTGATCATCAGGGTGTACTAAGATTTGATTAAATCCTGAGAATCCATCAAGTAATGAGATCCTTGAGGCCCCTACCACTCTTTGGAGAATGTGATCCATCTTGGGTAAGGGATAGTTGTCTTTGAGGGATACTTGGTTCAGATTTCTTAGGTCCACACACAGCCTTATTTCACCAGTTTTCTTTCTTGTAGGGACTAAGTTTGAAATCCACTCAGAGAATCTGATAGGTGCTATGATGCCTTCCTTGAACATTTTCTGTACCTCTTGTTCCATTGCTGGGAGGAGCATAGGATTGATTCTCCTTAGTTTTTGTTTAAAGGGTTTTTGATCAGGCTTGAGAGGGATAGTGTGCTGGATTACAGAGGTATCATAGGACTTTAGGTCCTCATAACTCCATGCAAAAACATCCTGGAACTCTTTAAAGAGGTCAATGTATTTAGGCTTTTGGTCAGGAGGTAAGGAAGCAGACAATTTTATTATTTTGGGTTGTGCAGCAGTCCCAATGTTGCATTCTTCAATGGCTGCATTTAAGGGCTGCATTTTTGGTTTTCTGGGAATATCATTTGAATCAAAGATGTCCTCTAGTGGAGTTAGGCCTGTTGGAAGAAAATTGTCCTTCAGTTCTATGATTTCAGCTTCAGCATTGGCCACTTCTTCACAACTGATTGGTTGAATTTGCTGAATGTTTTCCTTGTTGAAAATAGTTGGATTTAGCATTTGTTTTGCTGTTCTAGGTGATATTGGGTGAGTAATCTGTTGAAACTGTATTTGTGATGGACTTGCTCCTTCAAGTATTTGTGATTGACTTGCTCCTTCAAGTATTTGTGATTGACTTGCTCCTTCAAGTATTTCTGATTGACTTGCTTTGTCAAGTATTTGTGATTGACTTGCTTTGTCAGTGTCAATATTTAATCCTGCAAACTCTTGTTGCAGCGTTAAAAAATTGTTTATTTGCATATCATCCTCAAATACTTGCCAATCTTTAACATTGTTTGGAATGGAGGGTCTGTGTTTTATCTCAGCTGTGAAACAATTGTTAGGTTCCAATGGTAATTTGCAAGTACTAGCAAATGTGGCCAAACTATGAGCATGTAGATTATGGGTTCTAGGAATTTTAGTGATTTGGAATTCAGAGAAAAAGTTTAGTACCTCAGCAACAGTAGACCTATAAGACCTTAGTCTTTTGTCATTGGTGACAAAATTTCCCTTCACTTGTTGGATAACTAAATCTGAATCACCCATGATTGAAACCCTGGCAGCTTGCAAGAACTTTACTAACTTGAGGCCTAGTAAAAGAGCTTCATATTCTGCCATGTTATTAGTACATCTGAAGTTTAATCTATAGGCTCTGCCTTCTGCATGACTGTTTTCTTTATTGTGTACCCAAACTCCAGCTCCTGCCCCTAATTTGTTGACTGAGCCATCAAATTCAAGGAACCATAGAATATCTTGTTGTGAAGGAGATTTAATGATCTGTTCATGTGCTGGCAATGTAAGTTGAAGTACTGGTTTTTCATCTGGCTTGTCTTCTAGGACAGTTTCATCATTTAATTGAATATGCTTGACAACTAGAGCAGCAGCAGTTTCTAGGGATTGATTGACTGTTGTTTCATGGGTGGTAATTGTTTCATTAGAGTCTTCCTCTTGTATGAGTGTCTCGGTTTCAACATCATTTTCTGAGAGAGTTGTGTTGTCATTGAAGAGAATGTATGAGTCTATGTCTGAATGGACAGCATATATGGGAAATTTTTGAGGCTTTTCTTCACTGTTGACCATGTATTTCATGAGTGTTTCTCTGTATAGTCTTTTTGGTTGCCCAAAAACAGAGATGGTGGCATATGACATGTCTAATTGTAGGGAACCTTGGAGTTTAGCTCCCCAAGATCTTGATAACAGCATCCCATACTTAGGTGGGATATCAGCAACTACAACATCCATCAGAATTGTTTTGTTTGGGTATTGAACCAGAGACACACATAAATCTTTTATGAGACCTAAACACTTGACTTGGCTGGAGTCAAAGGAAAAAAGGTCCTTGTATGGTCTTGTTATATCTAGATTCAATCTCTCCATGACTGCTTTCGGCATGAGATTATGAGAGGCACCTGAGTCAAACATTGCATTATGTAATATTTTATCATGAATATGTAAGCTGACATAAAAAGGTAATACCCCTGTGACTACTGTTTTTCCATCTACTTCTGGGCCAAACAGTAATTCTGGGGTGTCATCCAACACATTAACATCATCTTTGTTGCTAGTGAGTTGAAGGGAGTGCTTGATCTGTTGTTTATAGATGTCATGCTTGGCTAGTTCTGAGAGAGGAATTGCTATCTTTAGTTTGCCAATTTCAGTTTCTAAGTCAAAGGGTTTTTCAGATTGGGTCTTGGGGTTGTGGATAACAGTCCTTTCCTTGTTCACTAAATCTTCTTGTTGATTCTTATCTTGTTTGTGGAAGTTGTCCTTTTTACCCATCTCTTGAGGAGTAATATTTAAATTAGGGTGAGAGGATGAAGTAGCCATAGGCTGCTGTTCTAAGGACAATGGTTCAGTGATCTCTTCAATGATTACTTCTTCTGTAGGTGAATTTGTTTTGTCATTAGGCTCTGTGACTATGGCTCTTTTAGGCTGCTGATTATCCTTTATCTTATCAGGCTGATTTACATTCACAGTTCTGCTCCTTAGCTTGTATTGTTTATGGACTTCATAAACAGCAGTGTCATAGCCTTGTTTAAAGTCAAAGGATTCACCTGATTTAGTTTGGAACAGTTTGATTTCATCATCCTCATGATCTTCTTGTGTTAAGAAAACTTGACTTTCACCATCTAGACCCATTAAGTTAATCTGAGGATCTTCATTGGGTTCAGTTGATGTGGAAGTCTTTGCATAATTTTCTTGGAAAGGGGGTCTTATGTCTTGGTCAGCACTGGGCTTGCCAATGCCTGGGTTTTGAGTTCTCCTAAAATTTGGATTCCTAGGAGGGTTGTTCTGTGGTGCTTCCCATGATGATTTTCTCTCAACCGATTCCACTCTATCACCCAATCTTTTCATTCCATTGAGTATTGCATCCAGCTTTTGATCAAAAGCAGAGGGTTCCTCTTTGAAAACAGACCTCTTTTCCAACCTTGCTCTGTTTCTTTTGGCAATCAGGTTAGCTTCCACTGTGACAGCAACCCTTTGGGCCTCTGCAAGGGTTTGAGGGTCTCTTTCCTTTAACTGATAGGCCATGTCAGGGTCAAAACCATCAGGGAATTTGTACAAAGCTAGATCAGGAGGGGGTCTTAAATTTTGTGGGATTGCGTTATATACATTGTTAAATCTTGCACAATACTCCAAAACAGTCTCTTGGGGACCTCTTTTGATAGTGTCATATTCCCCAAGTATGTGCAGAGGATCCTTCTTTTTCTCCCATCTGCTAGTAAAGGCTTGATAAAGCTCATCAGGAGTTGTGATGGAATTTGCATTCAGGGATCTAAACCAAGTTCTTACATCCCCAGTTAGACTTTGAACAAACATCCTCATTCTCACACTGTCATCATCTATTTCATAGGTCTCAAAATGGTCTTGCATCCTTTTGGCATGCTGAGTAGCTGTGAGATGACCAGTGGAGTCAAAATATGAGATTTTGGTTTGGTAGTCTTGGGGTAGAGCTGCAGCATTAGCTGGTATTTGCAAGGGTGCATACCGGTTAGCCATATTCACAGGGTTTAACGGGTTGACAGGGATGAATGGGACTGGGGTGACTGGTATAGCAGGGTTAATGGGAGGGGTAGAAACTAGAATGTTGGTTAAGGGAGTATGTGCAGTGGATGTGGGTGTGATAGGAGGGCTGTGAGATGTAGAAGGGGAACTGGGGGAATCAAGGGTAGATCGAAACAAAACCTTGATTGGGGTTGGAACAAGGTTTGGATAACCTGTTTCAGGAGTTGAGTCAGCAAGAGTTGTCTGTCCCTGCTGCTTCCTGATGATCCTAGGGATTATATTAGGATTTTCAAAAACAGCTGGTGGTTCTGGGTCAGGATTTGACCTAGTATGTATGGTTTTCCTTTTAGGAGCCAGTTTCTAAACTTCTTTTTGGTATTTTGCAGGATATTTTTGTGTCTACGGAGGCTAGACAAGATTTTGAACTTACTGTATATTTTCCAAAGCTAGCAGCAAAAGGAATGAGCAGCTTTCAAGAGATAAACAGAAATTAGAAAATCTTGAGGAACTCCCCAGCGGAGTCGCCAATTATGTTAACACCCAGGTTGTTCCCTATGACTCCCAAGGGAATACGGCCGGGGTAACCACTAACCAATCTTTGGATCACAGTTTCTAGCCAAACTGTAACCAGAGAGGGCTCTCTCTTTATAATTTGTCTCTGTTTTGATAGTGTTTTTAGGCTAGCTATTATGCTCAGGTTTTTGGTTTATGTTTTGGTTGAAGGACTTCTTTCAGTGCATTAAGATGTAGTTCTCAGAGAGTAGTATATCATTGGGCAATGGAGTCTAGAGCTGTGAAGTGTTTTGAAATGCTGGAGAGATGATGTTCAGACTGCAGGGCCTATTGAGTATCTCGACAAACAAAATTTAAACTTAAGTGGTGATGTATGGCCAGCCAACAGAAAGCAATTAAGAATTCTCTATTAAGCTGGTGATGTGATAGTGAAACATGTTGCACAGGAGCAAACTTGAATTCCTGAAACAAAGGTCACTGTGAAAGATATGTTCTGAAAGTGCAGCAATTAAGAATTACACTTATCAAGATTATAGCTGAAGAAAACATTTATTAACAACATAGATTGAGCTCAGGGTATTGCATGAATAAATCCTGAAGGCTATTCTTTTTCTTTGTTGCTAAATACTTAGAAACTACAAACATGTATGGATTGTAAAAGATCGAAACACATAACAAAGAGAGTTACCGAAACTTATTGTATTGTGAGGTACACATGAATCCTGCAGTTTTCAACAAACACCAGAACGCATTCAACACTTCAGAACTCCGAGAAATTCCATCACTTTCTTTATTAAACTCTGAAAGGATTACAGCATAAGAACTTCTTCAAGAGAAATCAACAACAACCCCTGCAAGCTTGTGCGAGGGGCAAATATATACAATCAGTCTTACAAAATATCTCAGGCGTTGAGTCATCTGAGAAATAAATATTTCAACAACTTTGTTCAGAACAGCAGATAAGAAGTTATTGCTGTCTTTAATACAACATAAATGCATCTTTCTATCTGTCAGAAGATATTTTGGCTTTTGGAAGCCAACGAGTCGGTTGTAGTGATCTGCATTAATGTTGAGAAATGCGCTTTTGGAGCTGCTCTGCTGTAGCTTCTCGGCTTGGACACCTGTAGCTTCTCACCTTGCTTTGTTGGCCGTAAATTCTGCTGAGTTGGCTCAGCTTTAATCTTTAATGCATGCTGATTCTTTTAAACTGTCCTGTGTATGACAATTTGCATTTTCCATGAACAAAATTTATTGAATGGTTTCCTATTTATAAAATCATCTGTATGGCCTTAGTCCACCATTCTAGTGTAGGTAGTTGATGCCTGAGAATTGCATCCATAGTCTCCTCTGCCTCTGTATATTTGTAAAAATTGGTAGGCGCCTCAAACAGGTGTTTAATTTCATTCATTATAAAAAATAGACTTTCTACTCTGTTGTAGAGAGTCTGTCCTGTGGCAAGCCCTATTTCATCTGAGGTGCTGGGCTTCTCATTGATCTGACTTGTGGCAAATTCATTAACCCTTTTGGCATACTGCTCATGAGTGAACAGTCTCCCTGCGCTGTTCAGTAAGCTAGGGAGCCCTCTATTTTCTAATACCTGAAACTTCTCCATAAACCTGTTTACCTCAGTCTGCATGTCCTGGGTTCTTCTCTCTAATGTCTGCACCAAGTTTCTCAATGTAAGAACCCTCTTGATTAACTGAATGTGCTTAGTTCTGTTTGAAATTCCCATGGCAGCCAACTGAGTACTTGTTCTATTGTTAAGCACATTAATCATCCTGGTGGCCACTTCAGGCATATTGCTTAGAGCAGCTCTTGATCTCTGAATTTCAGTCTGTGCTTTTGGAATGAGCTCTAACTGCTCATGGATTGTTTCAATATATTTCCATTGGTCATTAATAGATTGGCCAATATTAGCCCACAGCACTATTTTAAGCTCAGCCACAACCTTATCTAATCTGAGCTCATTCTCTAGCTCTTTGATCCTGTCTTTGAGGGCTTTTATCTCCCTGCCCTTTTCTGCCACAGACTGCTTGGACTTGTCGTATCTTTCATTGACTTTGGCTAGTTTCTCCCTGGCCTCATTCAATTCTGTCATTTGTGCTTCCAGGGCCTGAATCTCATTCCTTAGCTTTTGCATATCCAAGCTAGGGGCCTGCTCTGTTGTTGGTGGTGCTGAAGTAGATGGTGCTGCTTGTTCAGTCTGTTGAGGAGGAGGAACAGTAGTTGGAGTAGTTTCCTCAAGTTTTATTACTTCAGGAGGAGGCTGGGAGGTCTGACCTTCTTCTCTTTGTTTCAGAGTTGCTTGTAACGCTGCCTGTGCAGCCTCTGATTCTCCCAGCTTTTCTTGTGTCTGGATAAGCTGCTTGTAGAGAGACACCAGCAAAGATGTGGCATCTTGATCATGCCTTTGTTGAGCTACTTCATCTGTTTGAGGGTGAATTGTGGCTGGGAGTTTGATCTTTCTCCTTAAAGCTGCCATATCTGCATGCCTAAATTTTAATATTTCTTGTATGCCCTTGATATCTTTGGGATCATGCCCAATCTCAATAATTATATCTTCTAAGGACCTTATTCTGTTGTCCTTTGCTTGTGAGGATGCCCTTTCCAACTCAAGTTGGGCAGCTGTATTATTAAGGCTATTTTCTACCCTGTAGTTATCCAATGTCTTGTCTGCCAAGGAAGCATAGACCATCTCACCTATTTGTTTATGCAACTCAATTTTATCCATCGGGTGGATGTCCTTGGCCAAGACCTCAAGATTGGTCCTCAAGTAATCTGAAGGGGATTGTGGCTGCAATGTAGTTGGTATGAGGTGACTCATTATCATCTTGCCCTCCTGGACATCATATGCAGACATTAGTCGCTGCTGGTTGGTGGGAGCCATTTTCAACAAATGGTTATACAGCTGTATCATTATGCGCTCATTCCTTTTCTTTATTTCGATGAACTGTTGTTTAATGCTCAGTTCACCCTCTCTCTGCTGGCTAGAGGAGCTGACTTCTCCTCTCACTATCCTCTCTTGTTCCTGTTGGAAGGAACTTGCAGATGCCTCCAAACTGGGCGGGCCCATACCCAAAGATTGCCCTATAGGCATCTCTTCCTCTAAAAGGGGATTCATCCTGTGCCTCTTCTCACCATGACTTGTTGATGTAGTCAAGGGAGTCTCTCTATCCCTTTTCCTTCTTACATCCTCCTTTTGAGGAGTTTGGAGGACTGAGGTTTCATTAACAGCCTCTTGCCTAGGAGGTACTATGTTTTGAGCCTGCTGCTAAGTGAGAATTGGGGCCTCAACTGCCCCTTCTTGCTGTGTGGGCTGCTCTCTGTCATGCTGCCCTTCTCTTTGCTGTGATTCCTGTTGTTGCTGTTGCTCTCCCTGCTGCTGCACTTCTTCTTGTTGCTCCATCTCTTTTTCTGCTTGCCCTTCAGTTATGGGAGGTGGCTGTTCCTTGTCCACCTGTTTTTCTTTGCCTTTGCTGCCTGTCTGTTGAGTATCCATGGCAGTTTGCTGATGTGTTGTTGAAGAAGAGGCAACTGCTCCAAGTTGCCTTTGATATGATAAGGAAACCTGTCCACAAGTTTCCAAGTCAGCTTCTTTTTGAAGATTCCTAGCCTCTCTCTCTAGTATCTGCTCTCTAGAGATTGGCTCTTCTAGAGTGCCCTCTTTCCAGCCTAAAGAATTTGCATACTTTTCAATATGAGGCAGCTTAATATGTGAATAGGTACCCAATTTGTGTTTTATCCTCCTGAGGGAAATAAAATGAATACGGTCATAAGGTGACCATTTGAAACTGGTTTGCAGTTTGAGGCTTGCTAGGATCATATCTGCCTCCTTCCATCCCTCCTCTCTTTTGTTGTACAAAAAAGGGCCTAGCTGGCTCCTTACCTTCAGTTGTACCTTCTTGTTTTTGCTTTGGAAATGGAAGTAGTCAGCATATCCAAACTGCCTGAAATATTCTAAGGCAAAAAGTCTAATGGGGACATACCTTGGAAGCCTGAAAGGGTCCAACTCACAGCCATATACTCTGATTACTGTGTGATGTTGGTAAAAATACCAATCACCAATGCTGTAGGATTTGGAGAGATGGAGAACTCTCTGCATTTCATCGGTCAACCTTGGAGGAGGGACACCATACAGCAAAGTCATAGCTGGGTGAATGAACAGGTCTATAAATTCACAGTATGTGTATGGCGATTGAGAAACATGATGGAAAACTGGAGTCCAGAACACAACTGACCTTGGATTCCCCTGGGCATTAAGTTTCTTGAGGGGAATGGAGAAACTGTCTGGTTGATAAAACAAGAACATGTGGTAGATGTATGAGGTGTATCTGAACACCCTTTCCCTTGGTAGATTCATTAGCTGTTCATGGATCTTCTCTGCAATATAAGTGGCATAGTCATAGTGTACAGCTGGAGACTTTCCAGGAGAAAACATGGACAACATTGCCATTATAGTCTCATCAACATCTTCAATTCCTTTAAAGCCCAAGACATAGCTGATCAAATCCATTAGCATTCTGCCCAGGTCATTCAGGTAGTGATATCCAATAGGAGGAGTCCTTATAGTTTCAGAGCTTGGCTGTACAAATAATTGGTTAATTTTGGTAATATGGGCACTTAACAGATTCCTCCCCTTATTTATTAAGTCCAACATGGAAAGAGGGGTTAATGGCCTTGCAGTATGGAAATGCAGCATCTCATTTATGGTTTCTGGGGTGATAAAGAAAAAAACTGAGCCTGTAGGACTGAGAACAGCTCTCTGGCAAGGATCATAGCATTCCTGGCACTTATGGATCAAGTCTGGAAGGGAATTGACTTGAGGGAGGTTGTAAATGGGCAAATTTGAGTCCCAAATCCCTAAAATGTCAGCTCCATTAAGGTGTTTAGCTTTCAATTAATTTAGCATGTGGATATTGAACTTAGAACCCATTGGAAACCAATCTAACATCTGATAGTCTACATCTCCCAGGGCTTTCCATGCTATCTCCCTATGAGGGGCATTCAGAGGCTGGACATTCAGGGCTATTGGTGTCTCCATGGCTACTGAAGCTTTTGAACTGTAGGTGAACCGGTTTCAATCGAGCAGAACAACAGAGAGGAATATTTTCTTGCAATGGAAGTGAATTGTAAGAAACAGAAGGCAAATTGAATAAACAGCAGTTGAAATACTGTCTAAAGGATTGATAAAACAGTAGCAGGACTGACCAGGAGTATTTTCTGTGGTGAATCTGGTCAATTGAAATCTCTAGTTCACGACTACGCGAACTAGCTGTGAATTCAGCTTAATTTGTCAAATGCGGCTCTGCAGGAGGTTTATGGCTTCACTGGTTGAAAATGGGTGCAAGTCACCGTGTATTTGATGGTGAAAACAGTGTTTTACAGTCTCTTAACAGTTTGCTTGAGGAAATACGGATAAAACCAGGCTCATGGACTGATTTTGAGGAATACCTGGTAATTTCGCCAGTAAGAGTTGCAAATGCAGGTGCAATGGAGGCGCCGACGGTCTTGGAATCAGCTTTAGCAGGTTGGCGCTGGTTTGAATGTGAGCAGCATGTAGAAATAGCTAGAGTTTATTTTGCCAAAAGTGGAAAAAACATGACATTTTGGCCTAAATATGGATTTTTGGCAATATTGGTGCGTTTTTGGGATGACGTCATCGGGTGCGGTCGGAGTCGGATGACGTCAGCATGACGTCACCGGGTGATGTGGCAGGCTGCGATTGGTCCATGGGGATAGTGAGGTGGCAGCCATATCAGCGAGGGGGCGGACGAAGGAGTTGATGCGACGGCGAGGTGGCAGTGACGTGGCTCTGACATGGGGATGACGAAAGCCCGGCAAAACAGGTGGTAAGCGGAACAACGGTAATGGTTTTCTCGGACTGCTTACAATACGGCGACGGTTTTGTCAGAGGCCGACCCGAGAAGCTGTGAGGGCGATGCGTGGCAGAGGCCTGACGTCACCCTCTGACAGTTTCTCGGGTGCTAAACGTCGGACCTCGGGCCCAACCCGATATTCATAATAGCCGTCCGATCAAAAGTGCCCGATCGGACGGTTGACGGGTTGATGATTTGATCGGATGATACGGACGCGGGGGAAGGATTAAAATAACATATTTTTTGGAGTTTGCGCCTGGCGGAAAAACTTAGGGATATGGTGTTTTGTAATGTTTTTCAATGTATTTTTTCGGAATGAAATAATGCGGGCGGAGACTTTGGATAAATGGCAAAAAGTGGGTTTTTGTGTTATTTCATAATACAAAGCGGGTTATGGGTAAAGGGTTTTTTCCAAGGTTTTCTTAGCAAATGAAGGTTTTAATGGGCCAAATGGATTCAGAAGAGAGGAGGGGGGTTAGACTTAGGTTTATCAAAGTGACCAGATGTCATTTTGATCCCTGACATAGAACATATGGCTATAATGCCAAGGGGAGGGATATTTATACAATGTTTGGGGTTTATACACCATGGTGTTATAATACCAGGGACAGGGTAATATAGGGGAACTATATAATAGAGTTAGGGTTAATATGGATGAAAGGAGTGGATGAGGGGAGATACCACTAAGTTTGTTTGAAAATAACTTAGCTTAGGGAGTAGAGCAAAATGAAAAGAGTTTTAGACAAGAAATGTGGCTTTTAAGGGACTAAAAACCACCATAAAACCATGGATTCTTCCATGAATCACAACTGATGAGGGGATATTAGTAATGAATGGAAAGGGGATAAGTGGGAAGTTAGACATGCTTCTTTACTTTGCTGCAACCTGATAGAGAAGAAGGACCTTTCAATCCATTGATTCTGCTTTTGTGAAATAGTTTAGCATACCTTCAATTATAAGGAATGATACTTCTGCAACCCCATCTGCCTACCCATTTACTTGCCTAGCATTTTTTATTTCTTCTTGGAGGGTGCACTTAGGCTTGCAAACCCTTACCTGCCTTTTCTTTTCTTTGGCTTTTTTCTTTTGATGGTCTATCTACTTCTACCCTTATTTCTTCCAAGGTCCCAGATTAAGCTGTTGGGAGCCTTTCTTCTCTACCTAAACTACTTGTCTGCCAAGATTAAACAGTTTGGACAGACTTCTTTCTCTATTCTACAACCGAAAATTTAAAAACATGGCATGATCCAGATTAGGCTGTTGGACCATCGATCAAAAATTGAGTCCACATCAAGCTATAAGCACAGATGGTATTCTCTTGGAAATATGTGATCTTTGCATCATCAAAGCAGAGCATATTTGGACCTTTTCATTGCCAATCATGAAATATGAAACCTATTGGTATAGGTAGATAACACAATACTTGGACATACAGCTCTATGTGAAGCTGCTCTAAATCAATATTACAAACAATACAAGAAAAATCCAAAACATGGCTGCACAAAGAAAGTACCCGAAAGATTGTTGTGGTTGAGATCCAGGCAATAATGAAGGCATTTAGTTTTTTTTTTTCCACTCCTAGTAAGCAGATATGCCCTTCCTATAGGTGAAACCCTGATCTGAAACTGTCTACAATACTCTCAAGACAGTGTGATGTATGTACACAAAAAACAGGACTGTAACTTAAAATGTAAAAATGACATATAAGCAAAAAAAAGAAATGTAGAACAAAGGACTATATAATCTACATAAATGAAAGTTCTGGAAGTTATGGTAGCAACAACAAAAACTCAGAACTCAGCTCACCATCACTCTTTATTACTCACAAAGGTGAATTGCAAAGCAAAATTAAAACGTAGCTTGCTAATCTCTAGCTCAAACTGGAACAAATAAAACTCACCTCCATGAAGAAGGCAAGGGTTTTACAAAAGTAGAGTGCCTCGGTTTAGAAGCAAAACCCTAAACCTAGCCTAGAAAAGTGTGCCCATCCTCAATAACCAGGTGTGCCTTGCCTTCATGTTCTTATAACCCAATGCATAGGTGTATTCAGCACTAGATGCCCGCAGCTAGGTGGAAAATTGCTCCTACACAACCATTCCATGAGTTTAATTATTTTACGTATGTGTAATTGGTTTATGTTATGTATGTTGTAAATTCCATATGATAAACCCTTGAGAATTTTATGTGATGAGTTGCATATAGCTGAGATGAATTACATTAGAATATTAAATTAGATAAGTGGGCAGATAAAATCCTATCGTAGAATTCAGAGAGGATCATCAGTCAATATTTGAATTGGATCAGTGCCCTGCTAGGCAATGAAGGCAGTTAGGTATGTCTCCACAGGCCTGACACGACAACAATGATACACCATTGTCAACCTAACACTCATCTTGTTCGGTCCATGCTATATTCACTACAGCTACACAACAGATGTCATGACATCCTTCTAAGGTCCCTTCTGTTCACAGTTCACCTCGCCTCAAGGATATGGAAATCATCATATCTGCACATGTTCCTCCACAACCCATAGTTATCTAGCTCAAATCTTCACCAAGGAGGACATATTTTCTTCCAATCATTACAGTTCAACATTGAGAATTGCATAAACTAATGTTTCAGCAGACATTCTCCTCTCAATATCCCAACAGGAAACTCCAGTCAACACTAATTCCTACAGACTATTTTATTATTTGTTGGAAAATATGTGTCATCCACATAAATCAGGGCAATTTCCTCTCAACAGAGAGGAATTAGTTCCTAAGTTCATAGTGGACTTAGTTAGACTATGTATCCTATTTGTACATGTCTCTTGTATTTCCCAGATGCCATTGAAAACTTGATAGATTTCCATATGTTTATTGTATTATAACACTAGGGGACTTGATTAATGATAATCACTCTACACCAAATTGCACTTTGCTCGAAGGGTGTGTTTGAGAAGAACCCGAACCCTTTTCCAATGTTCGGGTGTGTGAATCGAGTACAGGTATGCAAATCCCACCCCTAGGTTTACGTACCCCTGCTTCACAGATTTCCTGCTATGAATCTGCACATAATATGAATGTAAAAGAGTTGCAAAACAGTAGTGTAATTTTGGTCATAAATGAATACTAGAGCAGAATGGTCGCACACTCATTCTGCAAGTTCCATCTATATCCTTCAATCTTAACAGTGCTTTAAGTGAGACCTTCCCCTCACAAATATTGAAATGCCAGCATACTAGACTACAACCGAACCTTTGCTGGAAAACTGTTCAAATCTTGGTCTCCAAAAAGAGCCAACAAATATAAACTGGCCTATATATCGGTTAAGGTGTAGTTTGTATTGGCCGATTTCAGAACTCTTAAGCTGCAGAAAACCCATTTCAAACCAAATTATGTTAAGCAAATGCTCCTAAGCACACATTAATTGAGATTATCTGAAAATTAAATCTGAGAAACAAGTTAAAGCTCCAAACTGCCACTCTGCCTGTATTGCCTATGAGAAAATATATGACAATAAAATATTTAGACAAGTATCAAGTCTTTCGCCTTTGTTAATTGATGTGACAGATACTTAACTATCCTACAGGACCAACTGTCTAAACGGCTACTGACCTATGCAATTAAATACAATGCCTTCCTTCTGCCCTAACTTTTATTTTCTCTATCTTGCTACTTCTTGCCATGCATCAATTACACTTCCCTTCAAATAATTGAGTGTAAATTGTTGGACGCGCTCAACTTTTCACAGTAACAAAGGCTAGTATGTAATAGTTGTCATTATAGAGCAGAGGGAAATTAAACCCTTAAAATCATTCCAATCAGTCTAATCAACTTCCATCCATTTAGGTGCACATAAATCCATGCGTTAGGCTGTCTGAAAAAGCCCTAGATCAGAAAAGAGGGATTTTCTCAAAGTACATTAAGAAAAGATCAAGGCCTATCTTGAATTGAGACTACATTGAATTACTTTTACTAAAATACTTACGAGAACAAGAAGCAAAGAAGCAAATGACATTGAAAGAAGTTTATCCAAATTGCCCTAATTACAGAGGACTAGAAGCGAAAGGAAGTGGATCTTAACAGATGTATCAGTCCGGGTGAAAGCCATTCAAATTGATAAGTAATAATCCGATATCCATTATTCTAATAATTGATAAGTGATGACCATTTCCATCATTGTAGACACCATCGGGTTCCTGCTTGTAATAGCTTGGATTTTTTTTTAAGATTAACCAGACGTACAATGTTATCCCTATCTTTTCTATGCAGGACTGTTCGTTTACATGCACTAACCAGTTTCCTGTTTTTTCAGAGAATCATTGCTTAAAGAGATGGGTATTTTCACAGAATTTTGCCGTAATTACGAAAAGAGGAAAATACAATTTAGTTGTAGTTGATGCTAAGAGGAATTATAACTGTTATTGATTCACATAAAGATAAGCTTTCTTCCCATATTTCACCTATTCTGTATCAGTAGAGATACTTGTTATTTATTTGGAATCATATCTGCACATCTTAATTACCATTAATGACCATCTCGGCGTCTTTGCATAGGCTCAATTTAAAGAAGATTTTTATAACTAAACCCCAAAATCATATAAATATGAATCCTCGTGGGCTCCCATTGAAAGAGCCCAGAGCCATATGGTCTTACCTTGCTCAACGCACAGTGGAAAACCAAAGTGTCTTTTCCCTCCGTGTTCTGCAAGAGATCTGAAATTTTTTCGAAGAACGTGTCGCTTGCATAGTGAAAGGAGCCTGCTATGTGAGCATCCAGACTTCTCTCCTCGTCCCTGACATCGATGATGGCTACATTTGGGGATTTGCAGAGGTTGAGCAGCTCAAGAGCTGTGATATAACTGACTCCAATGGGAGCCGCCATTCTCAAATCCTGCTTTGCACCAAGAGACTCTGAATATCCACTTCTCTTGTTGCGCTTAAAACACTGAAATGACCAGCATCCCATGAAAGTGTTCGTTGCAGGAAATTGCTCCCATTTGTCAGTGCCAATTCCATTCTTCAACTTGATCTGCCATTGAGTTAATTGTATTGTTAACATTTTCGCCACATTGGGTTCTGACTATCTGATACTGGTACTGGTACTACATTTTGCTTTGAAAGACTATCTCAAGTCTCCCCGAGATGGTGTGCGCTTGTTCACCCTATAAATTTTCGACGCTTTAGAATTTAACTCAATTCTTATCAGCATAGTCACTCTACATACAGCCAGATGGGCCTTCAGATAAGAGCAAATCAACACATCGATTCGCTCTGTATTTAAATGGGTCGTCTCCATTGGAAAAGTTTCTTAAGAACTCTTCACATTGGCTTGTATTTCCGTTATGAAGTTTACCTGGCCCAAGTTATGAATATGCCTGTGTTCTTCAGGTCTCAAATCCTCAATATAACATCACTAGGTGGTTTCCCCTAAAAGATGAATATAGCATGCCCTAATGCTGTTAAATTGTAAGTAGAATGTCATCCATTTTGCATTCAGAACCAAACGAAGAAAGGGAATTTAATATGTGGAATTACCGGAAAGTGGAAGAGAAATTCTCCTCGCCAGACCTGCCAACCGGAGGCGCAGTATTCCGGAAGCCATTGTTGTTTTTTCTTGCAATAAAATAGGCATACAAATAAGCCTAAATCTCAGCTAAACAGGCAATTTCTCCAACGAGATATCAGGCACTGATACTATAGACTGAGCAGCCCTTTGAGTGGATGGATACCGTGTTTGCTGAGAGCCCACAACTAATTTTGTGTTTTGTCCTCCGTTGTGCCCAGAGAAGCAAACTCTTTTAGTGGGAAAATTCTGGTTATTGGGACATCAAGCTTCTTCATCTAGGAGCTCGGTCTAGTTTTTTTTTATTTCTATAATATTATTTATTCTGTCAGGAATTTTATAGACGCATTTAAGTTGAAGCAAAACACTAGCTCTGTCATATCCCTAGGCACAAAGCCATTGGACTGCTGTTGAAACATTTTGACATTCTAATTTTCTGGATTTTCAACTATTTAATGAGAAATTTGATTATGGAATAGCTATTTAGTGGGCTTTGGGTCCAGATTTTGAACCAAAGCTCTGATACCATGTGTAAGAACCTGAATCCTATTATTAGAGCCTCTATTTTGTTATACACTAACAGATCTATTTTCCTGTTAATTTATAATAATAAAAGGAGCTTGCTGACCTTTTCACATAGCTTTAAACATTTAACATCTTATCATTTTATCATAAGCAACATAAATTAAGGTGAGCATTCCATTTATATCAACTTAACAAGAGTAGTCCATGGAAAAATACCTATTCCGGCGGTTCATGATGATACCTTTGTCTTATAGCTCCAGCTGAACGCTCCCTCTGGCCGACCCAACCGGATTTACCTCCCAGCCAACTAGGAAATAAATTCCTAGCCCATGAAACCTCCACAGGTTCCCCAGCCCTCCGTGCCCAAGTCCAACCAGATATAGTGTGTCCTCAAGAAGAATGTGCAAAACTAGATAATGATACTTTCCTCCTCTCAAACCCAAGAAACCTCCACTGGTTTCCAAGGTCTCCCAAAAATCATAACAAGGCCAAACAATCACAACCAACCCCCACAATCCTAAGCAAGACTCCCACTCCCCCTTTTTTTCCTTCCCCCTTCCCTTTTATACCCTCTTTCCTCAACCACCTCTCATTAATGTCATTAACTCTCACCCATCCTTGGTTGACTTCTGTTCTAAGCTAGGAGTACATTTGGAATTGTGACATGAATATAAAATTGAGAATTTAATGGGAAAGGATCATGTCTTCTCCCAAGTAAATCTGAAAAGTACATTTGGGAATGTGAAGTGTAATTACATGGAGAGGACCATGTCTTCTCCTTAGTAAATGTGAGGGTACATTGGGGAATGTGAAATGAATAAATATATATTGTTGATTAGATGGAGAGGACTATGTCTTCTCCCAAGTAAATGTGAGGGTACATTGGGGAATGTGAAATGAATAAATATATATTGATGATAAGATGGAGAGGACTATGTCTTCTCCCAAGTAAATGTGAGGGTACATTGGGGTATGTGAAATGAATAAATATATTTTGAATTAATGGAAGGAGACCATATCCTACATAATATTCAAATTGAGAAGGTAAGTGGGGAATTTGAATAATGGAAATCATAAATTTATTTTATGACCAATATTCTCAATATTTTCAGATAATGTAAATACACAATTTGTAGGATAAGATTTAAGTGGGGCATTACAGTGTATTTCATATTTTAAGCATAACTCTAGTAAATCTATTGTTATGAACTATACAATGGAATATCCATGGAAATTTAAAGATGATATTGGTATTAGAGAAGGTTTATTTTTGTAAATTGTGGGGAGTTGCAAAGGATCTAGATTGGCTAAGATAAAAGTCAAAAAACCCTATTCATGTCTTATGAATCTGTGAATAACCTTCGTGATCTAATAAAAGTGGTGGTTTCATTGTTGGAAGAAGGTCACGAATATAAATTGTAATGTGGATCTCCTCATGGTGGCCTTGGCTAATAAACTTGGTCTATTCAAAGAAGATGGAGGGGATGACATGTAGGTCAGATCAATGTGGAAATTAGTAGATGAAGAAGAACCAAAGAGGGAATCTAAGAAAGATATTAAAAAGGGTGAATCGAGTTAGAGTGTCATGAAGATTCACATTTCCTGGTCAAAATGAAAATGAAGGTCAACGTTAATCCATATCAAGGTGAGATGGAGGCTCTAAAGTTAAATAATTAATTGCATTAATTATAAGTTTATTTTTGTGTTCATCACATAGAGGATGAATAGAAGTTTGTATTTGCTCGACATAAATTGGAGGGTTAGGACCTAACCTAGTGGGAAATCCACAATGAGACCTTGATGTTGGAGGGATATCCTCCAGTGACTATATGGGTTGATTTCAAAACCCTCATAACATCATAATTTTACACTATTAGGTATGTAGAGGATTAGTGGATATGGTGGAAATAATTTTGGTAAAAGAAAAGGGTAGAGGGTACATCAGTACACCATATAATTTAGAAACATTGCCATAATATTGAATATATCCCCAAAGAACGCCAAATTACTCCTTAAGTAATTGGGGGGTCTACATACACGTCTACAGAAGGTATTGATGTTGTTTAAGCCAAGATTAGTGGACGAGGATTGTGTAGAGGCATAACACCTCACAAACATAGACCAAAAGAAAGGGAATTCAAGTGGCTCAAATAGAAAGGAGCATTGGGAAGATTCTAAGGAGGGGAAGGCAATGTGAAAAGGGAGAATGGAAAAAAATACTACAACTATAAGACACTAGTGCAAACATCCCAAAAACCACTATAACCATTGTAGCATTGACGATTATACAAAAGAGAAGTTCTATAAGTTCACCCTCAGCTAGAGAAGACTAATATAAAGAAATATGTTTTAAAAAAAATATCTCATCACCACTGATTCAAGTAACCAGGTTGAAAGCGACTTCGATGTTGGTGAGAATACATTTTTTACATCATTATAGGAGGTGAATCTGAGTAGACTTTAGAAATAGGAAGAGAAAAAATAGACCAGAGTCTCCCATATAAATATATAGGTAAAAAAGATAAATATTAATGTTATATTTGACTCAGGATCACATGTGAGTCTAATTGTAGCAGAGCTGGCTGAAAATTTATGATTGGAAGTTTGTGATCATCCAAGGCCATTTCCATTCAAATGTATAAATAAAGGTAAACAAACAATGCAAAGTCATATCTTCTATTAGTTCCTATTTTATTAATGAAGTAGAACTAGATGTAGTCTCCCTCGATGTATGTGAAATGTTGCTTCCAAGTCCATATATGTATGTGAAAGATGAAATATTCATGTGGAGATCTAAATAGTACAACCGATCAAGTATGGGAAATACTTCACCATTAATGTGCACAAGGGAAAGTCTAATATTTCACTAGTATGTGCAATCCAATCCAACAAATTGATCATTTCTAATAGGAAGTATGTTTTACTACATTTAAGAGAAAAGAAATCTATTGAAGAGTTATTAAGTGCAATGTCATCCCTAGAGGAGTGTACTAATGAATAAAAATAGCAACAAGAAGAGGTATTGTAGGCATATAAGGGTGTGTTCTAGGAACCTAAATGGATATCCCTAAGAGGAAAGTGGATCACAATATTTATCTATTTTCAGACTCTCCATTAGAAAACATTACATTATACAAGTATTCCATTATAGAAGCAAATGAGGTGAAGGAGAAGTTGTGACAACTATTGGAATACGATGCCTTTCAACCAAGTACCTCACCATGTGGTTCACCCATCATCATCGTGTCAAGGAATAATGGGCCTTGACTAATGTGTATTGATTATAGGGAGTTCAAAAAAAATATGCTCAAGTATAGAGACCCGTTGCCTAGGGTAGATGATTTTCTAGATTAGTTTTTGTAAGCCAAATACTTCACCAAGTTGGACTTAAAGTTTGAATAACACTAGGTTCGAGTTAGATAGGATAATACCTAGAAAAATACTTTCAAAATTAGTAAGGGTTTGTATGAGTGGTTAGTTATGGCATTTTGCCTATGTAATGCACCAACTACGTTTATGAGCTTAATGATGATATATTGTACCCATTTATAGATTTTTCTATTCTTATCCATTTGGATTATATATTGTTATATAATGCTGCCTTGAAGGAGAACATTTCAGATCTGCTACAAGTGCTACAAATATCAAAGAAACAAGAACTATACATAAATCATAGGAAGTGTGAGTTTGCATAATAATGTGGGAACACCATCTTCCCACATTTACCCAAGCTAATTGGTCCCCCGGGATAAACATGTGAAGAAGATACTGTGATATCATTCAACATCCTAAATTCCCTTAAGGAAATGGAACCAACTCACCAACACTTTAAAGACCTCCTTAAAGAGCTACAAAACCTTTAGGAGCCAACCAACCCCTCTAGGTGTCCAACCTCTGAGAGGACTTGCTTCTTGACTAAAATAGACCTCCAATGGCTTCCATGAAAAGCCTTCCCACAACTAGACCTCTAGTCATTTCCTTCTTAACTGAACTAGACCTGTATTTGTTCCCACAACAAGGACTCCATATGACTGCAACCTTTCTTAGGAAGTTTTGTGTTAGTGACCTCAAATTCTGAGCCATTTTTTAAGGGCTAGGACTAATGCCTCTACCCAAAACTTCATGGAACTTCCATGAATGATAAATAACAAGATGACAATACCTCTAATGAAACACTTGAAGAATGGTATGATCTGACAAGGCCTATTCATGAAAAACATTTCGTCAAATACATCATGAACATGTAATCTACAAGTGAAAACAACAAATATGAACTTAGGGACCTCATACTTATCTGATATTTATCAAGAAGGTGTGATGCCTTCTCGCCATAGCTTGAATATCATCTATCAGGTAATTCATTCATTAACAGTTCATTTATTTATCAAAACACGATGAGAGCTATAACCAAAGTATGCCATAAATCATGCTTATAACCAGCATATAACCATCAGAATAATAATGATATGACAACAATTAAAGCCACATAATAACAAGTACATTAAACATGAAACATAAGAGGTAAAGATCTCTTACCAACTTATGTAAAAGATGACCAACCTAGGGACTTCCATTTACCACCCGATCATAGATTGGGATGAACCAAATCATTCTTTGAGCCAATCACCCTCATGCCATATTCCAAGAATGAATGTGGGACTCACAACAAAACTAGTTAGGGATTCCTCAGGCTCTACTGTATATCCTTCCAATACTAGTTAATGATTCCTAGGACTCAAACCCTCATCAATACAACTAGGCTTTAATGCAATCCCACCAAGGGATTCCTAGGCCCAAAAAAGAAACATATGTTGTTAGGATTTACCACAATCCCACCATATACCGGTCCAAGGATCATTAGGCCTACATAAGCATGGATGCCTCTAGATCTCTCCACCTAAGCCATGAGGAACTTGTCCATCTCCACCCTCTAGGCTATATGGTATGTTGTAGCTCCTTGAGGAAGCCCCTAATAGAGGAGATTTTAGTAAAAAGGACATCTTAGTCTCTCCTGAAGATAAATCAGTGCAGTTGAAGAGGTGGATGTAAAATTATTTTGATTTTGGTTCAATTACCATTCACATACACATATTCAATACACACATGAACAATGTATCATTCCCAAGAATAAAATGTTCAGTTGTAGTGGTCGACACACAAAGAATACTACCTGATTTGTAGTTGTTGTAAGGATGGAAAGGAGAAAATAGAAGAGAGGAACCTGGTGTAGAGGGTTGCATAAACACATAATCCTAGGAAACAAGTCCTGATAGAAACATGGAAGGATAAAATGAGTGAGGTGCAGAAATTGTGGAGCACATTTTAAGGCTTTAAACTCTATCTACCATAGGTATTATCAACTATTTCATAACACATGTAGTTCTACAATTTCATAGATATCATCTGCTAATATGTAACATAGATAAATATTAAATTTCACAGGTTCAATATGGTATCACATAGCCTAAGTAAATATGTGAATTAAGAGTGAATCCAGTAGCTACAATTACACAATTTCTAAAGAAGAAAACACATATGAAGTGAAATATAGAGGAAGATCACATACTACATATCCCAAATGCTTAGAATCACCATAACATATCATTAATCTTCCAGAATTAAATGCATATCCTAGCCCACACTTGTATGATTTGCAAGACAGTCACAACCTATTGGAACTAGGAAAATTGAACCTTCTCATTAAGTTCTTCTTCCCTTTTTATAAGGAGAGAATTCAAACAAAAAGCTACGAAATATCTTGAATGCTCTAGATTTCTAAATTGCCTAGTTGTTTGAGCATGTGAGTGGTCTAGATATCCTAACATATTTTGATTCCGTTTTGAAATGAAATATTTAGAAATATAAACAAAACATGATGTTTCATGATTGAAATAGCGAAATAGATCCATTGTTGATTCCTCAGATTTTCTCGGGTGGACTCAGGCTCCCTTATCTGGACTTATCGTGGGTTGATGATCTGTAGTTGTGGGGAATTAATGAATTGGTCTCATTTATGCATCATTAACCTCTAGGAATGGGTCTTTGAGTGACATCCATACTGATAATTAATTCTCAGTCACAATGCATAAATATCAACTGTATAGCATCATCTGAACTAATGGCACAACTCTTCATTTAATCCCCTATAACGTGCACATGAAATTAGAGATGACTTAATCCCAAGCATGAGGTAGGACCAAGCCTTTCGCTACAAATCATGGTCGTTATTTCCTTGGCTCAATGATATTTGTAGTCATTATTACTCTTTTGACACCAACCTTTTGCACACATTTAATTAGCTACCAACCTGCTCATCCTTCATGCTCTCTATTTCGCAGTATCAAATATTTATCATATTATAAATCCATAAATGTTACGAAGTCATAACACTCTAATCCCTTTATCTCCATTTTTCTTAGTTATCATAGAACCACTTCCTATGACCCGAAGACTTTCACATAATACTAAATTTGATAACTTGAAGCCCTCATCCATCGTAGCTTTATTTCAAAGAATGTTATGAATTACAAAGTCCCCATTCACTTTCATCTCCTTGTTTCATTTAACTTCATTATTATTTTTCCTCCATGGGACTATTGCTTGTAACAACTAATGTAGTGGTTAGGTGTTGTAGTATCAAAGCCTTTGTCCATCGTAACTCTATTAAAATACAAGTTAGGAAATCATAAGCTTTTGATGCCCTTAGCACCTTTTATAGTAGCCTCCTTATCGTAACTCTGTCATAGAACAAGGTGCCATAACTAGTGGCTTAGATCTTGGGTGCTAATGCCTTCGAGCTCTTGACGGGAGCCTATTTCCATTTATAATTCCTCTTCCACCCCTAGTTCCTTTAAGTCCCCCACAATCATGATCCATCATCCCATTAGGGTGCCCCTGGTCCTTTTGGGTCCCTATGACCAGTCACCAGTCTCATCCTCGGAGATCCCTAAGCATCATAAATTTTTCAAAATAATTATACCACAGAGTTCTGATATCTCCATCCTTGATTTTATCCATAGAACTTAGGTGTTAAGCCTTGTCTCTGCTCTTGGTTCTTTTCATCTCTCATGACCACGTGTTAGTCCTCATTGGAACCCATATGATTGCAAAATTTTGAATTTTTTGTAAAAAGGTGTTATGATATTTCTGACCTCTGATATGCTGACCTTCGAGGTGATCTCATGTTGAAATTTTTGTAGGATCCATTGCCCTTTTAATTTTATTTTTAGTTTTATCACAAAAAGGAAAAAAAAATCAAATATTATGTTATAGCGGAAAAAAGAGAAAATGCGGAAATTTAAAAGAAATGAGTTGTTTTAATTTATTGATGGCTTTTGAATGTGATAAACTTGTGAGAAGATCTGAGCGATCCAATCTGCAGGCAGTAGATCCAACGGTAGTTGCATGGACAACAAGAATGAAGGTTAATCGGAAATCGATAATACTAGTGATTACCCCATTACTTTTGTCATTGTATTCCTTATTGCCATTCTTGTGACCCTATTGTCCCCATATTGTTATTATTGTGCACCCTAGAAGCCCACTATTGTTATTTATGTGGCGTTATATTATTATGGTTAGGTTGGCTTGGGTTATATTGTAACCCCTTAGACTCCTATATATAGAAACGAGGTTTTGTCATTTGTATCATCCAAGAATTGTTCATTTGTGTAATGTAAAGGAGGTTACCCCCTCGAAGAGGCTAAATTATAAGGTGTTGATCTATATTTTCTATCTTTCTGTGAGCTGGTTTCATAAAATTTGGTATCAGAGCTGTGGATTCTAGGGTTTCGCTGCTCCAAACAGGTCATCGTGGAATTTTCACTATAACCTTTTCTCCGTGACGTTTCAGATTCTAAAAAAAAACCCATTTGGGCTAATAATGTTCTAAACCTTGGATCCAAATTTCAGAGATTTTTGCGCTATATTTGAGGATATATGATCTGAGGAAGTTGGCCTTTTTTTAGACTCTCGAATTACATTCCAAACAGGTGACCTGGGGAAAATAGTCATAACTTTTGTTTTGAGCATCAGATTGAAATTTCATAAGAAGTTACAGAAAGAGGATGGACTGTAGCTTCCTTTGTATATTTTTCATATTCTAAGGTTAAAATAGTGACACTTGGCACTTCATAAAAGTTCGCTCTTCTGAAGAGGTATACAATTAGGTCATCTTCAGAGATTGTACACAACTCTTTCTTAGAGAATCTAAATTTTATCAGACTGGTGGCATTGGAAAGGGGACATAGAGGGCTACTACAAGTCGTAATTTCAGAACTGGAAGATCTTAAATTATAGAGATACATCAGATTCAATATCAAGTGCCTACAAAGTGAAAAAAGGTGTGTATTTTTCTAAATATTTGCATAAGCTTGGTTTGAAAAATTAGTTTGAAGGAATTCAAAGGGCATAGTGAAGCATTATTATCGATAATTAATGCCCAAAGAAAGAAAATGGAAACACCTAGTAAAGAACTTGAAAGCTCTAGCATGACTCATGAAGAAGAGGAAGAAATGCTACATGATATATCAAAGTTATGAGACCAAGTGCAACAAATGTTACTCTCACAAAAGCTAACAAAAGCTAAGATAAATGGCGTGGATTCTAAGATAAATGGCGTGGAAACTAAGATGAATGGCGTGGAAGCTAAGATGGACAACATGGAAGCTAAGATGGATGGTATGAAAACATTGTTACTAGAAAGGCTTCCTAATGGAAAAAAGATAGGAGAGGAAACTCATAATGAGAACAAAAGGAATGTTAATCATGATTTGAAGAATGACAACATCGAAGATTTGAAGAAAGACATTGAAGGATTGAAGGAAGGTTTGACAAAGTTGCTACAAGAAAGGCTTCCTGATGGCGAAAATGTTGTAGAGGAAACTCATGATGAGAACAAAAGAAATGTTAATAATGATTTCATAGACTCTAACATTAGAACAAAGACCCACCATGTTCCAAAGATCGATATGAGGAAGTTTTATGGCAAGGATCCTGTAACATGGATACTACAGATGGAGCAACTTTTTGATCTCCATAATGTGCAAAACGCACAAGAGGTACGCATTGCAACTTTATATTTGGAACCAAACCAGTTTGTATGATATCAATGGCTTTGCTCTCGTAAACAAATTGTGAATTGGGCAATTTTTATGGAAGAAATAATAGCACAATATGAGGATATGAAAAACAACACTTTTTTTAGTCGATTAATAAACCTCAAACAAAAGGGTTCAATGAGGGAGAACATTAAGGACTTCCAAAAATTGAATATAAGGGTAAAAAAATATTCCAGAGAAGCATAGGATTGATATGTTCATAGGGACTTTAAAGGATACCATCCAACATCAGGTTCACCATTGGGAACTTGACTCATTGGAGAAGGCATTCAGGTTGGCAAGAAAAATGGAAAGAAAAATTATGGCAACAAGCAAGCCTACCACTCACAACTATAAGGATATAAGTTTTGTTTCCCCCAGCCATCCACAACCCACAAGGTTGACACCCCAAAAATTGGAAGAAGAAAAAGAAAAGGGATTTGTTATAATTGTGATAGAAAATACACTAAAGGTCATAAGTGTGCTGAGAAGAAATTATTTTACATAGATTGTGAAGAGGAGGAAGAAAAGGAACAAGAAACACCAAAAGAAGAGGATATACACCAGGTACAAAACCTAGAGAAAGAAGAAATGAATCCAACCATATCTTGTAATGCATTGGCTGGAATTACCACTCCTCAAACTATCAAGATAGAAGGACATATCAAGAAGAAAAATCTAATAGTGTTGATTGATTCGGGAAGTACCCATAACTTTATCCATTTGTAAGATAGCCAAAGAATTGAATTGCTTCTTATATCTAGAACTAGAGTGTCAAGTGATGGTTGCAAGTGGAGGAACCATAAATTTCTCTAGAAAGTGCCATAATATCAAGCTATCCATGGGAGAATATGTATTGAATAGCCCAATGCTTTCCATTCCAATGGGTGGTGCTGATGTTGTATTAGGAGTCTAATGTCTACAATCCTTGGGTACAATAGCTTTTAATTTTCAAGAACTTTTCATGAAATTTTCTTCGGAAGGAAAGGAAGTTGAATTAAGAGGTATCGCAGGGAAACCAGGAAATATAATCAACTTTAATGGAATGACAAAGCTTCTAAGGAAAGAACAACAGGGCGTAATTGCACAATTATGTTCGCTAGAGGTTCCCACATCAAATCATCTATTTCTCCAAATCTCCAAAAGGTATTGGATAATCATTCCAAGGTATTTGAGACTCCCAAAGGTCTCCCACCTATTCGTGATCAAGATCATTCTATTCATTTGATTCTAGAAAGTGTTCTTCTGAACATCAGGCCTTACTGATATCCCTATGTGCAAAAAAGTGAAATTGAACATATGGTTGCAGAAATGCTATAGGATAGTATAATTCAACCTATTCAAAGTTCTTTCTTTGCTCCAATAGTATTGGTGCACAAGAAGGATGGATCATGGTGAATGTGTCCAGATTATAGGGAGCTCAAAAAACTCACTATTAAAGATAAATTTCCCATTCCTGTCATTGATGAACTACTGGATGAATTGCATGGATCAATTTACTTCACCAAGTTGGATCTTTGTTCAGGATATCATCAAATCAGAATGAAGACTGAAGACATTCTGAAAACAACATTTAGAACTCATGAGGTTCATTATGAATTTTTGGTCATGCCTTTTGGCCTTACCAATGCACCTTCTACATTTCAAGGTTTGATGAATTCCATTTTCAAACCCTTCCTTAGAAAATTTGTGTTAGTATTTTTTGATGATATACTAATCTATAGCAAGTCTTGGAAGGATCATGTTCAACACGTTGACAAGGTGCTCAACCTATTGAAGGAGAAACAATTATATGCAAAACATTCCAAATGTTTCTTTGGAGTACAAGAAGTGGAATATCTGGGTCATATTGTATCTCATGAAGGTGTTAAGGTAGACCCCAGCAAAATTAAAGCCATTAAGGAATGGAAAATCCCCACATCCATAAAGCATCTGCGAGGATTTCTCGGGTTGACAGGGTATTACCACAAGTTTGTTAAGAATTATGGGAGAATAGCAGCACCTCTAACAATATTATTGAAGAAAGATTCATTTTTATGGACTCCAGAAGCAATGAAGGCCTTTGAACATCTTAAAGAGGCAATGTGCCAAGCACTGGTCTTAGCTACGCCAGACTTCACAAAAATCTTTATTGTGGAATGTGATGCCTTAGGAAATGGAATTGGTGCTATTTTAATGCAAGAAGAAAGACCCATTGCTTTCGAAAGTCATCCAATCAAATGAAAGTATTTACACAAAGCTATTTATGAAAAGGAAATGTTGGCAATAAAAAATGCACTTAAGAAATGGCGACCATACCTAATGGGAAGACACTTCAAGGTAAAAAAGGATCATGATAGTCTTAAATATTTTTTAGAACAAAGATTATCTTCAGAAGAGCAGAAAAAATGGGTTACAAAGATTTTGGGTTATGACTTTGAAATCATCTACAAAAAAGGGAAGCAAAATGTTGTGGTAGATGCACTCTCAAGAAATGATGAGGATGTGGAAGCATTGCTTTGTGCCATTTCTATTATCCAACCAGATTGGATAAATGAGGCAAGGGATGAATGGAAGAATGATGAAGAAGTGGGGGCACTCACTCAAAAATTACAACAAGATCCTAGTGCATATGATACATTTAGCTGGAAAAATGATTCGTTATGGTACAAAGATCGTTTATACCTATGTAAGAATTCCGAACTCAAACAAAAGATTCATATGGAATTGCATGCCTCTCTCTTAGGAGGGCACTCAAGATTTTTAAAGACTTACCATAGGGTTAAGAAGGAGTTTTTTTGGGATGGCCTTAAATCTGATATTCAAAATTTCATGGTGGAATGTTTGGTTTGCCAACAAAATAAAGTTGAAACAATTAAGACCCCTGGGTCTACTACAACCTTTATCCATTCCAATTCAATGTTGGGAGGAGGTTTCAATGGATTTTATCATAGGTTTACCCAAATCCAAAGGGAAGAGTGTCATCATGGTGATAGTTGATAGACTTACAAAGTATGCACAATTTTGTTCGCTATCTCATCCATTTAAAGCCAGTACAGTTTCTACTACATTTATGGAAACAATTCAAAAGCTACATGGAAACCCAAAGATTATTGTAAGTGACAGAGATCCCATCTTCACTAGAAATTTTTGGACATAATTATTTTCTTGTCTTGGTACTCAGTTAGCTCATAGCTCATCTTATCATCCTCAATTTGATGGGAAAACTGAGATAGTAAAAATATGTTTGGAAGGATATCTTCGTTGCTTTGTATCTGATAAATAGACAAATTGGGTCAAATGGTTGCCTCTCGTTGAATGGTGGTATAACAATTCCTTCCATACTTCAACAAAAGTGGCCCCATTTATGGCACTTTATGGATATCACCCACCATCCATCACATCATATTTAAGAGAAAACTCTAAGGTTCAAGTAGTGGAAGATCACATCGAGAATCAACAAGAAGTTCTCCAACTCTTAAAGGATAACCTCACCTTGGCGCAGAATAGAATGAAACAGCAGGCAGATCAACATCATAGCGAAAGACGTTTTGATGTAGGTGATTGGGTATTCCTACAGCTACAACCATATAAACAAATGTCCCTCAAGTGATCTAAGAAGGATAACAAGTTATCACCAAAGTATTATGGTCCATACAAAGTGTTGCAAAAGATAGGTACAATGGCATAGAAATTGGAGCTTCCTGCAGCTTCCCGAGTGCACCTAGTTTTCCATGTTTCATGCTTAAAGAAGGTTATAGCTGACAAGCTCCCAATTCAAACAATATTGCCAAAACTCAATGAGGAAGGAAAGATAATATTGGAACCTGAAGAAGTTAAAGAAACAAGAACTCGACAACTACGAAATCAATCAATTTCAGAGTATCTCATCAAGTGGAAGAACTTACCCGTTGAAGATTCCACATGGGAGGATGGGAATTTTTTACAGAAGCATCCAGAACTACTCAAGCATTGAGGACAACACTTTTTTGAAGGAGAGGGGCATGTTAGGTCCCTATAATACTAGTGATTACCCCAGTACTTTTGTCATTGTATTCCTTATTGTCATTGGTGTGACCCTATTGTCCCGATATTGTTATTATTGTGCACCCGAGAAGCCCACTATTGTTATCTATGTGGCCTTATATTATTATGGTTAGGTCAACTTGGGTTATATTGTGACCCCTTAGATTCCTATATAGAAAGGAGGTTTTGTCATTTGTATCATCCAAGAATTGTTCATTTGTGTAATGTAAAGGAGGTTTCCCCCTCGAAGAGGTTGAATTATAAGGTGTTGATCTATCTTTTCTATCTTTTTGTGAGTTGGTTTCATAACAAAATTCCAAAGGAATGGTGATTGGTTGGATATCTTTGTGTTTCTGCCAATCGGAACACTCCTGATATATATGTCATCCATAAGGGTTTCTTTATGTTTTAGCCAATCAGAACATTTTCGATACATACGTGGGCCCAAGTCCACACACGAAGTTTTGTTAAAATGTAGTTTGTTGTGTTAAAATAGTTTAACTATTATCAGAACATCTACATAGAACCTTCATTAGCATTCAAGCTACAGATTCGAACAATGAACAACCATCATCAGTTTTCTACTTTTTGTTACTTCCTGTTATTTTATTTCCTTGAGAATGAGGTGTCTTTTACCCTCCAATGTAATATTCTAAAGTGATTTTTACTTTATATAATTAGGAGATAGTTAAGCAGTTTGACAGTTTTCGTGATTATCAACTGTCACATGAAGTATAAAAAGCGAAAAAACAATAGAGAGAGGGTTCGAATTTTGAAGAACTTAGAGACTAGGCTACTATATTTTTGATCAACTATTGATTAATGAAATCATTAGAAGTTTTCAACACATTGTTGGGTATGATTTTGTAACTTCCCTGTTATGTGTCACCATATGTCTTCTTTCCTTTAAGTATGGTAATGAAGTTGCAGATATTTGTTTGCTTATGTGAATGAAGTTAAATTTACTTAAAAGAGTGCTCCTATACTTGAAGTTCCTACCTCTGCAATTATTCTAAGTTACAGACAGTAGTTTATGTGTATAACAACATATTTTCTTTATCTTCCCTAAGTGTCAGAGATAATAGTTTCTGTGTAAAACAACATATTGTCTCTGATATCTCTAAGAATTCTTCATTCGGTATTTATATTCAGAAATCAAATGGCATTCTGAGACTTTCATGTCACCTAAGTATTGAGGGTTTAAAACTAGGTCTTTCAGGTCCTTCATTTGAGAATACAACATACAATTAAGTGACATAAATAATAAACATTAATGTCTTCAGCACAATTTCTACACAGCCAGAAAATTGGTTTCTTAAGGGACAACAGACATCATCATTTCCACATGGTGCTACCTGAGTGGTGACACTTGTCACCCAAATTTTCCCCATTTGGCCCTAAAAAATGCCAAAACTGACTACCATGTGTCTAATGTATGGCCACATCATGTTGACGTCATCTACCTTATTAGCTTCTTAGATCCAATTATCTATTGGCATGCGGCCTTCTGAGGAGAGATGAAAGGTCCTTGGGGTCCTTCATCTTGCAATTATTTTCCTTTGTATTTCACTTGATCCATGACCCTCAACGCTTTCAGAAGAGCTTTTATTTTCAGCAAGTTATGAAACTCCGATGCTATGAAGTTCTGAAATGATTCACTGTCTAAAATTAGGTTCCAATGTGCTCAGATTTTTCCAAAATTAGGATCTTGTTGTAGTAGCTACAACCATGCTCCAAAATTTTTCCTTAGCTTCATTTTCAAGCCTCCCTACCAACCATTCTCAGCAGCATGTCTTTCACTGTCAAGTACATGAGCTTCACTGATTTTCTAGCAGCAGTATATCCTGTGCATGATAGCTTTTTGCATTCCCCTCATAGGCAGCTTCCCTGGACTTGGTCCAACTACTGGATAAGTAGCTCTCTCAAGAAATTGTTCAATTCTGGAGGGGAACTAGCCTTCCCTCCAGAAATTGAGCAAATCTGTTTGACAACTAGTTGGTCTTAGAAATTGCGCAATCCTCTCAGTCAACCTTCCTATTGAAAACTTCTCAATCTGGCCCAACAGGATTGCTCAGCCTAGAAATTGCACAATTCTAAGTAGTAGTCAACTTCTGCTCCTAGAAATTGTGCAATTCCTCTGGGTAGCTAGCCCAGCTTCTTGCCAGAAACTGTGCAAAAGTTTACCTCAGTCAAGCAGGTTGTTGCATGTGCCGTCAGGTTAACCGGTTCCACCTTAGACCAAGAAAAGTTGACTTGCATTCATGGGCTAATTTTTCCTTAAATAGAAGAAAGCAACATGAAAAAATCATCCCTATGTTTTAGGGAGCAATTTTAAGCATTTAGGGGTTACATGCAAAGATCGTTTTAGAAACCGTCCTCCAAGTGTCACTTTTTCCTAGATTTGTGGCATGCACATCATGAGATTCAAACACATTTATTCGACATTTCAGAGCTCATTTATTCACATCGATCTTGGAGCTTTGACATCCCATAGCACATTGAGGAGTCTTCAACACATCCATCTCAGCTATTTCTGGGTAAATCCGCTTAACTTGTCATTTGCAACATTTCATTCACTTTTTGTGTTTTGGCTTGTGTGAGTGTTGTCTGCTTGATTTCCGTGAGTGCTTGTTGTTGTTTCCATGAATATTGGCTTCTACTAGCACCATTTTAGTTTTAATTAGAATCTCATTATTTTTGCACGCATGACATTGTTTTGCGTGAATGGTCGTCGATTCCATGAATCACTTCACACACATGCATGTTGTTCCATTTTAAGAATCTTGCATTCACTGTTTGCATGCACGATCATTCACTCCTACTTAAAATCAATATATCTATGCATTCACATCCACATTTGCTTTTATTTTTCGGTTAGTAGGTCTAGGCAACCTTGGCCCAAACTCTTCCTCACCGAGATAACATTGCACAATCCTATGAGGGAAGACTCTACCTTCCTCCGAGAAAATTTGCATTTCTGACTAGTGACATTCCTCCAGTCTTGCATTGTGCAATTCTGGGAGGAAGTGAATGTTGGCCCAGAAAATTGCACAATGCAGTCCCTCGGCCTGCATCACTTACCAACTGAAATTACGCATTGTGTAATGCTAACAACCAATAGGCTAGTTTGGATTGTGCATTGTGAATTCCAGTAGCCAACCAACCTCCAGAAAATCCAAATATCCTTTCGTGCAGTTTCGGTAGGCAGTCTCCCAACGTCCCATGAAAAATTATGCAATCCTTCTGAGTCAATCCACAGGTATGTAGCATGTCATCCCTCAAGTTTTCTTTGGTTTTAGTTGACATATTTCTTTCCATGAATGTCACCTTGTCTCTAGATCTAGCAGTTGTTCATTTTCCTCTGAGCAATTCAGGATCATTGGCCTCTAGGAGTGAAGGATCAAAGGACACTGACAGAAGTGCAACTAGAGCAGTAGTTGAGCGAGTGTCTACGAGTTTGCTAATCTATGAAGACACCAAGCTAATCATAGACAAGGACATCAAGTTGAAATGGTAGGAGGTCAATGATGCATTTGCAATCACATTTGGGGAAGACCTCAAAGATTGCCAAGTCTATGTGAACATCCATAAGTTCGGCTTCTACCGAATTTTATGCTGGTATCCCGCGTTCCCATGCACGAACATGATACATTGGATTGTCTCGCACACTGATCCTGAGATGATGAAATTGAGCAGTGTCAGTGGGACAGAGATTTCTACCTTCAGGGCACATGATTATCAGCAGGTGTATCATATGTCAATGCCAGTGGTCACCATGGAGACACCCTTCAGCATACCCAGCAGCAATGCAAACTCCAGGGATATCTTGAAGAACTAGGTGAAGGAGCTGGCCAAATTTAGGATGATGCCCAACCAGGTTTACAAGATGAAGATATTATAGAAGGTGTATTAATACTTAGTCATCTTTTGATGTTTCTTGCATGTCAAAGAGAGCATGAAGACCTTCCCACTGAGTTGGGTGATTGTGTTGGACCAACTGGCGAGTGAAGGCGAAGCATGCAACTGGTTTGACATGTTGGCTCACACACTAAAGGAATAGGTAACAAGAGCTCGACATCCACCCAAAGGTCAGCAAGCAAAAATCTACATGTCCATTTACATCTTGGATGCAATCTCTACCCTTAGGAGTTCTCGGGCTTGAAATTGGCATGGACATCAGCAAAAATCTCTATGAATACTTATTCTAAAATGTTGTCCGAATGTATTTTTAGAGAAGCTATCATAGATCTGTTAGATGATTTTGTCACCCTAGTGTACAAGATGATATTTGAGCAAGATCCACTTTGCATGTCGAGGGTATAAATGGAGGCATTAATCGACATAGCAGATTGGTATGCCTCACCGTACGACACCTTCATATGGATGTATAGTGCAGAGAAGCCTCCACATGTTTTTCCTAAGTTTGTCTTGGACAAGCTCGTCATGCAAGAAGTATCATACCACATCTCAGGAGGACTGTCAACTAGGCTACATCGAAAGAAGAAGGCACCTTAGCCCACTATTCCATTGCAGATCGAGTTATACAAGATACAAAATTTCAAGAACGCGGATATCGAAGCAGAAGAGATCGAGAATATCCTTCGATGTACGAATCTTCAATTTGTATGAACCACATTGTTTCATAAAAGATCACTTCGCGAGAGTATAGTTTTAGTGGATCCACAAGGAGTGTCATTAGGCGGAGGAGGACACATGGAGATATTTTTATAGCTTCTCCAAGCCTAATTAATTGGTCAGCATCGTTTTGGAATGGTTAGCAAAGCAGCATGAAGCATCATCCAGGAAAGAAGCGGAAGCAGAGGTAAAGATACCGGTGCATGACAAAGGCAAGAGGAAGACTATTGATAGCACGTAGGAAGAAAAATTTGCAAGTTTAGAGTAGACCCACTTTTGCAGAAAGCATCTTTGGCAATAGCAGTGAAGAGGCAACAATGCGATAGGAGGAACGCACAAAGGTAGAGAGAAAGACAGAGAATGGAGGAAATAGAGAAGGAGTTGCATGAGTTGAAGGAGCAACTCTGGAAGGAATAGGATTTGCGCAGACAGTAGAAGTAAGCTCAACAAGAATAGGTACAATAAGGGGTGCAACATGTACAAACATATGAAACTATGCCCTCTACAGGTAGTCGACTCATCTGGATAGATGGCACCAAGAAAACAAGCTGAGCAGTCACAGGAGCAGGACTTCACTCAAGATATTGAACAAGTACTTGAGCAAATGGATACAGATATGGAAAAACAAGAATTAGAGAAAGACATTGACCTCATGCCTTACCACCAAGAGGTAAAACTACCAACTTCACTAGATCCGGAAGCAGAGCAAGTCTCAAGCGACCAAGGAGACATTGAGATCCTTGGGGACAAGCTAGAAGGAGAGATACACAACATAGCAGTTGGCGAGTCACAACATAGAGTTTTTTACTCTCGTAGAGTGTCTACTCTGGATGATCACACATCTCCTGCGCAGTTTGAGGAATGAGTGATCATGTTTGATGTGCACAAGCATCCAACAACATTGTCCAATGCTACCAAAGCTTATGCCAAAGCCACTAGCTCAAGTGTTCGCTTCTTGATATCTGAGAACAAGCCAATGGCTAAAGAGTTAGAGACGAAAAACTAGGGAGGAGAATTGGTTACAACATCCTCCTAAGCAAAGTTGAAGAAGGAAATATTCGATGAAGTATTTTCCCTTGAGACAGTCATGTGGGCATTGTATTCCAAGTTTGGTACCATGCATAAGGCAGTTGTCCATCTCAACCATTGGTAGCAACGATGTGCTAGGAGAGCACGTACCTTCTGTAATGTGCATACTTTTGTTGACTACATGAGAACATGGACAATGAGATACAAGTAAGCCCCATTACAGTTCCTAGGATGGTGAAGCCCAAAGCGGTCGAGTTGAAGGCACACATCTTGAGTCAGATATAGAACTATGAACATCTCTCGCATGTCATATCTAGTCTACAGGCTTCCCATGCATAGCTATTCAGGAGTATGGATGTTATTATGTGTGCACACACAATCCCATCTATTCAGACACTCAACAAGGCAAAGACAAAGGCACAAGTACGACTGGAGCTTGACTCGTACTTTAACAAGTTGATGCACATAGCGACTAGCGCAGACTTGGTGATTAGTGCAGACACCATGCATCAGTGTGTCACTGGTCTGGCCTCACTCAAGATAATGATGCGAATGTTATGAGACGATTTGGACAAAGAAGCCCGAGCAGTGTAACCAGATGCAATGGAGGCAAGTGTTTGTTTCCAGAAAAATGTCATCATAGAGTACACAGACACCATTGCTGACTAGCATGCATGGCATTAGTTCACCACCGTCGATCATCATGAGGATGTCGAAGAGCCAATATTCCCACAGTTTTCTGAGTCATAGTGATGTCTTACATGGCTTTCTAAAGCCTATTTTTCCTCACATGGGTACAGGTGCAAATTGTATGTAATGTCTTGTCAAGTGAATGTTCAAGTGACTATAGTTGGATGTAATAATCATAGAGTAGATGAAGAGTGATGAGGATAGATAAATAGTCACAAAGGGGAATGTGAAGGGCCGCCCCACCCTTTACTAAATATAGTCCCTCATAACTCATTGTAGACACGTTTTGTCAACCAAGCTTCCAATAGGAATATCTGAGAGAGAGCTTGGATAGTATTGTAACGACCCTTGGCTTCTCCACTATGCAGAGCTAGTATAGCTCTTTGCAGGTGTAGGTGGGAGTGATTGTAACGTTCCATAGTCGAAACTAGTGGTTGGTCATGGTTGTATTATATGAATGGAACTTAGAATTCTCAACATAATAGAGACATCACGTTTCATGCATATGTCATGTTGTATTTCAACTATCTTGTTTACTCTAAATGATATATGTATTTGTTTGCTTACACATGCATGTGTAGCTATTTTCTGTGTATGTATGTATGAATATTACTGAAATGTGTTGTTGGTTTAACCATCACTTTGGATTTCTAGCTCACTTTCCTTTCCATTTGTGGTGTATCTTAGCTCGTGTCTTCCCTTCTTAACTCTGTTCTTTCATAGGTTTCCAAGGGGCGCACTCACCTCACACTCTGTGTGTTAGAACTGCTCATGCACATTTCTTGACTTGCTGCATATGTCACACCCTTGCTACCAATAGGGACATATTATTTGTCTCTCTGTGAAACAGCAGTCAAGGTGATACCATACAACCCACTACTTGGACACTTACGCCAAATGGTGTGAGGTCTAGTTGGGACTTCTTATCGACGAAAGTTCTTACTGGGAGCCTATTTCTCTTTATAATTGCTCTTCTGCCCCTAGTTTCTTTAAGTCTCCCACAATCATGATCGATCATCCCATTGGGGCTCCTTTCCTTATAAGTTCTTCAAAATAAATTTATAATATACTTAAACAATCCTCTACCTCTGATGCACTTCTGTAGCACCTAGGTTCTAACGCTGCTTTGCGCACTTGTTCCTTTTGGGTGCCTATGACCAGTGACCAGTCTCATCATCAGAGCTCCCTAGGCATCATAAATTTTTCAAAATACTTATACCATAGATTTCTGATATCTCCATCCCTGATTTTCACCATAGCACTTAGGTGTTAAACCTTCTCTATGCTCTTCGCTCCTTCCATCTCTCACCACCACGTGTTAGTCCTCATCTGAACCCCTCTGATTGGAACTTTTTGAAATTTTTTATGAAGGTGTTATGATATTTCCAACCTTTGATATGCTGACATCTGAGGTGATTTCAAGTTGACATGATTATTTACACATGGCACCACTTGAGTGGTGACACTTTTCACCCAAATTTACCCCATTTGGCCCTCAAAAATGTCAAAACTGACTGCCATGTTTCCATTGTATGGCCACGTCATGTTGATTTCATCTGCCTCGTCAGCATCTCAAAGGCAATTATCTATTGTCATGTGTCCTTTGAAGGAGAGAGAAAAGGTCCTTGGGGTCTTTCATCTTGCAATTATTTTCCTTTGTATTTCCCCTTGATCCATGACCATCAGTGCTTTCAAACGAGTTTTTATTTTTAAGGAGTTATGAAACTTTGATGCCATGAAGTTCTGAAATGATTCACCCTCTAAAATTTGGGTTCCAATGCGCTTATATTTTTCCAAAATTAGGATCTTGTTGTAGCGGCTACAACCACCTTTCAAAATTTTTCCTTAGCTTCATTTTGGAGCCTCCCTACCAACCATTCTTGCACTGTCAAGTACATGAGCTTCACTAATTTTCTAGTAGCAAGAAAACCTGTGCATGATAGCTTGTTGCATTCCCCTCATAGGTTGCTTCCATTGACTTGGTCCATCTGCTGGCTGAGTAGCTTTCTTAAGAAATTACACAATTTTGAAGGGGAACCAGCCTTCCCTCCAGAAATTGCTAAAATATGACTGCTAGTCAGCTGGGATCAGAAATTGCGCAATCTTTTTAGTCAAACTTCCCAGTGAAAAATCGGTAATGTGGCCAAACGGGATTGCTCAGCCCAGAAATTGCGCAATTTTGGGCATCAGTCAACTGCTCCTCCCAAAAATTGTGCAATTCCTCTTGGTAGCTAGCCTAGCTTCCTCCTACAAACTACACAAAAGTTTACCTCAGTCAAGCAAGTTGTTGCATTTTCCCTCAAGTTGACTAGTTCCACCTGGGATCGAGAAAACTTGACTTGCATTCATGGGCTAATTTTTCTTGAAATAGCAAAAAGAAACATGTGAAAAGAATCCCTATATTTTAGGGAGCTATTTTTAGTAGCTGGAGGTTACATGCAAAGATTTTTTTAGAAACCTTCCTCCAAGTGTTTCTTTCTCCTAGATTTGTGACATGCACATCATGAGCTTCAAACATGTTTATTTGACATTTTAGAGCTCACTTCTTCACATTGATCTTAGAGCTCTGACATCCCACAACACATCTAGGAGTCTTTGACACATCCAGCTCACCTATTTCTCATTAAGTTTGCTTAACTTGTCTTTTGTAGCATTTCTGTCGCTTTTTGTGTTTTGGCTTGTGTGAGTGTTGTCTACTTGATTTTTGTTAGTGCTTGCTATTGTTTCCATGCATATTAGCTTGCATTAGCACCATATCATTTTTCATTAGAATCTAACTATTGTTGTGTGCATGACATTGTTTTGCACGAGTGGTCGTCGATTCAGTGACTCGATTCAGACACATGCATGTTTTTCCATTTTTTGAATATTGCATTCACTATCTACATGCACAATCATTTATTACTTCTTACACTTATTATCACCATGCATTCACATCCACATTTTCTTTCAATTGCCCATCAAGGGGTCTGGGCTACCTAGGCCTAGACTCTGCCTCATCGAGACAACATTGTGTAATCCTAAGAGGGAAGGCTCTGCCTTCCTCCCAGAAAATGCACATTTCTATCCAGTGACTATCCTGCAGTCTTCCCTTGTGCAATTCTGGGAGGCAGTGAATGTTGGCCCAGAAAATTGCGTAATGCAGTCCCTAGGCCTGCATCACTTGCCAGCTAAAATTGCGCATTGCACACTCCCAACACCCAATAGGCTAGTCTGGATTGCGCATTGTACAATTCCAAAAGCCATCGAGCCTCCAGACAATCTAGACTACATTTTTCATAGTTTTGATAGCCAGTCTCCCGGCCTCCCAGGAAAAATTATGCAATCCTTGCCAGTCAATCCCCAGATATGTAGCATGTCATCCCTCAAGTTTCCTTTGGTTTTGACTAACATATTTCTTGCCATGCATGTCACCATGTCTTGAGATCTAGCAAGTGTTTTTCCACCTCTCAGCAGTTCAAGATCAATGGCCTCCAAGGGAGCAAGATCAAAGGACATCGATGAAAGTGCAACTCAAGGAGTAGTTGAGCGAGTGTCTACGAGTTTTCTAATCTATTAAGACACTAATCTAATCCTAGACAAGGAGATCAAGTTGAAATGATAGGAGGTCAATGATGCATTTGCAGACACATTTGGGGATGACCTCGAAGACCTCCAAGTCTATGTGAACATTCACAAGTCTAGCTTGGACCGGATTTCATGTAGGTATCTCACATTCCCATGCGCAGACATGATACATTGGATCGTCTCGCACACTGATCTAGAGACGACGACATTGAGCAGTATTAGATGGGTAGAGATTGCTACCTTCAGGGAACAATATTATCAACAGTGTATCATATGTCGAAGCTAGTGGTCACCATGGAGACATCCTTCAGCATACCCAGCAACAATGCCAATTGCATTGGTATCTTGAAGAACTAGGTGAAGGAGCCAGCGAAATTTAGGATGACACCCAACTAGGTTTACAGGACGAAGATACTGCGGAAGGCGTATCAATACTTGGTCATCTTTTCATGTCACTTGTATGGCCAAGAGAGTACAGAGACATTCTCATAGAGTTGGGTGATCGCATTAGACCAACTGGACAGTGACAACAAAGAATGCAACTTGTCCGACATGTTGGTTGACAGGATCGAGGAACAGGTAACAAGAGCTCAACATCCACCCAAAGGTCAGGAAGCATAAATCTACAAGTTTTCTTACATCCTGGATGCAATCTAGGCCTGTCAAGAGTTCTCGAGCTTGAAATGGGCATGGACATCGACAAAAACCTCTACGAGTACTTATTCTAAAATGTTATTTGAATGCCATTTCAGAGGAGTTATCACACGACTATCAGATCATTTTGTCACCCTGGTGTACAAGATGATATTTGAGCAGGATCCACCTTGCATGTCGAAGGCAACAATGGAGGCATTAGTCGACATAGCATATTGGTATGCCTCATAGTATGGCACCTTCATACAGATGTACAGCGCAGAGAAGCCTCCACATGTTTTGTCAAATTTTTCCTTGGATAAGCTCATCATGCAAGAAGTATCATACCACATCTCGACAGGACTATCAATTTGGCTGGACCGGAAGGAGAAGGAACCTTGGCCTGTTATTCCATTACAGAACAGGTTATACGAGATACAAAATTTCAAGCACACAGATATCGGATAAGAGGAGATCAAGAAATATCCTTTCGACCTCTGAAGCTTCAATCCATATGACCCGCACTGTTTTGTAAAAGATCATTGTGCGAGAGTACAGTTTCAGTGGATCCACGAGGCATGTCAGTGGGCAGAGGAGGACGCATGGAGATATTTTTACAGCTTCTCCAAGCCCAATGAACTGGTCGGCATTGCTATGGAATGGTTAAGTAGCATGAAGCAGCATCCAGGAAATCACCAGCAACAACAGCAATAGAGCTAAACATACCGATATGGGACAAAGGAAAGTGTAAGATTGTTGATAGTGCATAGGCAGAAGAAATATGCAAGTTTAGAGTAGACCCACTTGTGCAAAAAGAATCTTTGGCAATAGAGGTGGATAGGTAACAACGCAATAGGAGGAATGCGCAAAGGCCGAGAGAAAAGAAAAGAATGGAGGAAATAGAGAAGGAGTTTCATGAGTTGAAGGAGAAACTCTAGAAGGAACAGGAGTTGCTTAGTCAGGAGAAGTGAAACAAGAATTGGTACAGAAGGGGGCGCAACATGTATAGACAGATGAAACTGTGCCCGTATAGGTAGTTGACTCATCCTAATAGTTGGCACCAAGCAAATAGAGTGAGCAGTCATAGGAGCAAGACTTCGCACAAGATATTGAACAATTACTTGAGCAGATGGATACAGATATGGAGCAACAAGAGTTAGAGAAAGACATTGACCTCATGCCTTACCACCAAGAGTTTGACCTACTAGCTTCACCAAATCCAGAAACAAAGCAAGTCCCAAGTGACCAAGGAGACGCTGAGATCCTTGGGGAAAATCTAGAAGGAGACATGCACAACATACCACTCAACTAGTCACATCATAGAGTTATGAAATCTCGAAGAGTGTCTACTACGGATGATTACACATCTCTTGTGTAGTTTGAGGAATGAGTGATTGTGTCTGATGTGTGCAAGCATCTAGTAGCATTGGCTGATCCTTACTGAGCATATGCTGAAGCACTAGCTCAAGTGTTCACTTCTTGATAGCTAAGAATGAGAGAATGGGTAAAGAGTTACAGAAGGCAAAGAAGGGAGGAGAATTGGTTACAGCATCTGCCCAAGTAGCTTAAAGAAGGCAATATTGGATGAAGTATTCTCCCTTGAGACAGTCGTGTGGGTGTTGTATTCCAAGTTTGGTACTGTGCATAAGGCAGTTGCCCATCTCAACCATTGGCAACAGTGATGTGACAGGAGAACATGTATCTTGTCAAATGTGCATACTATTGCTGACTACATGCAAACATTGACAATTAGATACAAGGGAGCCCCATTACACTTGCCCACAATGATGAAGCCTAGAGTAGTCGAGCTGAAGGCACACATTCGGAGTCAGATCTGAAACTATGAAGATCTCTCGTAGGTCATCACTACTCTACATGCTTCCCATGCATGGGTATTCAAGAGTATGGATGTTTTTGTGTGCGCACACGAGATCCCATCTACTGGGACACTCACCGAGGCAAAGACAAAGTCACATGTCCAACTGGAGCTTGACTCATAATTTAATGAGTTGATGCGCATAGCCACCACCGCAGACTTAGTGATTAGTGCAGACACGATGCATCAGTATGTCACTTGTCCAACCGAACTCAAGATAATGATGCGCATGTTATCAGATGAGTTAGATAGAGGAGTCTGAGCGGTGTACCTAGATGCAATGGAGGAAACAATTCTTTCCCAGAAATATCTCACCACAAAGAACACAGAAACCATCGCGAAATACCAAGCATGGCATCTGTTTGTCACTATCGACCATCATGAGGATGTCGAAGAGCTGGTATTCCCACAATTGTCTGAGTCATAGTGATGTCTTGCATGGCTTTCTCAAGCCTATTTTGTCTCACATTGGTACAAGTGCAGGTTGTATGTAATGTCTTATTAAGTGGAAGTTCAAGTGTCGATAGATGGATGTAACAATCATAGAGTAGATGAAGAGTCATGAGGATAGATGAATAGTCACAAAGGGGAATGTCAAGGGCCACCCAACCCTTTACTATATATAGTCAATCATAACTCATTGTAGAGTCTTTTTGTCAACCCACCTTCTGATAGGACTATCTTAGAGAGAGCTTGGACAATATTTTAATGAGCCTCGGCTTCTCCACTGTGTAGAGCTAGTATATATCTTTGGAGGAGTAGGCTGTAATGATTATAACTTCCATTGTTGGAGCTAGTGGTTGGTCATGGTTGTATTGTATGAATGGAATTTACACTTCTTACTATAACATAGCAAGCATGTTTCATGCATATGTTATATTGTATTTCAGCCATCTTGTTTACTCTAAATGATATATGTATCTGCTTTCTTACGCATGCATGTGTAGCTGTTTTCCATATATGTATCTATGAATCTTACTGAAATGTGTTGTTGGTTTAACCATTGCTTTTGATTTATAGCTCACTTGCCTTCCAGATTTTGGTGTATATTAGCTCATGTGTTCCTTTCTTAACTTCTTGCTTTCATAGGTTTCCAAGGGCCTCACTCACCACACCCTCCGTGTGTTAGAACCGCTCATGCACCCTCCTTAACTTGCTGCATATGTCACACCCTTGCTACCAACAAGGACATCTTACTTTCCTCTTTGCGCAACCATGGTCAAGATGACATTGTACAAACCACTGCTGGGACCCATACATGAAATGGTGTGAGGTTTATTTTGGAATTCTTACAGGGGAGATCCCCTAACATGTTGGCGGGTCTACCACTGTCAACAGATCCTCATGGTCGACCTTCCTCTTTTGATTTAGGTTCTAAGTTTTAGCTTTGATTTATTTTTGGCCTTTGATATCCGAAAATCCCAATTATGCTACCTACTGATCCTTCTGATATCAGGCCCCGATGGTGAGCCATCCCTTTTGGATTTTGGACTTAGGCTTTTGGTTTTTCACTCTCCCTTTGGATTTTTGACTTTGGTTATTCCTTCAACTCTCCAAGATTTCACCCATCCTTTTTTCTACTAGGGTTGGAAAACAGGACCATTTTCCGTAATCACCAGAAGGTATGACATGTGACAACATCATCTCCAATTGGGGAAAATGTATTGCAAGCAATGCATTGAGATCCTACAGATTATTTCCTTTTATCCATTAGGAATAAATTCATTTTATTCAAGTAGATAAGAAACAAAAACCAAAACAATAAGCACTTGAAGCATTACTAGTATATACAATGGCTGACTAGGATATACAGTGGGTGAAAGTGGACCTCTTTAATGATAGAAATAAAACTTCAGAAACTCTCCATTGATAGGTAGTTCAAGCACCTCACCATCCAAATTTCCCGATAGGAAGGTGTTGCTTCCCTTTGCCTAAAATACCTTGAAAGGCCCAAACCACAAGGGATCAAAATTCCCATGCATTCCTTTCTCCTCTCTCCTAATATCCCATCTGAGCACCAAGTCTCTTGGCTATAAGGATTTGCCCCTTGCCCTTCTTTCAAAAAGAGCCTTCATATTTTCCTTATATTTAATCAGATTTTGAGTTACCTCCCCACTTGTTTCTTGAAGTTCTACTAGTTGATTGATTCTTCTGGTTAGAGAATTGTGCTCCTCCTGAACATCTTGTAGAATTTTAGCCACTAGCATGGCAAGTTGAATCAGGAAAATTGTAGCCTTTCCATAGAACAAATCAAAAGGAGACTTCCTTGTTGACCTCTTGGTGGTTACTCTCTTGGCCCATAGAGAAAATTTGAGTTGCGAATCCAAGTTTTTTTTATTTTTTGATATGGAATTTTTTAGAATCCTCACTAGCGTTTTGTTTGAAGACTTGTCCAAACCATTTACTTGTGGATAGTAGGTAGCGGAGTGACCCACAAGGACATTATACTTCTTGAAGAAACTAATAAACTTGGCTGACTTAAATACTTGAGAATTAGCTGTGATAATATTCCTCGGATAACCAAATCTAGAAAGGATATTCTCCTCCATAAAATTGATGACCATTGCATTAGTTGCATTTCTAGCTGTAATGGCCTCCACCCTTTTTTTGAAATAATCATTGGTTGTAATAATCCACTTGTGTTGACCGCTAGATGGTGGATGTATTTCTCCTATGAAGTCTAGCCCTCATTGCCTAAAAGGCTCTTCTACAAAAACAAGGATCAAGGGCAGGGGTATCAACCTTTTCTTAGAAAAAATATGACATTTCTCATAGGATCTAACATAAGAATGAAACTCACCAAACAGATTGGAAAAATAGAAACCGTCATAAGGGATCTTATGGGCTATGAGTCTCCTCTTCTACCAGCCATAACACCAAAATCCCCACCGGGTCCTTCTAGTACAATTGGCCATTTGAAATATCAAACTTATGGAATTGTAGTCTTAATTCCCTGTACTTAACTTTGTCAAAATTCAATCGGCATTTCAGAAAAAAGTAAATAATGGACTAGGTACTTATACCATTGTGATACAAGGTCCTTCATTTGGAGTTTTTGTATTGAGGTATCGATATTGTTTTTCTCCTCTGATCTACCACCTTTTCCTTCCTTATCCATTATAAAATTTATACCTAGAGTCTCCAAGTTCGTCTCAGACAATATTTTAGCCAATCGCTTCCCCTTGATCAACTTAGTGGGTTTGATCTCTAGGCCATATTCTTGAATTTTTGCAATCCACTTTTCCCTCCTACCTTCATTGTCTCCCTACATGAGAATGTCTTTCACAGTGGTAGTTGGAACATACGGTAATATATTGGACTGTAAGACATAAATTTAGAAGGCTTTTAGGGCCTCCACCAAGGCATAAGCTTGTTTCTCTCAGATATTATACTTTAGCTCTGCATCTTGCAACACCTGGATGAAAAATGTGATTGGTCGTTTTTGTCCCTCATTATTTTTTTGCAATAGAAGAACTTCCACTATGTTAGGAGAGGCAAAAGATAAAATGAGGAATGGTCCACTTGACTTCCCTATCCTTATTCATCATTTCTTTTATTTATTTGACAATTTTAGCATAATTTGGTATGAATCTTCTCAAGAAAATTATTTTGCCCAAGAAAACCTGAATCTCCTTCCTATTCCTTAGTAAAGGAATATTATTAATAGCCTCCACCATTTTGGGATCAATATTCACTCCTTCCTTTTCTACAATGTGGCCCAATAACTTCCCTTGACTTAAAAAAAACTAAGATTTTTTTGGGTTTAAGGATATATCATACCTTCTGCACTTTTCATAAGTGAGCTAAAAGTGGTTAAGGTGATTTTCATCTGACTCAGACAAAACATTTATATCATCCATGTAGATTACTATGAATTTATCCTCCTCTCTAAAAAATGTTATATTCATCGCTTTCTAGAAATTAGCTCCAGCATTTATGTGGTCGAAAGGTATTCTAGCATACATGAACATTCCCCATGGTGTAGTAAAAGTTTTTTTCTTCTAATCCTCAAGGTGTACTATGACTTGGTTGTATCCAGAGAAACCATCCATCATTGACAGTCGGGCATACCTTACCACTTTCTGAAGAATATAATCCATTTTAGGTAGAGGATAGTTATCTTTCATTGAGGCCTTATTCAAATTTATGAAACCTATGCATAGTATTATTTTTCCATTCTTCTTCCTGATAAGAACCAAATTGGCTACACAATCAGAGTACCTTCAAGGCATAAGTATCTTATTCTATAACAATCTCTTGTCCTAATTTTTAATTGATGGGAGAAATAGAGGATTAATATGCCTAAGCTTTTTTTTATATGGCTTCACGCTAGCTTTTAAAAAAATTTATTTTGTATGATGTCAGAATCAAAAGTCTTCAAATAATCATATGACTAGGAAAAAACATCCATGTACTACTTAAAAAGTTCCATGTACCTTTCTTTGTATTCCTTAGGAACTCCTTTAGCTAATTTGATGATTCTAGGATCTTCTTCGGTGCCAATATTACAATATTCCACATATTCCTCAAGCTCTTCCTTAGTTGACTTAGTAGCCATATCATTTGATTAAAAAAATCCTTTCAAATGGAACCAATCCTCTGGCATTGATATTCCCCTTTAGCTGTAATATCTTGTGACAAGTGATGGTTTACTCCCAACTAGCCTATAGTACAGATTTCATCTCCTTGTCCTATTGATAAATAAACGAGCTCGAGAATTCTCCAATTACCTCCATGAAGTGCTTGATTTTTTCTTCATCCTTAAAAACCTACTAGTACTTGACAGTGTTTGGTACCAACATCATGTACCTGACCTCTACTTCATATATGAGCAACGGATTTTGGCGAGGCCTAAAATTTCTAGTAGTGATGGCCAAGGAGTCTACCATCATATTATGTTCCCTGGGAAGAAACTGAATATTCAAAGCTAAGAAGAAGTTTTCAATCAAATACCATACTTTGTTCTTGTAGGCCTTCAATCTTCAATGCTTGGTTTGACACTGATTTTTTATTTGCTTCACCACCAGCTCTGAATCCCCAAACACATTCAAGAAAATGATGTTAGGGTTTTTATAATCTTGTAGCCCCAAAAACAAGGATTCATATGTGGAAACATTTCTTGTGGCCTCAAACTCTAGCTTCAAAGAGAGAGGGATCAAGCTACCTTCTAGACACACCAACAACACACCTGCCTCATTTCCTTCCCTGGAATAAGCACCATCAAAGTATAATTTCCATACCTTGTCATGCTCCAATGATTGTTTATTCATCTAAGTTGTACATTCCACCTGGGTGTCTCTCATGATTTGATCATATTCTTCTAACAATAGACAAGAGAAATCCTTCTCCTTACCATACACAGGAACATTATTTGAACAATATGCCTTTGTGATTGTCTTCATGAATCTAGATTCCTTGTATAGTCGATGCTCTTCTAAAACAAACATAAGAATGGTAGCATAGATTAAATCTAGTTTAATGGAAACCCCAAGTTTGATTTTGCATGACCTAGAAAAAAAGCATAGCAAATCTTGCAGTTATATCAGCCACTACAATATCCATTACCATACTTTTTGTTGGATTTGAGCCAAATTGACCACCAAATCCTTGATCATACGCAATAAGTTTACTCTTTTGGAATTAAAGGAGTATATATCTTTATATAGATTTGTTATCTATAGTCCCAAATATTCCATTACAGATAATGGCATTAAGTTGTGATATTCTCCTCAGTCAAGCATACAATTATGTTGTAGGAGGTCATGAATTACCAAGGTGACATAGAATGGAGGAGTGGAAGAGTCCTGCTCCTCCACATGGGGACCAAAAACAACCATATTCCTCTCTTATTGAAGGTTAAGGCTATCTTGTAGGGGGGTAGTGGTGAGTGAAATAATAAACTAAGACACTTGAGATTTACACTGGGGTTGTTTCAATAATTCATCCAAAGGGACAACTATCTTGACTTTCTCTAACTCTTTTTGGATATTGGTGGCAGAGGTATTTTTATCCATGTTAGTAGACTCAGCAAGTTATTTGTTCTCATTATGGATTAGATTTATAAGTTGCGGTAATTTCTGTGTTTTGGTGGCTCTAGACTCATTGGGAGTAGGGCTAGAGGATTCTTTTGTGGTTGGTGAGACAAGGTTGAGTGGTTTCTTCCCTTTATCTACTAGATTTTGTGAACTCAGATGAAGAGTTTCTTTAGTCTGATCTTTCCCTGTGGACATTTTTCTAGATGAAATGAGATCGTATTTCTTATATAATTGGGCTTGCATGAAATCAAAAAATTGTTTGCATTAATTTTCTATATCCTCATCATTGAGTGGGGCATCCTACTCAAACCCATCTCTACCTATTCTTCTATATCATTTTCTCCCTCTCAGAGAGAAGACAACTCGTATTCTTGAACTTTGATAGTTCCTTCAACAGTCTCCATGGGATCATCTTGTAAATAAAGAGGAGGTTTAATATGGTCTGGTTGGTCCTTTCTTTCTCTTTGCAAGAGATGAAAAGGTGGCCTCTTGTATTTAGGATTAAAATTTATGTTGGGAGTTGGCCGATGGGGATTCTTGTTTTCCAACTCTAGTTTTATGAGTTTGTTAGACAAATTACTTATTAGCTTGTTCATTTGGTCTCACTTTTTTTCTTGGGTTTCCTTCACATACCATGGAGAACTGGTTTCTTCCTTTACCCACCTCCTATTACCATATTTAACCTTCCCTTCCACTTTCCAGTGGAGGAGAAAGTTGCTTCAACTTCTAGGGAATTTGATTGGATTTGATCTAGAGTACGTGACCTTCTTTATCTAAGAGTAAACCCAAACTGTGATTCAAAGGACCCAAAAAAAACAACTTTTCTAGTAGCCTGTGGGGGTTTAATCTCAATAGGAATATTGTTATATAGTTTATTAAACCTCCTTATAAACTTTGAGACATCTTCATTGTGTTTTTTTCTACTTTGCATTGAATTCTATAAGGATATATCCATGGTCCCTTATTTACCCCCATTCTTGCATGAAAAGGTTCTGCATATCCTCCTAGGTATTGATTGAAGCATCTGGTAGATTATTGAACCATTTCTTGGCCTCTCCATTCAAATAATGAACAAAGATTCTTAGTACTACATCTAGATGTTCAACATTCAGATTCTTAGCAAATGCATAGAAGGTTTCTATATTCTTCTAGGCTGGGATATCATCCTCTCCTGTGAATATGTGTAGCAGTTTAAGGTAATCTTGTGGCATCACATTTGGAGGTTGTCGCATGTTGATTGGAGCATATATGTTAAGTAGAAAACCTGGGAAAACCATGTTTTGAAATGGAGGTGGTAGAATATTTACCGTAGGACATGGTTGGGGAGTTGTATGGATTATGGTTGTCTAGAGCTGAGCAATGCTCTAGGTTGGACTTGTTAGCTACCTATACCAATAGGTTTCATTTCTCATGATTGGCAGGGGAAGTGCCAATATGATCTACTTTCAGGATGAAAAGATCTCATATTTTGGGTGAAAGACACATATCTACAGTTGGTTGATGTGGTCCTACTTCTGAATGGGTGATCCAACAGTCTAAGCTGGGTCATGCCATGTTTCAATTTTGTGTTGTAGATTAGAGTAAGAAATCTGTCCAAACAGTTCAATCTTGGTAGATAAAATAGTTAGGTAGAGAATGAAGGTTCCCAACTGTTTAATCTGGGGCCTTGGAAGCAATAAGGCTAGATTTAGATAGAAAATCAAAAGAAAAAGCCAAAGGAAAAGAAAAGGCACATAAGGGTTTGCAAGTTTAAGTGCACCCTCTATGGAGTAACAAAAAATGCTAGGCAACAGAGTGTGTAGGTAGATGGGGTTGCAGAAGCATGATGTCCTTTATGCCACTGGCCCAACCAAAGGAAAAACATGGTGCCAGTGCAGGTTTCTTATTCAGCAGTTTTTGCAACAACTCAATGAAGCATGTCTAACTTCCAGATTATCCCCCATCACATTCATTGCTAACATCCCAATACTACCTATGTTCATGAAAGAATTCAAACTCTTTTGTTGATTCTTGTTTCTTTAAAAGCCACATTTCTTGTGTAAATTTCTTTTCATTTTGATCTACTTCCTAAACTAAGTTGATTCCATATAAAACTTAGTGTTTTTCCCCCTTCATCCACCTCTTCCCCTCATATTAACTCCTAATTTCCTATTTATTTAACTCCCTATACTCCCTTTCCCCTATTATTAGGATAATCCTATAGAACAAATCCCAAATATGTACATATTCCCTCCCCCTTGGCATTATAGCCATATGCTTGAATATTGGAAAATCATGCAGGAAGAAAGTCTGCTTGCATGTGGTTGTATGAAGCCAGGGATTAAATTGACCTCTGGTCAGTTTGATAACCTAAGCTATACCCCTTTTCCCTTTACAACCCTTTGAAATCATTTACCCACTCTACTTGCAAAAAAAGCCTTGTAAAAACCCACCTTTACCCCTTATCCTAAGTTTGCTGTAATGCGCATTTCAACACAAAAAACACCAAATAAACCCATTTTTCCATTTTATCCAAAGTTTATTTGCAAATGCGCACTTTTACAAAAAAGCATTGAAAAACCCATAAAATCCACCAAAGTCTAAAGGTTCCGTCTGGGCGCACATTTCCAGAAAAACAATAAAGTATGCCCCGCCCACTGCCGTATTGTCCTGCCACCTTATTGACCCGTCGACCGTCGGATCTGGGCTTTCCCATTTGACGGCCCCCATCCATATCGGGTCGGCCCCGATGACCGAACGTTACCTCCCGAGAAATTGTCAGAGGGTGACGTCAGGTCGTTACCACACATCGCTCCCAAATATTATCGAGCCACCCTCTGACAATACCGCGACCGTATCTAGAGCGGTCCGAGCAAACCACTTACCGCTTATTGTTTACCGCTTATCCCGTCATGTCCTCGTCACCGCTACGGCGTGCCCACGTCATGCCACTCAGCACCGCATTAGCGCCCGGCCCGCCACTGCTCCGACCTGTTCGCCACCTCACCAGTCACGTGGACCACTCACAGGCCGCCACGTCACCCTTTCGTACCTGACCCCACCTGATGACATCATGCTGACGTCATCTAGAAAAAGTTCCAATAACCCAAAAAGTCCATATTTTCGCCAAAAATCGCGGTTTTTGTCACTTTTGGCAAAAGAATTATTGCTCTGTTTTGCATGCATATTACGACCATTTCGCCGCCAGCGTGAAAAATTTGACTTCGAGACCGTGGGCGCCTGCAAAAATCACCTGGATTAGTCACCATTGCCAAAGCTTTACCAGGTATTTATCCAAGTTTCCCCTCCGCACCTGGTTTCGTGCATAATTCACCAAAGCTAGCTTAGAAAGAGTGAAAAACAGTGTGTTTGCGAGCAAATCCCCGGCGACCAGCATCCATTTTTAGTTGTAAGGTCGAAATTCACCTGCACAGTCCGCATTTAGCCAAGTTGTCATAAAACTTACAGTCAGTTCGTGCATTCGTGGACTTGAAACCTGAGCTGCACTAATTCACCAAAAAAACCGTGGTACTAGTCCTAGCAGTTGCTCATTTATCTATCGATTGGAGCATTTCAATTGTTCTCGCCTCAATTTACCTAGTTCTTTCCTTGCAAATTACCTCACTCTTGCAAAATACCCCTCTGTGTTGCTTTGTCTAGTAGAGCAAATCCTTATACAATTCAAAGTCCTAATTAGCCATGGAAACACCAGTAGCATTAAATGTCCCACCTCTGAATGCCCCACACAGAGAGTTAGAGTGGAAGGCCCTGGGTGATAAAGATTATCAGATGATAGAGACATTCTCAATGAATTCCAAATTTAACATTCATATGCTAAATGAGTTAAAGGCTCAACACCTCAGTGGACCTGATATTTTAGGGATTTGGGACTCCAATTTGCCCATTTTTAACCTTCCTCAAGTCAATGTCCTTCCAGACTTGATCCATAGATGTTGTGAAAACTATGATCCATGTCAAAGAGTTGTTCTCAGTCCCATAGGTTCAGTCTTGTTCCATATCACCCCTGAGGCCATAAATGAGATGCTGCACTTTCACACTGCAAAGCCACTGACTCCTCTTTCCATGATGGATTTATTAAAGAAGGGGGGCAAGCTGTCCAGTGCCCAGGTCATCAAGATTAATCAATTATTCATTCAGCCAAGCTCTGAAGCTGTGAGAACACCTCCTATTGGAAATCCATATCTCAATGACTTAGGCAAAATGCTTGTCGACTTGATCAGTTATGTCCTGGGGTACAGGGGAGTTGAGGATGTTGATGACACCATTATGGCCATGCTGTCCATATTTTCCCCTGGAAAGCCTCCTGCTGTGCACTATGATTATGCTACATACATTGCCAATAAGATTCATGAGCAACTGATGAATCTAGAGAGGGAGAAGGTGTTTAGATACACCTCATACATCTATCATTTGTTCTTATTTTATCAACCTGACAGTTTCCCTATTCCTCTCAAGAAACTTGATGCCCAGGGAAACCCAAGGTCTGTAGTATTTTGGACTTCAATTTTTCATCACACCTCCTGTTCACCATACACGTACTGTGAATTCATAGACCTTTTTATCCATCCAGCTATGACCTTGTTATTTGGTGTCCCTCCTCCAAGATTGACCGATGAGATGCAAAGAATACTCCAGCTCTCAAAGGCGTACAGCATTGGTGATTGGTACTTTTACCAACACCATACAGTAATCAGAATATATGGCTGTAAGTTGGACCCTTATAGGCTGCCAAGATATGTCCCTATGAGACTCTTTTCCTTGGAGTATTTCAGGCAATTTGGAAATGCAGACCAGGTCCATTTCCACAGTAAAAACAAGAAGGTGCAACTAAAGGTCAGGAACCAGCTAGGCCCATTTCTTTACAACAAAAGGGAGGAGGGATGGAAGGAAGCAGATAGGATCCTAGAGACCCTCCAATTAGAAACCAGTTTCCGTTGGGTACCTTATGACCCTAATCATTTCATTTCTCTCAGGAGGGTAAAACATAAATTGGGTGGCTATGCTCACATCAGATTGCCTCATATTGAGAAATATGCCAATTTATTAAGTTGGAAAGAGGGCACTCTAGAAGAGGCAATTACTAGAGAGAAAATGCTACAAAGAGAGGCAAAGAACATTGAGAAAGAGGCTAACTTGGAAACTTGTGGGCAGGTTTCCTCTTCCTATCAAAGGCAACTTGGAGCAGCTGCCTCATCTTCTACAGCCCAGCAGCAAGCAGCTAGAACTGTTCATCAGGTGTCAAGCAAGGATAAAGAAAAGCAGATGGAGCATGAACAACCACCTCCTACAAAAGAACAGCAAAAAGAAGAGCAGCCAATGTAGCAAGAACAAACAGTTGAGGCCCCAATATCCACTGGGCAACAGGCTCAAGAAATTGTGCCTCCTAGGCAGGAAACGACAGTGGAGGCCTTGGTGCTCCAAACTCCTCAGAATGAAGACAGAAACCGAAAGAGGGATAGAGAGCAGGAGACTCCCCTCACCACATCCACAACTCAAGGGGAGAAAAGGCAAAGGATAAATCCCCTTTCTGAAGAAGAGATGCCCATTGGACAATCATTGGGCATGGGCCCACCAAGCATGGAGGCATCTGCCAGTTCCTTTCAGCAGGAACAAGGAAGAATAATCGGAGGAGAGGTCAGCTCCTCGAGTCAGCAAAGGAGAGCCGAAACAGGCATCAAGCAACAATTCATTGACATAAAAAAGAGAAATGAGCCACTCAGGCTCCAGATCTATAATCAATTGCTTAAAATGGCCCCTTCAAACCAGCAGAGGCTTATGTCAGCTTATGACATAACAGAGGGGAAAATGACCATGAGTCATTTCATGCCAACCATGCTGCAACCACAGTCAGCTGCAGACTATATAAGGACCAACCTTGAGGTTCTTGCAAAAGACATCCACCCTATCGATCAAATAGAACTTCACAAGCAAACGGGTGAGATGGTGTATTCGACACTTGCAGATAAGACCTTCTTGGCACATAGGTTGGAAAATAGCCTGAACAATCCAACCGCCCAACTTGAGTTGAAGAAGGCATCCTCTCAGGCCAAAGACAACGGGATAAGGTCTTTGGAGGATATAATCATAAAGCTTGGGCATGACCCAAAGGACCCTAAAGCTATAAAGGAGCTGCTAAAGATAAGAGATTCAGACATTGCAGCTCAAAGAAAGATGATAAAGATCCCAGCAACCTTTCACCCTCAAACAGAGGAGGTTGCCCAGCAAAGAAAGGACTAGGATGTATCAACATTGCTGGTAACACTGCATAAACAACTTGTCCAGACAGAGGGAAAATTGGTAGAAACAGAGGCTACATTGCAGGCAACCCTACAACAGAAAGAAGGAGGCCAAACATTTCAGCCCCCTCCACAAGTAATCAACCTTGAGGAACCCCCTCAAATTGTCACTCCTCCTATAGTGCAAACAGTTGAGACAGCTCCATCAACATCAGCACCAGCACCAACATCAGAGCAGGCTCCAAGCCTTGACATGCAGAAGCTGATGAATGAGATTTAAGCCCTGGAAGCCCGGATGGCAGAGCTAAATGAAGCCAAGGAGAATTTAGCTAAGCTGAATGAAAAATATGACAAGTCTAAGCAAAATGTAGCTGAAAAAGGAAGAGAAATAAAGGCTCTCAAGGAGAAGATAAAGGAGCTGGAGAAAGGGCTCACCCTTGACAAGGTTGTAACTGAAATCAAGAAAGTCTTATGGGCCAACATTGGCCAATCAATAACAGATCAATGGCAGTATATAGAGACTATTCATGAGCAAATGGAGCTCATAGGAAAAGCACACAAGGAAGTCCAAAGGGCAAGGGCATCTCTAGGCAATATGCCTGAGATAGCCAATAGAATGACCAACGTTCTCAATAACCGTACGAGCCCTCAGCTGGCAGCATTAGGAATCCCCAATAGAACTAAAACCATCCTGCTGATAAAGAGGGTCCTCACATTGAGAAGCCTGGTACAAACATTGGATAGAAGAAGCCAGGACATGCAAACAGAAGTAAACAAATTCTTGGATAAGTTTGCAGCATTACAGAGCAGAGGCCTTCCTGGCTTGCTGAACAGCACAGGGAGGCTACTATCACATGAAAATTATGCCAAAAGGGTGAATACATTTGCCACTAATGAGATCACTGCAGGATCAAGTACCTCAGAGGAAATAGGGCTAGCATCTGGGCAAAGTCTCTATGACAGAGTAGAGAACTTATTTTTATTATGAATGAGATCAGACATTTGTTTGAAGTGCCTCCAAACTTCTACAAATATACAGAGGCAGATGAAACCTTAGATGCAATTTTGAGACATCAATTGCCTACACAAGAATGGTGGACCAGAATGATACAGTTGTTTCTGTAAACAAGAGGCTTTCATCAAGTTTTTTTCATCAAAAAACATAAGTCATCATGTTCATAAAAATTTGATGCATTCAGTATGTCTGGAGAAGAATGGACTGAGCCATCTCAGCAAACCAATTCGGCCACTAAAGAAACACTGACAGCTACAGATGACAGGGCCGAGAAAGCTACAGCATGACTAAGCCATAAATACACATCATTCAGCATTAATGCAGAACACTCAACCGACTCAGTGGCCTCCAAAGGTCAAAAAGACTTCTGACAGAATTAAAGAGTATTCATTTTGTATTTAGAGCAGTAATAACTTCCTTATCTGCTATTCTGTAAAGTTGGTGAGCGTATTTATTTATCAAGTGACTCAGCGGTTCAGATATTTTTGTATAACCGATTGTATATATTCCCCCTCGCATAAGCTTGCAGGGGTTGTTGATTTTCTCTTGAAGGCATCCTATGTTGTAAATGTTCAGAGTTGAATAAAAAGAGTTGATGGAATTTCGAAAGTTTTGGGTTGTTTGATGCGTTGTGGTGTGCTTGCCGAATGTTACAGGATACCTGCTTATTTCATGACACAATAAGTTTTTCTTTAACCTTTTCATTATGTGTTTCATTCCTTCATAACCCATTCATGTTCTATGTTCTGCAGTTTGATAGCAAAGAAAAAGACTAGCTTCCGGATTTATTCATGGAATACCCTGAACTCAATCTATGCTGTTATGAATGTTTTCCTCAGTTATAGTTATGGTAGTGTAATTCTTAATTGCTGCACCTTCAGACTATAATTTTCACAAGGGGTCATTGTTCAGGAATTCAAGCCTGCTCCTGTGCAATACATCTCTTTCTCACATCACCAGCTTAGTGGAAAATTCTTAATTGCCTTCCACTGGTTAAACACATTGCATCATCTCAATTTCAAGTTTGTTTCATGAAATAGTTAAATGGCCCTGCAGTTTCAACAATCCCACTCAACACTTCAAACAACCTACAGCCATAGACTCCATTGCCCAATGGTCTAAAATTGTCTGAAGATATCATCTTAGGTACTGAAAGACATCATCCAACCAAAATTTCAAACAAAACCGTCACCTCATATCTAGCCTAAGATTCTTAAGAACAAAGTTAAACAGTCAAAGAGAAAGCCCTCTCTGATTACAGGTTGGCTAGAACCTGTGATCCAAAGCTTGGTTAGTGGTTACCCCGGTCGTATTCCCTCAGGAGTCAAAGGGAACAACCTGGGTGTTAACAGGACTATTAATGAGGATATATTTAATTTCCTAGATTTCATGAGTGTTATAGACATTTTTGTGCCTTACATCATAGAGCATGAAATGTCAATAATCTAAGGGATCCAAAGTCCCTAAACATGTTGTTCTTACCCTTAGAGGAACAAGGTCAGCAAACCACAGCACTGCAAATCAGTTCTCCACTGAAAAACACTCAAAAACAGGTCAATTTTGGATCAAAGCAGCTGCTCCAAAGGCTACCTGCGCTGCATAGCAAGTGCAACAAGGGCTACCTGCGCTGCATAGCAGGTGCAACAAAGGCTACCTGCGTTGGGCGTACTTGGACATGTGGAGGAGTCTTTTTCTCAATGTGCCAGTGCCCAGGAAGCTTCCAAAAAGACACTTGAGATTCGCCTAATGATGAGTTAAGAGCTTCTAAAACTCCAAGTGGAAGATAGAAACTCCAAGTGAAGAACTGAAGAACAACTGGAGTTGAAGAGGACAACAAGTCACACATCAAGCTGACTTATCTTCACTCCAAAACTCTATATAAGGATCTCATCCCATGGGATCTGGAGGCCGGAATTTTGTGCAAAGAATTGTTGTTGGTTTACAGTTGTGAGCATTGGGTGATTGCTTGAGGGAGGTGAAGAAGAGATTTCTCTCCGTCGGGAAGGTGATGCTGGATTGGACCTCTCATGGTTGTATCACTGCCTGAACCTTACTTCCATATATTAATAAAGCATTTGAGGTTCTTCTATTCGCATGTGTTTCAATGATGTATTGTCTTACTTGCGTATTTGATTTATGCTAATCCTTGAATCAGTTATGAATGCATGCCTCTTGTAGTTTCCTTTCTTTGTCTTGTTTGCAGGATCTCGTGTAGCTGGGCCCGTGAAAAGACTTGGAGCTGGGAGCAAGCGGCGAATAGAGGAGATTGGATCGAACATTTGCGCAAGACATCGGTAAGTGGATCTCTTCCTTCTATCTCTTGCATGTCATAAAGAAGAAACTTTAGATAGCTTTGCCTTCAGTTGTTGCTAAGGAACTGTCACCCTTAGAGTGGGTTAGGGTCATTCCGAGTTGGATACTTTCCCCCACAACAATGAGGGGTCAAAAAGTGAAAAGAGGTGTATAGACGGAATAGGGGCTTCATTAGGGAAGAAATACCATACCATGTGAGTTCATATTGGGGGATATATATTGAGGGAAAAATGACATAATATTTTGGGGGATATATAGGGGGTAAACGACTTTTATATTGGCAGGTATAAAAAATCAATTTCAAAGTTAATGAAAAATATAAAGTGGTATAAAAAATGTTAATGAAAAAATGAATACCTATAATATCTAGTGAAAGTAGGTGTTTTTTAAATCAGGAAGGTGTATTGGGTTCATATTGGTAGGGGGTTAAATAATGTGATTTTTAGAGATATTTTCAAATATGTAGTCAAAGTAGGGGTATTGTATAGTATGCCATGAATGCATGTGATATGTCAGAGGTTCATTGAGTGAAGCCTACATGAATGGAATAAGCCTATTTTGATTTGGTTCTTAAGGACAATCAGCTAAACAATTGGAAATGTTCTCCTGAATGTTCCAAGGCTTTGGAAGAGGGCTCAGAGGATTTTATCTCAGCCTTCCAAGAGAAGTCTAGTTCTGAACCAGAGATTAGACCTCCGTTCCAAGAAAATTATGCTGAAACATCCACTTCAAATGAACAGATAGATGATACCCACATTAACCTAATGGGCCTGAACGATGATCAGCAAATTTTTCTAAGTCAAGAAGATCATAAGGATGATGACACTAAGCAGTTCCAAACCAAATCAGGTGAGTCATTTGATTTTAAACAGGGCTATGACACAGCTGTTTATGAAGTTCATAAGCAATACAAGCTAAGGAGCAGAACTATAAATGTGACACAGCCTGACAAAACAAAGGACACTCCACTGCCTAAGAAAACCATTGTCACAGAGCCAATTGACAAAACTGATCCAATAAGAAATGAAGTAACAGTTGAAGAAATAACTGAAGCATCTCCCTCCAAACAACAATCAATGGCTACTTCACCCTTGCAGTATAATCCAGGCAACACTTTTCAAAAGATAAACAAGAAGGACAAGCCTCAAGATCAAACTGAGAGTCAAGAAGAAAACTTAATTAGCAAAGAAAAAGTTGTTAAACAAGACACCAACACCCAATCTGAAAGACCGTTTGATTTAGAAGCTGAAATTGGAAAATTGAAGATAGCCATCCCTCTTTCAGAGCTACCTAAGCATAACATATACAAACAACAAATCAAGAAATCCCTTCAACTCACTCACAATAAAGATGATGTCAATGTGTTAGATGACACCCCAGAACTACTTTTCGGTCTAGAGGTTGATGGAAAGACAGCAGTTACTGGGACCTACCTTTCTATGTCAGCTTGCATGTTCATGATAAGATATTACATAATGCAATGTTTGATTCAGGTGCCTCTCATAACCTTATGCCTAAATCAGTGATGGAGAGACTCAACCTAGACATTACAAGACCATATAAGGATCTATTCTCATTTGACTCTAGCCAAGTTAAGTGTTTAGGTTTGATAAAAGATCTATGTGTATCCCTTGTCCAGTATCCAAACAAAACAATCTTAATGGATGTTGTAGTTGCTGATATCCCACCCAAATGTGGAATGTTGTTATCAAGATCATGGGGGGCTAAACTCCAAGGTTCCCTGCAATTAGACATGTCATATGCCACCATCTCAGTCATTGGTCAACCCAAGAGGCTATATAGAGAGTCACTTATGAAATACATGGTGAGCAGTGAAGAAAAGCCTCAAAATTTCCCCATTTATGCAGTCCATTCAGATATGGATTCCTTTATTCTGTTCAATGATGATACAAGTCCTGAGAGTGATAATAAATCGGTCACACTTGAACAAAATATGCATGAGAGTAAGCAACCGAGTCCCCAAGAAATCAAGATTGAGAAACCAATTGATGAGTCAGTCCTAAAAGATAAACCAGATGAAAGACAAGAACTCCAACTTACAATCCCAAGTTACAGAAAGGATGTTGAAAATCCCTTAAATCAGGAGATCTTATGGTTTCTTGAGTTTGATGGATTAGTCAACAAATTAAGGGCAGGAGCTGGAGTGTGGATTCATAATAAACAAAGCAATCATGCACAAGGTTGGGCCTATAGGCTTAATTTCAGATGTACCAACAATATGGCAGAATATGAGGCTCTTTTGCTAGGCCTCAAACTGGTAAAATCATTAGAGGCCACAAAACTTTCAGTCATGGGAGATTCAGACCTTATTATCCAACAAGTGAAAGGCAATTTTGTCACCAATGACAAAAGACTAAGGTCATATAGGTCTGCTGCTATTGAAATTCTTAAAACTTTCACTGAATTTCAGATAACCAAGATAGCTAGAACCCACAATATTCATGCACACAGTTCAGCCACATTTGCTAGTACATGCAAATTGCCTTTTGAACCTAACCATTGTTTTACAGCCGAGATAAAACACAGACCTTCTGTCCCAAACAATGTTAAAGACTGACAAGTATTTGAGGATGACACACAGATAAATAATTTCTTAACCTTGCAGCACGAATTTTCAGGTTTGAACATTGATGTTGATTCTGTGAAAGACATACAACCATTGAGTGAACAGCACCAAATAGCTATATCACCCAAAACAACAAATAAAATGCTTTTTTCAACAAGCTTTGACAAGAAAAAAATACAAGAACTTGAACAACTGCATTTGGATGAAGTAGATGGTACAGAGGCTGAAATCATAGAACTAAAGGATAACTTTCTGCCAACAGGCCTAACTCCATTGGAGGACATTTTTGACTCAAATGATGTCCCTAGAAAACCGAAAATGCAGCCCCTCAATGCTGCCATTGAAGAATGCAACATTGGGACCCCTGAAAAACCCAAAATAATAAAATTGTCTGCATCTTTACCTCTTGACCAGAAGCCTAAGTACATTGACCTCTTTAAAGAGTTCCAAGATGTGTTTGCATGGAGTTATGAGGATTTGAAATCCTATGACACCTCTGTTATCCAACACACTATCCCTCTCAAGCCTAATCAAAAGCCATTCAAGCAAAAATTGAGAAGGATCAATCCTATGCTTCTCCCTTCAATTGAAAAAGAGGTACAAAAAATGTTTAAAGCTGGTATCATAGCCCCAATCAGGTTCTTAGACTGGATTTCAAATTTGGTGCCCACAAGAAAGAAAACCGGTGAGATTAGGCTTTGCGTTGATCTAAGGAATTTAAACCAAGTATCCCTCAAAGACAATTATCCCTTACCTAAAATGGATCACATTCTCCAAAGAGTGGTGGGGGCTTCAAGAATATCATTACTTGATGGATTCTCAGGCTTCAACCAGATCCTAGTCCACCCTGATGATCAAGATAAAACAACATTCACAACCCCATGGGGAACTTTCAAATATGTTAAAATGCCTTTTGGATTGAAAAATGCAGGAGCTACATTTCAAAGAGCAATGGACATTGCTTTTTCTAAAGAGATCCATGACTTTATTGTCATTTACTTAGATGACCTCACACCTTTCTCAAAATCTGACCAAGAACATCTGAAACACTTGAGACAGATATTCATAACATGTAGAAAATATGGGATTTCCTTAAATCCTAAGAAGTCTCTATTTGGTTTGGAAGAAGGTAAGCTGTTAGGTCACATCATTTCTAAGGATGGCATTAGAATTGACCCAGACAGAATACAGGCCATCTTGCAAATGCCCCATCCAAGAAACATCAAAGAATTACAAGCCTTCTTGGGAAAGATCAACTTTTTAAGGAGGTTTATCCCAAACTTAGCAGAATTAATCAGATTACTAAACAACATGCTAAAAAAGGATTCAAAAGTAAAGTGGACAGTACAAGCAAATCAAGCTTTTGAAGGTATCAAATTGGCCCTTACCCAAACTCCAGTCTTAACAAATCCTCAATTTGACAAAGAGTTTATCATTTTCTCTTTTTCCTCCCAGCATACCATTGTTGTTGTCTTATTGCAGAAAGATGACCAAGGAAATGAGAAACCTATTGCTTTCTTTAGTAGAGCTCTCAGAGATGCACCTCTAAAATATCAGATCATGGAAAAACAAGCTTATGCTTTGGTTAAAGCCATCAAAGACTTCAGGATCTACATCCTGTACTCCCATGTTATAGCTTATGTACCAAGTCCCATTGTGAAAGACATACTCACTCAAGAAAACTTAGAAGGCAGAAGAGGAAAATGGATTGCCAACATTTTAGAATTTGATATTGAAATAAGACCTACAAAACTGATAAAAGGGCAAGGTTTAGCTAAATTAATGTCTGAAACAAATTTTCAAGCCTTAGATGTTAACCAACTAGACAATGAATCGGAGCTAGTGAATCCAAAGATCAATGCAGCCTTTGAACAATCCCAGTGGTATTCTGATATCTGTTATATATTGCAAAACCTGTGTGCTCCCCCAGGATTGTCCAGAACCAAATCTAGATTTCTGAAAATGAAAGCTTCAAAATTATGTGTTATAGATGGTAATTTACTATGGAAAAGTCATGAAGGTATACTGCTGAACTGTTTGAATATGGATGAAACTGATAATGTTATGAAAGAATTTCATGCAGGTGATTGTGGTGGACATTTGTACTGGAAGTCCACTGTGGACAAGATACTAAGAGCAAGTTACTATCGGCCTACTCTGTTCTCCGATGTTAAAAAATTTACCACTTCATGTCACAAGTGTCAAGTATTTGAGGGAAAGAGAAAATTACTGCCCCTTCCTTTGAGGCCTATTGCAACAGAGAAGCCCTTTCAACAATGGGGCTTGGACTTCATTGGGGAAATTCATCCTTCATCTTCAGGCCAACATAGATGGATTCTGACAGCCACAGATTACTTCACCAAATGGATTGAGGCTGTTCCATGTAGACAAGCAAATGATTCTACTATCATTCAGTTTCTGGAGACTAATATTCTTTCTAGATTTGGCTGTCCTGACAAGATTATAACAGACAATGCTGCTGCTTTTAGATCCAAGAAGATGGTGAACTTCTGCCATAGATTTCATATTACTTTGGGCCATTCCACTGCATACTACCCTCAAGGAAACGGCCTAGCTGAATCATCAAATAAAAGCCTCGTAAACATCATAAAGAAGGTGTTGGAAGAAAATAAGAAGAATTGGCACAAAAAGCTTGTAAATGCCTTATGGGCAGACAGGCTAACAACCAAGAGATCCATTGTGGTCAGCCCATATGAGTTAGTCTATGGATTAGAAGCCAAATTCCCTTCATCCTTAGGGATCCCTGTCATGAAACTTCTTCAAGAAAGTCAAGCTGAGCCCAATGACATGCAAAGAAGGATCAATCAAATAATATGTTTGCAGCAAACTAGAGACCAAGTTTATGGTAGAGTTCAAGTTTTACAAGAGAAGTTAAAGAAAGCTTTTGATAAAAGAACCAAAGCTGAAGACTTCTTTATTGGTGACAAAGTGCTTAAATGGGATTCAAGAAGAGAAGACAAGGGAAAGCATGGCAAATTTGACTCCCTTTGGAGGGGGCCTTTTGTAATTCAAGTAGTACAAGGAAATAATACTTACTTCTTGAAGAATTTGGACGGTATTGAAGTTGAAGAGGGCCCTATGAATGGCCGGATGTTGAAGCACTAATTTGACTACTTTCCATGTATATAGCAGGGTTTCTCCTTCTGTACATAATCAGTTGTATATAGTTTCCTTCAGCATACAAATAGTTCAGTTTAAGAAGTTGCTCTAAATAAGCAGGAAAAGTCTTTATATTCCAAAAGTTCCACAGAGGTGACAGCCTCCAGTTTTGAAGTACAAAGAGAGAGTTTTCAAGTTTTGAGAAAAAGTCACAAGCCAAGGTAGTTTGACCTGCTGTTCTTGGTCTTTCAAGAAGAAAAACCATCCCCAAGTGGAGCCACTGTTAGCTACCTATACCAATAGGTTTCATTTCTCATGATTGGCAGGGGAAGTGCCAATATGATCTACTTTCAGGATGCAAAGATCTCATATTTTGGGTGAAAGACACATATCTACAGTTGGTTGATGTGGTCCTACTTCTGAATCGGTGATCCAACAGTCTAAGCTGGGTCATGCCATGTTTCAATTTTGTGTTGTAGATTAGAGTAAGAAATCTGTCCAAACAGTTCAATCTTGGCAGATAAAATAGTTAGGTAGAGAATGAAGGTTCCCAACTATTTAATCTGGGGACTTGGAAGCAATAAGGCTAGATTTAGATAGAAAATCAAAAGAAAAAGCCAAAGGAAAAGAAAAGGCACATAAGGGTTTGCAAGTTTAAGTGCACCCTCTATGGAGTAACAAAAAATGCTAGGCAACAGAGTGTGTAGGTAGATGGGGTTGCAGAAGCATGATCTCCTTTATGTCACTGGCCCAACCAAAGGAAAAACATGGTGCCAGTGCAGGTTTCTTATTCAGCAGTTTTTGCAGCAACTCAATGAAGCATGTCTAACTTCCAAATTATCCCCCATCACATTCATTGCTAACATCCCAATACTACCTATGTTCATGAAATAATTCAAACTCTTTTGTTGATTCTTGTTTCTTTAAAAGCCACATTTCTTGTGTAAAATTCTTTTCATTTTGATCTACTTCCTAAACTAAGTTGATTCCATATAAAACTTAGTGTTTTTCCCCCTTCATCCACCTCTTCCACTCATATTAACTCCTAATTTCCTATTTATTTAACTCCCTATACTCCCTTTCCCCTATTATTAGGATAATCCTATAGAACAAATCCCAAATATGTACATATTCCCTCCCCCTTGGCATTATAGCCATATGCTTGAATATTGGAAAATCATGCAGGAATAAAGTCTGCTTGCATGTGGTTGTATGAAGTCAGGGATTAAATTGACCTCTGGTCAGTTTGATAACCTAAGCTATACCCCTTTTCCCTTTACAACCCTTTGAAATCATTTACCCACTCTACTTGCAAAAAAGCCTTGTAAAAACCCACCTTTACCCCTTATCCTAAGTTTGCTGTAATGCGCATTTCAACACAAAAAACACCAAATAAACCCATTTTTCCGTTTTATCCAAAGTTTATTTGCAAATGCGCACTTTTACAAAAAAGCATTGAAAAACCCATAAAATCCGCCAAAGTCTAAAGGTTCCGTCTGGGTGCACATTTCCAGAAAAACAATAAAATATGTCCCGCCCGTTGCTGTATTGTCCTACCACCTTATTGACCCGTCGACCGTCGGATCTGGGCTTTCCCATCCGACGGCCCCCATCCATATCGGGTCGGCTCCGATGACCGAACGTTACCTCCCGAGAAATTGTCATAGGGTGATGTCAGGCCGTTGCCACACGTCGCTCCCAAATCTTATCGGGCCACCCTCTGACAATGTCGCGACCGTATCCAGAGCGGTCTGAGCAAACCACTTACCGCTTATTGTTTACCGCTTATCCCGTCACGTCCTCGTCACCACTACGGCGTGCCCACGTCATGCCACTCAGTGCCGCATCAGTGCCCGACCCGCCACTGCTCCGACTTGTCTGCCACCTCACCAGTCCCGTGGACCACTCACAGGCCGCCATGTCACCCTTCCGTACCCGACCCCACCTGATGACGTCATGCTGACGTCATCCAGAAAAAGCGCCAATAACCCAAAAAGTCCATATTTTCGCCAAAAATCACGGTTTTTGTCACTTTTGGCAAAAGAACTATTGCTCCGTTTTGCATGCATATTACGACCATTTCGCCACCAGCCTACAAAATTAACTTCGAGACCGTGGGTGCCTGCAAAATCACCTGCATTGGTCACCATTGGCAAAGATTTACCAGGTATTTATCCAAGTTTCCCCTCTGCACCTGGTTTCGTGCATAATTCACCAAAGCTAGCTTAGAAAGAGTGAAAAAGAGTGTGTTTGCCAGCAAATCCCCAACGACCAGCATCCATTTTCAGTTGTAAGGTCGAAATTCACCTGCACAATCCGCATTTAGCCAAGTTGTCATAAAACTTACAGTCAGTTCTTGCATTCATGGACTTGAAACCTGAGCTGCACTAATTCACCGAAAAAACCGTGGTACTAGTCCTAGCAGTTGCTCATTTATCTATCGATTGGAGCATCTCAATTGTTCTCGCCTCAATTTACCCAGTTCTTTCCTTTCAAATTACCTCACTCTTGCAAAATACCCCTCTGTGTTGCTTTGTCCAGTAGAGCAAATCCTTATACAATTCAGAGTCCTAATTAGCCATGGAAACACCAGTAGCATTAAATGTCCCACCTCTGAATGCCCCACACAGAGAGTTAGAGTGGAAGGCCCTGGGTGATAAAGATTATCAGATGACAGAGACATTCTCAATGAATTCCAAATTTAACATTCATATGCTAAATGAGTTAAAGGCTCAACACCTCAGTGGAGCTGATATTTTAGGGATTTGGGACTCCAATTTGCCCATTTTTAACCTTCCTCAAGTCAATGTCCTTCCAGACTTGATCCATAGATGCTGTGAAAACTATGATCCATGTTAAAGAGCTGTTCTCAGTCCCATAGGTTCAGTCTTGTTCCATATCACCCCTGAGGCCATAAATGAGATGTTGCACTTTCACACTGCAAAGCCACTAAAGAAGGGGGGCAAGCTGTCCAGTGCGCATGTCATCAAGATTAATCAATTATTCATTCAGCCAAGCTCTGAAGCTGTGAGAACACCTCCTATTGGAAATCCATATCTCAATGACTTGGGAAAAATGCTTGTGGACTTAATCATTTATGTCCTCGGGTATAGGGGAGTTGAGGATGTTGATGACACCATTATGGCCATGCTGTCCATATTTTCCCCTGGAAAGCCTCCTGCTGTGCACTATGATTATGCTACATACATTGCCAATAAGATTCATGAGCAACTGATGAATCTAGAGAGGGAGAAGGTGTTTAGATACACCTCATACATCTATCATTTATTCTTATTTTATCAACATGACAGTTTCCCTATTCCTCTCAAGAAACTTGATGCCCAGGGAAACCCAAGGTCTGTAGTATTTTGGACTTCAGTTTTTCATCACACCTCCTGTTCACCATACACGTACTGTGAATTCATAGACCTTTTTATCCATCCAGCTATGACCTTGTTATTTGGTGTCCCTCCTCCAAGATTGACCGATGAGATGCAAAGAATACTCCAGCTCTCAAAGGCCTACAGCATTGGTGATTGGTACTTCTACCAACACCATACAGTAATCAGAATATATGGCTGTGAGTTGGACCCTTATAGGCTGCCAAGATATGTTCCTATGAGACTCTTTGCCTTGGAGTATTTCAGGCAATTTCGAAATGCAGACCAGGTCCATTTCCACAGTAAAAACAAGAAGGTGCAACTAAAGGTCAGGAACCATCTAGGCCCATTTCTTTACAACAAAAGGGAGGAGGGATGGAAGGAAGCAGATAGGATCCTAGAGACCCTCCAATTAGAAACCAGTTTCCGCTGGGTACCTTATGACCCTAATCATTTCATTTCTCTCAGGAGGGTAAAACATAAATTGGGTGGCTATGCTCACATCAGATTGCCTCATATTGAGAAATATGCCAATTTATTAAGTTGGAAAGAGGGCACTCTAGAAGAGGAAATTACTAGAGAGAAAATGCTACAAAGAGAGGCAAAGAACATTGAGAAAGAGGCTGACTTGGAAACTTGTGGGCAGGTTTCCTCTTCCTATCAAAGGCAACTTGGAGCAGCTGCCTCATCTTCTACAGCCCAGCAGCAAGCAGCTAGAACTGTTCATCAGGTGTCAAGCAAGGATAAAGAAAAGCAGATGGAGCAGGAACAGCCACCTCCTATAGAAGAACAGCAAAAAGAAGAGCAGCCAATGCAGCAAGAACAAACAGTTGAGGCCCCAATATCCACTGGGCAACAGGCTCACGAAATTGTGCCTCCTAGGCAGGAAACGACAGTGGAGGCCTCGGTGCTCCAAACTCCTCAGAATGAAGACAGAAACCGAAAGAGGGATAGAGAGCAGGAGACTCCCCTCACCACATCCAAAACTCAAGGGGAGAAAAGGCAAAGGATAAATCCCCTTTCTGAAGAAGAGATGCCCATCGGACAATCATTGGGCATGGGCCCACCAAGCATGGAGGCATCTGCCAGTTCCTTTCAGCAGGAACAAGGAAGAATAATCGGAGGAGAGGTCAGCTCCTCGAGTCAGCAAAGGAGAGCCGAAATAGGCATCAAGCAACAATTCATTGACATAAAAAAGAGAAATGAGCCACTCAGGCTCCAGATCTATAATCAATTGCTTAAAATGGCCCCTACAAACTAGCAGAGGCTTATGTCAGCTTATGACATAATAGAGGGGAAAATGACCATGAGTCATTTCATGCCAACCATGCTGCAGCCACAGTCAGCTGCAGACTATATAAGGACCAACCTTGAGGTTCTTGCAAAAGACATCCACCCTATGGATCAAATAGAACTTCACAAGCAAACGGGTGAGATGGTGTATTCGACACTTGCAGATAAGACCTTCTTGGCACATAGGTTGGAAAATAACCTGAACAATACAACCGCCCAACTTGAGTTGGAGAAGGCATCCTCTCAGGCCAAAGACAATAGGATAAGGTATTTGGAGGATATAATCATAGAGCTTGGGCATGACCCAAAGGACCCTAAAGCTATAAAGGAGCTGCTAAAGATACGAGATTCAGACATTGCAACTCTAAGAAAGATGATAAAAATCCCAGCAACCTTTCACCCTCAAACAGAGGAGGTTGCCCAGCAAAGAAAGGACCAGGATGTATCAACATTGCTGGTAACATTGCATAAACAACTTGTCCAGACAGAGGGAAAATTGGTAGAAACAGAGGCTGCATTGCAGGCAGCCCTATAGCAGAAAGAAGGAGGCCAAACATTTCAGCCCCCTCCACAAGTAATCAACCTTGAGGAACCCCCTCAAATTGTCACTCCTCCTATGGTGCAAACAGTTGAGACAGCTCCATCAACATCAGCACCAGCACCAACATCAGAGCAGGCTCCAAGCCTTGACATGCAGAAGCTGATGAGTGAGATTCAAGCCCTGGAAGCCCAGATGGCAGAGCTAAATGAAGCCAAGGAGAATTTAGCTAAGCTGAATGAAAAATATGACAAGTCTAAGCAAAATGTAGCTAAAAAAGGAAGAGAAATAAAGGCTCTCAAGGAGAAGATAAAGGAGCTGGAGAAAGAGCTCACCCTTGACAAGGTTGTAACTGAAATCAAGAAAGTCTTATGGGCCAACATTGGCCAATCAATAACAGATCAATGGTAGTATATAGAGACTATTCATGAGCAAATGGAGCTCATAGGCAAAGCACACAAGGAAGTCCAAAGGGCAAGGGCATCTCTAGGCAATATGTCTGAGATAGCCAATAGAATGATCAACGTTCTCAATAACTGTACAGGTCCTCAGCTGGCAGCATTAGGAATCCCGAATAGAACTGAAACCATCCTGCATATAAAGAGGGTCCTCACATTGAGAAGCCTGGTACAAACATTGGATAGAAGAAGCTAGGACATGCAAACAGAAGTAAACAAATTCATGGATAAGTTTGCAGCATTACAGAGCAGAGGCCTTCCTGGCTTGTTGAACAGCACAGGGAGGCTACTATCACATGAAAATTATGCCAAAAGGGTGAATACATTTGCCACTAATGAGATCACTGCAGGATCAAGTACCTCAGAGGAAACAGGGCCAGCATCTGGGCAAAGTCTCAATGACAGAGTAGAGAACTTATTTTTATTATGAATGAGATCAGACATTTGTTTGAAGTGCCTCCAAACTTCTACAAATATAGAGAGGCAGATGAAACCTTAGATGTAATTTTGAGACATCAATTGCCTACACAGGAATGGTGGACCAGAATGATACAGTTGTTTCTATAAACAAGAGGCTTTCATCAAGTTTTTTTCATCAAAAAACATAAGTCATCATGTTCAGAAAAATTTGATGCATTCAGTATGTCTGGAGAAGAATGGACTGAGCCAACTTAGCAAACCAATTCGGCCACTAAAGCAACACTGACAGCTACAGATGACAGGGCTGAGAAAGCTACAGCATGACTAAGCCATAAAGACACATCATTCAGCATTAATGCAGAACGCTCAACCGACTCAGTGGCCTCCAAAGGTCAAAAAGACTTCTGACAGAATTAAAGAGTATTCATTTTGTATTTAGAGCAGCAATAACTTCCTTATCTGCTATTCTATATAGTTGGTGAGCGTATTAATTTATCAAGTGACTCAGCGGTTCAGATATTTTTGTATAACCGATTGTATATATTCCCCCTCGCATAAGCTTGCAGGGGTTGTTGGTTTTCTCTTGAAGACATCCTATGTTGTAAATGTTCAGAGTTGAATAAAAAGAGCTGATGGAATTTCGAAAGTTTTGGGTTGTTTGATGCGTTGTGCTGTGCTTGCCGAATGTTACAGGATCCCTGCTTATTTCATGACACAATAAGTTTTTCTTTAACCTTTTCATTATGTGTTTCATTCCTTCATAACCCATTCATGTTCTATGTTCTGCAGTTTGATAGCAAAGAAAAAGAATAGCTTCAGGATTTATTCATGGAATACCCTGAACTCAATCTATGCTGTTATGAATGTTTTCCTCAGTTATAGTTATGATAGTGTAATTCTTAATTGCTGCACCTTCAGACTATAATTTTCACAAGGGGTCATTGTTCAGGAATTCAAACCTGCTCTTGTGCAATACATCTCTTTCTCACATCACCAGCTTAGTGGAAAATTCTTAATTTCCTTCCACTGGTTAAACACATTGCATCATCTCAATTTCAAGTTTGTTTCATGAAATAGTTAAATGGCCCTGCAGTTTCAACAATCCCACTCAACACTTCAAACAACCTACAGCCATAGACTCCATTGCCCAATGGTCTAAAACTGTCTGAAGATATCATCTTAGGTACTGAAAGACATCATCCAACCAAAATTTCAAACCAAACCGTCACCTCATATCTAGCCTAAGATTCTTAAGAACAAAGTTAAACAGTCAAAGAGAGAGCCCTCTCTGATTACAGGTTGGCTAGAACCTGTGATCCAAAGCTTGGTTAGTGGTTACCCCGGCCGTATTCCCTCAGGAGTCAAAGGGAACAACCTAGGTGTTAACAGGACTATTAATGAGGATATCTTTAATTTCCTAGATTTCATGAGGGGTCAAAAAGTGAAAAGAGGTGTACAGACGGAATAGGAGCTTCATTAGGGAAGAAAACCATACCATGTGAGTTCATATGGGGGGATATATATTGAGGGAAAAATGACATAATATTTTGGGGGATATATAGGGGGTAAACGACTTTTATATTGGCAGGTATAAAAAATCAATTTCAATGTTAATGAAAAAAAGAATACCTATAATATCTAGTGAAAGTAGGGGTTTTTTAAATCAGGAAGGTGTATTGGATTCATATTGGTAGGGGGTTAAATAATGTGATTTTTAGAGATATTTTCAAATATTTAGTCAAAGTAGGGGTATTGTATAGTATTCCATAAATGCATGTGATATGTCAGAGGTTCATTGAGTGAAGCCTCCATGAATGGAATTAGCCTATTTTGATTTGGTTCTTAAGGACAATCAGCTAAACAATTGGAAATGTTCTCCTGTATGTTCGAAGGCTTTGGAAGAGGGCTCAGAGGATTTTATCTCAGCCTTCCAAGAGATGGAATTTGTTACTTCAGGGAATGAGATTACATGATCTGGAGAAATAGGGAACTTCTCATTCTGAGTTCTCCTGGATATTATTTTTTCAAGGTCGAACAAAGGAGGAGTTTTTTGTTGAGAAGTATCAGAATAAGTGTGACACCTTTTGAAAGCCAGGATGAAGAAGCTGAGATTTTAAAAGGAGTTCCCAAGGTGAGAGATCTTCAACCACACTTTCTCTTCTCATCTGACAAAAGGAATGTACTAATGTTATACCCAGGGAAAAATATTTTGATTCGCTTCCCAACAACGACGCTAGAAGATGTTGTAGCTCGTAAAGGCAAGCCCTAGGTTGAGGAGAGGTCATTGCCACATCTTAGTCTCTCTTGAAGATAAATCGGTGTAGATCAACAGGTGGATGTAAAAGGACTCAAATTTTAGTTCAATTACCTTTCTCATGGGTAGATTCAATATACACATGAACGATGTATCATTCTCAAGAATAAATGTCGAGATTTGGTGGTCGACACACTAAGAATAAAACCTAATTTTTAGTTGCATTAAAGATCGGAAGGAGAAAATATAAGAGATGGACCTCGTGCAGAGTGTTGGATAAACATAGAATACCAGGAAACAAATCCTAGCAGAACCATGGAAATATAAAAGGAGTGAGATGAAGAAATTATCGAGTGCATTTTAAGGCTTTCAACTCTATCTCTCATAGGTATTATTAGTTATTTTGTAACACATGAAGTTATACAGTTTCATAAGTATCATATTCTAATAAATAACATAACTAAGTATACAATTTCATATGTTCAATCCGCTAATAACCTAAGTAAATATGTGAATTAAGAGTGAATCCAGCAGTTAAAATTACACAATTTCTAAGGAATAAACCATGCATGAAGTGAAATAGAGAGAAATAACACATAATACATATCCCAAATTCTTTGAATCACCAAAACCTCTCATCAATCTTCCAAAATCAAATACATATCATAGCCCATACTTGTAGAATTTTCAAGAAAATTAAACCCTCTTCGAACCAAGAAAATTGAACCTTTTCATTAAGTTCTTCTTCCCTTTCTATATGGAGAGAATTCAAACAAACAATTAGAAAATATCTCGAATGGTCCAGTTGTCTAAACTTCCCGACTTTCTGAGCATGTGAGTGGTCTAGCTATCCTAACATATTTTTATTCTTCTTTGAAAATAAATCTTTACAAAACATAAACAAAACATGTTGTGTCATGACTGACATAGCAAAATATCTCCATCATCAATTTCTCTAATTTCCTGGGGTGGGCTCAGGCTCTCTTATGTGGACTCATGGTGGGTTGATGATTTAGAGTTGTGGGTTGTTGATGAAATAATCACATTTATGCATCATTAACCTTTGGGAATGGGTCTTTGAGTGACCTCCATACTGAGAATGAATTCTCAGTCACACTACATAAATATCAATTGTACAACAACATGGCTTCTCTGAACTGATGGCACTGCTCTTCATTCAATCCCATGTAACTCGCACATGATATGGGGGATGGCTTACGTCCCAGAATGAGATAGGACCAAGCTTTTCCCTCCAAATTTTGGTTCTTCTTCCCTTGGCCCAACAATCTCTGTGGTTTCCATTACTCTTGTGACACCAACCTTTTGAATGCATTTAATTAGCTTCCAACTTGCTCATCCTTCATGCTCTATGTATTTTAGTATAAAATCTATCTCATATCATAACTTTATAAACATTACAACATCATAACACTCTAATCCTCCTAGCTCCTTTTTGCTTAGTTACCATAGAATCACTACCTATGACCTGAAGACTTTCACGCAATACTATATTCAATATCTCAAGGAGCTCATCCATCATAGCTCGATTCGAAAGAACATTACAAATTATGAAGTCCCAATTCAATTTCAGCTCCTTATTTCCCTTAACCTCCTTCTTATTTTTCCTCCATGGGACTGTTGGTTATGATCATTGGGGGAGTGCTTAGGTGCTATTGTATTAAAGCCTTCATACATCATAACTCTAATAAAATAGAAGTTATGACACCAAAACGTTTTGATGACCATAGCCCCATTTCTAATGGCCTTCTTATCACAACTTCACCATAGAACCGGGTTCCAGAACTAGTGGCTTGGCTCTTGGGTGTTAAGGCCTTCGATATCCTATCGGGGGCCTATTTCCCTTTATAATTACTCTTCTGCCTATGGTTCCTTTAAGTCTCCCACAATAATGAACCATCAACACATCGAGACTCCTTTCCTTGGAATTTATTCAAAAATTTATTTATAACGGAGTTACGAAATCCTCCGCCTTTGGTGTACTTTAGTAGCACCTAGGTGCTAGCACTTCTCCTCACACCAAGTCTTTTTGGGTCCCTAAGACTAGTCACCTGTCTGACGTAGAAGGTCCCTCGGCATCATAACTTTCTCAAAATACTTCTAACTTGGATTTTCTATATCTCCATCCCTAATTTGCTCCATAGCACTTAGGTGCTAAACATTCTCTCCTCTATAGGTTCTCTATATCTCTCATTACTAAGTGCTACTCCTCATCAAAAACCATCTCATCAGAAATTTTTGAAAAAAAATTATAGAGGTGTTTTGATATTTCTAACCTTCGATATGCTAACCTCTGAGGTGGCATGACACTGATGTCATCACTTCCATGTGGCACCCCCTAACTGGTGACACTTATCATGCACATTTTCCCCATTTGGCCCTCAAAAATGTTGAAAATGACTTTTGCATGTCCCCCATATGGCCACGTCAAGATGACATCATTTACCTCATCAACTTCTTGGAGCCAATTATCTGCTACTATATGTCCTCAGGAGGAGACAAAAAAGGTCCTTGGTGTCCTTGGTGTTGTGATGATTTTCATTTGTATTTCCCCTACTCCATGACCCTTGACACTTTAAAAATAGTTTTATTTTTTAAGGAGTTACGAAACTCTGATGCTTTGAAGTTCCAATATCATGGACCCTCAAAAATTCAGGTTCTGATGTGCTGAGCTTTTTCCAAAATCAAGATCTAGATGGTCGACCTTCCCCTTTTGATTTCATCTCTGAATTTCAACTATATTTTTTTTTCGGCCTCCAATATCTTGAAATCCCAATTACTCTACCTATCGATCCTTCCAATATCCGGCCCTGATGGTTAACCATCCCTTTTGGCTTTTGAATTTAGGCTTTCCCTTTTTGGCTCTCTCTTTTGATTTCAAACTTCGTTCTTCCTTTCACTATCCCAGATTTCACCCATCCTTTTATGTACAATGTTATAGACATTTTTGTGCCTTACAGCATTGAGCATGAAATGTCCATAATCTAAGGGATCCAAAGTCCCTAAACATGTTGTTCCTACCCCTATAGGAACAAGGCTAACAAACCACAGCAATTCACAGAAGTTCTCCACCAGAAACTGCTCAAAAACAAGTCAATTCAAGATCAATTCAGTGGCTCCACTAGCTGTCTGCGCTGAATGTCAAAGTCAACACTGACTACCTGCACTGCAATGCAGGTAGAAGCACTACCAGGGTGCACTGAGCGAGAGTTGACAAATGGCAAGGTCATTCCAAGAGGTGTCAAGACCCATGAAGCTTCCAGAATCTTCCTCAATGACACTTGCCTCAGTGAATTCGACTATGATGAGTAAGAGGCTCTTAATCTCCATGTGGAAGCAAGAACCTCCAAGTGGAATCAAGAACTGATAGAGGGAGAGGACACTAGTCAGATCTCAAGCTGACTCATCCTCTCTCCAAACATCTATATATGGATCTCTACTCCATGAGATCTTGGGGGCTGGAATTTTGTTATTGCAAGGAATTGCTGTTGGTTTGAGACTGGAATTATTGGGTGCTTAATGCTTTGAGGGAAGGTGAAGATAGGAATTTCATTTGCTGGGAAGGAGATGCTGGATTGGAGCCCTCTGGGTTGTATCTCTTCATGAACCTTGTTATTCATCAATAAAGCTATCTTGGTTTCTCCTATATACTGATGTATCTTTGATGTATGGTTGCATTAGTATGTTTAGTTTATTTCTAATCCTGAACTAGTTATGAATATGAATCTATGTCTTTGTGTAGTGTTCTCTTCTCGCGATCTTGCAGAAACCTCTTGAAACTGGGCAAGCGAGAAGGCAAGTAGCTGGGAACTCCCAAAGAGAAGAGAGAACTGGATCGAGGGACAAACGAAAGAAACCGGTTAGTCCATCTATCTCTCTTCATTCTTAATTCATAAAGGAAGAATACTAGAATAGCTGTCTCTGTTTGTTGCTAAGGCATTGTCACACCTTAGGTGGATAGGATCATCCTGCATAGGCATTTTTCCCCACAACAAATTGGCGACTCCGCTGGGGAAATCTGTTTAGTCATTTTATTTGTGTTTCCATCATTGTTTGTTTCATAGACTCAATAGCAACAATCGAACTGCATCTGCTATTCTCAGATGCAAAGTAGACAGATGCTGCTTTGATCCAATCACTGGATTTGTCTATGATTTGAACAATGGACTCACAAATGATTTGATGATCCTTTGTGATAGATCTTAGCCCTTCCTCTAAGCATCCCTTTGATTACACCTTGCTTGTTGCTTTTATTTGGCCTGAAACAGTAGATTAATCAGCAATCTGTGACCCAGAACCCAGTGAGAAACTCTTGTTTCTCCTTCAGCGCGACCCCTGTGAAGAGGTTCTGCATTTCAACGCAGGTCCCGTGAAGGCTACCTATGCTGAATGTCAAAACCTCTGTGTTGAGGTTGCGTTGATCCAGTTAAGCCTTGTGTAGCTGGGGTTCTCTGCTCTGTTTTGCCTTGTTTTTATCTCTGATTTTTGCAGCCTGTAACCAGCATAGGTACCTATCTGATAACTCCTTTTCTCTGCTTAAATTCCGCCTCATTTTGTACAAAAAGACTATGAGTGTTTTTATGTGTTTGTGGCGTCATTTACAGTTTTCCTTTGCAAGAGTGAAATAGTCATCCTGTAGCCCTTGATTCAGATCTGTTGATTGTGATCTTAGGACATAGTTCATTGGCTGTTTACAGTTGATTATACATTCATTTTTGTTTTTGGTTTGAGTTTGTCTCTTTTAAAGTGTCGAAACAAGAGTTTATTTCGAAAATCGTTAAGTGTTGTAATCTCTTCTACCCTTTCTGATTTCGAAAAAGTGAACTTGTTTGTATTTGTCATTTAAAAGCAAATTCAAAGTTGTACAAAAAGCTTTCTTTGTAGGCATCAATACTAAGAAAGCGGAAAACAAACACCTGCATTGTGCATTTGCATCTTGATAGTTTGCATGCTTGATTTAGGAAAAGTGCATTAGAGTGTGCTGATTGCTCTTTGAGAAAAGATGGTGTCTTTATTTTCCCTTTGTAGTTAGGATTTTCATAAGTTGAAAAGATATAAAGCTTGCTTATCATCTTTAGACTGCATTTAGGAATTGTATCATACATCTCGTGGTGAACCTCAAAAGGCAAACTTCTAAAAAAGATCAACCTAAAATAAATTGAATGAACTTAACAACGCTTTGAAACATAACGCACAACATAGAGGTCTAGGCTAGAGACGTGTTCCGGCATCGTAAAGCCTGGTGACTGTCGATCTCGTTGATGGTGGGTGATTCCTCCTGAGGGACGATAGCGCCAGTACGGATTGTGCTCCCACGTACCGTCGCGTATATATTGGGAGACCCCTATAGGCATAAAACCTTTATCCTTAGGAAGCCATGTCGGCCGCCCTACTGATCGAAAAGCACTGAACACAGCATTCAGGAAGATCGACCGCCCGTACCTTAAAAAGTATTCTGCGGTTTTCCGAAAAGTTTGGCACACCCTCTACCTAGAACTCTAGAGCAGTTCCTTTTGGCCTTTTTTAGACTCTATAACAGAAAAAGTCCATCCGAGCATTTGTCACTTCGGGCTCGTTAAAACATCGAAGGAGACTAGAGTCATCTTTAGCTTTTTCTCGACTCTTTAAAATTGAAAAAGCAAGTTGTGTCTAAAGCGTCGTTAAAATTTATTTTAAACGGAACAATCACCCCTTCTTCCTGCGTTGATCTTTAAGTTGATAAAATGGAGCACACCAACCAAGGAATTCCCCTTGGTGGAAATCCTAGTCCCTTCTCCTCTTGGGGAGATGTTGGTGCGATGGAAAATTTTAGGGGCTAATGTTCGCCCAGTGGGCTAATTTTCCATGATTTGTCCAAAAAAAAGATTCGCCAATTTCCAATTTTATAAAAGATGATTCGCCCAAATTTTAGAATATAAAATTATTTTACCTTAAAAATCACCAACATTATATAGAGACTATATATAAAATAATTATAAATTTGATTAATTTTACAAATATATCAATAAACATTTATAATTTTCATATTAGGGATTAGTGAGATTCGCCAATGTTTTAAACTTCAAGAAAATTTTCCATCCTTAAAATTTTCCTTGGTTGGTGCGCCCCACATGGCCACATTGTCACTTCCAAGACTGACAATTGGCTTGCCGGTCTGGCTCTTCTCAACTAATGTTGTTCAAAACACCACTATTCCTGAACAGTCGAATCAACAGTTAGACCAGACCAGAGTTGCCCACCAGCCTTCTACTTCATCTAATTCTTCCTCTCCTCCTTCCTCTTCGCTTGATGGAGCTGGTAAAACAAAAAACCAAGTTCCTAAGGAGAAGAAGGAAAAGAAGAAGAAAGAGAAGAAGAAGAAGGAGCCAAAAGCGACTGGGGGCAAACAAGTGTCATCTGACAAAAATCCACACACAGCACTGACTAGGCCTAAATTTCCATGTGTCATATGCAAGGGAGACCACTTCCACAGAGATTGTCCCTGCATCCCTCAGATACTAAGGGACTAGTCTCCTCGATTGCACAATTCGGTGGCGTTAACCTCTGATAGCCATGTTGACAGCTCACCGTCAACTAGTGAAAGTGAAGTCACAGGACAAAGAGGGAAAACTAAATTTCCTTGCAAACTGTGTGAAGGTGACCATGCCATCCACCATTGTCCCTTCTTAGACGAGGCTAAAAGAGTTTTGGAAGATCGCCCGATTTTACGAGCGCAACTTCCTCTTGGATATCAAAAACTCCTGCCAAGTCCTTCACCAGTTGAGAACCCGGCTGGCCCGCTCAGGTGGTCAGCCGAAGCACCTACCATTGAAGATGAACCGTCTGAATCCATACCTGACGAAAGTCAAAAGGTTGAGGCGGCAATTGACCCAGTTTTTCCTTCAGAGGCTCTATCTTTGTATGATACCATCACAGAGGAGAATAAAGACGACACCGTCCAAATTCTCTTCATTAACACAGACTCCGACGAACAAGGGGGAAATTTGCCCATTCCTTTGTCGCAGGAAGGAACTTCGTCAGAGTCATACCCAGCCGTCTATTCGGTCCCACCACCAAGCAACCTAGTTGTCTTATTCGACTGGAACCAACTAGGCAGACCCCGTTTGCCAGCAAGCATACCATTCAGGATTATCGTTCAAATATACAGAATGGTAATGGCTGGCACCATCATTGATGAGGGGGCATCTGTGAGTATCCTTTCCTCTATTGCTTGGAAAGCGCTTGGTTCGCCAACGCTTTTGCCTGAAATGAGAAATTTGACAGGTTTTGATAAAGGAACGAGTCGACCTTTAGGGATCCTCCCCAATGTGCCCATTACATTGAAAGGGAAGACCGTTCAAATGAACGTGATGGTCGTTCAAGGACCCTTGGATTATAACCTACTCCTTGGACGAGACTATATATATTGCATGGGAGCCATCATCTCCTCACTCTTTAGAGTAATGTGTTTTCCGCATGAAGGAAGAGTGGTCAAGCTCGTGGACCAGCTTTCATTTCATGGATCATGCATCGCAAATAGTCATATACCATCCCTAAATGGTCTCTTCACGCAAGAAATGTCTCAACCCACAGTCCGTCCTCCTGATGAGCACGAGTAATCCGGGAGGATATGACTGGAACCCAGGGGGCATGCGTCCTGGTATGCTTCGGCAGGAAAACTTTGGGTATAGGGTAGGTTTCCGCGGGAGAATATGACTAGTCTGTACCGCGTCTGTCTAGGAAGAGGGGTTATTCTAGAATAAGATTCTTTTGTCAAAGTTATGTGAGTTGGCGGGCATCGTCGCTCCCCTTTGTTTATCTCGGTAGACATCGCCGAAGAAGTGTTTTGTTTGAAAGATTAACGAGACAATCTTTGGGTAACCTGAAAGAGGTAAGCCTCTCTCGTTAAAAAAAATGTTTTGGCGAAAAGGAAGTAGGGGTAACCTTGAAATCATACTTTATGCCTAGGGGCATGCAAACCTTTTGGAGTGCAAGCAAGGGGCGACTATTTATTTTTTAAATTTTTAGGACCTCTAACCCCTTTAAACTCGTAGGATTAGTCGTTTCCGAACTTGCATAATGGAAGGATCCGGAGCAAAGCTTAGTGAGATGAAACTCCATAAAAAATAGAATCTTGATGAGACACTCTTATCATATGACTGGGTTAATCGAGCAGTTTTAACACATAGTTCATGCTCGTTAAAAAATAAACGCAAGATCCGAGCAGTTTTAGCGCATAGTTCATGCTCGTTAAAAAATAAACATAATATCGAGCAAATGTTTCCACCCGCGTTTAAGCTCGTTAAAAAATGAACTATCCCGGTAAATAACCACAGTGAATGTAATATCATCAGCCATTAAAGCCTTGGTCGTGTTTGCACCGTCACCTCCACTTTTCATTTGGCCGATCATTCACCTCCATTTGATTGTTTACCCATTTTGAGGAACAGCTGCGAAGAGTGATTTCACTAGCCATCCTTGTGACACTGCCATGATTGGAAAATTCCAAGCCTTACCTGGAATCAGCTGCTAACCCGTTTTATCACTCGTTCCTCAAAAGATGAGTCTTCTTTAAGCTCTTTTCATCTGACTCGTAAAATATGAAAAGATTGCCGAGTTTTGGCCTTCCATCTCGTTAAAGCGACCGGAAGAGCTATCCCTCCTCTAGATTTTAATCTTTTTGGACCTGAGGGATTATTGCACAAAAAGATCGAGCGCTTGTTTTGTTCGGCTCGTTAAAACTATCGAAGACTCATCCCTTTTGTATTTTTTTATACTTTTTCGGACTTAAGGGATTAGATGATGAAAAAGGACTTTTGGAGTTAACTTTATGTACCTTTTTAGACTCTCTAAAAATGAAAAGGATCGAGTTATCCTTGTCATTAGACTCGTTAAATGCATTAAATAGCGACAAACTTGTCTTTAGACGAGAACGAGTTTCACTATCGCTAGGCTCGTTAAAACATAGCGATGGGCTTGCCCGAAGGGCAAGTTATAGAACAAGCATATGTTATCCTCCTCAAGCTTGACAAAAATAAAGAGGTACTGGTCAGCAATGACTGGGGAAAAATTGGGAGAAACTCAAGAAAACTTTGATGGTAGCAAGTCGCTCTTGAACATGACACTTTTCCTCCGTACCACAATCGGGTTGGGTTGTTTCATTCACCGGTCATATCACCATGGTCTCGCCATACCATCCATATTTGGGGTAATGCTACCGATCCATCGCATCAGTGTTGCCGTATGTTCAAGAGAAGTCGTTCAGAAAAAGTCAATCGTGTCCCATCCACTGCCGTACATTATCCTTCATCTTTTCATGACCGCCACCCTGAATCCTATGTCACAGATCGTTTTCACCTCCATCAAAATCATTAGCTCCGTTCCGTGTCATTGATGTGGGATTCATTAAGGCCCTCCTTTGACGGATCACTTCTTGTCGACATCAGCTCATTATCCAAGAAGTTGATCTAGGAACAACCCCTTCAGTACTTTGAAGCTTGCATGCCTCAATAGCAAGTTTCTCACTTCCAGCGACAGGTATACATCAATGACCTTCGACCGAAAGATTTTGCGTGGTGTTCGACGCCAAGTCCTTTATTCACACCACGTGAATTGTACTGCAGTACCTTGAGGGTCATTATCATTATCGGTGATTCCTCTCGCGCTTGTTAACGGTTTACCTCATTGACCGGTAATCAAGCGATGTCTTTCCATGTTCGACTTCAGAACAATTCTCACATGGATCGACTTGTACTTAGAGTGAAGATCGAACGAGTTTGAAGACCCCGGATCTAGTTTCATCCATCCGGGCTGCGATATATATTCAGGAAAAATAAAGACATTGACATGTACATCATTGCAGCAGATAATCATCCTATACAAAGGATGATAATTTCATCAAAATTATCAGTCTACCATCAGACGATTGTCTGTTCTATGTACAGAAAAATGAATTTATAAAACTGAGCATGGGAATGCCTGCCTCAGCTAGATCATGAAAGCAGTATGAAAAATAATGTATTGTATTGTATCTTATTACAGGTCTCCTCCCTGCAATGAATGAACTTCGGATCCTCCTGATAAAGAATTTCACCCGATAAACGGCCTCATACTTTAGGGGGCAACTGTTATAGACATTTTTGTGCCTTACAGCATTGAGCATGAAATGTCCATAATCTAAGGGATCCAAAGTCCCTAAACATGTTGTTCCTACCCCTAGAGGAACAAGGCTAACAAACCACAGCAATTCACAGAAGTTCTCCACCAGAAACTGCTCAAAAACAAGTCAATTCAGGATCAATTCAGTGGCTCCACTAGCTGTTTGCGCTGAATGTCAAAGTCAACACTGACTACCTGCACTGCAACGCAGGTAGAAGAACTACCAGGGTACGCTGAGCGAGAGTTGACAAATGGCAACTTCATTCCAAGAGGTGTCAAGGCCCAGGAAGCTTCCAGAATCTTCCTCAATGACACTTGCCTCAGTCAATTCGACTATGATGAGTAAGAGGCTCTTAATCTCCAAGTGGAAGCAAGAACCTCCAAGTGGAATCAAGAACTGACAGAGGGAGAGGACACTAGTCAGATCTCAAGCTGACTCATCCTCTCTCCAAACATCTATATATGGATCTCTACTCCATGAGATCTTGGGGGCTGGAATTTTGTTATTGCAAGGAATTGTTGTTGGTTTGAGACTGGAATTATTGGGTGCTTAATGCTTTGAGGGAATGTGAAGATAGGAATTTCATTTGCTGGGAAGGAGATGCTGGATTGGGGCCCTTTGGGTTGTATCTCTTCCTGAACCTTGTTATTCATCAATAAAGCTATCTTGGTTTCTCCTATATATTGATGTATCTTTGATGTATGGTTGCATTAGTATGTTTAGTTTATTTCTAATCCTGAACTAGTTATGAATATGAATCTATGTCTTTGTGTAGTGTTCTCTTCTCGTGATCTTGCAGAAACCTCTTGAAACTGGGCAAGCGAGAAGGCAAGTAGCTGGGAACTCCCAAAGATAAGAGAGAACTGGATCGAGGGACAAACGGAAGACACCGATTAGTCCATCTATCTATCTTCATTCTTAATTCATAAAGGAAGAATACTAGAATAGCTGTCTCTGTTTGTTGCTAAGGCACTGTCACACCTTAGGTGGATAGGATCGTCCTGCATAGGCATTTTTCCCCACAACATACAAGGGATGGAAAATAAGACCATTTTCCATAATCACTGGAGGGTATGACAAGTGGCAACACCGTATATCCTGCCATTTACTGGTTAATGATTCCTATGCTCAAAAATGGTATATACAATCACGATTTACCACAATATTTCCTTCATGGTCCAGGGATTCCTAGGGCTTGTGTTTCTCCCCTAAGACCACCCCAGTCAATTTAGAAACCATCCGACAATCCAGCTCAATAGATTAAGAGAAACCCCATCACACCATGGATATCCGGAAATGAAAAGGAAAGGCTAAAAACTACTATCTCACATGGCACAACCCATGCCAATGATAGCAAGAGAACCAAATACACACATGCATGCTAAAACTAGCAAGGAAATCATACATGAAACTCAATACGTACAAGTAATCTCATTGTAGTTGCTTGATCTATCTCTTCTTTTCTTGATCTTTGCTTCCCTTTCCTTTATTGTCCTTCCTTTCCCTTCATTCCTCCAATGCCAGAGCACTCCAAGAATAATCGAAGTGTATGAGAGTATGAGAGAGTAGAGAGAATAGAGAGAGAGCTCCAAAACATAACTGAAAAAAGGTTGTGAACTGATCCTCAGAAGAATTTTTATCAATGAGGCCTCAAGTTTCTTAAATTTCCATTATTCTTCCTTCATTTTCCTCCTCACATACCACCTGTCACCTTTCACCTTCATTTTCTCCTAATTTCCATTATTTTCATAAATAAAATTCCAATTAATGCCTCTTTTCCTTTTGAATTCCTTTGTCATTTCCTTTGGCCATAATAAACCAAATGAGCACCCACACTAGGATGTTTTTCCCAACATTTAGCTTGGAATAAGTGACCCATGACCTGTATTATTATTTTTCCTTTATTAACCTTATTACATGGGTTTATAACCTAAGGATGTTACAAACCCCTCCCCCTTACGGGAACACCATCCTTGGTGTTCAATGAGACCTACAACCAATAATACCACTGAAAAGAAAAACATACTACCCATGGATCTTTATAACTTAGGTCATTGTAATATTTATAATGATCAACCTACTAGAAATAAAACCAACATGACAATATAACAACATGACATCCATACCACTTATTGGAGCTTTATAATGTATCCCATTGTGGTATTTACATTCATATACATATATACATATACCAAAACTTATTTTCCTCATCCCACAAACAAGGAAGGATACATAGCCCACATATGATCATCCATCTCCCATGTAGCATCATGAGGCCAAAGTGTTTCTACTACACTTTAACATGCTTGATTGCTTGGTTCCAAAGCATGAGCATATTTCTCTCCAAAATACACTGAGATTTCAGCTATAATTCTTCCTCTGCCTCCACCTATAATACATACCAATCAATAACATGATCAACATCCTTTAGATATCTTTTAAGCAATGAAACATGGAAAACATCATAGAATCTCACTATCGGATGCAGTGCGAGTCTGTAGACCACTGGTCCAATCCTCTCATTGATCTTCAAAGGCCAATAATACTAAGGTGATAACTTCACACATGACCCGATTATTAAGGGGCTCTTTCTGGGCTTGATGTGAAAGTACAGATGTTCCCCAACTTGAAACTCCTGAAACTGTTGAAAATAGCAACAAGAAATGTTAAAAATAACATCTTGAAAGTCTAATTTAATTTGTCCTTGAATTAAATTGTGAATGAAATCAAAATTCTATTGTCATAGAAACTTATAATAGTTAACTAAGCTAAGTTGACTTATTTGACTTAGTTAGCTTAGTAATTTGAGTTGGAAACATATCTAGAGTCATGTAGAGTGATCCATAAATTTTAGGGGCTCGGGTTGAGTTATTTTGAGTTATAATTAATTAACTGAGTCTAACTAAGTTATAGTTAGTTAAACTAGTTAAATCGGTTGGAGGAAATAGTAGGAGGTCTAGTAATGGGGATAATATTTAGTACAAATTCATTGCTCCACCAGTTAACTGAAGATTCACTCATAAATAACTCATGCATTTCAGTTCAGAGGAAAACCCATTTGAGATTAGAGTTCAGGGATAGTGTAATTTCAGTTATATAATTTTTTGAGTTGTACAGATTGGGCATGCAATCAGTTGAGGGCCTATGGGTGGATTAAGAAGTTATAGAGAGTGGATTTCCGAAGTAAATATGGGATAATTATCTCTAGAATTTCACAAGAAAGTAGGGGCTTGGCAGGAAACATAATTGGCTAAGTGTTGGCTTGAGATGGACTGTGAGGAAGAGAGATTATACTAGTGCAGGAATTGTTTGGGTTGAACAAGCATTGTATTTTCTTCTTAGATATTTTGGTTAATTCAATATAGATAGTCAAGGTTTTTAGTAGTTTCATTCGCCAGAGGAATATTGTGTTATGTGTAAATGATATTCTTCCTTTTCTACTTATTATTTTCATCGATCCATTTCGGTTTTCACTGATGAGTAGAGTAGGTTGTTGCCTTTGTTGATCTTATCACAAAATCTGTTGAATGTAGAGTAAAAATATACATGGTATCATATTTGAAGATGGTATAGAAGAGGAGAATTTGAGTTTGTTGTGTAAGTGAAATCGAATTTCTAAGTTCATACTTCAGAGTCAATAATATGTCATTATAGGATTTGAGACTTGAGTATTCCCTATGAGGAAGATCAAATTACATAGCTTCGAATCACATGATGGAGGTAGTGCTGGAAGACAATGGCCTCAAGGAATTCATAGATCATGACATTCCTAAGCTTCTAGCATCTGATTCTAAAGATCTGGCTAGATGGAGAAAGTCTGGAAAAAGTGAGAAGGATTATCCTCGAAGGAGTTTGAGATCACATTGTCTCAAATATCCATGGTAAGGAAACTTGATTTGTAATGTGGAAGGTATTGACGAAAGTGTTTCAAAATAGTGGTGAACATAGGAGGTTGGGATTGAAGGACAAATGAGAAATATCAAGATGGAGAAGGCTGAATCTATTCCGAAGTAGTTCACCGAGTTCACCCATTTTATGGATGAGCTTGGAAGTGTCGGTATTACTATTGCTGGAGAATATCTGGTGAGCATAGCACTTCTAGGACTTCCCAAGAGTTGGAACAATTACCAAGACTTTGTTAATGGGAGGGAGAAGCTACCAGAGTGGGAGAATTTATGGTCTAGATTAGTACAAGAAGAGTTTCGATGAAACACTAGAGATGGGACCCCTTCCAAAGAAGTAGAAAAGAAATTTGCATTAGTCAACAAAGAAAATAAATGCAGCGGAAAGAAGTCCTAAGAAAAGTAGGGTGGAAAGAGGAAGGAATTTTGAACATCACATGTTTTCAATGTCACTAGTATGGGCACTATGCCACACATTTCCCACAAAAGAAAGCAAGCAAGAAGGAGCCTACAATAGTAGCAACAGGTGAATCTCTAACTTCACAATATGAACTGGATTTCACTCTCATTACATGCATGTACAACACTATAATGGGAAGCATGTGGTATCTCAAAAGTGACGCCTCATTCCATATGTCAGGGAATAGAGATCTTTTTAGTGACTTTGAGGAGAAAGACCTCAAGCAAAGCATTGAGTTTGGAGATGATGGGAGGTATAGCGCGACCGACATTGGTACAATTACCTTTTAGAGGGAGTCTGTCTCCTCCCTCAGAATCACAAATGTGATGTATATTCTAGGATTAAAGAAGAATCTTGTTTCCATTGTGGTATTAGAAAACCGTGGCTACAATGTGTTTTTTAGCAAAGGGAATCTTTTCCTTAGACACATTACCACATGACAAGTGAAATAGATTGTTGTGCGAGTCAAGAACCTATATGCACTTGAGGTACAATATGCATGCAAATTGAGGAGAAAGGAAAATGTTATAGACTTGGTGGTTGAGAGGGAGAGTGTATTACCTCTCAACATGCATCCCTAGAAGAAACCTCAAAATCAGCCTCAGAACGTTGTGTAGCAGTCGCAATTGGAGAGGCAGAGAGGAGACCAAGTGGAGACATCCACTCAAGCAGAGACCTCTAGTAGAGGGAAATTTGGAGCCAAGTGGGTAGAGGGAACATTTTTTGGATAGGTTTACCTAAGGTTATATTTGGGCTCAGTTAACCCAAATTTTGTATAAGTTTTGTAAATAATGTAAAGTCTCCACAAAATTTGGATGTGGAGTGCGCAGATAGATATGATTCAAAGGGGTGTTAGCCCATTGTTTGGATAGATAGCTAAGTCAGTTTTGAGACTCACCCATGGTCTGTGAACCATGTTATTGTACTGGAAAGTCTATATATTCGAGTCATAGCAAGTTTATAAGTACTAAGTAGAGAGCGAAGAGTCAAGATAGAGACTGTTTGGGTGAGAGATGTTGGCTTAAGGGGGCCTAACCCAAGTTCAGAGTTGTCACGCCAACCAACAAAACCCTAACTCTTGGCCCTTTTGGCAACAACCTACATAGCACAGGTTGTAGTCTCACCCAAAGCAGTATTAGGGGATGCTAAAACCAGGTTTCTTAATCTAGAGACATGTGATAAATGGTTCTTAGGCTCTAACATTTCAATTCTACATTCATGCAGATTGGAATCCTTCTATGGATTGTAACTATAAATAAGTTAAAATGGCGTCTAGACCTTCGCGAAGGTCTATGATCAGTCTTTGCGGACCTTAAATAGATAATTTATCTACTTTTTCACTTCAATAAGCAACCCTAGCTCTAAGTTCGCGCATGTGTTATCCAACTTATCCCAAAACATAACAAAATTAACTATTACCTTCGTGAAACAAGATAAATACTTAAATCATGCATTAATAAGACAATTCTAGTGGTTTCTCAGAACATTCATACATTATTTCATGGAAACAAATCATTAAGCGACATAATATAACATAAACATAAATGCTCAAATTGCACATTAATTCTCCAAAATTTAGTCTTTATTGATCTTCAATGCTCAGATTATAGACTCTTCTACCCTGTGCACTCAGCTGTAGGGGTCCGCGCACTCAACTGCGGACTTACCAAGGCCTCCTACACACTCAGCTATAAGAGAATTCCCCTTCTCACCTAAGTACAAGAAGTAGAGCCTTCCTGCCTTAGCTCTTGCACAAAATAGCAAAAAACCATTCATCATTCACAATTATTCGTTCTAAGCTATCTTCGAGACCCCCTATGACTCAAATATTTATAACTTTCCTTCATACAAAAACATGGTCTACGGACCATAGGAGAATATTACAACCAACCCAAACAAGGGGCTAAGACCCCTTTGGCTCTTATCTATCTGCATGATTCGCATCCACATTTCGCAAAGACTTTACATCTTTTACAAAAATTTATACAAAAATTCAGTTAACTAACCCTAGGGACCCTATCCCAACAACCCCCAAACACAAATATCATGGCTCACCAACATGTCACTCAGCTAACGCCTCGATCTTATTGTGAGGACCACCTAGCTCAACTTGCAACATTGCAACTTCGGCAATACTCTGCGTCATTGCCTACTTGACCTCTTCAGCCAATTTCTCTGTAGATAGGCCCTCCATGGCTAGGTGCATTATCTGTTGTGTCTATTGTAGCACATTTATCTTTTTCTCAAGCGACAAAGTAAGCTAACAAGCTTCCTCTAGCCACAGTTGTAATCTGGTCTTAAGCAGTGCCTATTCCGACTGCAATTCTTCCACCTGTGCTTGGAGCTACTTTCCTTCTTGTAACTTTGTGAGGCATTACACTAGTGCCAAAGTGTGTTGTGTCTCACATACATCGATGTTAAAATTCTATAGGTTTGGTTCCTCCTACAAATTTTCCCATAATTCAATTGTTGCATTGAACATCATTGTACAATCATTGATTGTGGATTCCAAGGTAATCATATTCTCCTTGATGGATGGTGTGCACTTCTCCCGTACCTCTAGCGGAGTCATGGGCCGCAACTTCAACTACAGCTCTGCTAGCTTCATCTAGAAATAAAAGGTAACCCTTTTGACTTCCTCCTTTGATGCACGTACTTGTACAACTCCTCCTTTTCTTTGAGTCCCTAGGTTTTCTCCACAAACAAGTGTTCGTTGTTGACCTTAAATTCAATGACAATGGTGAGGGTGCATTGTTCTCTGACCTTAACTCATTTGACACCCCCTGAAACAATGCATGGAGGGTCTGGAGCAGTAGCGTGGGCAAATTCAACCCCATGTCCTTCACTGTATTGATCACATAGCGATCCTTGTCTGATTTTGTGTGAACATACCCCTCTAGGAATGGTATGACTCAAAGTTCCAGAGTTCGTTACAGCTCTGATGCTGTGCTACTTCCCTGTGTTGTTGTCGCTTTTGATCCACCCATTTGCTTGACACACACGTGGACCCCACTGGCCTAGATTTGCAGCTCACGTAGATCCTTTTGGATGCTCCCCAGCATCTTCATATATTGTTGCTCAAGCCGCTGCAACACCCCAGTTGTTGTGTCTCTCACCTTGTCCTCAATCTCATCAAGATCGCCTTCTATCAACACCATTAGGTCAAGGTGTGTGTGCCTATCATACTTGTGATTTTTGTGCTTCCCAGTAGTCTTCTCTTGAACACGTCTCTTCAAGATGAAAGAATTGCTCTACTCCTATCGACCACCTACTGCCTACTCTGACAGCTCTTGCTTGTTAGTGTGCTACGAAGCTGATTTGTTTCCTTCTTCTGTATCTTTTGGTTCATTTTTAGCCTCCTCTTTAGTAGTGCACTCCTTCTCCATATGTTCTTTGTTCACAACTACCTTAGTAGCTTCCGTCTTCTTCTACTCAGCCAAGGCGCATGCAACCTTCTGAGCCGCATCTTTTTTCTTCTATGCAACAGAGCTCTCTGTGCCTTTACTTGTTCCCACATAAAGCATCGTGGGTTCGCGCCACACTGCTGGCCAATACCCCACAATCTCTTGCACATTTGTCTTAGAGACCAAATAAGGAAAATCATTCCACGTGTGCTATGGGTCCTTCCGTGCTCTGATAGACACACTGTAAAAATTAGCCTTGAACTATGTGTAGGATGAAAACTGTGCAAAGAAGGAGGGGGACAACCTTGGCCTTTGACTAATCACCATATCAAGGTCCATCTCTACCAAAATCTAGAAAATTTTGGACTTCTGATCCTTGTCAGATGCTTGTTTGACCACAACGAGGTGAAATATGTTGCCTCGGGAAAATATTCCTTATGCAGGGGGAACCAATTATACTCTGGAAACCTCCAAGCGACTAACACAATAGACAATAGAAACCATGCATAATGGAATGGCTTGCTTTCTTCCAATGATTCTCGGCAGATCGCGAGGAACTCCTAGCATAGATACTTCACCCAATTTTATTGGACGCCCTTTGTGAACTATGCGACAAGTGACACTACCAGTGTTGGAACTTCATCCGCACGAAACTTCCTTATATTTTTTCCCACAAGAATCTGGGTATCGAACTGCACTACCGGGTCTTGAATTTAGCGGATAGAGTATTCAAGTGACTTCTTAGCAAGGTTATACTATTTCTTCATTTTGTCAGCTAATGCTTCTCCTCAATTTTCCTTCCAAACTTCGTGGTAGGGTCCACTCCTTTATATGGAAACTTCATGATCCTATGGATTAACATGTCTATAATTGGGATGAGATCCCCAAGCCATAAGCACCCATCGTGCACCTACGCGAGGAGCTGGTGCACACACACTGTGTTGATAGTTGAGGGATGATAGTGTGGCACTAATAACATGCTCAGCAGCCCTGCCTACTTGACACCTCTGACACACTTCATGGACTCCAACTATGTAACCCCCATTTATTCATAATATATATTTATTGGTTGCTAAATGAGGGAACCTCATGGTTTGTGAGGTCCCGGTACTCCATTTTCAATACTAGAATGCATGCTAAACTAGGACCTTCAAATTCCATCTATTCAGGAAATAGAGGTGTTGACACCATGAACTTCTTGGAATCAGGGTCTTTGGTAACCTTGTTCTTTCGCTTCCATGGAGGGATATACTCGGGAAGCCTTAAGATAGGTTTGATTTCTTCGAAATCTACTTCCTCGACACCTTGGTATTCCTCATCTTCTAATTCGACCACTTGCTTTGGTTTTTTGTCTTTCTTATCCTTCTGTTGCACCTCTGGATTCTTCCTTTATGACATTCCCACTAGCACGAGCTTCTTCTACTTCTCCTGCGTAGCTAGTTGCTTCTCTTTCACGGTTGGTTTCTTTTCTTTTGTGGAATATTACATTAGTCTTGGAGACCTCGGGGCAGTAGGCATAGGGGTTGTAACCTCCATGCATGATATCTCAGGGCCTGTTGTGTCAGACACAATGACTTTAGAACTCATGGCTTTGGTGGGGTTGGTGGTAGTCATTTGCTAGAGAATGGCTTTCTAGTTCCATGTAGGTAAGGTAGCAAATGTTGTTCTTGCCACAAAATCCTCCCATAATTGACAACTAATAAACATCGGATAGCAAATCACTCATACAAGTCTCAGAATGAAAAGTGTTCTTCAGTGGTCCGACATGCAAGCTTTATAGGTATTTTTGAATTCAAATCCAACCATTCCCCCAAATTCTGATAATAAATGTCAATTTAGTGGCAAATCTTCAAATATTTTCACCATAAATAGTGCCTACCTGCTCCTCTTAACTTATTCTTAGCCATCAAATCATGAATAGTAACTTGAACAGCTACATTTGGACCAACCTATGCAGCACCATCCTCCATGGCATAGCTCATACAGTGCAACTTCACCTTTCGCACCCTTGTCATCCATTTCACAACCTCTTTTCCATGTTTTCCCCTTAGTTGGGCAGCGTAGTTTATAGTGCCAGAATCCCTTGCAGCTGCTTAGATTACTGAGACTATCCTGCTACCATATAGTCATTGTGCAGGGGCAGGGTCCCATTTGTGCAACTTCAATCTACTTTTGTTCACATTCTGAGGGTGATCTGAATTAGATCGATAGAAGTCTGTCAAAGAATCATGACTGTATCAGGTCGAACAAATCTTTAAAGAATTCCAAAACAGTAATCAAAAACACCTTGAACTAGTGGCAATGGCATCCAACATGGAATGACGAGGACCTCGGTCAAAGCACATTAACCGAGGCCCATGGAGACCGCACGGGAGGCCAAAGTAGCCCCTGAGAGCCCTGGATTAGGAAACATAGGTGATTTTTGAGGCACGCATTGTTGGGTGAATAGGGCTGAAATGGGAAAGCCTGAGCACCCAGTCACGTGGGGGAATAAGAGGACCGCAGGTGGAAAAGGAAAAGCACTAAATGTACAAGGCGGGAACCACGCTCTAGAAACTGGTGGTTTTGATCGGAGCACCCTTAAATGGTAAGAGGTTTTGGATGAGAGAGGAGTGATTCCATACATCGATCGATGCGTGGCAAGCGGAGGTGAGAGAAAACCACCATTGATCATGCACTATTGGTCGAGCAAGTCAACCATGCGAAACGTGCATATGGCATCGGATCTGGAGGTCCCAGATTAGACGACTGAGATCACGCCCGTTGGGAAGAAGAAGAATCAACAAGGAATTAAGTCGTGTTTTAAAGGGATTTGAAATCTGTTTGACTGCCATGGTGGAGGAAGAACGCATAAAAAACGTAACTGTGGAAACAAATCGATGAAGTATGCTAGTGCCATCTAGAGGAGGACAAGTGGCCACTCCCTGAGTGTTCATGATGACGTTGAATAGGGAACTCCAAGCAGAGCTGCAGAAGGTGAATCAACAGGCGGAAGAGGAACCGAACAGGCATAGGGATCGAATGGCTAAAGCCATGAATAGAGACAGTCGAATCAGTGGAAGTTAGACACAGAGAGACAGAAGTCGATAGACGAAGTGGAACAGTGAACCCCGAGAGGGGGACTGAACACAAAGAACAGTAAATCAAAGCAGAAGGGATAGAGGGCCGAGCTAATTAGCAGCAGCATCAAGCACCAGAGAGCTCGAAGATTCAAGCCATCCCATAGAGGAATCTATCTAGACTGAGCACCACATTTGGATCTTTCCACTATAGAGGAGAAGGTCACAAAGCTGGTAGGAAGAAGAAGAGTCTGTGTACTCTAGTGGCTTGGGGAATCCAAAGACCACCCTGCCAAGCAAAACCTGCTTCACGTGAACTCACATTGAGTCCCTGTATTGTAAATTCTCTACCCAAAGGCATAACAAACAAGGCCACCACTGAAATATGGACTAGTGACGTAGCCCTAGAGAATAGGGTGAACTCCTTATTAAAATTGTTTGTGTCTTTGTGTTTGCTTACTATATTTCTCAGTTGTCTTTCCATCTTATTTTCTGTGTATTGGCAATCTGATTGATCTGTTGCTTCAATAACACAAAAGACACACACACCAACACATGAGTCTTTAATACCTTAGTTTAATAAATCTTTAACCGATGTCCCTCATAGGGTGAATATCAGATCAAGTGGTATCAGAGCTCTAGGCTATAAGGTTAGACAAGCTGGTGTTGGTTTAGCTGTGAATGCTCACAAGATCAAACCTCAAATTAGGAGAAGGAGAGTTGGTGGAAACTAATCTTGAAATTGGGAGAGTCTATTCTCGAAAGACAATGTCAAAAGAAGGTTCTATAGGGCTAGACCCTCAATTCATAGAAATTTTCTTAGCTATAATGTCTATGGTTGAAGAAATGTACAAAGACTTTAGAAAGCAAAAGGTGGAAGATGCATCAGGCTCTAAGCAAGAGAAAGAAGAATATGAGTCTCACTTCCATAACAACTCCAAAGCAAAGGGGAAAAAGGGAAGCTTTCTCACACCTCCTAATAGCCCTGTGCATAATAAGAAATCATCTTTGATTAAGTTAGATGTTAAATTTGATTTTCCTATATATGATGGAGAGCTAAATGCTGAAAAGTTGGACAACTGGATTAGACAAATTGATGTGTATTGCAGGGTATAGAACATAAAATTAGACAAGAGTAAGATTCATCTGGCAAGCCTATGCCTAGGAGGCACTGACTTAGTTTGGTGGGAAGGCAGAAGCCAAGCTGATATGAAAAAACATGGTAAGACCATATCTATTTGGAGTGACTTTGTGTTTGCAATCAAAAAGCAGTTCTATCGATTGGCCTACATGCAACAAGCCATGATGAGTTGGAAAAATCTTTGGCAGTTGAAAGGGAAAAGTGTGCAAGGGTATACTCAAGAGTTTAGAAAGAGAGCATTGATATTGGGTATCTCATTAGACTCATCAGAGACTCTTTTAAAGTACATTGGTGGTCTACACAGCTACATGAGGCATATCATCCTCATGTTTAATCCCACTAGTATAGATGAGGTATCTGTACAAGCTACTCATCTAGAAGCTAGAGGAAAGAATGGAAATCCAGAAGTTGGGGCACCATCCCAACCCACTGTAAGCAAGAGCAAGGAGAAAAGAAAGCAAAAGTGGAAAGCAAGGAAGGCTAACACTGCACAGAAAGCCAAAGCTTCATGCACTCACTGTAAAAAGGAGGGGCATGATGATGAGCATTGCTAGATTCTGCATCCAGAGTTGAGACCTAAGAAGTCTGAGGGCAAGAAGAAGAAGACAACTACAACTATTCAGAAAAAATTGGGGTCAGACTTAAGAGATGAAACAACTATAGCAGCCACAGGTATAAAAGGTAAGAATTCTAAAGCATCTACTAGTAATTCTACTCGATCTATTATTGATGAAGAAAATGAGAGAAAAAGACATGAGCTTTTCCATATTCGAGTTATTTCCAAAAATCAAAATATTGATACTTTGTTCGATAGTGGCTAACAAGTAAATTTGATTTCTGAAGAAATTGTAAAGAAATTGGGATTAGCAACTACACCTCACAATAAGCCATACCCATTAGGATGGCTGAATGATAAAGCACAACTACAAGTTACTAGACAGTGCAAACTCAAGTTTTCTTTTGGGTCAACATTTGTAGATGAGGTTGAGTTAGACATAATTCCTTTGGATATATGTGGACTTGTTTTAGGGAGTCCTTACTTGTATGATAAAAAGGCTAATTTCTATAGAGCTAAGAACATGTATCTACTTGTTAAATATGGAATTGAATACTTTGTAAGAGCTCATAAGCTCAAGAATAATTACACTCTCATAAACTTAGGACAGATGAAAAGAATGATTAATTCATGCAAACAATTCTTACTGATGGTTGTAAAGGAAAAGAAACATGATAAAACCAATGCATTTGAGGGTTGTAATGTTGAACAACAAGCTGATAGAGAAAATGTTGTTGCAGAGTATGATGTCTTGTTTCAAGAACCTAAAGGTCTGCCACCCAAAAAGGGAATAGTACATGATATTATTTTGTAGCAAGATGTTCCTTTGCCTAACATTGGGATGTATAGGTTGTCTGCTTTAGAGAATGTTGAAATCAAGAAGTAGGTGCAGGAGTTGCTCAAGAAGGGCTTCATTAGGCCTAGCACATCACCATGTGGGTCACCAATCATTTTGGTGAGAAAGAAAGATGGCTCGTGGAGAATGTGCATTGATTAACTGAGCACTGAATAAGATAACAATTAAAAATTGTTATCCTTTTCCTTGCATAGATGATCTTCTAGATCAATTAAAAGAAGTTGTTTATTTCACCAAGCTAGATTTTCACAATGGATACCATTAGCTCAGAGTTTCAGAGCAAGATACATGGAAGACTGCTTTAAAAAAAAAGCAGGGATTGTATGAATGGCTGGTTATGCCTTTTGGCTTGACCAATGCTCTTGCTACTTTCATGAGATTAATGAATGATGTACTCAGACCTTTTCTTGATGATTTTGTTATTGTGTATCTGGATGACATTCTGATTCTTAGTAAAACATGGGAAGAACATTTAAATCATGTTAAGCAGACATTAGTTGTTTTGAAAAGAGAAAAAAATTATGTTAAACTCTCAAAATGTGAATTTGGAAAAACATCTCTAAACTACTTGGGTCATATAGTAGGGGGAGGTGAAATTAAAATAGATCCCTCTAAAGTGGCAGTCATTTTGAATTGGCCTAAACCTAGGTCTACTATAGAAGTGAGAAGCTTCTTAGGAGCATCACAATATTGGAGGAGGTTCATTTCTAACTTCTCCTCGATTACAACTCCCTTACATGATTTAACAGGATTGAATAAGGTGCTTCAGTGGGGAGGCAAACATCAGAAAGCCTTCGACACCTTGAAAGAGAAAATTAGTACAACACCTTTACTAGCATTTCCAGATCTACAAATACCATTTGAGATCCAAACTAATGCCAGTGATTATGCCATGGGATCACTATTGACATAGCACGGTAAACCCGTATGTTATCATTCTGAGACTTTTAATCCTGCAGTAGCTAACTATCCTACATATGATAAAGAATTGTATGCATTAGTTCAGAGTGTGAGAAAGTGGAAACATTATTTAATGGGAAAAGAGACAGTAATACATACTGATCATCAACCACTTCACTATCTACACTCCCAAACTAATTTGCAACAATCAAGACATTACAGATGGATGGGGTTTCTACAACAGTTTCATTTAGTCATGAGATATAAAAAGGGCATACATAACAAGGTTGCAGACATGTTATCTAGACCCATTATAAATGCATCTACCATACTTAAGCATAATTCAGTGTTAAATGAACGCTATATAGAACAATACGCTCAGGATATGGACTTTAAAGATGTATATTCAACTTTGAGTCAAGGCAAAAGAGTAGAAGAATTGGACTATCATGTGAAGGACCGACTCTTATATCACTGTGGGAAACTCTGCATTCCACAAACTGAGAGGATAAAGATAATTAGGGAAGAACACACTTCTATGATATCAGGTCACTTTGGGGTAAGTAAAACAGTTGCACAGCTGCAAAGATTCTGCTATTAGCCAAAAATGAATGAGACAATTTCTAGGTATGTAAGAGGGTGTGCCATGTGTGCTAAAAGCAAGCCCAGCAATAGAAAACTAGGCTTGTACACTCCATTGCCAGTTCCTTGTCACCCTTGGGAAATTTTTTCCATGGATTTTGTTGGAGGAATACCTAAATCTAGGAAAGGTCATGATTATCTATATGTTGTTGTGGATAGGTTCAGAAAAATGTGTATTTTGATACCTTGTAGTAAACAGATTACAGCTGAATAGACTGCAAAATTATTCTTTGAACATGTATGGGTTCATTTTGGATTACCCACTTCCATTGTATCTGATCGAGACACCCGATTTGTGGAGAAGTTTTGGTTGAGTCTGTGGGAACTGATGGACACCAAACTGAATAAAAGCACAACTTTTCATCCACAAATAGATGGTCAGACAGAAGTAGTAAACATGACAATTATCCAGTTACTGAGAGGATATTGCAATAAACATCCTAAGCTTTGGGATGAACACTTGTGTTATATGTAGCATGCTTATAATAGAGCCAAACACTCTTCTACACAGAGATCTCCTTTTGAGACTTGTTTTTGTTTCACACCAAGCTCTGCTTTGGATTTTGTCTTTGGTAAAGATACCATGGTTGAAGGACACATTGATGTGGACAAGGAAACTAGGTTCATTGAACAGATCCAGGAGTTCCACGCGGCAGTATAGGAACAACTAGAAAAGAGCAAGGCCAAGTACAAGGCTAGGCATGAAAAGCATCAGATGGAGCATAGTTTTCAAGTTGGAGACCAAGTTTCATTGTATATCAGCAAGGACAGGATGTAAGGTGAAGGTAAAAATCTAAAGCCTATCACGTATGGACCCTTTAGGATACTTGAGAAGATTGGTGAAAATGCTTTTCATCTTGATTTACCAGCTTACATGCACATCTACTCAGTAATAAATGTAGATTGCTTGAGATTGTTTGAACCACCAATGATTGAGGACCCTGAAGAGAAAAGTCAATTGCCTTCTATTGATGACCTGCTACCTCAATACCTTAATGAGTTGCAGGAAGACATAGTGTTGGATAGGAAGATGAAGACGACGTGCAGGGGAGATGTTGAGTACCTCAGGATTGGGCTCAAGGGTTCAAAGCCGAGCAGTGCAAAGTGGATTGAGATTTGACAAGTGAGAAAGAAATACCCTCACATAGTTGATGCTTGAAAACCAACTTTTGGTGGTCCAAAAGCTTTTTCAGTGGGAAGACCATGATCTGAATTGGATCCATAGAAGATTGTCAAAGAATCATGACTATATCAGGTCGAACAAATCTCTAAAGAATTCCAAAATAGTAATAAAAAACACCCTGAACTAGTGAAAATGGCATCCAACGTGGAACAACAAGGACCTCAGTCAAAGCGCGCTGACCGAGGACCATGGAGACTGTGCGGGAGGCCAAAGTAGCCCCTGGGAGCCCCAGATTGGGAAACAGAGGTGATTTTTGAATCGTTGGGTGAATAGGGCCAAAATGGGAAAGCCCGAGCACTCAGTCACATGGGGGAATCGAAGGACCGTGGGTGGAAAAGGAAAAGAACTAAACGTACAAGGCAAGACCCGCACTCTGGAAACTTGTGGTTTTGATCGGGGCACCCTTAAAAAGTAAGAGGTTTTGGATGAGAGAAGAGTGATTCCATATGTCGATCGACTGCTATCAGTGGCAAGCGGAGGTGAGAGAAAACTGTCATTGATCACGTGCTATCAGTCGAGCAAGTCAACCGTGCGAAACGTGCATATGGTGTCGGATCTGGACGGCCCAGATCGGATGGCTAAGATCATGCCCAATGGCAAGAAGCGGAATCGACAGGGAATTAAGCCATGTTTTGAAGGGATTTGAAATTCGTTTTACTGCCATGGTGGAGGAAGAATGTATCCACAACATAACTAAAGAAACAAATTGACGAAGTATGCTGACGCCATTTAGAGGAGGAAAAGTGGCCACTCCCTGAGCGTTCATGATGACTGTGAACAGGGAACTCCAAGCGCAGCTATAGAAGGTGAATCGACAGGTGAAAGAGGAACCAAATAGGCATAGGGATAGAATGGTGAAAGCCATGAATAAAGGCAGTTGAATCAGTGGAAATTAGACACAGAGAGACAAAAGTCGAGAGATGAAGTCGAACAGTGAACCCTGAGAGGGACACTGAACACAGAGAATAGTAAATCAAAGTAGAAGAGACAAAGAGTCGATTTGATTAGTAGTAGCATCGAGCACCAGATAGCTTGAAGATTCAAGCCATCCCATAGGGAAATCTTTCTGGACTGAGCACCACATTTGGCTCTTTCCACTGTAGACCCGAAGGTCACAGAGCTAGTAGGAAGAAGAAGAGTCTGTGTACTCTAGTGGCTTAGGGAATCCAAAGACCACCCTGCCAAGCAAAACCTGCTTTAGGTGAACTCACATTGAGTCCCCGTATTGTAAATTTTCTGCCCAAAGGCACAATAAAACAAGGCCACCATTGAAAGCTGAACCAGAGACGTAGCCCTGGAGAATAGGGTGAAATCCTTATTAAAATTGTTTGTCTTTTTGTTTTCTTACTGTATTTCTCCGTTGTCTTTCCATTTTATTGTCTATGTGTTGGCAATCTGATCAATCCATTGCTTCAATAACACAGAACACACACACACCGGCACATGAGTCTATAATACCTTAGTTTAATAAATCTTTAAATGATGTCCCTCATAGGGTGAATATCAGATTAGAGGGAAAGGTTCCCCATTCAGCTTCATGAGCTAGACTGCAACACCATCCATGATCTCCTTAATAACATATGGCCCCAACCAATGCATTTAAAATTTTCCTAGAAACTTTGTGAACTTGTTGTCATATAACAATAGGAAATCCTCTACCTTGAACGTGTGTAGGTTAGTATTCCAATCATGCCATGCCTTCTCATGTTCCTTTTGTACTTGCTGATGAAATCCTACAAAGAAACAGTCTTCTTCTAACTCCAAGATTTGCACGAATCGTTCTTCCAAGCTCTCATGGTCCACCATCTCATTCAAGGTTACAATCCTTAAACTGGGCATAATATACTCCATCGGCATGACTGCTTCAATTCCATAGACCAACTTGAATGGCGTTTGACCTGTTAACTTCTTGCAGGTCATCCTATAAACCCATAATATAGTAGCTACATGCATATCCCCATCATTCCTCTGCATGTTGCATACCTTTGTCAATGCGTTCTCCAAAATCTTATTAAAAGATTCCACCGTCCCATTTGCCTGTGGGTGATAGTGCATGCTCTTTTGATGATATGCCTGAAATTGTTCCAACATTGCGCTGATCATTTCATTTAAAAACTGCCTACCCCTATCACTCCTCAAAATCTTTAGGCATCCAAATTGTGTTAAGACATATTCGAACAAAACTTTTACAGTTGTGGCCGTTGTACGATCCCTGACTGGCTCTACTTCTGCCTATCTGGTTAAATACTTTGTTTCCATGATAATATATCACGTTCTCATCTTCTTTCTTGCTGGTTGTATTAGACCTATAAAGCGAATGGCCCACTTACCAAATACCTACAACAAGACTTGAGGATTTAAGGGCAATTCATCCCTTCGCAAAGGCTTCCCCATCCTTTGGCAAACATTGCACTCCTTTCAGTATGCCTTAGAATCCTTGCATAATGTAGGCCACCACAATCCAACATGTAAAATCTTCTGTGCGGTCACTTTCCTTGCATAGTGGCTTCTTGCGACTCCTCCATGAGATTCAGCAAGGATACTAGCACATTCAAACTTGAGAACATACCTTCACAATATCTCATCTAATCCCATCTTATATAAATTACCTACAATTACTAAAAAATCTGCAATGCAAACTACTAACTCCTTCTTATGATTAGTCCAATAAAATTCTGGAGTTTTTCTCGTCATTAAGAAATAAATAATATCAGAAAATTGTTGTCTGCGACATGTAACACAAGGAGCTGCATGTCTGGAAATCCTTCCTCCAAACTACTTAGTTCTTTGCTTGCTTCAATTCTAGATAGATGGTATGGGCCTGCATTCAGCCTTCCAGGATTCATAATCACCTCGAAGTCATACTTTTGGAACAATAGCAACCATCGGCATAGCTTCTAGCATTTTATCTAGTTCTAGCCACACATCCTTCGTATACTTTAGATTTAGTTGATAATTCTGCTAGTTAATAGGCTTTGCATTTGGTTTTAATGTAATCTTTGTAACCCCTAAATCTCTGACAATCCCTTTCAAATTTGAAAACTTCATGGGAAATAATTCCTCGTACACGTGCAACAACTTAGCTACCTTATCAACCATACCTTCATACCAATAATCTCCTATCTTCGTGAACTTGGGCTCTTCTTCAAACCCAATGTTTACATGTCAATTTTTTAGAGGCTTTGATATATCTGGGTTCGCTACCTTTGGTCCTTCGACATCACGTTGTCCTTCGGTCTCAGGGATGGTAATATTCTATGGGTCATCCTCTTCTTCAACAATTGTATTATAGCATTCCAGTGCATGGCACAACTATGTATTCCAATCTAGCTGAGTCCATTCTATTGGTGCCTTCAGTGTTCTGAATATATGTGATTTTATTTCTTGCAACGCTTCATCAATACTCTCAAATCCATCCTCAAAGATGAAATTTAATAGAAAAATTTCTATTAAAACATCCCATTCAGTAGTCCCATGGAAAAGCTCTGTTTCTAACTACCAGTTCGTTGTGATCATATCTAATGTATGACAGAATATATGAACCCATTCTGGTTGTGGTTATGTCCCCTAGGCTTTAGTCCATCTTGCTAAATGATCTCACAGATCATCCTTTCCACTATATGCTTATGTTATTCTAGTATTAACATAGTCGAACCTTAACTTCATCATTCTACAGTATTCTCTCCATCTAGCAAATATCTCCTTGTGCGTACCCCAAACATGGGCAGGTGTAGCATGCACAACGCCAAATCTAGTTCCTAAAACCAATGCGCTTTCGGTACTTCTCTTTCAAACTCATCTAAAAACAATTCCACATTATTCAATGCATCATAATGAGGAAGGTTTCTTGCGTCAGTCGAAACACATGTTAGCTACTTGGTCATCATGTTGCACCAGAAAGTAGATACTTCATGCAACCTATTCTACTAATTATCAAGCTCTTCATCTGATTCTGAGGCATGAGAGCTATCCCTATCCAACTCAATTCGTCCATCTGCCATAGGATTGATCCAATCCTCATCTCGCATTTCTATCTAGTATATCTAATCGAGATCATCATCACTTTCTACATAGTCATGCATAGGTTCAGTGTAATGTGCTCCTTCTGGAGCGTCTAGGGGCATGATGACCCTAAGTGACTTTTTATCAAGGGACATATTCTGCTTCTTTAAGTTGATTACCCCATTCATATTAATAGCCCAGTAAATTCCTAGTAGCGAGGTGTATGGGTTACCATCATCCACTATCTCAATGACCTCAAAGTCAACAAGCACACTCACGCTCTCAATGTCCACTGTTACACTATATAAGCACCCCATCGGAATAATCTTTTGCTGATTTGTCATATGCAATTGAATATGAGACCATTGTGACACAAGTCTCCCGATCGTCCATGTCTACTTAGTCAAGATATTTGCATCAGACTCCATATCTAAGATTACTTGGTCCATTTCATATTTACCTATCTACACGGTTAACCTCATATCATGCCCCTTTCATCCCTTATGTTTACCAATCTTCCTCACTGTGCTCTACTTTGTAGGAGTCTTTCCCTTATTGGTGCACTTGTCTATCAATTCTTGCAATCCTTCAACTTCTTTATGCTGGCACAAAAGCTTCAGACAAGTATTCAGAAAGGTAGCTAGGATTGAAGGATCTACTTCTTGAGTCGAATTAGTCTCTAGAATTTTCTCCAGGCAGCCTGAGGTGGAGACCTCACCAAAGTTCTTCTTTGCTTCCAAGAAAATTTCTTTAGCATGATTCAGATCAAATTTGACTTCCTTCGTAGCATCCTTGTGTACCCATCCATCTTCCTCAGCCTGCTTACCTTTATATGCACTAGTCATCATTCCACTCCTCAACACAATATTTATGTTCCAATCCTCCTCATGGGGTTTAGCCTTCATCATATGAATGTATTGCAGAGGCTGCTAGGGAAGCACCTTCTCTTTCATCTTCACTATAAGAACTGGGAATTCCTCTATGACATGGTGAAACTGTTGACAATAATAACATGAAGGGTGTATGGGATTTGTACAACCTCATGTGAAGTGCCCCGCTTCACCACAGTTATACCAAATTACCTGACCATGCTCTCGTCCTGGTCCAATGCCTCTTCCCCTTCCTCTGCCATGGAATACTCAATGCGTTGCACCCTAGCCTTGATCCTAAGGCCAATTTTCTGCATCCATTTCATAGGTAGGGGTCCTATCCGTCAATATCTCATAACTTCTAGAATGGTGCTCATCATGCCATACAAACTTACAAAAATTACAAAATAACTATTGTGGGTTCTGTACAACTTTTTGCAATAGATGATAGTTATCATTAGCATGATGTCGTGTAACCTGACAAATAGAACACTGTAGCACATCTCCCCTGTTCATCCCAACATTATTCAGAGGCCTAAGTGGTACAGGCCCTCCCCTTATAATATAATTCTTAAAGAGTGGGCAATGGCCCTTATCATGTCCATGGCTCTTACATTTCGGACACCAGATCTCAGTGCGCACCTCCGACTGAGCTTTCGTTCCTTTCTTCAATCTCTGCAACTCCAAGTGTAGATCTTCTAGCTGTGAATGAATCTGTTGCACCCCAAGTTTCGTATCCTAAATAAGTGATGCTTCTAGCCTCATCACGATCTCCAAGGTTTTCGCTTGCATTGCTATTTTCTGTTGTGACAAAGGTATTCTTGAATGCAGAAATAGTGATGCTATAAACCAGTCATAGTGCTGGGAATCTAAGATTTGGATGTTAGCCTGGCTAATTAGGCACCTCAACCTGTGATCAAAGTCCTAAGGTGTCTTATTGAACTTTTTTCGGATTTCCTTAAATTCAATTACTAATTGTGCCTCTGACTTAGACTTGTTGAACTCTTTGTTCAAAGCTATCTAGGTATCCATCAACGATGCGTTGGGGTTATCGGTGCAATACTTTATATACCATGTTAATGCACAGTCCTAGAAGGTTGTAACCAACTGCAATTTCATAATATTATCGTCAGTAATTTGTTATGTTTTCCAGACAACATCTGCAACGAACCAAAATTGTTTTGGGTCTTTAGTCCCTCTTCCTTTAAAAATCAGTGTCTTCATTGCATTTACCATGTTGAATGGTGGAAGTGGAGGTGGAGGCATAGGTGAAGGTGTATGAGGCAAAGGTGGAGGTGGAGGTGGAGTGGATGGATGAGATATCCTCAGAATACCTTGAGTTATTAATTGAACTACACTTTGCAGCATAGTCAGCACTGTCCCTTCGTCATTGCTTGAAGGGGGTTCAATGAGCGGACTATCTTTTCGGCTAGATCCTTTGTTTCATCTAAAGACTCTCCCACTTCATGTAGGCCCAAACATCAAGGTAATTTCATAACCCTCTTTTCACATAACAACATTTTAATCCAAGTCTTTAGGGAGTTCAAGTACTTACTTCGTGATCATTTAAAGATCCTCTGCTCTGCGTCGCTATAGTTGATATTTCTATCGATCGAGAAATAATTCACAAGCCTACCTAACGTGCAGTCAACCTAGTGATCCATATCCCACGTGATATTTCTTTCTAATGCTTCCAGACATCGTACCAATTCAGGAGTCCACACTATAGGGTCTTCAAGCCTCCACGTCCCTTGACCATCATCTAATTTGGACAACCACTCATATAATTCTTTAGGGAAACAACAGAAGAACATGTCAATCTTGTCAGTGTACAGAAAACTATGCAACCACTAGTTCTTGGTGAATTTAGGGCTCCTCTTCTCCGGAGCTGCAAATGTGTGTGATTTTCAATCAATCCACTTGTCAAGCTCTTTGTTTGTAGGGAACCATTTATCGCACATCTCTTAGATAGATATCAATCTTGGCAACATAACCATTTTTTGGCTTAAGGGGGTCTGACCCAGGTTCAGAGTTGTCGCACCAACCAACAAAACCCTAACTGCTGGTCCTTTTGGCAACAACCTGCATAGCGCAAGATGAGGTCTCACCCGAGGTAGTATTGGGGGTTGCTAGAACTAGGTTTCTACACCCAGGGACATGTGATAAATCATTCTTTGGCTCTGACAGTTCATATCTTCCTTCGCGTAGATTGGTATCCTTCTAGGGCTTGTCACTGTACTTAAGTTAAAATGGCTTCTAAACCTTCTCTAAGCTCTATGATCAGTCTTTGCTAACCTTAAAAAAATAATTTATCTAATTTCGCACACCAATAAGAAACCCTAGCTCTCAGTTCACGCATGTCTTATCCAACTGATCAAAAAACACAATAGAATTAACTATTACCTTCCCAAAAAAAGATAACTACTTAAATCATGCATTAATAAGACAGTTCTAGTGGTTTCACACAACATTCATACATTATTTCATGGAAACACATCATAAATTGACATAATATGACATAAAAAAAAAATGCTCAAATTGCACAGTAGTTCTCCAAAATTTAGCCTTTATTGATCTTCAATACTTAGATTACAGACTCTTGTACCTTGCACATTGAGCTGTAGGGGTCTGCGCACTCAACTGCAAACTTACCAAGGCCTCCTGCACACTCAGTTACAGGAGCCTTCCCCTTCTCACCTAAGTACATGAAGAAGAGCCTTCCTACCTTCTAACTTGTCCAAAACAACAAAAACCCATTCACCATTCACAATTCACAATTCTAGGCTATCTTCAAGACCACCCTATGACTGAACTATTTAGATCTTTCCTTCATACAATACCATGGTCCGTGGACCATGGGATAATATTACAACTGACCCAAACAAGGGGCTAAGACCCCCTTGACTCCAATCTATCTATGCACTCCGCATCCACATTTCACAGATACTTTACATCTTTTACAGAAAATTATACAAAACTTGGGTTAACTAACCCCAAAAACTGACCCAAAGGACCCTATCCCAACAACAGCTAAGGCAGGAAGTCTCTGCTTCCTGTATTTAGGCAAGAAGGGGAAGGCTCCTACAGCTCAGTGCGTAGGAGGCCTTGGTAAGTTTGCAGCTGAGTGCGTAGGTTAGAAGAGTCTATAATTTGAACATTGAAGGTCAATAAAGACTAATTTTGAAGAATTAATGTGTAATCTAAGAATTCCTATTTATGTTATATTCTGTCTCTTAATGATATGTTTTCTTGAAATAATGTATGAACGTCATGTAAAACCACTGAATCCATCTTATTAATGTATAATTTAAGTAGTTATTTGTTTCGTGAAGCTAATAGATAATTTTTGCTATGTTTTCTGATGAATGGGATAGATCTGCGTGAAATCAGGTCTATGGTTATTTAGCGATTCACGAAAGTAGATAAGTTATATGTTCAAGGTCTAAAAAGACTAATCACAGAACTTTGCAAAGGCCTGGAAACCATTTCAACTTAGTTACAGTGACGAGCCCTAGAAGGACATTGATATATGTGAAGGCAGAGCTGAACTGTTAGACCTTAAGAACCATTTATCACATGTCCCTGGATGTATAAACCTTGTTCGGGCATCCCTAAATACTGTTTCGGGTGAGACTACAACCTGCTCTAAGCAGGTTGTTTCCGAAAGGGCCAGTAGTTAGGGTTTTTTTGGTTGGCACGTACAACTTTGAACATGGGTTAGGCCTACTTAAGCCAACAAATGGATCCATTGCCGGGACCAGGATCCATCTAAGAGATTGTAATAAATAGTTCCCTACGAGGAAATAGCTTGATAAGCGGATTGAACAAAAATTGCACAAGTTCATAGCTGAGGAGAACATGAGCCCTAATTTAACTAAGGAACAGTGGTTTCAGATATTTTTGTACATTGACGAGACCGACGTGTTCTTTTGTTTCTTCCCTTAAGAACTATATGAGTGGTTGTCTAAATTAGCTGATAGTCAAGGGACATGGAGGATCAAAGGCCCTATAGTGTGGACTCCTAAATTAGTGTGATGTCTGGAAGCATCAGAAAGAAATATCGTGCACATTGTGGATCACTGGGTTAATTGCACTTTGGGTAGTTTTGTGACTTATTTCGCGATTGATATAAATATCAGCGATAGGGAAGGATCTTTAAAGCACCACAAGGTAAGTATTTGAAGTCATTGAAGACATGGATTAAAAATGTTTTTGTGTGAGAAGATGGTTATGTAGTTACCTTGATGTTTGGGGCTACACGAAGCAGGAGATTATTTCAAAGAAATGGTGGATCCAACCTAGAATTAACTCTGCTCATTGAAAGCCCTTCAAGCAACGACAAGGAGACAGTGCTGACTACGTCGTGAAGTGCAGTTTAGTTAATTACGCAAGGTATCCCAAGGATATCTCATCGATCCATGCCACCTCCATCTCCACATCTTCCCCATACACCTCCACCTCCACTTCCACCATTCAACATTGGTAGAGGGAATTACTCCCCTAGGGCTTTTTGGGTGAAACCCTAGCAGATTGAAAGTTGTCTATTCAAAGAAACATGAATTCATACAGCCATTATGCTATTATAAGCAAATACTATGATAAGGGTACGTACCTTCAGTCCTACGTTCGAGAAGGTCTTTAGGGTCCAAACCCTTCTTGGAGTTCGCTTCTTCTCTTTTGTCTTGCAAAACCAACCATTCAAAGAACACAGTAGTACATGGACAAAAACTTATAAAGAAACCATCTTCATGTTATAAAGAAAGGGAGTTAGTTATAAAATCCAAACAACCATTTACACATGAATTCAAAACATGAATATCATTAACATAAAGAAGATTCAATTCAGGAACCAAGACATGTGTTTCTTTTTATTATAGACAAATAAAGTACATAAAAAGGAATATGTTCACCTGAGTCACCTTCAGCAGGCTCCAAGCAAAGCTTCCTTCCTGATCCGTTCCAGCCTCAAGCCTCTAACAAAACTCCTTCCATGACTCTCTCCATGATTTCATAAATGGTGGATGAACATCAACACACAAGGAAACAAAGGTTTCCTGTACAAAATGGGGGAAGTGCAGAAGGCACAAGGGACTTCAGACCTGGTCAAGGGGAAAATCTCAGCATAATAACCTTTCTCTCTATTCTCTCCTCCCTTAGGCCTTCCCTTTGAGGTCTTTTTATACCATCTCCAAAGTAGTTTTTTAGTTAGGAGTTGGTTGGGAACGGTTGGGCCACGGGCACTAACAGGTGATCAGCAGGTAAAACCCGCGATATCCGCCCAAAAAGAGGGAATTTTATATTTTTTTAAGTGTTTTAATACATACACGCAGGTTGGATATATACAAACCCGCGTATACACGCGTTTAACTCAGGGCAATGTCGCGTATAAGGAATAAAACACTGTTTTTTAAATTTTAGGACTAAGTCTGGAAGGAGGGGTTGCCCTAGGCCATGAGTACAGCATCACAAACCATAAGAGTGAGATTTGGAGCTATAACAGATGCCCCCTAATATATGAGGTCAGAAGGGGTACATGATGGCCTAAATATATTATGCAAGTACATGGAAAGGAAGTCTGTCAAAAACCGAGGAGGACTTCACTAGAATTCAGCCTGCCAAGCCATCAAAGGAGATCAGAAAGAAACACTGTCTGAGGCGGGCATACACATGCTCAGAAAAAGTAAATCATGTCTGCATATCAAGTACAAGCGGATCCACTAAGTATACAAGTATAAATGACTGAAAGATACATAATGGATCATCTGATCATAATGAACAAGTACATGTCTGAATATCACATATAAGACTGTCAATGATGCTGAAAGATGCAACGGATCACTGATATCAAAGACTGATCCCAAAAGGTACCAACTGAACATGATGGAATAGGATGGTACTACACTGTAAACTCAAGTGCCAGCATATAGAATGTCGCCATGACTGACTGCAACATATAAAGTGGAGTGGTATCAACTAGCAGCAACAGGAGCAACTATCAAGTGAACCAATGAATGTTGATACAACCTGAGGTCTTCACCGACCGCCATGGTACATTTCTACACCATGGGAATAAATGATCTGAAGTCGACCATGTGAGAAATCGTTTGATTACCGGTCATTGATGTATACCGTTAACAAACGCGAGACTACTCACCGATAATGATAATGAGCGTCAAGGTACCCAGTACAATCTAACAAGTGTGAATAAATGAGCTGGAGTCGAACACCTGTAAGAATCTATCGATCAGGAGACAATTATGGTTTCCCACTGTCGATAGCAAAGGATCTGCCACTAATGACTGCAAACCCCAAGGTACTGCCAAATGGACTCTAGATCTTTGCCCCAGAGCAATGAGTCGGAGTCGATAGGGAAAGATCCGCTAGAAGGAAGGCATTAAGGCATCCTCCATCAATATAGCGCGAGTGTAACCCGTAGGCCAATAATGTGGAAGGAATCGGACGAAAAAGGATGTAGTAACCCAACTGAAGTACGTTTCCGGCGTACACAAGATGTGGCTAGCGCACGGCAGAAACCCTCTGAACCAACCAATAATGAAAGCTGACACAGAGGCGAGGTATCCACCAATAGGGTCAAATGGAAACCAAGGTACTGCACAAATCCCAATGTGTGATAATGTAAGCTGATGTCGAACACAAGGGAAACCACTCAGTCAAAGACCCATGATACTGATCGATGTTGAGCACAAGGTGACCTATCAATAATGAAAATAGGGCTAGGGTGCGGCTCTAGGCCTGTCCTCAGAGCAAGGTGTCGTCGTCGATAAGGACAAGACCCGCCAGCAAGAAGTCAATGGGGACCTTCTCAAACCGGCACGAGTAAAGGACCAATATAACTGATGTGATGATAGACATGACACTGACAACCAGGGATGACCGACTAAAAAATGAGTCAAGGGACACCGCAGAGAGGCCGACTCAGGCTAACTTCCCTTGAACAAAAGCACGACTCAATGTGACTGTGTGGTAGCATATGATGACTCTGTATAAGTTCGTCATGCAGGAGGCACGAACGAACCCTCCATACGATTGGAAGAGATAACCAATCGAGGGAGAACTGACTCAATAAAAAGGTTATGGTGTACCTAAGTCAAACTAAAATCCCACCCATGCGGAGGAGACTTTGTTTTGAGTGCTTTGTTCAAGGGCGACACGACTGACTCTAGCTGCCAACAATAAATGGAAATAATGTCCCGTTCCCGCTCTTTTTGGAATATTTATTTTTTTTGTCTTTTTCTGTTAAGCCAGAAAAAGAATAAAAGAATGCTATGGTACAGTGGAAAGAGCGAGTGTCGGTGAAACAGATGATCTAGTTCCCGGGACAGGAACGTTCCTATGCTCAATGCAGGGAGGTGAAAACTGGTCAGTGACACTCAAAGGTATGCTCCTTCCACGGGTCAAGGTGTGTCAAGCTGCAGAAGTCAAAGGTATGCAAGGTTTATTTTGCAGACATCATGGTCAAAAGTTGGCTTAAACACGAGTCCAAGTGAAGCCGGCTTCAGGCCAAAAGGTGCAAATGGTCAACATGCAATGCAGTAGTACAACTCAACACAAAGGAGCCTCTAGGGTATAAGGCCAGAACAAAGCGGAGAAGCTAAGAGGAATGAGTCTTCAACGCATAAGTCATGGCGGGAATACAGAGGACTCCCGAGCCTACTCAAATCAGAGCAGCATGGGCAACAAATGTCAGTGAGGTGCTAACTAGGATGCCCATGTAAATGATGGCTCTACCATCGCGTCATGATTTAAAGAATCGGTGAGTGAAGATGGCTTACGAACCATAACACGATGGGATCGACCCTATGGTAGATGTATCGGTCAAATGGAGGCTAGTATGCATAATGTAACGGAAAAATGGTGTCCCTAACCTATATGCCAGTGAGAACACGATACCTGCCATGACGGGTCAGAGTCATGGAATCATCTCGAACTGTCGAAAAATGTCCAAAATGTCCTGAAAAACAAACCAGTCTCGACATTCGAAGCTCCCAAGTTAAAAGTCACATGAGGCCAAACAAAATAAAATTTTGAAATTTTTTTTGCATTTTCAAAACTTATAAAAAGAATTTTGGACTCACCATTTTTACCATTTGAGTTTGAGAGCAAAAGATTTGGAGCAAAAGGAGCAATCTTCCCACAGCTAGATTCCACTGTTCAAATTCATCGAATACCTCCAGGTAACCCTTATACTTAGCTTGCAATTGATTGTGACAAGTTTTAAGATTTATGATTGATGTTTCACCGTTAATTTTTTGTCAAAAATTCGCTCATGGCGTATATGCGGGTTGGTAATATCGAACCCGCATATACGCGAGCCCTACACACGACTACGTGCATAGGGACCCGCGTATATGCCGCAAATCATTTTTAAACAAAAACTAATGGTTTAAAATCGATTTTTCTCAGGATGCCTATCACGTGGCGTGAAAGAGAACATGCAGCGGTAGACAATGAAGTTATGAATAGTCCAAAAGCATTAGATGCACTCCAGGGATGCGGTTTGCTTAAATTTTTCAAATTGCCAAATATGAAAGCGAACACGCGATTGCTTGAGATGCTCATTGATTATTGGGATGTCGATGAGGAAGCTTTTATGATCGATCAGATGCCGCTTAGGGTAGAAGTGGAGGACATCTATTTTATCACGGGGCTTTCCTGAAGGGGAGAGGTAGTACAGTCCAGGGGCATGTCACGGAGTGCCCTCTCGATAGAGGACTATGTACAGATATACTACCCTAGACATCCCAAGAAGGTTGGGAGCCAGATTTCCATCACACATGTGGCGAGTTTTTCACTTCGGATAATCCTGTTTACCATGGCTCGGGTGAACGGATCATCCTCTCTACATCAGGCGTCACGACAAAACATGAGCGTGGCAGTTGACTGTCTTACTATTGTGTTTGACTGGTGTACTCCTCTTCTGGCCAACATGAAGAGCTAGCTCACTTCTATCAGGAGGGGTCAGACTAAAAAATTTGGCTATGGAAGCATCTTGTGCACTTTCTTTTTCGAGAAGGTTCCCGTACTCTGCCCCAGGGTAGCAATTTCCATCAACACCCCACGCGATCCACGCATGGGCCGGTGGGCTGATCTGATGAAACGTCTGGGGGTGGGGAGGTCCCGAGGACTGCATTTGACGATGACTTCTTCACCTGGTGGGATCAGCAGATCATCACCGTGGATGACTACCCCTATGCTGGATTGGATTTCCGAGGAGATCCTGATTTAGCATTACCACCCAATGCAGCATGGGGCGAGATCGGTAAGATTTTTTGATTTTATGATTTTTTGGATTTTTCAAATATAATGATGAAATTTGAAAAATATTTTTTGATGAGATTCAAATGACTGATATGGTGATCATGTTCCAGACATTGGGCCTGTACGACCAGATGGATTCCTGCGATATGGACAGCGTGGCCAAGGAGCTGAAGAGGTGGCTGCTGATACGGAACGGACCCTAAACAACGTCCAGCGACACTTGGCGAGACTGAGCTGCCGAATACCGATGGTCGTCATAGAGGACCTTCCTCTGGATATGCAACGTCATGTGGTTGGCATGCCACGTGACTGGGATCGCATCTTTCGGCGCGTGGCCAATGCTATAGTGACATCCTTAGACGCTTATCCTAAGCTGAGGCATTAGGTATGCCGGACATGATTATGGGCATTTGAGTCCCAATTTTGTATATTTTTTGGACACACATATGTACACTCGAGACACTTTACGATATATATATATATATATATATATATATATATATATACAGTTTGACTTTTTGATGCATTATTTTATTGTGAGGAATGATTAATATGCCAGTCTAGTGCTTGATTAGCGATAGAATCGGCTAACCAATTATGATATCTTGAAATATGCAAATAATTAATATAAGTAAATGATCTTTGCAACAACCTCACCCTTAAATACTGGCAATATAAAGATGGATCCCGTACCCGATAAATGTTATTTAATTGAGACACTATCAATTGAGAATCAAGATAAACTACCAACGAGTCAATCCCATGAGAGATTGCCTCAGATAATAAATTAATAACAGCAGTATACTCGGCCATATTATTTGAAGCAGGACCGATGCACACGCCTCTTGATACCATCAACTGACCAATTGGATAATAGAGTACCCAAGCTGCGGAAGAAAGATTCCGAGTGTGCCGACTAGCACCATCGGTGAACCCAAAATAAACCAAATCATCCATCAACACCTGCCCAAGCAGACCAAAAAGTGCTGATATCAGAAAACTCTCGATGATATATGTACAAATATACATAAAATAAAAAGAAGCCATTGCCTGGTAAAACTAAGCAAAATACTTTTTTAGGTAGAGCCCATTTCGGGGCTCCGCCAGCTTGTTTCCCTCAAAATCAATTAACTCATACGATCCTTTTTCTAAAACTCATTTAATAATGAAAGGACCGTACCACATAGGCTTAAATTTGCCTGCCCCCAAGGCATCCTTATCTTGGTCATAGACCAGGACAAGGTCACCTTCAGAAAAGACTCGAGGACGGACAAACTTATCATACTGCGTTTTAACCCTTTTCTTATGGGCCTCATTCATTGTGGCGGCATCTCGACGCTGCTCATCGAGATGTTCCAAGTGAACTAGGCGCCCCTCGAGACTCGAAGTCTCAGGAAGAAGCTCAATAGCCAACTTCAGAGATGAAATTTCACATTCGATCGGAAAGATAGATTCCATCCCATAAACCAACTGAAAAGGAGTAAAACCAGTTGCCGTTTTGACGGAGGTTCGGTATGCCCAAAGAGCCGAATACAACATAATGTGCCAATTGGACCGATTTTTATCAATTGTCCGTTGGAGTATCGTCTTAAGAGTTTTATTGACCGCCTCGACCTATCCATTGGCCTGAGGATAATAAGAGGATGAATGCTCCTGATGGAAACCTAATTTAAGAGCTAATTCCGACATTAGTTGATTTTGGAAATGACCGCCATGGTCAGTGACAATCTCTCTTGGGATACCGAATCTTGAGATAACCTGATTGAAAAGAAACAAAGCTGCCGTGTCACTATCATTCTTATAAGTAGGCATGGCTTCGGCCCACTTCGTAAAGTAGTCTACAGCCACGATAATGTACTTGTGATTCGCCGATGAAGGCGGATTACAAGTTGTAAAATCAATACCCCACTTAGTAAAGGGACCGACAGTGACAACGGGAAAAAGGGGAGCTGGATGCGTGCACATCTTGCGAGTAAAGATTTGACACGGGTGACAGCGTTTTACCGCTTCCACACAGTCCTTAAAGAGTGAAGGCCAAAAATAGCCGGCACGTAAGATGCGCTGGGTTGTAGCAAGCCCTGATAGATGACCACCACAAGCTCCACTATGGCAGTCATTGAGCACCGACTCTGCGTCCTCCAAGGTTAAACAGTGCCAAAGGATTGAATCAATACCTTGACGATATAATGTGTCACCAATGATAACATAGTTTTAGCCAGGTGATGTAATTTGCGACGTTCATCCTTGGAGAAAGTAGAGGGAAACTTTGAAGTCTGGAGATAAACAATGATATCTCCATACCAAGGGTCGAGTGAAGAGATGAGGAATAAATGTTCGTCAGGAAAACTTTCCTCATAAACAGTATCTTCTCCACAAGGAAGCTCAGAAATTAGCTCCGCGAAAACCATAGATTTCTTAGACTTGGCAGACAAGAATTCGTGGTCGAATTCTTGTAAAATGGCCATCCATCTATTATATTTGCCCCCAATCACTCGCCTACTGAGGACAAATTGAAACGGATTGACCGCCACTAAGACAAAAGTTTTGCATAACAAGATATAATGACGGAGCCTCTGGACAGCGTGGACAGCTGCCAAGGCCAACTTCTCAACCGGAGAATAGCGGTGTTCAGGGCCTATTAAGCCTTGGCTCAAATAATAAATCACGTGCTCGGCAAGAGCATCGTCCTCCTAAACTAGAACCATACCAATGGTTGATTCTGTTGTAGCGAGATACAAAAGGAAGTCTCTACTATAATCCGGTGGACTCAAAAGCGGGGCAGAGACTAATGCCTTTTTCAAAGCATCAAACGACCGCTGCGCAAAGTCATCCCACACAAATGGAACCCCTTTTTGTAGCAACCGTATGAACCCTTTAGTAATCTCGGCATAGTTTTCTATAAACCGTCTTAAGAAATTAGCCTTCGCTTGAAGACTTTGAAGTTGACGAATTGAGGACGGGGGAGGCAACTGAACTATTGCCTCAACCTTGAAGGGATCAACCTGAATCCCTTCATTGGACACTATGAACCCTAACAACTGACCAGATGTAACCGCGAAAACGCACTTGTTGGGATTCAACTGGATTTTATAAAAATGACAATGTTCAAAAACCATTCGAAGATGACTAGGATGATCAGTTCTCTTTCGAGAACAAGCAGTGAGATCATCCAAGTATGCCTCGATGACATGTTTGATGTCGTGGAAAGCATATGACATGGCCCGCTGAAAAGTAGCTCCAGCATTTTTAAGACCAAAAGGCATCTTTCTATATGCAAAGGTACCCCAGGGACATATAAAAGTTGTCTTATGTTGATCTTCAGGAAGGATAGAGATTTGATTATAACCCGAAAAACCATCCATGAAGGAAAAAATTTCATTACCTGCACACTCGTCGATAGTCTGATCAATGAATTCTGTGGGGTAATTGTCTTTCGGACAAGCCTTGTTTAGGTCCCTAAAATCGATGCATACTCGGATTGTTCCTTGCTTTTTGTCCACAGGGACTGGATTAGAAACCCAATCAGTAAGAGGAACAGGGTATATAAAACCCGCCCTTAGCAGCTTCTCAACCCCAGCTTTGATAGCATCTGCTTTCCTAGGGTTGACCGGCCGAAGCCTTTGACGAACCGGTTTTGCGTTTTCGTACATCTTGATCTCATGTTGAACTATAGAAGGATCAATGCCAGGCATTTCCTCATAAGACCAAGCAAATACATCACGATATTCCTTGAATAGGTCGGTGTAAATTTGAATTTCTTCAGGGGAACACTCAATTCCGATGAAGATATTTTCGATGACGTTAGGGTCCCTAGAGATGTTTATAGGTATCATTTTTGAAATTACCGACATATTACCTTCGGCACAAACGTGTGTTGGAGCCAAAGGGTTCGATACCGTACAAACATCACTAGTGAAGAGCTCGGAGAATCTAGATTCTACTTCCTGCAATGGAGGAAGAAAGTATGAACGATGGTGTAAGTCTTCCCAAGGTCGATCTATACCCATCATTACTTCGAGGATTGCTTCTCCAGAAGGCAGAACCGAATCTAAGCAGTCCAAGGTAGGGGTAGAATCAAGGCTCCAAGCCGGGGCCACATGACCATCTAACTCCTCTTCAGAAAAAGGAGTAGAATGGTTGTCTACAGAGTCTACCATAGACTGATATCTAAGCTCAGCTGCAGATATAGGGAATGCCATTCCATTTACTTGCCCTTCAACTAATGTGGTCGTAGGCGAAGGGAAGGTCCAAGGGTCTGAAAAATAACGAGTTCGGAAGAACTCTTCTCGAGGAGACTCCTTAGATGATGAAATAGCATTAATCTTAGCGAAAGGAGAGGGAAGATCAAATGTACCCATCAATGAGGAATACATCCATACTCCTAAATTCTCAGTTGGCGGGCGAGGGTTATCCACTAAAGGGACAGTAGAGTCAGAGCTTGCTTGAGGATCAACTGGACAATAGTCCAATTGATCAACCTTAACGATTTTCCCCTCATGAGGAAAGCAAATGACACGAAACAGAGTCGAAACAACGACATCCATCTCGTATACCCAGTTCCTTCCTAATAGGAGATTATAGTCTAGGTTAGCGTCTATGACCTATACTTCAATATTGACGACCTTTCCCCCAACACATATAGGAAAGGCCGGGATAATCCCATGCGGCTTGTGAGAATGACCGTCAAATGCAGTCAAGACGGTGGGTGAAGGAACAGCCAAAGGTGATCCAATAGCCTTCCAGCATGACATCGACATAACGCATGTGGAAGCTCCCTCATCTACTACGGTGCGAAAAATATTGATTTTCCAGTATGTATACTTTATTTGAAAAGCCATATGATGAGGGAGTCACTTTCTGACATTTAACATGTCAAAAGTGAGCACTAAAGAATTAGCTGGATCGACTACTCCAATCGCGGAGAGTAAAGCGCTTCTCTAAGCTGGACACGATTGGAGAACCTCTAAAGCGGACATAGCGCACGGACTCTGAGCCAGATCCTCCACAATGGAGTAATTCTGGGTGGCGCTAGCATTAGGATTAATCGTCGCGCGTTTAGCGGAACCTTTCGGTATCCGTGGTATAGTCTCGACAGGGGGTCGCTCAATATGAAGGTCAGCACTTCCGGGAACAGTCTTTTCCTTGGAGGTTTCGGCTTCACCATAATCACGTGACCGAGTAGCCACATGGACGTTCGAACCCATCATGAAAACATTTGATGATTTTTCCCCTTCCTGGTTGCCTCCAGCAGAGGTTCCAAGATTTGAACTCGTGCCAGCAAGAAGTTGCTGCCCTTGGGGAAACAGGTTGGTTAACACAGCTTGAGAACTAGAAGTCCCTTGCTGTCCTAACAAGCGCTGAGCATCTTCAATCTTAGGGCAGAGATGAGTTAGATGGTCTCCACTGCACAACTTGCATGGAAACTTGACTTTATTTCTCAACTCATTTCTACCACCACCAGCATTGTTGCCGGATTTATTTGAATCGGGCTTCCCATCCTGGTTCTTTTTCTTACCTCGTCCTTTCTTTTTCCCATTGGAATTTTGATTTCCTTTGGGATTATCAGATTGGACGGCATTTATTGAAGAAGTTTGGGAAGCGGGGGGATTAAACGATGTGACTTGATTGTTAGAAGCAATTTGCAAGGACAACTGCTGCAATTGATTCAACAAGTTCACGGTAGTTGTGTCTACTGACCCGACGATACCATCCGCGTGCAGACCTGGCTTCGGCTTTGCTACATCAACCTCAGATCCGGGAGCATCTGGCAAGTATTTTTGTAGGATCCCAGACTGAGAGTAGATCAATTCTAATTGTTGGGCCCTAAAAATGGCTTGCTCCTCAGAATAGACCCCAGACATGGAGACATCCTTGGAGATCTCAGGTTGTAAAGACTTCAAAAACCACTCGAGACGGTACTCCGGAGGGATTTTGGCTTTAATGATCCTCTTTCTCCGTCTCCATTCCTGAATATGATAAGAAATGTGGGCTGCCTTATCCTGACGAAAGGTGGCTGGAAGTTCAGTTCCAGCATCATAGCGGACAGGCAACTAGAAGTGATTTAAGAAAATATTGGCTAAGTCAGCGAACGATGTAAAGCTGCCCCCTGGCAACTCTATATACCATTTGGCCGCATTACCAGTCAAGGTGCGCTGAAAGAGTCTCAACCTAATCGAGTCATCGATAAGGGAGTTAGATGAGCACCACAAATGGAATGTGGTTACATGGTCGCCTGGGTCTTCACCACTCTTCCCTTCGAATTTTGGAATGTCTGAAGGGAGTTTGGTTGGGACCGGAGGCCAGGTCGGATTGTACCTGATTGGATCATTTGTTAACTTAGTGAGATCTGGCAAGTTTAACGTTGCCAAAAACGGAAGCCTAGGAGGACCTTGGGGATTCCACCCAGACTGGGCAGAACTCCCAAAGCTCTGAAAAGATTGTCCTAGAATTTGAGAGGCACCAGGCTACCCGAAGTGACCAGTAGAACCAGCTGAACCAAAAGGCAAGCCTTGTGGTCCAGCAAAATTCGGAGTTTGACCAACTCCGGCCGTATAACCTCCATAACCAACAAAGTTTCCTCCTAAAGGATTGTAGGGAGTTGATAAACCCTGATACGGATTCCAAGCCGAAGCAAGGGGAGGAATACTTTGAAACATGCTAACTGTGGAGTACGGCCTATTCTCTTGTTGGCCGATAAATGGATTCCCAGTTCCCGCACTACTAACCCCAGGGTTATTCCAACCTTGGAAAGGGTTGCTGCTTTGTCCTACTGAAGAAAAAGGCATAGATCCTACCGTCGGGTTGGAATGTGGTATATGACCACTTCCGAAAGGAAAACCCTGGAATGAAGCTGATCCGCCCATCATGGACATAGCGGCACTAAACAGAACCGATGGAATACCCTGTGATTGGGTGCCAAAAGGGAAGAGTCTAGTACCAAAAGCATTGGTTTGGGTATTTCCACTCATGGACGGAATGGAGGTAGACCCAACTAAAGATGTGCTAGGAAAAGATCCGAACAAGGAAGTGGAGGGGATGGAAATGGTTCCTCCCCCTTGCACCGATGTTGGGGTTTGCATAGTCGTAGCACTCGTAGAAGCCATGCTTCCAGTAGTGGTCATCGATGGTAAGCGCGTAGCGTAACCTGGACTTGACGGTCTATGCGTCGGAGTCCCAACGTATTGTAATACGTCTGGATGACTAGATGGTAGTGGAGAATTTGGAGCCACTAATGACTCTGAAAGTTCTTCTACCTCTATGTTATTCTCCACTTGAAAGTGAACTCGAGAAAGGACTGGAGTGTCCCACTCTTCCTCAGAAGTGCCAGGCCTTGCTTGGCCGCTAATGCCCTTGAGAGGAGGATCAATCCCCGATGCGTCAACCGGCGTGGGACGGAACCCACCGGTAGTATTGCCTCTGCGCCTTCTAGGAGAAGGCTCTAAACTTGGTGGTGAGAGACCACGAAGTCTTCGAGACCGTCTTGGAGATCGGTCAGCCACTTTGAATTTTTTGTTATGATCTAACTAAAGACTCAAAAAATTGAAAGCTAGGCCAACTAGGAGCACAGAGCACACACTATAAAGTCCCTAAAGATACAGCCAGTCAAACAACTTCCAAGTATTTCCGCTCTGGGTGATTAAGACCGGACACCAAAATACGAGAAATTGAAATAAGGGGCCTTCCGAAGATAGTCTGGGATGATGACGGCCCAGTCCTATCAGCGAAGGTATCAGAGGAAGTTATGCTGACTTCCTAACAACAGCCTGTGCCAGTGCAAGCCCCCAAGCTTCGCAAGGGTGCCCTCCAGTAGTACTGTCGAGAGTGATACCACATCAACCTTAGGTGCCACGGGATTCCCCTCCACAGCCACCTGTGTAGTTCCCTAGGAGGAGCAACTATGGATACAAACTCGTCACAGAAGCCAAGGAGAACAGTCGTGAGGTAAGTTCGGACAAGTAGGAGAGGGGGTATCTCTCTTCCCTGTCTTCACAGACCCTCGTGGTTAACTCCCAGATCCGAAGCTTTCCTGGTCTTCCTAACGCTATTGGATTTTCTCTCGTTATTCAGACTCCTACATTTGACGTTTATATGGCCTTGGAGAGTTAACTCTCCACTCGCCTAATCCAAGGCCCTAAAATCCTAATCTTGTTGGTGTAACTGACTAAAACAAAAAGTTCTAGTGAATTTTAGTTAGCGCTTGATTTTATTAGGTTGTCCTTTAAGTCACAAGGTAACGGAAGTGAAACTAGTGGTGTTTTTTCACGCAAAAGAAATTAATAAAAACTTAACTACATGCGCATGCACTTTTTCGTTTTTCGATGAAGAGCAATTTCTATAGGGTTCAGAGGTACTTCTAATAAAACAAATTTTTCTTTTCTTTTCGTTAATGCACACTTCACACTCACAAAAGTTAACAAAGCTATGTATGCCTAAAAGGGGATGCAAATCTATCCTAATGCAACAACTATATGTAGATGCAAGATTCAAAACTACTCTACAAACAAAAATGAAAGTTTCTTGCTTATCAAACTTTATCTTGCCACTTACAATGCCTAGATGGAATATGAAATGTTACCATTCATTTTGTCTAAACACTAAAAACAAGTTCTAAGACAAACATAAAGCACTTTCACTTCACTAAAAGGAAATCAAATGAAAAGCAAGTTCAAGAAAGCAGAACTAAGATTCTCAAAAGATTTTCTTCAAAGCAACAAACAAAAAGTCTTTTCAAAAATTGCTCTCAACAACACTGAAACTTGTGATTGAAGAATAGGAAATTAAACACTTTTGCGAATCAACACCACTTAATGGATGAAAACCCAACAAAAATAAATGTGTTTTAAATCGCTCTTAACAATCAAAAGTAGCAATGAAAGGCTTGGCAATGAAAACCAAAAAGATCAAAAAGACAATTTCCAAGAAAGTGTCAAACAACAACTTTGATGAAACAAAGAAGCAGATGGTCACAAAAAGCGATTTTGCCAAGCAAACAAAAAGTCACCAAAAGCAATATTAACACAAAGATTGAATACAATCTTCCTACCTTGATGAAATAGAGTAGCCAAGATTCCTAGCAAGAAATCTTGCGTGCTTTAGCCAAGAACGATGACGCTTGCAATCAACAAAAAACAAGACCAACACTCCTTATATTCAGAGAGAATTCAGAACGAGATGCTTGCTGTAAAACAAATAACTAATACTGGAAAATGACTGCTTCAGACTGACTCAAACCACCAGACAAACCTTCAGAGGCCAAAAAGATTTACAAATCTTGAAAATTAGAATATATATGCGACTGTACTGTAGTACAGATTATGTGTATACGCGACTGTGTTTGAGGAAACCTACGTATACGCGGGTTCACTCAAAGAAACAAGCGTATATACGCCTTTGTATCTAAGAAAAATAGCGTATATGAAAAGCTTCAAGAAAAATAAAAATACAAACTGAAGAAACTGGCAAAGCTTAAAGTTCAAGAACAGACCAGACAGTAACAACAAGCAAACAAGGTAGCTGAGCCCTAATTGGCTTGAAAAGCACCCAAACTAGGAACAACAAGAGTGTTGTCCCTAGTGGAGTCGCCAATTCTGGTAGAGGGAATTACTCCCCTAGGGCTTTTTGGGTGAAACCCTAGCAGACTGAAAGTTGTCTATTCAAAGAAACATGCATTCATACAGCCATTATGCTATTATAAGCAAATACTGTGATAAGGGTACGTACCTTCAGTCCTACGTTCGAGAAGGCCTTTAGGGTCCAAACCCTTCTTGGAGTTCCCTTCTTCTCTTTTGTCCTGCAAAACCAAAAATTCAAAGAACACAACAGTACATGTACAAAAACTTATAAAGAAACCATCTTCATGTTATAAAGAAAGGGAGTTAGTTATAAAATCCAAACAACCATTTACACATGAATTCAAAACATGAATATCATTAACATAAAGAAGATTCAATTCGGGAACCAAGACATGTGTTTCTTTTTATTATAGACAAATAAAGTACATAAAAAGGAATATGTTCACCTGAGTCACCTTCAGCAGGCTCCAAGCAAAGCTTCCTTCCGGATCCATTCCAGCCTCAAGCCTCTAACAAAACTCCTTCCATGACTCTCTCCATGATGTCATAAATGGTGGATGAACATCAACACACAAGGAAACAAAGGTTTCCTGTACAAAATGGGGGAAGTGCAGAAGGCACAAAGGGACTTCAGACCTGGTCAAGGGGAAAATCTCAGCATAATAACCTTTCTCTCTATTCTCTCCTCCCTTAGGCCTTCCCTTTGAGGTCTTTTTATACCATCTCCAAAGTAGTTTTTTAGTTAGGAGTTGGTTGGGAACAATTGGGCCATGGGCACTAACAGGTGATCAACAGGTAAAACCCGCGATCTCCGCCCGAAAAGAAGGAATTTTATATTTTTTTAAGTGTTTTAATACATACACGCGGGTTGGATATATACAAACCCGCGTATACACGCGTTTAACTCAGGGCAATGTTGCGTATAAGGAATAAAACACTGTTTTTTAAATTTTAGGACCAGATCTGGAAGGAGGGGTTGCCCTAGGCCATGAGTACAGCATCACAAACCATAAGAGTGAGATTTGGAGCTATCACAAACATGGCAAATGCAATGAAAATGTAGATTTTTAAAGGAACAGGGACTAAAGATGCAAAACAGTTGTTGTTTGTCACAGATGATGTTTGGACAACACAACATATTGTAGATGATAATATTAAGAAAGTGTAGTTGGTTACAGCCTTGTAGGACTGCACATTAACATGGTATATAAAGTATTGCACTGATAACCCCAATGCATCGTTGGAAAATACCCAGATAGCTTTGAACAAGGAGTTCAACAAGCCTAAGTCAGAGGCACAGTCAGTAATTGAATTTAAGGAAATTCGACAAAAGGTCAATGAGACACCTTGGGACTTTGATCAGAGGTTGAAGTCCATGATCAGGTAGGCTAACATGCAAATCTCAGATTCCCATCATCGTGACTAGTTTAAAGCATCGATCTTGCCGCATTTAAGAATACCTTTGTCCCAGCAAAAAATAGAAATGCAAGCGGAATCCTTGGAGATCGCGATGAGGCTGGATGCATCGCCTGTTCAGGATACAAACCTTTGGGTAAAACAGATTAATTAACAACTGGAGAATCTGCACATGGAGTCACAGATCTTGAAGAAAGGAATGAAAGCTCAGCCGGAGGTGCACGCTAAGATCTGGGATATGAAATGTAAGAGCCATGGACATGATACGGACCATTGCCCGATATTTAAGAATTATATTATAGGGGGAGGGCCTATACCCCTGAACCCTGAGAATAATGTTGAGACGAGCATGGGAGCTATGCTATTTGTTAGGTTATAGGACAACATGCTACTGATAACTGCCATTTATTGCATAAATCTGTGCAAACCCTGCAGCAGTTATTTTGTAATTTCTGTAAGTCTGTAGGGAATGATGACTGCCATGATAGAAGTTATGAGCTGATGATGTATAGAGTTCCTACTTATAGAATGCACGAAGAAAACTGGCTTCAAGAAGAAGGTGCAGGTCCAATGCGCAGAGGATTTGAAGGCCGAGGAAGAGGAAGAGGTGTTGGACCAGGGCGAGGACGTGGGCAAGTAATCTGCTATAACTGTGGAAAAAAAGGCACTTTCCACAAGAGTTTACAAATCCCACACATCCCTCATGTTGGTATTGTCAACAGTTTGATCATGTCATATAGGAATGTCTGGTCCTTATGGAAAAAATGCAAGAGAAGAAGGCACAACCCCAACAACCTATGCAAAACATTCAGATGACGAGGGATGAACCCTACAAGGGGGATCATAACATAAATATTATGTTTAGGATTGGAATGATGACTGGCTAAGATAAAGGTCACAAACCTGAAGAAGATAGATGGGTACCCAAGGCTATTGAGAAGGAAGTCGACTTTGATCTAAATCATGCTAAAGAAGCTTTCTTGGAAGCAAAGATGAACTTTGCTGAGGCATCCACCTCTCGTAGATAGGAGAAAATATTAGAGACCAATGTGACTTAAGAAGTAGATCCTTCAATTTTATCTACCTTTCTGAAGAATTTTATGAAGCTTCTGCATGATTAGAAAGTCATCGAAGGATTACAAGACTTAATAGACAAGTGCACTAGTAAGGAAATATTCCTATGAAGCAGGGCACAGTGAGGAATATTGGTAACCATAAGGCAAGAATGGGGCATGAGATGAGGTTAACCGTGTAGATAGGTTAATATGAAATGGACCAGGTAATCTTAGATATGGGGCCTGATGCAAATATCTTGCCTAAGCAAACATGGGGATACCTGCACTGCAGTGTTCTCCTATTTAGTTGCGCATGGAAAATCAGCAGAATATTATTCCAATGGGGTGCTTATATGGTGTAACAACAGACATTGACGGTGCAAGTGGGCTAGCTGACTTTGAGGTCATTGAGAAGGTGGATGATAGTAACCCATACCCTGCTCTATTAGGAATTAACTGGGCTATTGATATGAATGGGGTAATCAACTTGAAGAAGTGGAAGATGTCCTTTGAGAAGAAGTCGCTTAGGGTTGTCATGCCCCTAGGCCCTATAGAAGCAGAGCATTACACTTAACCTATGCGCGACTATGTAGAAAGTGATGATGATCTCGATTAGATATACAAGATAACAATGCCAGATGAGGAATGGATCAATCCTACAGTAGATGGATGAATTTCCTATGACAAGGATAGCTCCTACGCCTTAGCATCAGACGAAGAGATTGAGAATTGGCAGAATAGGCTACATGAAGTATCTACACTCCATTGTACCATGATGACCAAGTCGCTAAGGTGTGTTTTGACTGAGGTAAGAAATATTCCGCATTATGATTGGTTGACTGATCTAGAATTGTTTTGAGATTAATTTGAAAGAGAAGTATCGGAATAGAATTGATTCTAGGCACTGGAGTTGGCACTACTCGCTACACATTCCCATTGGTGGGCTACACACAAAGAAATCTTTTCAAGATGGGGAGAATACAGAAGAATGATGAAGTTATGATTTGGATATGCTAATACTAGAATGACATAAAAATACAGTAGGGAGGATGATATGTGTGATAATTTAGCACCATGGACTAAGGCATGGGGAACATAACCACAAGTAGAATGGGTGCATATATTCTGTCATATGTTAGATACGATCCCAATGAACTGGTATTTGGAGATAGAGCTTCACCATGGGAATATTGAATAGGAATTTTTAAGGCAAAGTTTTCTATTAACTTTCAACTTTGAGGATGGATTTGAAAGTATTGATGAAGTGTTGCAAGAAATAAAACAAGCTATATTCAAAACACCGAAGGAACCAGTAGAGTGGACTCAACCAGAGTGGAGTACACAGTTGTGCAATGCGCTAGAATGTTATAATGTAACTTCTGAAGTGGAAGAGGATGATCCGTGAAATATTACCATTCCAAAGGCTAAAGGACAAAGCAAAGTCGAACGACCAAAGGTGGCAAACTTGGATATATCAGATCCTTTGAAGACTCATTAGGTAAACATTTTCTTTAAAGAAGAACCTAATTTTGTGAAGATAGGATATTATTAGGACGAAGATATGGTTGATAAGGTAGTTGAGTTGTTGCATGAGTACTAGGACTTATTCCCCATGAAGTTCTCAGATTTGAAAGGGATTATCGGGGATTTAGGTGTTATGAATACTACATTGAAACTAGATGCGAAGCCTATTAAGCAATGACCTTATCGACTGAATCGAAAGCATAATGAGAAGGTGCACCTAGAATTGGATAAAATGTTGGAAGCTGGTATTATTGAGCCTGTGGAAGAATCAGATTGGGTAAGCCCTATGGTGGTCCAAGAAAAGAAACAGAAGGGAGAGATTCACATATGCGTAGATCTACGGAAGTGGAATGATGCCTTTGTGCATGATCCATTTCCCACACTGTTTACTAACGAAGTATTAGAGAAAATTGGGGGCAAGGAGGCATATTCATTTACTGATGGGTTTTTGGGTTATCATCAAATGAATATCGTGCCAGAGGATCACACAAAACAACCTTCCTGACTAAGTGGGGTTACATTTAGTATACAATTCTGCCATTCAGATTGAAGAATGCACCTATAATCTTCTCCCGTGTCATGATTACGATGTTCAAAGAAATTATTCATAAGTCCTTGGAAGTATATTTTGATGACTGAACGTGTTTGGATTGGTGAAGCGACATTTTGTGAGTCTGTGCCTCATGCTTGATACATGTTGAAGGTCTCAGATCACGCCGAACTTAAAGAAATATATATTATGTGCCTTTTGGGATATTTGTTGACCATGTTGTTTGTAAGCAGGGATTGATGGTGGACCCTATGAAGATCATCACAATTGTGAATTTGGAAGCTCGTAGGAAAGTGAAACAACTGCATGCGACATTGGGAGACAGTGGGTGCTATGAGAAGTTTATCAATGTGTATGCCCAAATAATCACACCAATGAAGAAATTTTTAAAGAAGGATGTGATGTTTTGTTGGGATGAAGATTGTCACCGTAGTCTAGATGTCTTGAAGGAGAAAATGGTGATAGTGCCTATTTTGGTGTTTCTAGACAAGAAAAAGGAGTTTCATGTGCATGTTGATGCTTCTTGCATTGCACTAGAAGTAGTATTAACACAAGAAGGAGAGGGAGAGCTTGATCATCCTATAGCTTTCACGAGAAAAAAGTTCTCCAAAGTAGAAAAGCATTACTCCACCATAGAGTGTGAAGGGTTGGTGATGGTCTACACACTATAGAAATTCAAACATTATTTGTTGGGTAGACACATCAAAATGAATAGAGATCACTCCATGCTGAAGTAGCTAGTCAATAAGCCTATATTGGGGGGGAATATATGCCAATGGTTGCTATTATTTCAAGAGTATGACTTCGACATGATTATGAAGCCTAGAAGGATCAATGAAGTCTTGAACCATCTATCAAGGATTAAAATAGGTGAGGAACCCATTATTTTGGAGGAAGGAATACCAGACGTGCAACACTTTGTGGTGCGTGTCACAGACGATCATTTTTCTGATATTATTTAGTTCTTAACAATGGGAAAAACTCCAAAAGGTATTCTACTTAGTAGATGAAGGAATTAGTAGTTCACGCTACATATTTTTCAATAATTGTCGGTCATTTATATAATATGGGATCATATGAGATATTGCGAAGGTATGTTCCAGAGTTCGAATGCGCTAGTATCCTAGCTAAAGCTCATGGAGGAGATGTAGGAGGCCACTATGTGGGGAAAGTAACCGTGCAGAAAAATTTATGCATTGGATTATGGTGGCCAACATTACACAAGGAATCTAAGGCATACTGGAAGGCGTGAGATGCTTTCCAAAGGACGGGATAGCCTTCGCGAAGGGATGAATTGCCTTTAAATCCCCACGTTTCATTGTAGGTATTTGAGAAATGGGTCATCAACTTTATAGGTCCCATACAACCACTAGGAAAGAGGACAGGCACGTGGTATATTATTACTGCAATAGAGTATTTAACCAAATGGATGGAAGCAGAACTAGTGAGGGATTGTATAGCAGCCACCCCTGCAGAATTTCTGTTTGAATATGTCTTAACATGGTTTGGATGGCCAATGATTTTGATGAAAGATAGGGGTATGAATTTTTTAAATGAAATGATCAGCGTGATGTTGGAATAATTTGAGGTATATCATTAGAACAACATGCCCTATAACCCATAGGTGAATGGAATGGTGGAAGCTTTTAATAAAGTTTTGGAGCACACATTGACAAAGGTATGAAACCCAGAGAGGAATGAATGGGACATGTGTGTACCTGCTATATTATTGCCTTATAGGATGACCTACAAGAAATTGATAGGACAAACATTGTTTAGGCTAGTCTATGGAATTGAAGCAGTCATGTCAATGGAGTATATTGTGCCAATTTTATGAATTGTAGCATTAACTAAGATGGCAAAACATGAGACCTTCGAGGAACAACTCGTGTAGATCATGGAGTTAGAAGAAGACTTCTTCTTTACAGGATTTCATCAGCAAGTGCAAAAGGAACTCGAGAAATCATAGCATGATCGACATATTACATTGCACACATTCAAGGTATATGATTTGGTGTTGTTATATAATAGCAATTTCACAAAGTTTCCAGGGAAATTTCAAATGGACTCATTGGGGCCATATGTTATTAAGGAGATCACAAATGGGGGCACAATTCAGCTTGTGAAGCTGAATGGTGAACCATTCCCAAGAAAAGTAAATGAAAGTAGGTTGAAGCTGTACATAGGATATCCTACCCCTACACGACGACTATATGGAAGCAGGACAATCCTAGTAATCTAGGTAGCTGCAAGGGATTGTGGGACTATAAACTACGTTGCTCGACTAAGGGAAAATCATGGTAGGGAGGTTGTATGACAGATGATAGGGGTGTGATGGGTGAAGTTGCGCTGCATGAGTTGTGCCATGGAGGATGGTGTCACACAGGTGGGTCGATATGTAGCTGTTGAGGTTACTATTCATGATTTGATGGCCAAAAACCAGTTAAGGGGAGTGGGTAGGTGATATTTATGGTGAAAATATTTGGAGATTTGTTGCGGAGATTACATTTATTATCAGAATTTGGGGGGAATAGTCAGATTTGAATTCAAAACTTCCTACAATTTACGTATGTTGTTCCGACGAAGAACACTTTTCACTTTGATAGTTGGTTGGGTTATTTGATGTTTGAAGCTTATGAATCATAAGGTTTGGGAGGACTTGAACTCTAGTCCAGTATTTAAAACATTGCCTAAAAGTGACCAAAGAGTTATTCTCCAACAAATGAATTCCACAAATACCGCGGAAGCCATAAGTTCAGAAGCTGATGTGTCCGATGCGTCGAACCCTGAGATTTCGACAATGGAAGCTTCAACCCCTGTGCCTACTACGCCGAGGTCACCAAGGCCACAACATTCCACTAAAAAAGAGAAACAATCTCCTGTAAAAGGGAAGAAATCCACTGCAAAAGAAAAGTAACCAACCACAAAGGAGAAGTAGAAGCAGCCGATGTTGGTGAGAATGTCACCGAGGAAGAATCCGGAGGCGCAACAAAAAGAGAAAAAAGAAAAAAAAACTAGAGAAATTGGTGGAATTAGAAGAGGAATAATAATAAGGTGTGGAATAAGTATATGTCGAAGGGGTCAACCCTATCTCACGGCTTCCCGAATATATCCCTCCACGGAAGGGAAAAACCAAAGTCACCAAGGTCCCAGATTCTAGAAAGTTCATGGTGTTGACTCCCTTGTTGCCTAAACAGGTGGAATTTGAAGACCCTCCATTAGCACGCATTCCAATATTGAAAATGGAGGATTGGGACCTCGCGGACAATGAAAGGTTCCCACACTTAGCAACCAGCAAATATATGAAAAAGATATACTATGAAGAGATGGGGGTTATGCAGTTTGAGCCCTTGAATTGGGTTGGAAACTTTGAGTAGGCAGGGCTTCTGCACATGCTCTACATGTCGCACTATCATTGCTCAACTATTAACACGGTGTGTGTGCGCTATCTCCTCACGCTGGTGCATGATGGGTGTCTATGGCTTAGAGAGCCCATCCCAATTAGAGACACACTGATCCATAGGATCGTGATGTTGTCATATAAAGGAGCAAACCCTACCAAGGAGTTTGGAGGGAAATCCAGGGAGAAAGAATTAGCTGAAAAAATGAAGAAATATATGGCCTTGTTAAGAATTCACAAGGATACTCTATCTACTCAATTCAGGACCAGGCGGTGCATTTCGCTACCCAGATTCTTGCAAGCAAAATCATGAGGAAATTCTGCGCAGGTGAAATTCCCATGCCAGTAGTGTTACTTTCAACACAATACGCAAAGGATGTCTAATACAATTGGGGAAAGCATCTATGCCATGAGTTCCTCGCAAAATACTGAGAAGCCCGAGAATAAAGCAAGCCATTCCATTATGCATGGTTGCTATTGTCTATTGTTTTAGTGACTTCGAGATTGCTGGAGGACATCCAGTTCCCCCTGCACAAGGAAGATTTACCCGAGGCCATGAAGTTCGCCTCACTGTTGTCTATGAAGGATCCGCTAAGGATAAAAGAATAAAAAATCTTCTCGATTTTGATGGAGATGGACCTTCACATGGTTATCAGTAAGAGACCAAGGTTGACCCCAACCTTATTCATAGAATTGACGACCTACGCAAATTTCAAGGCCGATTTCCATAGTGTGTTAATCAGAGCATGGAAGGACCCACAACACACATGAACCAGTTGGCTTATTACTATCTGAGATAGATGTGCAATAGATTATAAGGTATTGGCCAACAGAGTGGCAGAACACACAGGCCTTGATGTGGTAAGAAGAAAAGGCATAGAGAGCTCTACTGCACAGAACTGAAAGGATGCAGCTCAGAAGGTCGCGCGTGCCTTGGCTCAATAGAAGAAGAAGGAAGTTGCTAAGGCAGCCATGGAGAAAGAGTGCACCACCAAAGAGTAGGCATAAAAAGAACCAAAAGAGATAGACACAGGAAAAAAGTTAGCATCATAGCACATATATGAGCAATAATTGTTAGAACCGGAAGGAGGCGATGGTGAGGAGCATAGCTCTCCTTTCACCATCAAGAGGTGTGGGTATGAGTAGAAGGGTCGACAATGAAAAAAACACAATTCTAATAAGCAGACGCATCTTGACCCAATGGTGCTAATGGAAGGAAATCTCGTTGAGATTAGGGAAAATCTTAAAGGCACAATGATTGAAGTGTTGTAGTAGTTTGAACAACAATATATGCAGATGTTGGTGGGCATCCAAAAGGATCTGCGCGAGCTATAAATCCAGTCTACTAGGATCTAGCCAAGCATCAAGCAAGTGAGCAGAGCACAAGCGATCCTAACACAGGGAAGCGACACAGTGGAAGAGTTAGAATGGACTCTAGACCTTATACTTATACCCTTTCCAGAAGGGTTAGTTCATGTAGAGTTGGATGAGGATCATGTTGTGATCAGCACAGTGAAGGCTATGCGCCTGAATTTGGTCATCCTTCTGCTCCAGACCCTCCATGCACTGCATCAGGGGGTTTCAGAAGAGTTGTGGATTAGAGAGCAGTGTGTCCTCACGGTCATTAATGAGCTCTATGTAAATAATGAGAAAATGTTTGCAGAGAAGTCTTAGGCACTAAAGGCCAAGGACGAAATATAATAGTGAATTCAGAGCGCGGAGACATGGATTGAGTAGGCCTAAAAAATAGTGCTAGAATTGTAGATCCTGGAGGATGTTAAAGTCTAAGAAAAAGTAAGGAATTTGGTCGTTGCAGTATGTGCATGGAAGGAAGAAGTTGGTAGGGTTATCTTCGACTTCCAAATGAATATAGCAAAGCTATAGCTGAAGTTGCAGCGAACGAATCCACTTGAGGTTCGGGAGAAATGTAGAGCAGGAATCAGTGATGGAATAAACACATTATATACCATAGTCACTCACTTCTCCTCTATGTTTGATGCAAAAATGGAAATCTGGACAAATCTACCAGAGGACCTAAAACTACAGAAGCTGACCAATAATGTCCATGAGACACAGAAGAAGTATGATGAGGTTTGAGTGACTACACACACTTTGACACCAGCACAATGCCTTACAATGTTATAGGAGGGAAAGAATCTGCAAGCACATGTGGATGAATTGCATAGGAAAGAGGCCTTTTTGAAGGCCAGATTACAACCGTGGCTAAAGGAAGCTTGTTAGCTTACTCTGTCACTTCAGGACAAGCTCAAGGGGCTACAATAGACACAGTGGATAAGGCACCTAGTAGTAGAAGGGCCAACAATAGAGAAATTGGTCGAAGAGGTATAACAAGTTGCGACGCAGAGCACTGTTGAAGTTGTAGTGTTGCAGGTTGAGCTCGATGGCCTTTGCAGCAAGATCAACGTGTTAGCTGAGTGACTCTAGGGTGAGTCATGATCTTTGTGTTGGGGGCCTACTGGAATAGGGTCCCTAGGTTCTATTTTGGGGTTAGTTAACCCAAATTTTGTATAATTTTTGTAAAGAATGTAAAGTCTCCACTAAATGTGGATGCAAAGTGCGTAGATAGATAGGAGTCAAAGGGGTCTTAGCCCTTTGTTTGGATAGATAGCTAAGTCAGTTTTGAGACTCACCCATGGTCCGAGGACCATGGTACTGTACTAGAAAGTCTATACATTTGAGTCATAGTGAGTTTAGAAGTACTAAGTAGATAGCAAAGAGTTAAGATAGAGACTGTTTGGGCAAGAGCTAAGGCATGAAGGCTCTGCTTCCTATACTTAGGCAAGAAGGGGAATGCTCCTACAGCTGAGTTCACAGGAGGCCTTGGTAACTCCGCATCTGAGTTCATAGACCCCTGCAGTTGAGTGTGCAGGGTAGAAGACTCTGTAATCTGAACACTGAATATCAATAAAGACTGATTTTGAATAATTACTGTGCAATCTGAACATTCCTGTTTACATTATATTATATTTCTTAATGATATGTTTTCTTGAAATAATGTATGAATGTCGCATGAAACCACTGAATCTGTCTTATTAATGTATGATTTAAGTAGTTATCTATTTCACGAAGATAATAGTTAATTGTTGCTACGTTTTCTAATGAATGGGATAGATCTACACGAAATCAGATTTATGGTTGTTTAGCAACACATGAAAGTAGATCAATTATATGTTTAAGGTCTAAAAAGAATAATCGTAGACCTTCATGAAGACCTGGGAGCCATTTTAACTTAGTTACAATGACGAGCCCTAGAAGGAAACTGATCTGCATGAAGGAAGATCTGAACTGTCAGAGCTTTGAACCATTTATAACACGTCCCTTGATGCAGAAACCTGGTTCTAGTATCCCCCAATATTGCCTCAGGTGAGACTGCAGCCTACACTAAGAAGTTTGTTGCTGAAAGGGCCAATAGTTAGGGTTTTGTTGGTTGGCGTATACAACTTTGAACCTAGGTTAGGCCGTCTTAAGCCAACAAGCACATGCAACCATTCCTCCAAGTTAGAGGTGGGGCGCTCCGAATTAATAGTCCCAAGAGTGAGAAAATTAGGGTAGGGTCCATTGAGATGTTTTTTCTCATGGATCATTACATTGCTATAGGAGCCCACAATACACAATAGTAGGATGGATCAGTGGTAGTTGATGTAGTCAGATGTCAAAGTGACAGAAGCAGAGACTAGTAGTAGTTAGATACTAGGGAGTGAAGAGTATAATTTGGCGACAATCTAGATGGCACAATGTAGAGTCAGCAGAACCGTAGACATCTTAGTAGACAGTGGAGGAGCTAGTAGAAATCAGAGACTCTTGTGGCAGATGCATCATACTGATTTAGTTTGGATGCTTTTTCGGTTTCAAAATTTGCAGTAGCAACAACACTAGAGAGAGGTGTTGCATGTTGAACATTTAAAAGGTACTAGATCGGGAGAGATATGAATTCCTTTCTTGTTGAAAGGGAGTGTTGAAAAATAGAAATACGAAATTTTAAAAATAACATATAGAAATTCTAATTTAACTTGTCCATGAACTAAATTGTGAAGTAAATCGAAATTCTATTCTCATAGCAGCTTGTAATAGTTAACTAAGTTAAGTTGACTTAGTTTACTCAATAAATTTGAGTTGGAAGTATATCTAGAGTGAGGCAGAGTGATCCCAAAGTTTTAGGGGCCCAAATTGATTTCTTTTGAGTTGTAATTAATTAACTTAGCCTAACTTACTTATAGTCAGTTAAACTAGTTCAATCAGTTGGAGGAACTAGTAGGAGGTCTAGTAGTGGGGAGAAGCTTTAGTGAATGTTCACTACTCCACTAGTTAACTAATGATTTGCTCATAAATAAATTACGCATGCCAGTTTAGAGGAAGACCCAACTGATGTTAGAGTTCAAGGGTAGTGTACTATTAGTTGTATAATTTTCCGAGTTGTACAAATGGTGCACACAATCCGTTGAGGGACTATGGATGGATTGCGTAGTTATGGAGAGTGGATTTTCCAATTAAATATGGGCTAATTCTCTCAAGAATTGCATAAGGAAGTAGGGTCTTGGTAGATGGCAGAATTGGCTAAGTATTGAATTGAGTTGGCTTGTGAGGCAGAGAGTTAGATTGTACTAGTGCAGGAATTGTTCGGGTTGAAAAAGAATTTTATTTTCTTCTCAGATCTTCTGGTTAATGCAATATAGTTATTTGGTGTTCTTAGGAGTTTCCTTCCCCAGAGAAATATTGTGTTATGTGTGATTGATATTCTTCCTTTTCTGCTTATTGTTTTCATCGGTCGTTTTTGGTTTCCACTGATGAGTGGAGTAGATGCTTGTCTTATGTTTTATCATATCACATAAATTGTTGAATCTACAGTAAAAATATAAATAAACAAATTGTGCTGATATGCATAACTTTTCTTCCTATCTTGTGCTCCCTTTAAGTTATTTTTGACAATCTACATTTCCTGTCCCGTATCTGCCAACATATTTGGTCCTATAAATACCATGTTCACTATATCATTCCAACTAATGGGATTGTTACAACTCCACCCATAAAATTCCTCAAACAAACTCATCCTTAGTGACTCTTGATACCCATTGTTGTAAGCAAACTCAACTAGTGGAAGATACTCTTCCCACTTCCATCGTTGATGCATCGGATGCATCCTCCACATGTCCTCCAGTATTATGCTAAGCCTCTTTGTCTATCCATTTATCTATGGATGATAAGTTGTGGTGAAGGATAACTTTGTACCCAAACCAACAAATAAGTCTTTCTAAAACCTGGATGTGAAGTTGGCATATATTTTTGACACATTCTTCTTTGGAACACCATGTAATCTCACTGTTGGGCTCCAAAAATGTCATACAAATATCACTCATTACCATACATTTTTCACCTATGTTTCCATTATATCACTCACTATTCACCACGTTGTCACTCCATTTTCCCTATTATTCACCATTAATGGGTCTCATTTATATTTCCCAAATATTATTTATTTTTAAGCATTTTTGAGAGAAATCCTTGATTAAATATTAGAAAATAATATATTTTACTTTATATATGGAAAGTGGGTTGTTTTTGTGACATGTGTAGGTGCCAAGGAAGCTTCGGAGACACCTTTATGTGGCCTTGAAGGATCAAATTCGAATTTGAAGAGATAAACCTCATGGAGAAGATGATGATCTCATGGAGAAGATCAAGGACAAAAGGGGTTATGTGTCTAGATGGTTGAGAGATGTATGGAACTAAAAGAGAGATTAGTGGATGATCATTATGAATTTGTTACTCATCCCATTGTATAAATAGGAGTACAATCTCCTCCATTTGTAATGTTGAAGTTTTTATAATCTTAGAATCTTGAAGTTTTTGTAATCGTAGAATTTTGGAGTATGTAATCTTAGAAGCTTAGAGTTGTAATCTTAGAGTTGGTTTGTAATGGAGATTTTGGAATAAAGGATCATACTTCAATTTTGCTTCTACATTTGAGTCTCCAATGAAGTGGTGTGCTTGTGGAGTTATGGAGGGCCCCCATGGCCTCACTTGCATGGTTATTTGTTTATTTTAGGTATAATTTATTTTATGTTTTTGTTTGATTTCAGTTTTCAAGTTTTTGTTAAATGTTCTAATATTGGAAGGATCTTATTTGAAAGTGTTTTTGTAAAAGAGCCATAAGATCTCATACAATGATTAGATCTAGGTTTAATTCATTTCAGCTTTCAAGTTCTTATTAGATGATCTAATTTTTGGAAGAGATCTTGTAGAATATGTTCTTGTAAGAGAATCATAGATCTCAAACAATTGTTAGATCTAGGTTTTATTAATTATTGAAAGAGATTTTAATGAATATGTTCTTGTAAGGGGACTTTAAGATCTTGGACAAATTAGGAATCTTTCTAGATCTATATATTTTAGATAAGAACTTCTAAGTTTACCTTCCCGGGTTGAGATTAAATCATCAATTGGAACTACACATTTTGGCGCCATTGTCGGGGAAGTGCAACTAGAAGGATTTAGTAATTACTTTATGCATTTGTTTTTATGGACTAATTTGTGGAACTTGGTGACAGCAGGTTCATAAAGGCGTTCAAAATTTGGAGCATTTTTATTTTCGCACATAGTTAATTTAAATTCAGTTTTTATTTTAAACCCCCCATTTCTCACTAATCCATCTACGGATGAGGGCTTTGACAATGTTGAACAGGTACTTCTTGGAGAGCAAGGACAATCACCTTGAGCCAACTCTAAGACAGGATTCTCACATATTAGTAAAACATAACGTAGAATTTTTAAATATTTATGTGAGCATGTTTCAATTTTTAGTCTGTAGATGGCTTTATTGGAAGCATTCTTTTACATAGAAAATAAAACATCTTTTAAGTTAACGTAGAATATATTAGGAAAATAAAAATAAGATCTCATTAGAAGTCATTAGAAGTCATTATCATTACAAGTTTTTAGTCTTGTTTTCAAAAAATGAATCATCATGAATAAATTCAGTGGCACATCTTTGCATCTCTATGTCTTGTTTCTGTATCACGTCTGAGCCAGGAGCTTGATTATCGGAAAGCCTTGTATTTCGAGAGTCTAAGTGCCCCCGTGACGTTGCAGAAAGTGTGTAGATAATGCAAGGTTTTGTTGCAGATCTTAATAGTGTTTTATCCATCCATGCTAACCTGCATAAATAAAAATAAATCAAGAGATTAGTATGCTCTCTTCTTGCACTTAGTGCGATCAGGAAGATTAGAAAATCTATTGATTTATTCCAATAAAAATACTTTTGCTAGAAAATTGATCTGCATGAACGAAATATCATCTTAAAATTTTTTAGATAAAATTTAGTTTTAAATTTTAAATTTTAGTTTAAAAAAACAAAAAAACAAAAAAAAATCACAACCAAATATGACAATTGAACATAATAAAACAAATAAAGAAATTCAAAACATAATAAAACAATTGAAATAAAAAAAAAACACATCAATGAACAAAATTAAAAAAAAAAAAAAAAAACAAACATAAACATGCAAGACATTAAAAACAATCTTTTTTTTTATAAAAAATAAAAACATTACAAATAAAACACAAAACAATTAGAAAGCTGATTAGAAGAAGAGAAGAATCAATGACAGTTCTGAATCAAGTCTTCAGTGGTTAGGGAAACCAAGAAGAGCGGTGAGCATTTTGTGGTTTGTCTTCTCTATGGTGAAAGAAGGGGAAAAAGACATGCCGAAACAACAACAAGGCTTCTTGGAGGGATGATCTTCGTTCTGGTTTACTGCATAGCTAGTATTTCAGGTGGACATATCAATCCTACAGTGACATTTGGACTCTTCCTGGCTCGAAAGGTGTCACTACCCAGAGTTGTGTTGTACATTATACCATAGTGCTTGGGAGCCATCTGTGGAGCTGGGCTTGTCAACGCGTTCCAGAAGACCTACTATGACAAATATGGAGTTTTGGAGCGGCTGTGATCTATGGCCACAATCATTCCTGGGATGATCAATGGATATTCTGGGTAGGTCCTATGGTGGGCGCCGCTACTATAGCTGCTTATCATCAGCACATCCTCCGAGCACAAACAAAGAGCACGCGACAGCCTCTGTTTGCACTAATCCAGTGAAGTTCAGATTATTGCATGCCAGAACTAACAGGCTACGATCTCTTCAAGAGACTGAAGGAAATCAAGGGTTTGAAGGAGATACCTGTAATTATAATGTCATCAAACGCATGTGCCACCAATGAATACGCAGAGCTCTGGTCACAACTCCATTTGCCTGACTAAAATGCCTCCTCTATATTCAATTTAGTGATAAAAAAATTTGGATTTGACTTATCTTGGAGAGATTTGGCATTTGCATTATCTTCTCTTGATTTTCTAGACAAAAAGCCAGATTTTTCATTGATTCTAGAGGATTTTGTGTGTTTTTTTAGGGATATTAGAAGAAAATCCATTTTAGTGTTAGTTTATTTTTAGAAATTTTCTTTATTAGTTTTTAATAGAATTTGTTTTTGTTGATTTCTTTATTAAAAAAAAAAAAAAACTAACTCAAAATAAATAACAAATTAATATATATATATATATATATATATATATATATATATATATATATATATATATATATATCTAATTGTGTTTTTTTTTTAAATAAAAAATAAAAAATATGAATTTCATTTTTTTTTGTTTTTTATTTAAAAAATAAATAAATAAATAAAATAATAATAATAAAAAAAATTTCCACAAATTCATGCAGGTTTGAAAATAAATAATGGAACAATTGGAAACAAATTTTGAGGAACGATTTATTTGGAAAATTCTATAGATGATGATTATCTTGTTTCGATAGCTTCAAGTTGGCATTAAACTCATAACATATTTTTGTTGAATGCTTTTATATGACATACTAATATGCAGAACAAAAAAGATCTTTCTAATGCCAATCTTTTTGCTGACCCTATTTCATCTGACACAAACAAGGAGTATTACTTTCCATGGTTATTTTTAAGAATGGATTGATTTTAATATCATGATTAAGTCAATTCCAACATTTTGATTGTCTTTAATATGTTTTATTTGGTATGAAATTTTTGCGTAAGAATCATGAAGGAACTAGCCATTTCTTCTAGAGCACACTTATGTTTTCTTTGTACCAAGTTTTTTTACAGGTTACAGGATAATCAAGTATTCATTAAGGAGATTACATTGTGCACACAATTGGTCTTCAAACGACTAAATTCATGAAAAATTCTAAAGACAAATCCATGTCCACAACCATTACTTTGCAACTCCCTTTTTGCAAAAGATTTTGAATTCCACCAATTGTCAAACCATAAAGCATACCATTTCCATGTCCATTTTTCACAGCAAGAGTTCTTGTTCATTCACCATGCATTTCCTTTTATCTATTCCTAACCCATCAATAAAAGCCATTTTCCATTTCCATTTCCTTTTTCCTACCATTTTTCATTTCCAGCAATAAAACCCTGCTTCTATGTATATCATTGAGTTAAAGTCCTAGAGTCTAATTATCTTTGTAAAAACACCTAGAGGCTTGCATGCCTTAATGGCAAGTACTCTTGCCAATGAACAATGGGAGTACATTAATATCCCTTGTTCGTTGGATCTTGTAGGTGACTCAACCACAACAAACTTATTCGTACCTACAAAGATGTGTTAGGCATCTTGACTCCCATTGGAATCAATGGTGGGAGCTCTCGTGTTGGCTAGTGGCATTCATTAATGGCCACTAAGTCAACAACTTCTTGCTATGTTTGACACCAGCACATTTAATCACATAGTAAGATTTATGCCATCGAGTGTTGAAGACTTGAAGACCCATATTTTATAGCAGATGAAGCAGATTTCCTTTCATTGTTTTTCAGTTCGTCATGACTTGAGGACAAGTCAATAAATAAGGTTGGGGGGAGGAAAATGTAACTTATATATTTTGTATACCTTCCAAGCCTTATAGATTTTCAGCCATATTCAACAGACTCATCATATTCATCAAACTATCTATTAGCGAATACGACAATACAGATCCATCTTTCATCCACAACTTCCAGAAGAAGCTTCAGATCAGAATTGTAGCAGCTGAACATGCATGATTCATCCACTTCTTTAGGTAAGTAAGGTATGATGTTTTCTAACCTTTAATCTTAAAATTATTTTTAGATGCTAAAATGATGATATTTGGAAAATATTCCACTATTTCACTATTCCCTTTCTCATTAAAAATTGCCAAAAACCATCAGTTGGGGAGGGGGGAATTTCACACTTCAATTTTTTTTCCTCATTTATACTACATCTTAACCCACATAGTCTTCCCATAATAAAAGCTACTACAAAATGATGAGCATATTAAATGACTTCTTAAAATGATTGATCTCAACAAAGTAAATAATGATTGTAAACACAAGAACCAATCATTAAAAAGAGATCTCAACAAAGTAAATAATGATTGTAACACAAGAACCAATCATTAAAATATGTAAATGCTTTGCAAAAATAAAAAGTTATCCAAAGATGTGCAAAGTTAAAAGGAAGTCCATGATTGAAAGATAGTTGTTACACAAGAACCAAACATCTTGTAAAAGGAAGCTCATCTAAGAATCAAATCAAATAAGTCATTGTAGTAGCTTGCATGAGGACATGCAAGAGCCTCAGTTGGGGAGTATGTTGGGCTCCAAAAATTTCATACAAATATCACTCATTACCATACATTTTTAACCTATGCTTCCATTATATCACTCACTATTCACCACCTTGTCACTCCATTTTCCCTATTATTCACCGTTAATGGGTCTCATTTATATTTTCCAAATATTATTTATTTTAAAGCATTTTTGAGAGAAATTATTGATTAAATATTTGAAAATAATATACTTTACTTTATATATGGAAAGTGGGTCGTTTTTGTGACATGTGTAGGTGCCATGGAAGCTTCCAAGACACCTTTATGTGGCCTTGAAGGATCAAATTCGAATTTGAAGAGATAAACCTCATGGAGAAGATCAAGGACAAAAGGGGTTATGTGTCTAGATGGTTGAGAGATGTATGGAACTAAAAGAGAGATTAGTTGATGATCATTATGAGTTTGTTACTCATCCCATTGTATAAATAGGAGTAAAATATCCTCCATTTGTAATGTTGAAGTTTTTGTAATCTTAGAATCTTGATGTTTTTGTAATCTTAGAATTTTGGAGTATGTAATCTTAGAAGCTTAGAGTTGTAATCTTGGAGTTGGTTTGTAATGGAGATTTTGGAATAAAGGATCATACTTCAATTTTGCTTCTACATTTGAGTCTCCATTGAAGTGGTCTGCTTGTGGAGTTATGGAGGGCCCCCATGGCCTCACTTGCATGCTTATTTGTTTATTTTAGGTGTAATTTATTTTATGTTTTTGTTTGATTTCAGTTTTCAAGTTTTTGTTAAATGTTATAATATTGGAAGGATCTTATTTGAAAGTGTTTTTGTAAAAGAACCATAAGATATCATACAATGATTAGATCTAGGTTTACTTCATTTCAGCTTTTAAGTTCTTATTAGATGATCTAATTTTTGGAAGAGATCTTGTAGAATATGTTCTTGTAAGAGAATCATAGATCTCAAACAATTGTTAGATATAGGTTTGATTATTTATTGAAAGAGATCTTAATGAATATGTTCTTGTAAGGGGACTTTAAGATCTTGGACAAATTAGGAATCTTTCTAGATCTATATATTTTAGATAAGAACTTCTAAGTATACCTTCCTGGGTTGGAATTAAATTATCTCTAATTGAAATCATCAATTGGAACTACACACTCACTATATCTCTAATGAGGACCTATGCTACATCACTAGTTGAATGTGTAGACTTCACTGCTATAAAGTGTGTTACCTTTGTCAACCTGTCCACCAATACCATGATGGAATCATGCTATCTAGATGTACTCAGAAAACCTGTAATGAATTCCATGGAAATTGCCTTCCATTTCCACTTTGGAATTGGAATCGACTGTACTAAACTAGATGGATTCTTACACTCTTCTTTTACCTGTTGACAATCCAAGCATCTAGCCAAAAGCTCTACCACTTCCTTCTTTATATTCAACCAATAGTAGAGATTATTCACCATCGTTAATGTCTTATGATATATTGGATGACCTAAATATGAATTAGAAAGAAATTCTCTCAGGATAAGCTTCTTGAGCTCACCGTTGTTTGACACGTAGATCATGTCCCTAACTCTAATCAAACAATCTGTTGTAAGTTTATATTCCACATCCTCTTTACTTGTACCTTGTTGAAACCTATTCTTAAGCTCCATGTACCTATCATCCTGCTATAACCTGTGCCTCAAATCCATGTACATGTCATCCCATTATCCTTCCTATAAGATCTGATCATGTAGATCTTTCCATAAGAACTCATAGCTGCTATATGATTCACCTGTACTCTTCTAATAAGAGAATCAACAACCATATCATACTTTCCCTTAATGTCCTTGATCTCGAAATCAAATTCATTCATCATGGACAACCATATATCCTGCTTGACATTCAAATTTGGTTGGTCAAACAAGTATCTGAATCCACTCTGATCACTCATCAATAAAAATATCCTTCCAAGAAGATAGTTCCTCCACATCTTCAAAGCATGGAAGATCACTTCTAGCTCAAGATCATGTGTAACACAATTCTGATCATGCTCATTCAATTTCCTCAATTCATATCACACTACTTTTCCTTCCTAGATAAGTAAGCGAACAAGTCCTCTTTTGAAGGAATTTGTACACAACACAAACTCTTTATCCAGATATGCAACCTTAAGAATTGGATATTTGTTTAACAACTTCTTCAACATTTTAAAAATAGCTGCACATTTTTCCGTCCATTAAAAATTCTTACCTTTTCATTGCAATAATGTAATAGGAAATTCAATACATGAGAAGTTGTTTATAAACCTCCTATAGTAACCTAGTAACCCCATGAATGACCTTACCTCATCCACTTTCCTGGGAGTTTCCCATTCCATGATAGCTCTTATCTGTTCCAAAGCCACTTTATTCCTTCCTTGGAAGCAATATGCCCTAAGTAATGTACCTTTGTATGAAAGAAACTACATTTGATAAGATTGGCATACAATTGATGCTCTCTTAGTAATATCAACATTGTTGCTAAGTGTTTGGCATAATCTTCCTCATTCATAGAATATATTAGTATATCATCAATGAATAAAATAAAAAAAAATTCTAGATAATGACGCGACATATTATTCATCAAGCACATAAAAGTAGTTGGAGCATTCGTTAAACCAAATGGAACTACGACAAACTCGTATTGATCACACCTAGTCCAAAAAGTAGTCTTATAAATGTTCTCTTCTTTGATGTGTACTTGATGATATCTTGATCTTAGGTCAATCTTTGAGAACACTATTTATCTGTTCAACTTATCAAAGAAGTTGTCAATCCTTAGCAACATATACTTGTTCTTGATGGTTACATTTTTTAATTTCCTATAATCAATTCATAACCTAAGAGTACCATCCTTCTTTCTCACAAATAAATCTAGTGCTCCCCAAGGCAGTATAGTTGGCCTAATGTATCCCTTGTAAAGAATTTCCTGCAACTGCAACTTCATCTCTACTAACTCTAGTGTGCTCATCTTGTATGGTACATTTTATGTTGTTGTTGCCCTTTGTACCAACTCAATGGAAAATTCCATTTCCTTGTGAGGAGGAAACTCTGAATTCTCTACAGGTAAAACTATGTACCTTCTCAATACCTCTCCATCCTCAAAATCCTTACCTTTATGACTAGAAATATGCACTGCAAATAATACACACCCTTTCCTATGACCACACTTTTCTTGCATTGGTATAACAATCCTAATTAAATTTTCCTTCTTATTTCCATGTAAGATCCTTTGTTCTCCATTGTTATCCAAGCACTCAATAGCCTTATCATAACAATCCAATTTCGTCCTATGAAGATACAACCAGTCCATAGCCAACAACATACTGTATGATCCCAATGGAAGCACATTCAAATGTGTTGATGTAGGCATACCATTCAACTCTAATGTACAAGCTCTTACCCAATGATGAACTCTTTTCTTTGTACCTATAGCCAACTTCACTAACCAAGATTCTGCATGCACTTCTTTATTCAAACAACGCTTATCCACTAGGTCAAGATTATAATAACTACAATTAGAGTGAGGGTCAATCAAAATAGAAACAACTTGATCACAAAGCTTATCGTCCATATATATAATAGATGTCTAGTGATTTTCATGCTTGTTATCTAATTTTGTAGAGATTCGTGGAATGCTCTGCCCAACATCCCCAATTGTCAGCGCTTCTTGTGCAATGTATATCGAAGGCCTACCACCCTTATTTTATAGAAAATCCCTCTTGATATGCTCCTTGCCACATGTTCAGCATTGCAACTATCACTTACCATCACCTTTATTTTTATTCCCTCTAGGCTGAGGTCCATTAAACGTCTTGTAGGGTACAACATTTTGTTTCTCACCTGCATCTTTGGGTGTTGTTCTTTTCGGCTACCATTTAACTATGGCTTTGTATTTCCCTTTCCAACCTTTTTGATATTATGCCTTACGTTTTGATATCTCATAACAGTGTTACAGCTTCCCAATGACCTCTTCAAGTGACCGTGGCTCATCGTACTCAATTTGATCTCTAAATGTTAATGGTAATTCACTGAAAAACCTCATAACTTTGGTTTTCTCATCCTTAAGATACAATACATACCTAAAAAACTCCAAGAACTTGGTCATATAGTCCTCATCCATCATCGATCCCATATTTAGGTGATATAATTCCTTGGATTTACTATGATAGTATCTATCTGACAAATATTTATTCCTCAAAAGTCTCTTTAGTTGATGCCAACTCAACTATTTTGCCCTGATGTCTCTAACTGACTTCACATCTTCCCACCAGATGTTTACTTTCCCTTTAAGGTTGAAGATAATTATTTTTGCATTCATATTATTTGCATAATCATGCAGCTAAAATAACTTCTTCATCCCAGGTAACCATGCCTCTGCATCTTCTGGTTTCTTCAAATCTCCATGAAAGGTAGTTGGATTGGATTTCTTGAACTCGTCTAGAAAATTCCCCTATCATTCCTCCTATAAGGATGATAATGATAATGACCATGATACTTTTCGGAACCAGAACTAGAATAGAACATGTGTCCATCGCCTTTCCTATCATGTGTTTCCAAGAACCTGGCATCTATGATTGTGTCATTTTTATCTAGCCTGTGTCCACCATGAGACCTACTTCCATATGCCCTATTAGTCCTATCCTCCTGCCGATGGTTAATCCTAAGCGATCCATGTCTGTGCAAGTCTAAAAATTTTTGAAGGATAACCACATTAACCTCCACTTGTTTCTCCTATGCTTGAATGATCCTATCATTATCTTCTTTGGAAATTCTTATTTTTTCCTTCAAACTTCTCAACATATCTGCTATATCAGGAGAGTTCCCATCACCATGTTGCTCATTTAATCTATAGGGAGAATCTCGTGAACTATAGTCTACCATATTTCTAGTAATATTTGATCTTCTTCCTGCAAGTATACCATGTCAGTTAAACCAAAATATAAACATAATCAACATACCTCAATATAGTTCAGGGGACAACATCTCATCTTCAAGATCAACTACATTAGCACAATACATGTATAAACATAATCATAGTAGTATATGAACATCATCTCAATCGTCATCTAGTTATCATGCATGACCATCCCAACCACATACCATGACCTCATGCATGACAACTATAACCATGCGAATGCATGCATACATCCACATAGAGAATAGTCATACACAACAAATGCATATTTAAATGACATGAACTCACAACACATCCCAACAACAACACTTACAACTTCTACATGAAAACACAACTGCAATAATGACCGTCACCATGCATACACATCAAGAACACATAAAACCTACATGCGTGCACAACAACCATATTATGTCCATCCAGCACAAGGGTTGAACCATGCTCTGTTACCACTCTATAACGCCCTCCTCCCACGTTTACCTAAGCTAACCGGTCCACTGAGGTAAACATGTGACGAAGAGTTACTATGATATGACTTGACCTCCCAAATCACCTTAAGGAAGTGGAGTTGGCATACCAACACTTTAAAGGCCTCCCTTAGGAGATATGGAAGCTTCAAGGGCCAACCAACCGTTCCATGTGTCTAACCCTTGAGAGAACTTACTTATTCACTATACTAGACCCCCAGTCACTCCCATGACAAGCCTTCCATATCATTGAGACCCTTTAGTCATTCGTATGGGAAGGCCTCCATGTGACTGCAACCTTTTTTAGGAAGTTATGTGCTAGTTACCGTAGATTCTGAGCCACATTTTAAGGGCTAAGACTTAGTCCTGTACCCAAAACTTCATGGAACTTATAGAAATGATAAATAACAAGATGAAAAGGCCTCCAATGGAAAATTTGAACAAGGACTTGACCTGAGAAGGTGTAGCCATGACATACATTTAGTCAAAAAGATCTTGAACATGTAATTTATATGTCATAACAACAAATATGAGAATAGGGACCTCATACTTATCTTAGATTCATCAAGAAGGCCTGATGCCTTCTCATGATAGCTGAAATATAATCTATTAGGTCATTCATTCATTTAAAATTCATTTAATAATAAAAACATGACGAGATCCATACCCAAAGTTTGTCATAAACCATGTTTATAATCAACATTTAATGAATATAATAACAATGATATAACAACCACTAAAGCCACATAATAACAAGTACATTACGCATAAAACACAAGAAAATATCTCTTAGTAGCTTATGCAAAAGCCAACCAAGGTAGGGACTTCCACATACCACCTGACCGTAGATTGTGTTGAACCAAATCTTTCTTTCAGTCAATCACCCTTGTGCCATATTCCAAGCATGAATGTGGAACTCACAACAAAAAAATCCAAGGCTTTCTGAGGATTTACTATATATCCTCCCAATACCGGTCAAGGATTCCTAGGTCCAAAACCCTCATCTATACAACCATGCTTTACCACAATCCCTCCAAAGGATTCCTAGGCCTAAATAAGAAACATATAGTTCCAGGCATTATTGCAATCCCACGACATACTGGTTTAGGGATTGCTAGGCCTATACAAAAATGGATTCCTCTGGATCTCTCTACCTAAAGCATGAGGAATTTGTTTTTCTCCATCCTCTAGGCTTTATTGTATATCCCACCATCTACTGGTTGAGCATTCTTGTGCCCAATGAGGGTATACACAATCAGAATTTACTGCAATCCTACCTTCACCAATCTAGGGATTCCTAGGCCTTGTGTTTCTCCCCTAAGACCACCCCCCTCAATTTTAAAACCATCCGACAATCTAGCTCAACTAAATAAGAGAAACCCCATCACACCATGGCTATCTAGAAATGGAAATGCAAGGATGAAAACCATTGTGACATTTGGAACAACCCATGCCAATGACATCAAGTGAACTAAATGAACACATGAATCTACCATGCATGCTAAAACTAGCAAGGAAATTATACATCCAACTCGATACGTGCAAGTAATCATGTTGTAGTCACTTGGTCCCACTCTTCCTTACTTGATTTTTTCTTCCTTTTTCTTTATTGTCCTTTCTTTGCCTTCCTTCCTCCAATGGTAGAGATCACCAAGAATACTCTAAGTGTATGAGAGTATAATAGAGGAAAGAGAATAGAGAGAGAGCTCCAAAACTTAATTGAGAAAAGGTTGTGAATTAATCGTAATAAGCCTTTTTATCAATGAGGGATCTATTTTCTTCAATTTCAATTATTTTTCCTTCATTTTCCTCCTCACATGAAACCTATGACCTTTCACCTTCCTTTTCTCATAATTTCTTATTTTCATAAATAAACTGATAATTAATGCTTTTTTTCCTTTTCAAGGCCTTTTGCCACTTCCTTTGGCCATAATAAACAAAATGAACACCCATACTAGGATGTTTTCCCAACATTCAGCTTGGAATAAGTGTCTCATGACCTTGGTTATTATTTTTCCTTTATTAACTTTATTACATGGATTTTTAAACTGGAGTTCTTACAATGTGATAGTTGGAGGATAGTTGAATATAGATATTTCCAAGATGGAGGTCATCATGAAGTCATTTTTTCCTACTAATGTTTTTGAGGTCAACCATTTCACTAGGGAAACACAGTACCTAATAGAAATTGTTTCTTCATTTTTAGCGGTAGTAGCACAACTTCAAACCATAATAACAAGAAAAAAGAGTTTCTAGTGAGGAAAGGGTTTACAAATGGCGTTTGAGGAGTTACATATGAAGACCATTCAAAAACTAATTCTAGAATTACCAGTCTTGCATCAACCTTTAAAAGTGGATATTATTGGTTGTGTATTATATTTTGTGCCCAATTAGCTACACATGCAATACATTGCATCAAGCATGCCAGGGGGGTCATATTGGGGTTAACATGGGTGGCAATAGACCCCCATTGTTGCAGGGTTTGTATTGACTATTGTATGGGGTTGTGGGTGTTGTAGTCAATTTTCATTTATTCCAAAATATAAAAAATCATATCTGCAGAAACATACATATGAAAGAAAGAAAAGGAAAAAAAGAAAAGGATAAATATAAAAAAATGACATGGGATTCTTATATATAATATTTTTGGAAAATTTAATGTTTTGGTCAAATATAATGCCGGCCCGCTATAAGGGAATATTTTATTATGTTTTATAAATAGCATGCAACTCCTTTGGCACATTGTCATTGCTCAAATCAGGATCTCACTCATAGAAAACTGAACAACACAACTTAATCATATTTCAGGAGGGGATTTCCCCCTAGGCGATTTGTGGAAAACTGTTGTCAGGGAAATCTGTAGTTGAGATTAACACATAAGCACCCCTTTGTGACACCACTTACTGGTGAAGGTGCTCCTAGGAGTGGTAATGGTTTCTTCTTCATTTGCTGCAAGTGAGTGGGTTTTCAAGAGACCCTACACAAGAGTATCAAGTGATTGAATGATGATAATGCACCTGTTTTTAATTTGAGGAAATGTAATATTTGTAATTTTAAATATAAAAATAGTTTAGTTTCTAATTTTATTCTTTTCAGTCCTCATAAGGACCGAATAATGTTAGAGGTAGCTTTGGATCGGTTTTAATAGTTGACATTTTGTAACTGTCGTCAGTGTAAAATATTTCTTTAAAGAGAGATGAAGGAACCAATTTTGGGGTTCCAATTTTTTTCCTTAGAGAGTAAAACTTGTGTAATGTGTTAAAACTATCTTGGAGAACTACTAAAATTTCTGGGTGATTCCAAATCTCCATTGGGCATGTTCTTTTCATTACTGTAAGTCGTTATCTATTATTTCTTCCTTTGAGAATGTGTAAATAAGATATTGGTTATTTTTATTAAAATCAATTACGTTGCTTGGACTAGCTTATAGTAATTGTGCTTCTTTAATTAAAATAACCTTAAGCTACACACCATATTTTCATACTTTAATTTCTTCGGCCTTTCATGGTTTATTCTAAGATTTGGTGTAGAATATTTTGTTACTACAACCTTCTATTTTGAATCTTTCACTGTTTCATTCTTTCACCCTACTACAACTTCAAAATCATTTTTGTAGACAATGTGGCCATCCAGAAGGGTGTCTTTTTCTCCAAGAGCTACCCCTACATCACATCTTCATAAAACACTTATGTGAAATCATGTACATGATATTAAACAAAGTTTCCATATTTTTGCCCAAATCTCCTAGGCACTAAGATCCTCTTAGCCAGAGGTTATCTCTAGTTTTACCTGTTAGGTTCCTATACCAATAGAAGTCATAATTTTAAATGACTAAGGTTAAGCCTTGTAATATTGTACATACCTTTGCTTTCTACAAACATTTTCAATGTTATAAAAAATTAAAAGAGGGTATGTCCTAAAACATAAATCAAAGGACAAAAGAATAAAAGAAGGTCAAAAAAGATGAAAATATATGATTCCCCAAAAACAAAGAGACCATGAAAGTATGAAAACCCAAATGCCACTACTATTTAATTTTATGCTTAATAATGATTGTGTGCAACTTGTTATTCATGCTACAATCCATGGTAATCAAACTATTTAATCTTGGTTATTGCATGATTTAAATTTTATGTTTATAGATCAGAGAATAGAGTTTGACCAAACAGTTTAATCTTGGCAAATCATAGTTAGATAGAGAAAATAAAAGGAGCTCATAAGCTTAATCTGAGCCCTTGGATGGTATAAGGTTAGAATTAGATAGATTACTTTTCCAAAAGAAAAAATAGATGAATAAGGGTTTGCTAGCCTAAATGCACCCTAAGAAATGAAAAAATATGTTGGAGGTAAGAAATGGGTAAGTAGAAGAAAGGTTACTGAAATACAAAGTTACTTGGATCAAAGAACATGCATCATGCTTATACACATATTTCAACATGTATGGTCAACTATGAAGGCAAAGACAAAGGTTTACAAGTTCATATGATTAACTCCCCCTCATTCACTTTCCCCTTTATTTACTAATGTCCTATCAACAATTATGTGCTAGTACTTTAAAACCTACAAGTCAAAGAGGCTTAGAGTATTTCTCTGACTTTTAGAGGGACCAGACCCTCTGCTTAATGACTTATGGATGCAAGTACTAGAATCCCCTTTATAAAACCCATTTCCCCTGAACACCCTAACAAAACCCCTTTTCCTAAGGTCAAACTACATTTACCTAGGAAAAGTAATAAAACCCCCATATAAACCCTTTTCCTAAGGTTTAAATTCTATTTACCTAAGGAAAAGTAATACCCCCCCATGTAAATCCCTTTCCGCTTAAAAACCCACAAAAGGCCTTTTTATCCTACGTATAAATCTAAAAAGTGCAAATGCATTACACTTTACCCTTTTGCTAGGGAAAAAACCACCACTCTACTCATTTCGTCTTAATTAACTAACTTTATTATATAACCCTAATATAACCCTTTTCCTATATTAAACTAAATCCCTATATAAAATACCCTACCCCTTAGTTTTAAATAAAAACTATATGAATACCCATTATCCCGATATAATTCTACTTAGTCTACCTAATCGCGGTAAACTAAAGTTAATCCCACATTAAGCCTGACCCAATCACTTAACCAAGGGTTTAAGACTAAAATTATCCCAAACCACCGCAATTAAACCTTGACCCCCCATCGACTCCCTTTCATTTCCCCCCACGCATTTTCTCCCACCCGACTACCATCTGATTGCAATCTCACAGATCCAACGACCCAAATCCATATCGGTCGGGCCTGATGGATTGCCTTTACCTGCCCGATAAGACAGTTTTCCCTCGACTCCCGATGGCTACGTGTCATGCTTTAACATAGATAGAGTGACCCCTCTCTAAATCTGCCCATGCCTCTAAAGCGGTGCGACGACTGCCCAAAATCGTTTCCCCGTCGTTCCAATAAACCGCTTGGCCTTCATAAACATGAAGTTCACGCCATATTTGAAAATTTTCCTGTTGAAGTTTTAGACCCCAAAGAACCCAGGCTTTCTCGCCTTTCGCCCATTTAACTGTGTAAACCTATGAGTCCCTTCGTCGCCACCCTAAGCCTCTGTGATGTGATTTCCCCTCCAATTACTTCTAAAACGCTGCCCCAAGACCTTTTTAGACATCCCAGTGAAAACGAAGCCATCAAGCACCCTTCATGCATATTGGTGTTTTCTTAAATATTATTGAATTTTTCAAGTTATCAAAATAAGATCAGAGCTTGGATGAACAATTCTGATACTAGTCAAAGAACCTATTTACCCCAAGAATCGGACCAGGAACCTGTTAAAAAATCAAATTCAGAAGAAGAAGACCAATTATACATGCACAGAAGATGAAGATCATCACACACAGAGCCAAGAAGAAGACAAGGAACAAAGCAGTGACGGTTCAGAACAAAGTAACCAGACCAAAGATGCATATAGAAGACAAACGAATAAAACACACTAAAATGTGATCGATATCCACTTCCAATTGCTGATACACATAAAAGAACACAAGAATTTACTGTTGGAAAACACGGTAAAGGGTAAATTGTAACAGTAAAAGGAAGAAACACAGAAAAGATAAAGTCATGTCATCAAAGTGAAAGAGTATTAGTGACAGAGAGTATCAGATGAAAGACATAAGTAATTAAAGCCTCCATCATGATAATTCAAATAGAAAGAGCATAAAGAGCCAGAAACACACCATAATAGCTAGCACTACCATAATAAAAGGGACAACATGAAAGTAGTTCATTAGCTACCTCTATCTTCCTACGAGAATGTATTTTCTATTTCCTAGTTTAAATCTCAAGTTAGTTTGATATATTTGTAAAAACACCTTAGTATAAATACTTCACAATTTGAAGTATGTAGGATGGATTATTAAACATTTCTATAGACTTCTTGATCAAAATACTGTAAAGGCTATTGGAGCATTGACTTAGCCAGCAAGCTGGATTGATGAATAAAGACTAGATATTTCAAAGGATTCATGTGCAGAGCGAAGTATAAACAATTATTTTCTCACGTTGTTGTTTTTTTTTCCAAAGGAAAAAACGGTAACTTTTTATTAATAAAATGAAAAGTTACACTAGCAGATGCATTGAAACATTTCAGAAAGATGCCCATTGGGCTCCAGTGCTCTCGCACCCCATGCAACGTTACAAAGTAGCTATAATAGAGAAAGAGAAAGAGAGAAAAGAGGATAAGGAGGAGAAAAAACTACAATCCGGTGGTGAGTAAAAAAAACTCACCCTTCAGGTTTTTCTCCCCTTTTTCTTTTCGACCTTGCGCCACTCTCCTTGAGTGGGCTCAATCGAAGCTATGACCAGCTGTGTTTCTGCATTCTGTGAGGCAGTTTCCTTATCTGAGTCTGAAGTATCTGAGTGGTGATGCCTTTTGATCCCTCCCATAATCATACCCTCACTTGCCTTCTCTGCCTGGTTTAAGTGAATCCGGGAATCCTTTTTGTCTGATGTGGTTCCCTTCTGATTCTCCATTTCTTGAGAGACCTCGGTTTTCTCTGCGGTGGCCTCTTCCTCCTCTGCTTCTGATTCTTTGTCCTCTGAATCTGGGGGTGAAAATTGCCATCCTTTCCTCTGCTTCCCTTTCTGCTTCTTTTTACTGTTTGCTTTCTTGGCTTCTGGACATGAGCTTTGCAAGTGTCCTGTCTGCCTACAGAGCCTACATCTGAAAGCGGTGTTTTCATAATCTAGTACTTGCAACCAATTTTGTTGTTTGTAGATCAGCCTTAAATTGTCCGACAACCCTTTGCTTAAATCTACTTCCACACAAATACGTGCGAAAGTGTAGATCCTTTCATCAATCCTTTCCAGATCTGTTTTGATATACTTCCCTATGCTGTTCCCAATGCCTTCCAAAACTCGTTCATTCCAAAAGTGAAGAGGGAGATTGTATAGTCTGACCCAGACCGGCACTTTGGATACAGTCATTTTGTTTGGATCAAAGTCTGGAAACCATGGGGTCATAAACAGCCCCGATGCTCCCCAAAACCAAGGCCCAGCACTGATAACTAAATCTCTGACTTCCTTGGATGTAAATCTTACTATAAAAAACCCCTTTGAACATAGATGTATGTCACATTCCATGGTCCATCTGGTGAAGATCGAACGGAATAGATCCATAGGTTTAGGCCAAAAACTATTAAATCGGCAGATTAGAGCTTGTGTTTCATAGGACTTAACGAAATCATGAAGCCCTGTAGAATCTAAGTTTAGAGCTGGGGTTTGCCCTGACTGTTCTCACGTTGTTGTTATCTGTTAAATTTTTCCATATTGTTGATTTGAAATTTGAATGCCATAACTAGAAGTATTATATCAGAATTTGTTTAATTACATTTTGCTATAATAGTTAGGCAAATACATGTTTTCTACAGATAATCTAAGTTAAGGAATTCTTAGTTTCTCCTTAGTTTAGGTTGTTTCTTTTAATCTATAGCAAAGGATTCTTAATTTCCCTTTGTTTCCGATTACCCCCTTATTCTTCGTTTCAATCCCAGTCTGAGAATTCTTAATTGCTCTCTCACCATAGTTAAAACCCTTTCCATCCCTCTGGCTTAAAGACCTACACTTTACTCTATTATCTTGCACTTTTAACATTCCCTTTAATGGGTTGATCTAGTTTTTCTGCCCTTCTTTTGACTCAATATGCCCAATGGTCTAGAGACATCATTCTATCCATCTGTTTCAAGGATTCCACCACCCAATATTCAATACAAATCAAAACCCCCTTGAACTTTCATAACTAGCCTAATATCCCAGCAAAACAAAGATAAATCATATAGAGAAAGCCCTCTCTAAGCATCAAGAAGGATAGGTCCTGATCTCCAAAAGTGTTTAGTGGTTATCCCGATGATCTTCTTCTTTAACCTTGGGAAATTACTGGGTGATAACATAGTGGTGACTCTACTGGGGAAAACTAACATTTTCTTCAAAAATATTTTACAGGTTTAGATATGATCTATGATGGTGGACAGTGATCAAGCACACAAAGGTTAAAATCATCCACCTGGAGACTCCAAATCAATTCCACAATCAAGATTCCACTGGAGGAATGAACCTGAAAGAACTGTATGATAATAGCAGGCTTTTAACTTGGATTGTTATCCAAGAGATTATGTTCTTTCTCATCGATAAATTTTTTCAATGTATATTGTATTTTAGAGAAGATTTAAGATTATTTTTATTATTATTTCCCTTTGAAAATTGTGGATATAAAGTCTCCTTACACATTTGAACAACAATCTTCTAAATCTTATAAAGATCATTTACCAATTGAGGAGCACCAAAAAATCAGGGCTAATCATACAATCCCTATACATATTCTAGTACCTCATAAAGTTCCTTATAGATATAAGCCACTCATCATACCTCCTACACTCCATGCTTTCCATAAAAATTATTACAAGTACCTCCCTAGGTTTGATGGAGAGAATGGTATCACTGCTCAAAAACATATTCAAGGTTTCAAGAATTATCTAGACTTATTTGAAATTGATGAAGATGGCATTATTATCAGTCTTTTTTCTCTTTCTTTTCAAAGTAGAGTAAAGAGTTGGTTCAAGAATTTACCTATTGCAAGCATCTCAATTTTCCAACAGTTAGTCAAACATTTCCTTGATAGATGGATAATCAAAGTCAATCTTCTTGTGATCATAGAAGAATATAATCAGTTATAAATAAAGCTAGATGAAACAATACAACAATTTTTAGATAGATTTAATCAAGCCTATTATTCAATGCCATCAAATATAAGACCTCCCCCTGATTCAACTCTTTTGAATTATCAAAGAGCATTCGATCCAGAGATAGAATTTTAGCTAAGAGAAAGAAACCCCTCAACACTGGAACAGATGTAGAACATTGTAGTAGATGTAGAAGTTAATCTACAAATTAGAAGAGAAAAGTTGAAACTAGAAGCAGAGGAAAACAACATTGCAGAGGAAAAGCTCAGCATTTTGGTAAAGAAAATAGAGGAAAGGATGGAGAATATCACCATGAAAGATGATTTTTTTGCTCAAAATCACCATGACACATTTATTTCACAAAAGGAAGAGGTTGAGAATCATGAACAAATTCCTACTAATTCCAACTACCATAGATCAGAAGATAGATTCATAGAGCAGTATGTGGAGGAGCAATCTCGTATTTTAATGTGTATGTTTGATCACATTACTTCTTTTGATGATTTGCACAAATATGATCAGTATGATGATAATCATGTTCTTTAAATCCAAACTAACTTTACAAAGAAATCAAAAGCTAGTTTGGGGAATAAGGAAATCTAGTTTCACCAGCTTGAAAATAGTGACCATCTAATCCATATCAACTATGAAAGTGAAGAAGAATGTGCAAAAATTTTGTAAATAAGTGAAGCTTCTTTGCCTCTTTATTTTGAATCATTTCAGTTTTTAAAAGGAAATGTGGTATAACATCTCAAAAGAAAAGGATGAGTAGCTTATAGAAACATATGAAGTTCCATTCAAACCTATGTGAAATAAGTTGCAGGAATCCTTTCAAGTTCTTTATGATCCAGTAGTTGATAGGTTGTATAATGAATCCAATTAGAGTTTTTCTGCATTAACAGACTATGATAGTCAAAATCAAGATAATAAAAGTTTCACCAGACAAACATTTCAATCAGTAGAAGTATCATCACAAAGTTCATCTGAAAGTTTGCAGGGTGTTAAAGATAAAAGTGACAATTCAGTTTCATGGTTTATATATTTCAGAAGATCCTTTTGTATAGTTTTTAGAGTCTACAAAGGAAAGCAAGCATTTCCTTATCTTCTCATTGGTTGACAAGGTTATATCTGGATTTAGAACCTTAGTTTTAATCACAAAGAAGCCCAAGCAGCAAAATCCATCAATGTATATAATGTTTGAGTGGTTGCATTGGTTGTTTCATTTTACCTAACCAGTAGTCAAATAGCCAATTAGAGTAAGTAGGTAGGATTTCAGTTTGAATAAATTTAGTTTTCAGTAGCAAGTTTATGTTAGATCAGACCTTAGTTTGTAGAAAAGGGTGTATTTTCAGTTCAAAATTTTTAATCACAAAGATTATACAACAGAGCGTATACATGTGTGGGATTGGCCCAATGGATCAGGCTACTAGTTGACAGTGTTCTTAACATTTCACAAGGAAATTCCATCCCCAAGTGGAGCCACTGTTAGGTTCCTATACAAATAGGAGTCATAATTTTGAATGACTAAGGTTAAGCCTTGTAATATTGTACATACCTTTTCTTTCTACAAATGTTTTCCATATTATAAGAAATTAAAAGAGGGTATGTCCAAAAACAAAGAGACCATTAAGGTATGCAAGTCCAAATACCACTACTATTTACTTTTATGCTTAATAATGATTGTGTGCAACTTGTTATTCATGCCACAATCCATGGCAATCAAAATATTTAATCTTGGTTATTCCATGATTTAAATTTTATGTTTATAGATTAGAGAATAAAATCTAACCAAACAGTTTAATCTTGGCAAATCATAGTTAGATAGAGAAAATAAAAGGAGCTCATAAGCTTAATCTGAGCCCTTGGATGATATAAGGTTAGAATTAGATAGATTACTTTTCCAAAAGAAAAAATAGATGAATAAGGGTTTGCTAGCCTAAATGCACCCTAAGAAATGAAGAAAATATGTTAGAGGTAAGAAATGGGTAAGTAGAAGAAAGGTTACTGAACTACAAAGTTACTTGGATCAAAGAACATGCATCATGCTTATACACATCTTTCAACATGTATGGTCAACTATGAAGGCAAAGACAAAGGTTTACAAGTTCATATGATTAACTCCCCCTCATTCACTTTCCCCTTTACTTACTAATTTCCTATCAACAATTATGTGCTACTACTTTAAAACCTACAAGTCAAAGAGGCTCAGAGCATTTCTCTGACTTTTGGAGTGACCGGGCGCTCGGCATAATGGCTTATGGATACAAGTACTAGAATCCCCTTCATAAAAGCCATTCCCCCTCATCACCATAAGAAAACCCCTTTTCCTAAGGTCAAACTCCATTTACCTAGGAAAAGTAATAAAACCCCCATATAAGCCCTTTTCCTAAGGTTTAAATTCTATTTACCTAAGGAAAAGTAATACCCCCCATGTGAATCCCTTTCCGCTTAAAAACCCACAACAGGCCATTTTATCCTAGGTATAAATCTAAAAGGTGAAAATGAATTATGTTTTACCCTTCTGCAAGGGAAAGAACCCCCACTCCACTCATTTCATATTAATTAACTAACTTTATTATATAACCCCAATATAACCCTTTTTCCGTATTGAACTAAATCCCTGTATAAAATACCCTACCCCTTAGTTTTAAATAAAAACTATATGAATACCCATTATCCCAATATAAGTCTACTTAGTCTACCTAATCCCAGTAAACTAAAGTTAATTCTGCATTGGCCTCACCCGCCTCCCTAATCCCTCATTAAGCCCGGCCCAATCACTTAACCCAGGGTTTAATCTTAAACTCATCCCAAACCATCGTGATTAAACCATGGGCCCCCTCAACTTCCTTTCATTTCCCCCGGCGTAGTTTCTCCCACTCGACTACCATCCGATCGCAATCCTGTAGATCCAATAGCCCAAAGCCATATCGGTTGGGCTCGATGGACTGCGTTTACCTGTCCGGTAAGATGGTTTCCCCCCAACCCCCGATGGCTACGTTCCACACTCTAACACAGATCGGGTGACCCCTCTCTAAAACTGCCAATGCCTCTAAAGTGGTGTAACGACTCCTCAAAACCACTTCCCCACCATTCCAATAAACCACTTGGCCTTCATAAACATGAAGTTCATGCCATATTTGAAATTTTTCTCGTTAAATTTTTAAACCCCAAAGAACCCAGGTTTTCTCACCTTTCGCCCTTTTTACTGCGTAAACCTATGAAACCCTTCATCGCCAACCTAAGCCTTAGTGATGCGATTTCCCCTCCAATTACGTCTAAAACGCTACCCCGAGACCTTTTCCAAGCATCCTAGTGAAAACCAAGCCATCAAGTGCCCTTCATGCAGACCAGTATTTTCTTAAATATTATTGAATTTTTCAGGTTATCAGAATAAGATCAGAGCTTGGATAAACAGTTCTGATACTAGTCAAAGAACCTATTTACTCCAAGATTCGGACTAGAAACTTGTTAAAAAACCAAATTCAAAAGAATAAGACCAGTTATACATGCACAGAACATGAAGATCATCACACGCAGAGCTGAGAAGAAGACAAGGAACAGAGAAGTGACAGTTCAGAACAGAGTAACTAGACCTGAGATGCAGATAGAAGACAAATGAATAAGACACACTGAAACTTGATCAATATCCACTTCCATTGCTTATACACATAAAAAACATAATAATTTACTATTGGAAAACATGGTAAAGGGAAAATTGTAACAGTAAAAGGAAGAAACAAAGAAAAGATAAAGACAGGTCATCAGAGTGAAAGAGTATCAGTGACAGAGAGTATTAGATGAAAGACACAAGTAACTAAAGCCTCTAGTGTGATAATTCAAACAGAAAGAGCATAAAGAGCTAGAAACAAACCAGCAGTACCATAATAAAAGGGACAACATGAAAGTAGATCATTAGTTGCCTCTATCTTCTTGCGGGAAGATATTTTCTATTTCCTAGATTAAATCTCAAGTTAGTTTGAGATATTTGTAATAACACCTTGGTATAAATACTTCACAATTTGAAGTATGTAGGGTGGATTCTTAGACATTTCTATAGACTTCTTGATCAAAGGATTGTAAAAGCTATTGGAGAATTGACTGAGCCAGCAAGCTTTATTGATGAATAAAGACCAGATATTTCAAACGATTCATGTGTAGAGTGGGGTATAGACAAGTATTTTCTCACATTTTTGTTATCTCTTAAAGTTTTCCATATTGTTGTTTTGAAATCCGAATGCCATAGCTGGAAGTATTATATCAGAATTTGTTTAATTACACTCTGCTATAACAGTTAGGCAAATATATGTTTTCTACAGATAATCTAAGTTAATGAATTCTTAATTGGTCATTAGTTTAGGTTGTTTCTTTTAATCTATAACAAAGGATTATTAAATGCCATTTGTTTTCGACTACCCCCTTGTTCTTCGTTTCAAACCCAGTTTGAGAATTCTTAATTTCTCTCTCACCTTGGTTAAAACCTTTTCCATCCCTCTAGCCTAAAGACCTGCACTTTACTCTACTATCTTGCCCTTTGAATGTTCCCTTTAATGAGTTGATCTAGTTTTGCTGCCTTTGTTTTCACTCCATATTCCCAATGGTTTAGAGACATCATTCTATCCATCCGTTTCAAGGATTCCACCACCCAATCTTCAATACAAATCAAAACCCCCCTTGAACATTCATAACCAACCTAATATCCCAACAAAACAAAGCTAAATCATATAGAGAGAGCCGTCTCTAAGCATCAGGAAGGTTGGGTCCTGATCTCCAAAAGTGTTTAGTGGTTACCCTGGTGATCTCCTTCTTTAACATTGGGAAATTATTGGGTGATAACATTACAAGAGGGGGCATCACGCTAATTATTTTTTGGTGGGAAAACCCACCCATGGTTTTGCGCATGGTTTTACACATCATGGTTTTGGCCATGGTTTTATAGATCCAATCAAGGAAACTACGATCATGTTTTAGTTTAGGGTTAATGGATTATAGGTTTATGATTACTTTGGCATATATATAATTTATTATATCGTTGAAAGTAATATAATGATAAATCAATCTTTCTTTCTTAGTGCTTCAAAGAGAAAAAATTTTGAGTATATTCTATGTTCTTGCAATTATATATATTATACCTTTCTTTAATATTCATTTGTATGTATTATTTGTATAGTGTAATAACCTAAAAAGATTGAAGTGAGTTGGTATGCTATGCGAGTGGTTTCGATGCAAGGAGGAAGACCAATATGCTACCATTCTAAAGAATTTCATGACACAATTCTCAATTATCCTACCTAGGACAATGAGATTGATGCCCTAGTATAAGTTATGAAGAAGTGGAGACACTCTTTGATGCACAAGGAGATGATAGTCCACACAAATTAACAACCACTATAATACCTACAGACCTAGAGTAAGCTAGAATAGACAAATAATTACAAGTGGATGGATTTTTTATAACGGTTTCAAATAGTGATCAAGTATAAGAACAAAAGAAAAAATGAGATGGCTGACATGATTTTAAGGCCACCTAGATCAATGATAATAGCTTTGGGAACTCTTATGTACATGGATCCATTTAGCCATGACGCATATAAAGAGGTAAAATTAGAGGATAAGGAATTCAAGGAGGTGTTACAACAGTTGTAGAGGAAGAGTCATGTACACAATGGTGACAACATAGTTGACTACCATCTGAAGAATGGGTTACTCTATTGGTTGCATAAGTTTTTTATTTCTAAAGGTGACTGATTATAGTTGATTAGAGAGGTTCGCACGTCGAATATTGTAGGGAATATTTGTGTAGGGAAGACAATGGCCAACTTACAGAGGTATGTATATTGGCCAAAGATGCAGAACGAGTAACTTGGTCAATAATATGAGTATTATTTGTTGTACTAGCAAGCGTAGTAATAGAAATAATGTCTATATCATTCCTTTTCTATACTCACATGTATTTGGGAAATCATTTCAATGGAATTTGTGGGAGGTTTATAAACAACTAGAAAAGGTCATGACTACCTATTCCTGGTATTTGATGGGTTTAGCAATATGTGTTTTTTTAATACCTTGTAAGAATACCATCAATGGGGAAGAAAGAGTGAGTGTTTCCTTTATACGTGCATAGGTGCAATTTGGGATACCAAGGAGCATTGTTTCGGACAGAAATAATAATAATAGTAATAATAAATAAATAAGTAAATAATATATATCTATATATATATATATATATATATATATATATATATATATATATATATATATATATATATATATATATATATATATATAGATATCACACTAAAGTTTAGACTACATTGTGAGAGAATATGAACAGAAAATTGAAGAATTATTCAACAATCCATCCATAGATAGAAGGGAAAGTAAATTTAGTAACTATGACATTGGTGCAACATTTAAGGGAATACAATCATAAGCATCCATGAACCTGGGATGAAAATATGGTATATGTATAACATTCTTTTGATAGAGTGTTCCAGAATCTTAGATTTACTGGCATTAGCCAAGATATTTTCTTCAGTTGATGTTAGCATAATTGCATCAAAGAGCATGTAAGAACCATGTATGAAAACATTTAAAGAATAAGCAACATAAACGAGACCATAAAGGAAATTCACACAAAAGTTTGATAACATAGTTCATCTAATTTGGAGTATTTCTATGGGACCTTCTTCAATAGTGCGGAGGTCGCTTCATTCATCACATCAAAAATAAATAGAAGTACATGGAAAAATGCATCATTATACCTCCATCCTGGGAGTGACTTGAAATTCAGTTGCTCAAATCACAACAACATAGCATTATTGATTCCATCTCTTCCTCATGAAACTTTTGACTGTAAACGTGATCCACTTCTTAATGGTGCATTGTTGTCTCAAACTTCATGCCCAACAATTAATGATGAAGGTATGTTTCTACCATGACCCCATAATTTCGTTTCCCAAATGTAAAAACTAACTGTACAATTGCTATCCTTGCAAAATTCTTGTTAAAGTGAGTATAAAATTCACCTGATTCTACCATAGTTTACCTTTCCCCCTTAGGGAATGTAAATATTCCTCCACAAACTATACATAAGAATATTCTTAGAATATTCTACAATAATATTCCCTAATATATGATTTGAGAATATTCCTATAATATTCTTGAGATTTGTGAGTAGCTTGTGTTCACCTTCATCTCTCATGCATTCTCCATGGTTCCCCTTTGAACCATTCGAATGGAATTTCATAAAAAAGTGTGAAGGTGAATGAGAAAAAGTGTGTAATTGGCATAATAGTTGGCATAGTTATATTAACTTACTTGTTGTTGGGGAGGTTTTGGGTTCAAAATCCATGGAATCCTATTTTTTCCTTAATACAATTTTAAAGCCCAATTTTGGTTTTATTATAGTGTTCAAACCATATAATATATGGTAAATGGTCGAAATTGTAACGACTCCCCAAATCATGATAATAAGACAAAAATTGAGTTTTCATCATTCCAATTCCACTTACGCCTAATTTGAGATGCCATGTGGCACCATGTGATTGGGCCATGTGGTGCACTCTCATTGGTCCACATCACATGCAACCATTTCCGCCTACCTCCCTTCTGTCAAATTATCATGGTGCCACATCACCTTCTTGTCAGTCCACTTGTTTTGTTGATTGGGATGCCACATTAGCTCTGTGGGTCCCACCAGGCCTGCTGGCTTGACTGCCATGTGTCATCTGTATGACCTGTGACATGGAAAAATATTGAATTTGACTTTAAATTTTTCCTAGTTTGACAAAAAATTGGTTGGTCATAAAATTTGCATATGAACTTGCATTGAGGTGTCATCTCCACCATTGTAAATATTGCAATGAGCTCCTTGAGCTAGTCCTAGTTTTGTCACGATCCATGGAATTTGATTTTTGAGGTTTTCTAGAGCCTCCTAGATCATTCCTCCCCACTAAAGGATGTTTGGTGCTCCAAAAGTATAAATAGGTATTGTTTTGGCTTGAGGAACATAGACCCAAGTTCAGAGTTAGTTGCACTAACCAACAAAACCCTATACTACCGGCCCTTTCAACAACAATCTCTATAGCTCAAACTATAGTCTAACATGAGGCAGTATTGGGGGATGCTTGTTACACAGTAATTTGTCACTGTCTTCACTCCAGTCCTTCTACTGTGTCATGTGTCCAAGTCAAACATGCTCATATTAGACAAATGCTCTCTAATGTTGCCAAATGACCCACTTTTCCTAAGTTATCTGCCTCATCGCGTCTGTGGACTAAATATACGCATTGAAGGGCACTCCTAAACAGTCCAGATGCACTGCCAGCGCGGAAGTACACTTGATTCCTGTGATGGTCCGATTTCATGTCCCAGCGTGAGGTTGTTTATAATCTTTGGCAATAATCTGACTAGCTACGTTACTCACTAGCGATGTCAGTGCTATCGCTCAGTTATGCGCCCACGATGATCTAGATTGGGCGAATTTGTTCCAACAGTCGGCCTTCTATATGACACCAAACCTGGTTGTTGGCATAGTTTGTATCACCCTCCTTTCTCTGGCGTGGTTGTTCCGTCATTTGTGCTACCTTCCTTGAAGATAAGCTCACTCTTCTACCTTTCATGGAGACTCCTTCTCGTATTTAAACTCTCACCATTGCTATGCATTACTAGTTTCTAATAGTTGGCTAGTTGAGCAGTGTTGTTAGTGTTTATGAGTTTGCTAGATAGCTGGTGCGAGTGTGACGAGTGTGGAATTGTTGACAGCTTGCAGAAGGTTGTGAAGTGCCCTTAATATTGTGTAAACATTTTGAGTGAGAGAGACTTGTATGTTGGGATATCCATCTTCAAAGAGTGAATTCTTGAAGAACATGCTAGCTGGATCCCTCTAAGAAGGCTTGTAACGTCAAGACTTTGGTTGTAAGCTTACTCTTATTTTATTATTAATACAATCAATGATGTTTTCCTATGTCCTGTATGTAATTTACTTGATAGCTCATGACTTCTTGACTTTGTGGGTAAATAGATCATTGTTGTTTTCTGATTACGTGCTTTGTTGTATTTCTTTTGCATTGTTTCAAGTTTATCACTCGTTAAGGAGAAGGAAGCGGAATCTGGAGCAGTGCAACGAAACTCCATCAACCACCGGTTGAGGTAGGCCTCCAACTATGACTGTTTAAGGAAAGATATTTTTGATCTGTCCTTGTTTGTGACTAGACCCACTCTAGGGCTAGAGAGGTTGCCTTTGTCTAGAGAGGGAACACTTTCCTAGATCACAAATTGGCGACTCTGCTGGGGATCTTGACCTTTGTTCTTTCTCCGTTTTCTCTTTCTTTTGGTTTTTGATTTGGTCTCTTTTGAAGTTTGGGGATTACTTATCAGTCTCTTGAGTTTCCTGGCTTGATCTGGGAAGTACCTCTATTTGATTGAAGGATTTACTGCTTTTTATTTGGGAGTTTTTGTTCACCTATCATTGTTTTGAAAGTCATCGTGGATTTGAATTTAATAGTTGCGTTGTCATCGCGCTCACCCTTTTGTAATATCCTGTGCATCGTGTAATTACGCCTCACAGTTGCAACAGTTTTGAGAATATGAACATCACAGAAAAGTCATGTACTTTTGCGTTGACATCGCTCTATTTCTGCGGCTAGTGCTTTATCAGTGGTTGTTGCTTGTGTATTACCCACACTGACTGCTGTAGAATTGATTTTCTCAATTTTTCCTCCTGAGTCCATCAGTCCTGCTGGTCCCTTTCTTTTCTCACCTGCTTAGTAACTTGTTTTTCACTGTTTATGGTTAAGGCACTATTTTGTGAGCTTTGTTGAATGAATCTTGCTTTTTTGCTTATGTGACCTAGTTCATTATTTCAAGTCTCTTGGATCAGTTTGGCTTGGTTGCTTGTTTTCTCAAGGTTCGTTTGCAGCTTCTTGTCAGTTTGATTGAGCCTTCCCCTTTTCTTGTTTTTGGTTGGTTGTTTAGTGACTATTATTGAACCAATCTTTGGCATTGATTCAATTTCTCTTCACTACCAAACATAGATCACAATTGTTTGGATCAACCGGTTTCTTCCACACTTGTTTGTTTCTCATTTGTTTCTTCTAGATTTAAAGACATCAAAATCAAAAAGATTGCATTCATTTAGTATACGAAAGTGAAAGTGAATTTGCATTTCAAGTTTTCATATTGGAAAGCAAATGTTTAAATCTCTCATTAGTAGTATCTGTGCACTTTAGGAATTGATGTTTGTATGCATTGAGTGACTGCCTTTGTTGTCTTGGTTTTCTTTGTTTGGGAATGATCTCTCTACCCTCCCGTAGGTAGGTGTTCATTGAAGAAAAAGGAATTTTCATTCATTCCAGTTGCATACTACGATTTATTGTATACATATGGTAAGGTCTGAAAACTGAAACATAATCCAAGGTCAACTCTAAAATGAACTGAATAAATCTAACAACACATTGGAACATAACGCACACTATTTAGAGGTCTAGGCTAGAGACGTGCTCTGACATCGTTAAACCTAGTCACTTTTGTTTCCACTCAAGGTTGGGTGATTCCTCCTTCTGTGGCTCAATAGTGGTCTAGTATGGAATTGTGCTCCCATGTACCATCGAGTATATGTTGGGAGACCCCACTAGGTTATCATCCTTTATCCTCAGGAAGCCATGTCTGCCGCCTTAAAATCCGTAACGCACCGAACACAACATTCAATAAGATTGACTGCCGTATGGAAAGTCCTTGGTTTTCATATGACTGCCAAGGTGTATATGCAGTTTTATGGGTTTGTCTGGTAAAACTTTTGCCTAGTTCTCCAGAGTAGTCACTTTCGTTCATTTTCAGACTCCCTAAAAGAAAAGGTCCATCTAAGCACTTGTCACTTCAGGCTCATTAAATATTCAAAGGTGACTAGAGTCATCTTTTTGTCCTTTTATCGACTCTTTAAAGATGAAAAGGTCAAGTTCTGTTCCTATGTCTTAAAATTTATTCGGCCACATTCACATTTACCTTGGTAGATCTTGTTTCCATTAGCTTTAGTAGGGTTCTTTCTCGTTAGTTTTCCTAGGGTTTTTGAATCATCATCCTCGCGAAATCACCGATCCCATCTCCCGTTCCAAGTGACCAAGGGTCTCCCTCTTCTATTGCTCCTGAGATACCAGTTGTTAGTGATACTCTCCCTATTATTCCAAGTATCCAACCGATTAACTCTCACTCTCCAAAAGACAAGACTTACGATATTCACTGGAACCCTGTTTGGGAGCCTTCTGAAGAAGATATTCCCGGTACCCCTCATAGTGTTTTGGTCCCAATGTCTTCTTCTGACATGGAGGACACATCCCCCGTCACGAGTGAAGAATCTGTTGCAACGAGCGGTGAAATTCCTATCTCAACAGAAACTACACCTTTCTGTGTCACCCCTCTTGGTGTCACACTGCCTTTATGCTATAAGGCTTTGTGGGATGTTATTGGTTCTAGGACCTCCCTTACAAGTTCTATGTGGTCTCACACCATCACTCCGACCTCGGAGTCTTTTACTCCTCAAATTCACAATGTGTCTGTCACCTCAGTGCGGATTATTCCAACTGTCTGTGTGGCTACTTCAACCCCTGTTATTGGTGCCGTTACTGAATCCTTAGTTGTGACCAATGTTGCTAGACCTCCATCCAGATTGGAAAATAGTAACCCATCAGCATCTACACACTGAGTTGTCGATCCTACACTAAATTCCCCACCTTCTTTTGGTTCCATTCCAGCAGGGGGGCATACAATCAATATTTGCACGCTCTTCAGAATCCGGACCGCCAAGATTTGTTTCAGTATTACAATTCTCAAGGAGCTCAGATCTATTACCCTGGACCTTTACCCTCTTAGCCTGTGGTTGAGGTTACGGTCCTATTATCTGTTGCCTGGGGTACCACCAGTTATCATGGTGGCCAAGTACCCCCTGTGAATTTTCAAGGACCACCTTATCAAGGTCAGCCGTCTTACACGCAACCCTCCTATGGGCAGCAGTATTACGAACAGCCTTATCTAGGGAAACCTGGAGGCCCACAAGGACAACCCTTCCAGGGACAACCTTCGGCCTCTGGTGGTTCATCTTTTACCTATTTTGGGCAACCTTCTGGTAATCCAGGACAACCTTACATGCAACAAGGCCAACCTGGTGTCCAACAAGGCTACCCTTTTGGACAAGTTTGTCAACCTCAAATCCAATCAGGTCAACCAATTGTCTAGTCTTCTCAACCATCTGGTCCATCAGGACAGCCCTCAGTTATGCAAGAACAACCTAATACCCAACAAGCTCAACCTTCTCAGCAAATAGGTCAACCTCAGTCTCAACGAGGTCAAACTTCTAGCCAGGTGGCTCAGCCATAATTCTCTCAAGGACATCCATCTGGGCCTGCTCAACCAAGAACTCAAATGATTGTTGCTTCTCAAGCTCAACCCGATTTTTAGCCCCAGTTTGGGCTCCAAACCCAGTATGGTCTCCAAATGCAGGTTGGATCTCAATCTCAACCTACCTATCAAACATAGCCTGGTTCCCCGGCTCAGTGTGGAGCCCAGCTGCCTTATTGTTTCTAGCAATCCCAAGGGCAAACCTAATTTGCCCCATACCAAAATTATCAACAACTGCAGGTGAGTCTTTATCAGAATTGCCAGCAATCGTATTTTTCTCCTTTAGGTCAAGTTGGTAATCAATGGAATGCTGGGGGAAAATTCAGGGTCAGCCATCCAATTATAGCTATAACCCCTATGGAAAAAATCCCTACGGACAGAACCCTCCTGGGCCAAATCCGTCCGGACAGAATCAATGGGGGCAACAAGTAGCTGGCTGGAACTCTGGTGCTACCTCCTACCCACAGCCTTAGATGTCTTTTAACCCTCAATTACCCCTTTTAGCAACGTTGGAGTTACCGGATGTGTCCAAACTGACGAATGATCCTATCCTTCATAATGTATATTAGCCACCGGTTCCAACTAAGATTCTTGGTGATTGTCCCAAATTTGATGGTAAAGCTGGAGAAGATCCCCAAGCCCATGTTATGACTTATCATCTATGGTGTTCGTCAAATTCGTGGCTTGATGATTCAATCCGGCTCCTCCTTTTCCAAAGGACCCTCATTAGCTCTGCTGCTAAATGGTATATTGAGTTAGCTCACAGATCTTTTCAAGATTTTAACTCATTGGCTATGGCATTTTTAACTCATTTTCAGTTACCGATTCGATATGAAACGGGCACACACCTCTTGACAACCTTGAAACAAAAAATGACTACACATATCTCCGATCATATCCATGAACGGAGATGGCGTCATCGTTTGATTAAGTTTTGGATTCCCAATCAGCTTCTGACCGACTGGTTCACGACCTCATTTGTCAGTCCGATAGTGCGGGACATTGCTATGGGGGCATGTGTAATTGAGGAGCAGGCTATTACGCGTGCTCAGTACCTTGACTTGGTTTACTCCCAGTTCGGTACGCTATACGATTATTTTCTTGATGCCCCGAGGCCTGGAACTTCCAAAGCCCCACCAACACCATCTGTTGACAGCGTCATTGGTTTTGTTAATCCGCCCTCTAAGAAATCTTCTGCAGACCCTGGGAAGCAAAATTCGAATGCTCTGAATGAAAATAACTTCTCAGCCTGTATCCAATTCTGGTAATACTTCCGAGGTCAACGCCGTCCAGTCCACCACGGCGGATAAAGAATCGAAAGAAAAAAAGAAGGGAAAAGTAAAGAATAAATCTGATCAACCCAAGCAAGATTCCCCTAAACCTCCACCTGAGGAAGGTGCCAAACACAAACCTAAGTATGCTTTCCTTATCTATGATGAGGATGACTATACCAAAGACTGTCTGAGGCATTCTAAGGTTAGTCATTTGTTGAAATGTGCTCCTGGGACTCCTGTTGTGCTTAAAGAGCCTTTTCCCTCGTAGCAAACATAAATGGTGGCTAATACATCTCAATCCTCTTCTCCCTTTGGTTCTCAAGTGTTTACGGCTGGGACGATTCTCGTCCACATTAGTACTCAGCCAAAAGAGTATCCATCGCCTGTCGAGAAAGAGCCTGAGGTCCCCTCTAGTGCTCCTCTGTCCAGTTCTGGTCCACTCCATATTGAGAGACCAAGCACTGAGACGCCCATCTGACCCCCTCCTAAAGGTGTACTCCAGAAATATTCTTACAACCCTAATGCTCGTGCTGCTTAGCATTATAGCATTGTTGAGGACTTAGCCCAGCCTCCATTAGCTATGTTCGCTCTAGGATTTCTCCAGAGTTTCCCCTCTCAGAGGAAGTCCTTGCTATCGGCTATCGGTGGAATTGACCCGACCGACTCGAATCTGATCACTTTTGACCTAGACAGCCATATACCAAGACTACCTCACCAAATCACCTTCCTTATCCAGGTCATCATCAATTCTAAAACGATTCATCGTACCATCATTGATGAAGGCACTTCAACTTGCATAATGTCTGTTGCTTGTTGGAAGGCTATCGGTTCTCCGACTCTGAGCCAGTCTCCTACAACCTTGGAAGCCTTCGATGGGAGAGAGTCTCTCCCTTATGGTATACTCCAATGCTTGCCTATTATTTTGGAAGGGAAGATGGTCGAAGTGGAAGTTGAAGTTGTTGATGCCAATCTTACTTACAACCTCCTTCTAGGACGAAGCTAGACATATGCCATGCGAGCTGTGGCTTCATCTCTATTTCGTGTCATTCGTTTCCCTCATCAGGGAAAGATCATCACAGTAGACCAGCTGTCTTTCCTCACCCCCTCCTTCGAAGGAAACGTGCCCTTTATGGAGCATACCTCCATCCCATGTGAGAGTGTGGGAGCTGGACTATTTAAAGATCCTACCCTTATGGATGTTTTTTCACTCCCACCTCCCAATGTTGCTCCTATTAATATGATTTTTATTCGCTCTGATCCTTGGGTTCTTCCCCCACCAATCAGATAGACTCATGGGGCGATGAGATGCCATTAAGTCCTGCCGAGCTTAACTACGTCAAAATTGTTACTGCATTGGCTCCATCCTCTAAATCTACTCCTTTGAGCAGAGCTCTTGACTCGTACGCTCATCCCCCTTGGCTTGAAGACAACACTTCCTCAGAACCTCTAAAGTGAATATTTCCTTCTGACGAAGCCATTATCCAGACCATGTCTCTCGAGAAACCCCCTTGGTCTGATCATCACCATCGTTCCTCGTTTCTCCCTGCCCACCGGGAAATGCTTACCTGTCTCGAGCAGTTTGCTTCTTATCTCCCATCCCAACCCCTTCAAACACCCATTCAAGTTTATCAAGTGTATTTTAAAGGGAACATGGGAAACATCATGCAAACCTTGCCAATCGACATCTCTGTTAAACCTTTGTTAAACGAGGGGTTGTCAAGCATATCCATGTCAGAGTAACTTGTACTCTGGAGGAGATTCCGCTCTATACCAGTGTTTTTCGTGAATTCCGTGATGTCTTTGCTTGGTCTTACGAAGAAATGCCCAGCATCGATCCTAGCATCATGGCGCATGAGATACCTACATATCCGGGTGCTAAGCTTGTTTAGTAGCGTCTACGCTCCATGCACCCCCGAAAGGCTGCGACTATTAAAGCAGAAGTTGAAAAGCTTCTTAAGGCTGGTTTTATTTACCCTATCCCACTCACAGATTGGGTCTCCAATATCATCCCTGTGACTAAAAAATAGGGCACTATTAGAGTCTGTGTTGATTACTGTGATATTAACCGGGCCTATCCCAAAGATAACTTCCCCACACCCTTCATTGACCAGCTCATTGATGAGTGTGCTGGGAGTGAAATGTATTCATTGATGGATGGTTTTTCTGGTTATAACCCGATTAATATTGCGCTCGCCGATCAGCACAAGACCGCCTTTATCTGTCTGTGGGCCACTTTCGCCTACAGAAAGCTCCCTTTCTGTTTGAAAAATGTCGGTGCTACCTTCCAACGCGCAATGTCTTATGCATTCCATGATATTCGACACATTGTGCAACCTTACTTGGATGATCTACCAGCTCATTCAGCTAAATGCCAGGACCACCCCGCTCACCTTCGCGAAATCTTTCTCCGTTGTCGACACTACTGCATTCGGCTTAATCCGCATAAGTGTGTCTTCTACGTCGAGTCAGGCAGAGTTCTCGGGTTCATCATCTCCCGAGAGGGCATCCATTTGGATACCCTTAAAGTTGAGGCCATTCTAAATCTTCCTCCCCTTGCTTCTTTGTAGCAATTGCAGAGTTTACAGTGCAAAGCGAATTTTTTACGATGATTCATTCCGAACTATGCCAAAGTGGCCAAAGGCTATACGCAGTTATTGAAGCGGGATACTCCTTTTCTTTGGGATGCCACTGATCAAGAGTCCTTCAAGCTTCTCAAGGTTCTCCTTGTTTCTGCTCCGTTGTGGTGTCCTCCTAATTATCATCGTGACTACACTCTGTATTTGGCCGCTGTCGATACCACTATTGGCATGGTTCGCGTTCAAGATGATGACGATAACACTGAGCATGTCATTTATTATCTCAGCTATAATCTACTACATACGGAAACTCGATACGCTTATGTCGAGAAGTTGGCATTGGCCATCATCTGTGTCGTCCAATGTTTCCGCCATTATATCTTGTTGCACACCACGACAGTGGTTTCTGATTGCAACCCGATGACGTACATCCTGTCACGTCAGTTGCTGGGGGGCAAGTACTCGAAGTGGATTGTTATCCTCCAAGAGTTTGAATTGGAATTCACCACTACCAAGTCTAAGAAATCCCTTGTCTTTGTTGAGCTGCTTTGCTCTCTGCCATCTCTTACCGTGCCCTCTCGGTTAGAGGACCATATTCCGGACGAAACTCTATTCTTAATTAATACCCTCGATCCCTGGTACAGGGATATCATTGTCTATCTATAGATGTCCTTTTTTCATCCTGATGTGTCTAAGGATGCTCAGTGACGAATTCACCATCAATCTTAGCCCTATCGTATTATTGGGGACACCCTGTACCATCTCGAAATTGATTCTGTTCTCCACCGATGCTTAACATTCGAGGAAGCTGAGTGAGTTTTAAATGATTGCCATTCTGGCACCTGTGGTGGTCACATGTCCAGATATGCTACTGCTCAAAATATCCTTCATGCCAGTTACTTTTGGCCCTCCATCTTTAAGGATTGCATTCTTGTTGTCCGCTCCTGTCACGAGTGCCAAATATACCAGTGGAAGATGCATGTGCCTCCTGATCCATTGCACCCTATTGTTATTGTCAGCCCTTTTGCCAAATGGGGCATTGATTAAATGACTTGTAACCCTTGCTCGGCCGGGGGGCATGGGTATATCATCGTTGTTGTTGATTACTTCACAAAATGGGCTGAAGCGATGCCCACATTATTTGAAGATGGTCACACAACGACGCAATTTTTGTTTAATCATGTTATCTCACGGTTCAGAGTCCCTCAAGCTATTGTCACTGATCATGGTAAGAATTTCTGTAATCATATGATGACTGAGCTAACATCCCAGCTAGGCTTGCAGCACGATACCTTGACTCCATACTATCCTCAGGCCAATGGCCAAGTAGAAGTCGTTAACAATGTTCTAGTTACAATGCTTCAATGTACCATTGGCATGCACAAGTCTAGCTGGCACTTGATGTTGTTCTCTGCCTTATGGGCTTACCAAACATCTATAAAGGATGCCACCGGTTTCACTCTGTTCCAATTAGTTTATGGACTGGAAGCTACCCTTCCCATCGAGTGCGAGATCCCTTCTTTGAAATTAACCACCGAATTACTCCCCAACACTACTGCAATAGAAGAATGCCTTCTTTACCTAGAAGGGTTGGACGAGACTCGTTGACTAGCCTCTCTAGCGATTGAAGCACAGAAGAAGAGAGTGAAAACTCACTTCCATCATACTGTCCATCCTCGTTCTTTTGTTGAAGGAGATTTAGTCCTACTCTATGATCAAACGAATGATAAGCTGGGGGCCAGCAAATTTGAGCCCATGTGGCACGCGCCTTATATTGTAAAGTGGGTTTTGCAAAAAGGGGCCTACAAGCTGATTGATTATGAAGGGAATCCTCTTGATAAGCCCCGAAATGGGCTTTACTTGAAAAATTATTATGCGTGAATTTCATGCACTTTGATCTGTACATACTTATGTTTTTAGCAGGTGTCTTGTGTGTGTGTTTTCATGTTTTGGCTTGGTGTGTAGGCATGATTACCGCTTATTGTTTCTTTTTCTTCTTGTGCAGATGTCCGGTACACCTTACGTTGGTTTCGTTGATGGTGCCTACCGCAGTACCCGCAACCTGTCTTCTACGGCATGGGTGATCTACGATCCTTATGGTGAGTTGATAGACCTTCAAGGTGTTTGTCTAGGTTGTACCATGAACAATGCCGCTCAATATACTGTTGTTATTGAGTTACTGGCTGAAGCGATTAATCTCAGTATTCATACATTGGTCGTGAACCTGGATTCTCAGCTTGTCGTCCACCAACTCAATGGGCAATATTTCGTTAGAGACCATTGGATTTTAAGGTTGTATTTACGTGTTAAATTGTTAGAAAGGAATTTTAATTTTATCACATATTAGCATATTCCACAGAGATTAAGCACGTTAACTAATGCATTGGCAAACCATGTATTAGACAGACATTTGCATAACATGTAATCAAAACAACATATGAGAAGCATGTGAATCACAATAATCAACCATAGGATATATATATATATATATATATATATATATATATATATATATATATATATATATATATATATATATATATATATATATATATATATATATATATATATATATATATATATATATATATATCTCATGGGCACACCGAGGCGCTCAAAAAATAAGTGTACATGTCCAAATAGAGTCTTTGTTCTCCATACATCCAAGACACATGTCTCTAAAAAAAGATCATCAGCAGGAAATAAAACCTAGGTGTCTACTACGGTGGGTTATGCTCCCTATAGCACACCACTGCTCTTGCTACCCGCCTCAATAGGTGGTGCACCCTAGGTAACACTCCTACTGTGTGAATCTGGAATGCTATGGGGACCTTCTCGATCCCCATGTAATCTGGAATCCCTGTTGTTAGGCCCTCAAGATTTCAGGCCACTATCTCCACTGTATCATCAACTGTGGGAGCCAAGGCTAGTGCTGCGATGCCCTGGACATCCCTCCACACCTTTAGAGCCAGCCCGATGGGTCTCACTGGTCGTACATCTGCATACCATAGCATTTGTCATTACGACATATACATGAAAAATCAAAAAACATCATCAAAAACAAAATGGAAAATAATGTGATCAAGTGTCTTACCACCATCATCCCATTGCTCTCCAGCGAGCAGCTGCATGTTGGGATCTTCGTGGAATTCCATGCTAGCATATGGCCAATCCTCAACGAAGATTGTCTGGTGCTCCAGCCACTCTCAAAACAGTGCCCCCATGACACTGGTCGTCTGCCGCCTCCTCGTGGCATGATGTGTGCCCACCATGTGGCCCTGGGCTCACATGGTCTGGGCAAATCCAAATCCATTTCCTGTAACTGCAATGCCGGTACCTGCTCCAGCATGAGCGGGACTAAGATTGACCCATAGCCAAACTGCTTTGTCTCTCCTCGACAGCAGTTGGTAAGTTGCCTCTTCATATTCGTCGTCACTGTTTCTGCCCAGTTAAACATGGTTGGATTGAGACATTCGAGAACCAACCGGAGATGGGTCTTCGATGCCTCGTGTTGGGCCTGGGAGCCCACTGCCCATGTCACCATGAATAGCATAGCGTGAAGAACTACGTCCTCCACTGTCAGGATTGCCACCTTCCTGCTCCTCCTTTTGTGTGCCCGTGGGCACACTTGAGCCATCAACATCTCTAAAGAATCATCCCCAAGTCGTTGCCCCTCTAGAATGGGCCTCTCACCATGATGGGACAGCCCGATCAAAAAATATATGTTTGTCGCATCAAATTCGATGTCTCAGCCTCGGATAATGAATTTCCCATCTGTGGGATTCCAGGCCCGGATCAGTAGCTCCAGTAAATCGGGTTGAGACCAAAGGTGCGGAGTAAGGAAGAATTTGAGCAATCCACATACCCGTAATGTATTTTGGCACCCAACATCAGTAAAAGCTTCCACATCATTATCATCATGCATTCGTTCTTGCCGGCCAAACGCCATTATGGCCTACATAACGAGAAAAATCGAATTAGCACTTCTTTTGCAAAATTCAACACGTAATTTGCACAAAAAATATTTTTGCGTTGCCATCGCATCTGTTTTTAAAACAGATGTGATGACGCGAGGCTTCTAGTTCTATTTTTTCGTGGTCATCGTGGAAGCACGTCACTTTCCCGTGATGATCGAAGCATGTTATGTGTAAATTTTTTTGGTCATCGCGGACCCGAGCGGTATACCCGCAATGACCGAACGGCAGAGCTCGACTCAAAAAATCTGCCTAAACTAACACATCTAATGTCAAAATGCATAAAAAAGGCATTGAATTGAAGTGCAGGATGAATTTTATCTACCTCGAAGAAGTTTCAGGATGAATGGTGGACGAACGGGGCTGAAATTAACTCGCCAACTTTGGTGCTCCAAAATGCTCCACAGTGAAATGAATAGTAACAATGGTAAAAATGAATGAATTAACCCCTTTTTATAGTAATTTTTGGAAATTAAAAAATTATATTTTATAAATGTGGGTTTTTTCTCATTTTTTGTCACATGGTTAGTCAAAATTTGGCTTTTTAACTATGTTTCTACATATATTGTTCATTTTATATCGAATGGGTTTACGTTTGACGTGCTTTGTGCAAAGCTACAGGTAGTGGAATTATGATAGCTTTGTGTACACTTGATCCATAAAGTCGTCTTTTACACTCTTTTCCAACTTGAAAAATGAAAAGATAGCCGAGTTGTTACTCTTGACTCATTAAAAGAAATAAGGGGTGATCACCTTTAAGTTCTTTTCCGACCATGTAAACACGAAAAGATTGCCGGGCCTTTGTCATTTCAAGCTCGTTATTGGTTACGAAACGATGTGATTCTGACCGCTTTTTTACTTTTTTGGGTTGAAGTCACTAGTTATGAAAAGTACTCCTCGATCGTAATGGTCGGGCGGTTCTTTCGAGTATCGTTTTATAATTTTTCAGGCTCGAGAGACATAAATCTATGAAAAAGGACCCCGAGTCTTTTTCAAACTCTCTAAACATGAAAAAGACTCCGAGTTTTACCTATGTCGGACTCGTTAAACCCTGACGACATTGGACTCGTCACCATGACGAGACTTGAGCTTCTCCTTCCTAGGGCTCGTTAAATTATTACTAGGTTGGATTCAAAAGAAGGTTTATCATTGATTGTCTATGGCAGCTAATCACTCTTGAACATTGTAACTTTTTCTTCTTGTCAGGTTGGGACATCCATACATCATCATTTCGCCTTCCACAGGTTGGGTTGTCATTTAGCCTCATTCCATCTGATTCACACCTTTTCTGTCATGCCTCTGATCCCTTGGTACTTGAATGATGCCACCCACCAAAGTCGTGTCGCCGACATGTTCAAGAGTATAATCCTTCTGCAGTTTACACCCTCGCCTTCTCCTCTGATACTCTGTTTCACCATCTACCGCTTGTTCCTTATCTCGTGTCGTTGATGGGGGAAACATTATGGCCCTCCTGTGACGGGTCGTCTCCTATCAACATCAGCTCGTTATCCAGGAGATTGATCTAGAGATCCCCTTTGGTACCTTAGAGCTTGCATGCCTCAATGGCAAGTTCTTCGCACCTGACGATCGACTTTCATCACTGGTCGTCGATTGGGTGATTCCATGAGTATTCAACTTCAGCTCCTTTTTCACACTTCATGGATTTTGCTAGATAGTACCTTGAGAACCATTGGCATTATTGGTGGTTTCTCTTGTGCTTGCTAACAGTTTTCATCGTTGATCGGTAATCAAGCAAATTTCTATCATGCTCGACCTCAACACATCTATTCGCATGCTAGAATTTGTACTATGATTGGATGGGTTCAAGACCCCAAACTCAGATTACCTATGTTTGGGCTGCGTGGATTGGTTTATGATTACATGACTCATTGATGGATGGTTGCAACCATACCTGAGTCTTCATGGATGGCTGCGACCATACCTTTATCATTATCATGGTCTCATTAGCTGGATGGTTGCGTCCATACCACAGGCCTATTTCGTATGTCTTTTGGATGGCTGCGCCCATGCCTAGACTACATGTATTTCATTATTAGAGATATCAATTGTACTTGCATGTAGGTTCTTCCAGATGGTGTTCCAGCTCAGTCAGTGTCATAAAGCATTTCACCCCTCCCACTCTCTCGGGCTTCATACTTTAGAGGGCATCTGTTACATAGTAATTTTTCACTGTCGTCACTCCAATCCTTCTACTATGTCATGTGTCCAAGTCAAACATGCTCATATTAGACAAATGCTCTTTGATGTTTCCAAATCACCCACTTTTCGTAAGTTATCTCCCTCATTACATTTGTGGACTAAATATACGCACTGATGGGCGCTCCTAAATAGTCCATATGCACTACCAGTACGGAAGTACACCTGATTCACGTGATGGTCTGATTTGATGTCCCACCACGAGGTTGTTTATAATCTTTGGCGATGATCTGACTAGCTACGTTACTCACTAGCGATGTCAGTGCTATAGCTTAGTTATGCCCCTGCGATGATCCAGATTGGGAAAATTTGTTCTAACAGTCAGCCTTCCATATGACTCCAGACTCGGTTTTTGGCATAGTTTGTATCGCCCTCCTTTCTCTGGCGTGGTTGTTCCGTCATTTGTGCTACCTTCCTTAAATATAAGCTCACTCTTCCACATTTCATGGAGACTCCTTCTCCTATTTAAACTCTCACCATTGCTATGCATTGCTGGTTTATGATAGTTGGCTAGTTGAGCAGTGTTGTTAGTGTCTGTGAGTTTGCTAGATAGCTGGTGTGAGTGTGACAAGTGTGGGATTGTTGATAGCTTGTGGAAGGTTGTGAAGTGCCCTTAATATTGTGTAAAACTTATGAGTGAGAGAGACTTGTATGTTGGGAGATCCATCTTCAAAGAGTGAATGCTTGAATAACATGCTGGTTGGATCCCTCTGAGAAGGCTTGTGACATCAAGACTTTGGTTGTGAGCTTACTCTTATTTCATTATTAATACAATCAATGATTTTTTCCTATGTCTTGTATGTAATTTACTTGATAGCTCATGACTTCTTGACCTTGTGAGTAAATAGATCATTGTTGTTTTTCGGTTACGTGCTTTGTTGTATTTCTTTTGCATCATTTCAGGTTGATCACTCGTTAAGGAGAAGGAAGCGGAAGCTAAAGTAGCGCAACGGAACTCTATCGACCACCGGTTGAGGTAGGCCTCCAACTATGATTGTTTAAGGAAAGCTATTGTTGATCTGTCCTTGTTTATGACTAGACCCACTCTAGGGATAGAGGGGTTGCCTTTGTCCATAGAGGGCACACTTTCATACATTACAATGCTAAAACAAGGTTTCTGCATCCAGAGGGGTTATGCAGTGTGTTTGTAAGATTTCTTCACTTTAGGGCTTAATCCGGCCTTCGTGAGCCATAAATCTTATTCCTACAGTCGTAGAGTGTTTTCCTACTTAACGGATTTGTGATCTATGCATAACTACTCTAACACATATTATTCATCATATAAAACAGTATTTGAATCTTCGCGATGCACTTGTAGAAGAAATGTGCAAAACAAACCTTAAAAACATAAAACACAGAAACTACATGAACATAAGAAAAATATAGAGACCTTTCTCAAATTCTTCTCTATTAGCTTAAGTATTCATAGATACAATCTTTCTGAACCTGCACACATAACTATAGCGGCTTGCACACACAGCTACATACTTACCAAGGTATGCACGCACACAGCTGCAGGATCCTTCACCTTCACCCAAATATAGAAAGATCTCCTTATCACAGACTCAAAAACATTGTATTGAACATAGCTTACCTCTCTAGACTTGCTAAGAGATCCCTTTATATATTCTCTTACCCTTACAATGCCATGGTCTGCAAACCATAGGCAGAGCTGAAAATAATCTAGATAATCCCATCCCTTTACAAAATAAGGGGCTTTGAGATGACCTAAATCCCCTTTGAATATTATAATCATGTGCTAATCGTGCTCCGCTCCTCAAAATGCACAGTCTTTACATGACTCAGACAAAACTTAGACCTAAGGGATCCCTACCCAATAAGCCCTCAACACAAAGATGTGACCCGTCATCGAGTCACTCAACTAGTATGCCCTCGGTTTTTGTATGCAGACTTCAATGGATGAAGTGTTGTTGTGCATTGCTCTATGGCCTGTTGAACTTCTTCCACAAGCTTATCTGTTGTTGGCCCTTCTCCTGTGAAGTCGATTGTACTCTATGTTTTTTGCATGCTCTTCAATTTTTCCTCTACCTCCTGTGACAGATGGTAGGGCTCATCTTCCCAAGGTTTCTTCTACATGGAGATGATCCATGCCTTGCTCCACAACTCATCAATCTATCTCTGTAGAAGTGTTCCTTCCTTAAGATGTGTGAACCATTGCACAATTGCTAAGTTCTGCACTGTTTCTTTAAGATCATTGCACTGCAGTTGCTTGTCTTTGATTTCCTCTTTGATCTTCTACACATGTGGGTCCTCCTACAGCGAGGCCCACACTTCCATTATATCTTCAAAAAGTTGACTACAGTCCTTGACTATAGTCACTATCTATGCCATATCAACGTTTATGGTAGCTTCACACTGCTCTTGAAATTCCAGTGGCAATGTGAGTTGCACCTTCATCTGAAGTTTTGTAATCTACATCTGTAGTTAAAATTTGACATTGTGCACATTTGGCTTCGATTCTTTGACTATTGCTACTAGCTTCTAAAGTTTTTTTGCTAAAGCTGCATGTATTAGGATTGGGTGTTCTGGAAGCTCACTCCATACTTTGGTTATGCCCTCTTCCAACTACTAGTTGTGCACAGCTGCATCATCGCGATCCTGCACCGCTTTATTCTTTTCTTTGAACATCTCTTGGTTTCCATTTTTCACTTCTCTGATGACCAAAAAACATTTCTTCTTTCGGATCTTCAGTTTGTTAGAGACTCCCTAGTGTAAATTGTGCAATGCATGAATGGGGAATGCTACAAGTTTGAGAGTTTGATTTTTCTAGTATTGTGCGTGATCCTATTCGTCGACTATCTCAAAATGTAGAGAGCCCCTTGGTAGTGGCACTGCTCGAATCTCATATGTGATTTTGGTAGTGGTACCAAACTTTGACACATGCACTTGACCCACGATTGCATGAGTGACGCTCGCTTGAACTGCGCTCGCCTAAACTTCCAGCTTCTTGAGGCCCTGTTAGACCTCTATCAACACCACTTTGTACTGGTCTTCAATGTTTCCATAGAAGTCCTCCATCACAATGTGGACAGTGTTTCCTATCTCATAAACGTCCCCTTCAATGAGGACCATTGGCTCTACGCTAGCAGATCTGTTGGACTTCTACTTCTTTGGTGCTCCTCTAATACATTGCTTCTTCCACCTTTTCACTATAAATGGGGAATTAACGCCCTCCATGTCTAAAAAATAATCTTCATCAGCCTGATCACCCTCGTTACTCTCCCTCTCAACTTCTCTCTCTGTTTCTTGTGCAATTTTTTTCTCAAGGTCAATTATGACCTTTTGAGGCACCTTTTCCTTTTCCTTTGGCTTTTTGGTCTATGCAATCCAGTGGCTTGTTGTGTCTTACTACGACCCACCTTCTCTGTCTCTATTCTAGCTGGGGTGAGCCAAATATGGTAGCTCATACCATACCTTATCCAAATCTTTCTTGGCACGGATAAAAACATTGTGAAAATCTGATTTAAAGTCAACAATGTCCCTATATTGTTGAAATAATATGGGTGATAGCCATGGCCTTTGGTTGATGACAGTGCACAAATCCATCTCAAATAAAACCCAAAACATTTTGGTCTCTATAACCCAAGTTGGTTCCTTAGATGCCCATAGTGAGGCAAACTTCGTAGCTTCACATACATCAAGTTCCACAGTGGGGAACTGTGACTCCTCGTGTGTTCTCGATGCTACCAATGCGATTAAGAGAAATAGCCATGCATAGTGGAATGCCTTCCCTTCCTCCTACGCTTCTGGACAATCAACCAAAAACTCCTGACATAGATACCAAACCCAATTAAATTGGAGCCCATTCCTGCATTGTGTGGGAAAAGACACAACCAGGGCCAGCACTTCGTCCGCCCAACATTTCCTCATGGTTTTACCAACCAAAATGGATGCGAAAAAATGCACAAGCTCATCATTAATATAACTAATAGCATAGCCCCAGGACTTCTTGACTAAGCCCAAGTCATTCTTCATCTAATCGTCTAATGTTTTTTCTTGAGACTTCATGAAAAATGCATCATCGAGGTTTGCTCCTTTGTAAGGTAGCGCAGTAATCCTTCAGAGTAACATATCCTCAATCGATATTAGTGTTCCAAGCCATAAACACCCATCATGTACCGATGCCAATAGTTGACACACAAAGATTGTGTTTATGTTTTTGTGCCCAAAGTGTGGAACATAAAGTACATTCAGCAACCTAGTATGCTAAATCCTTGTTGCCCACTTCATTGGCTCAACTCTTGTCACTTCAGCTTCTTTGTAATAAATATATTTGATGTAATTGCTAGGCTTGAATTGGGGATACTTGTTGTGATCATTGAAATCGTAGTCCTCCATTCACAGTTGTGGCACCCTGGCTAACAAATCTCCCTTAATCGACACTTCCTCTAGTAACAAGGGTGCAAGTATCTTGTATTTGATAGAATATGGGTCCTTTGTCACCTTTCAAGTTGGCTTCCTTGACAACAAGTAGGGGGCTACTTGGAGATTTGTTCCACCTCGTCTACACTAATATCCTCAATTCTGCCGACTATTTCTTCCTCATCCAAATCTTGGTGCTCCATTGGTTGCTTATTCTTGAACATTCTCTCCTTCTTTATTTCTCTAAGGGGTTTTCCTTAATTATTTCCTAATTAGGGTCCTTTGGGGTTTCTTCTGCTCCTTGGCCAATGTGGTTGTGACAGTAGGCTTAGTTCTTGGCAATCTTGGTGCAGTAGTATGCACTAGCTGTGAAGCTGTCATGATGGATTCTAGCCCTTGACTCAAAAACTCCTGCTCAAGTTTCTTCCAACACCAACCAGACATGCAACAAAATGCTCAGCTCAAACTTAGGCACAAAATCACACAGAAAATTCTGAATAAAAAAAAGTGTTTAAATGTGGAGCAGGGTGCCATATTTATAAACTTTTTCAAATTCAAAGCACTCAATCCCCTCCAGATCCTCCTCATAAATGTGAAATTGGAGACAGATTTTCCCATATATGATCCTTAAATGCATTTCCCCTACTTCTTTTAACAACAATTTCCCTTTCAGATCAATTGTAGCAACCCCAACGGTCATATTATGGATGAATTGCATCAGAGCCTTCCCTGTAGTGCAGTTACCCCTTCTTCACTACAACTTCATCCACCTGCACCATCCTCCCGAATTCCATGCAACACTCCTTGCTCGACAAGGACCTTCATTTGAAAAGTACTTTATAGTCCCATGCTTCCTTCCAACTACCTATAACACTAAGACTATCCTATATTCATATAGTCATTGTATAGCCCCAGGGACATAATCATCCCTGTAGAGCTTCAACCTACTCCCATTTACTCGCCCAACAAATAATTCTCCATTTAGCTTCATGAGTAGAACTACACCACCATCAGAGATATCCCTGATAACATATGGGCCTAGCCAATGTATCTTGAACTTACTAGGGAACTGCGTGAACTTACTATCGCGTACCAAAATGAAGTCTCCATTCTTAAAAGTTCACTGCTTAATCTGTCGATCGTGTCAGGCATTTTCCCAATCTTTCTGTACTTGTTGGTGAAATCCTACAAGAAAGCGATCTTCTTATAGCGTGATAACATTTTCCAATCTTTCTTCCATAATATCGTTGTCTGCCATATTCGTGAGTGCTATGATTCTAGGACTTGGTATGATATATTCCATCGACATTGCAACTTCTTGTCCATACACCAGTCTAAATGGAGTCTACCCTGTCAACTTCTTGCAAGTAGTCCTGTATGCCCATAGCACTACGGGTATGCACACATCCCAATCATTCATGTTGACATTTCACACCTTTGTCAAAGAGTTCTCCAAAGTTTTATTAAAAACCTTAACCATGCCATTCACCTCAAGGTTATAAGGTGTGCTCTTCATGTGATGTACCCGAAACCCTTCTGTTAATGCTTCAATAGTGCTGTTGAGGAAGTGTGTTCCTCTATGACTCATTAGGATGTTCAGGCATCCATATATCAACAATATATACTCAAAGAGGAATTGTTTAGCGATGTCTGTGCTGCAATCCTTTACCGGTTGTGCTTCAGGCCACCTGGTTGGATAATCCATCACAATAATAATATAGCGTGCACTAGTCTTCTTTCCTGGTGGATTGATTGGCCCCACAAAATAAATCACCCACTTATCAAAATCCCGCAAGGTAAATTGTGGACTCAACGAAAATTCATATCTCCGCAATGGTATTCCAGTCCTCTGCCAAACATCGAAAGCACTACAATATTCCTTAGAATTCTTTTGCACTGTAGGCCACCATAGTCCTGCCCTCAAAATTTTCTACGCGGTTTCTTTCCCTGTGTAGTGCCCTTCCATGACACCACCATGCGCTTCTAAGAAAATATTGTGTCTTTCATGCTCAAGGACATATCTATGCAATATTTCATCAGGGCCCATTTTATACAGATGCCCAGCAATGAGAGAAAAATATGTCTCTCTGATTACTAGCTTTTCTTCTGTTGCATTGTATACTCTGTAGTGGCTACTCTAGTGGTCAAAAAGTAAATAATATCTGCAAAATGTTCATCAGCAACCCTTACTAGGAAGAGCTGCACATTAGGCAATCCTTCTTCAATGTGGGTCAGTTCTTCGCTGGTCTCAATTCTAGATAGATGATCTAGTCTGGCGTTCAGTCATTGTGGCTTAACTATTACTTCAAAATCATATTCTTCGAACATAAATAGCCATATTTAAATATTCCCCCCAATGCGCTGCCCCCCCGACGCAGCCTTGTTCACCTAGTATTTCAGCACACCAGACCCATTTGTTGGCGTGAGGGGCTTAGACCTAGATTCAGAGCTAGTTGGCTAACCAAGAAAACCCTACACTACTGGCCCTTTCAATAACGATCTACATAGTGTAGACCATAGTCTCACCCGAGACAATATTGGGGGATGCTACAACTAGGTTTCTATATCTAGAGGGGTTATGCAGTGTGGATGTAAGGTTTCTTCAGTTTAGGTCTTAATCCAGCCTTCACGAACCATCAATCTTATTGTTATAGTCGTAGAGTGTTTTGCTACTTAACACATTTGTGAGCTGCACATAACTAGTCTAACATGTATTATTCATCATATAAAACAATATTTGAATCTTCGCAATGCACTTGTAGAAGAAATGTAAAAAAATTAAACATAAACAAGCTAAAACACAGAAACCACATGAACATAAGAAAACTACACAGATCCGTCTCAAATTCTTATTTATTACCTTAAGCCTTCACATATACAATCTTTTTGAACCTACCCACACAACTGTAGGGGCCTACACACACAGTTGTAGACATACCATGGTCTTCGCGCAAACAGCTACAAGAGCCTTCCCCTTCACCCAAATACAGAAAGATATCCTAATCAGAAACTCAAAAACATTGTATTCAACTTAGCTTACCTCTCTAGACTTGCTAAGACATTCCTTTATATATTATTTTACCCTTACAATACCATGGTTCTCAAACCATGGGCGGAGCTCAAAATACTCTAGATAATCTCACCCCTTTACAAAAGAAGGGGCTTTGATTCACCCTAAAGCCCCTTTGACTCTTATAAACATGCGTTAATCATGCTCCTCTCCTCAAAATGCAGAGTATTTACATGACTCGAACAAAACGTAGACCTTGGGGACCCCTACCCAACACACTGCAATCTTGATATGCATAAAAAATGTCTTGGATAGGCCACCTTACCTTTCCTTCACCTTTGGACTTTGAAACTTGAAATGATGAAACTGACATGTGTATCCATACAAAAATCTGAAGCTCCCAATACATGTCAAACTTTGCAAGGTTACAAACAAAACCATACTTTCCAAGAGTTTATAAAGCACTCAGGGTCAATTTTACAACAAAAACCATACCCCATGCTATCCAAATAAAGATAGAAATATTACAAGGTTTCATTCACAAGTGATGTTATACACTTCATCACATTTACAAACATTTTCGCAACATATGATTTACAATGGACTTCATACTCAACCATTTAGAAAGGCTACCCATCTCTTACCTAACTAGCCTAATCACCTTTCTTCCTATAGCTAGCTTCCTTGTTGAACTGCTTCATTGCTTGGTTCCTTCGGAGGTGCTTTCACATGCCCCCTATCTTTCTTTGGTCATAGCTTTGGATGGAGCTTCCAACATGTCAATTTCTTATTTCCACTTTTGCTACAATGGCTACAATCATTTTTCTTCCTACAAACCTTCCTGGCCATATTTTTCCCTAATGTGTAAACAGATCCTTATGTTGTGACTCCTTCTGGTTTGATATAACCTTTCTTGAAGAATTGTCTTTGCTGCAATTCTGGCAAGGAGAGATTACCTTAGCTCTTCCTTTGAAATGTTCACCTTGTTTTGGAGATGGCCTACAATCACAATCATTGGAATGATGTCATGTACTTTTCAGTATATTGGACTTGTTTCCTAAAGACTCTCATGTCTCCTCCTTTATGACATAGCCCAATCCTACATATCATGGTAGTCCCACCACTTAGATGGGATTCGTAATGCCATGGCCATTAACTCCTAGTCCCTTTCCTTCATATCCCATCTTCTTCGTGAGGTTCAAACCAATACCTATGGCGTGTCTTTCAAAAGAATCAAAATCATCATCATAATGAGAACATGAAACTGAAGAATTATTGTTTACCTAAGTTGTTGATTTTGAAGCTGGTGGCAATGGCTTCTTTAAGCATTCATTTCAATCCAACTTTTCCACGGCCTCTTCTATGGCTTGTAACTTGAGTTGTAGTCATTACTTCTCCACTTCTAATTGTTATAATAGTCTCCTTAACTCATCATTCTCTACTTGAATGTTTTGTTTGATATCCTCATTTGAATGATGAGAAAAAGATGAAGAAGAAGAAGAACATTCGCTCGATGATGGAGATGGAGGTTCTCCTTCATTTATCAAAGCACCTTCCTTTTCTCTATCTTTCTTCCTCTTTCCTTCTTCACCAATTTATTCTCATAATCCAAAAGCAATAAATAAACCATGTCTACCATTCTATAGGAGGCTTGAAAAAAGCTTTGTATTTATCCATTTTCCTTCCTTCTTTGGGACATCCAATATTTGGTTATTATTCACACACAATTCATATCAGTAAGAAGACTGCTCTGATACTAAACCTAATCTGAAATCTCTTATTTATAGGCATTAGCCAAGATCTTTCATTTGGTTGATGTTAGCATAATTACATGAAAGAGCATGTAAAAACCATGTACGCAAATACTTAAAGAGGAAGAAACATAAGGGAGACCATACAGACAATCCACACAAAATTTTTATAACAAAGTTAATCCAATGTTGACATCTCTGAGCTCTGCTTCAATAGTGGGGAGGCCACTTCATTCGTCTCATCAAAAATAAATGAAAGTACATGGAAAAACACATCATTATACCTCCATCCTAAGAGTTACTTGAAATTCAATTGCTCAAATCACAACAATCATAGCACCAACGAGTTCATGTCATCCTCCTAAGACTTTTGACTGTAAACACGACCAACTTCTGAATGGTGTATTGTTGTGTTAGACTTCATGCCAAGCAATTAATGATGAAGGTGATTTTCTACCATGACCCTTGGATTACACTACTGAGATGCAAAAATTGACTGCACCATTGTGATCCCTATAAAATTCTAGTTAAAATGAGTATAAACTTGACCCCATTTTTCCACTGTCAATTATGGCCCCTCAAGGAATCTAAAGATTCCTCTAAACATTTTGAATGGGAATATTCTTTGAATATTCTCTAGCAATATTTCTTGATATATGATTTAAGAATATTCCTAGAATATTCTTGAGATTCATGATTGTATTAGCTTGCATTTGACCTCCTGTCTCATGCATTCTCCATGATTCCCCTTTGAACCATTCAAATGAAATTTTATAAGAAAGTGTGAGGGTGAATAAGACAAAGTGTGCGGTTGGCATAATGGTTGGTATATTCATATTAAGTTACTTGTTGCTGGGGAGGTTTTGAATTCAAAATCAATGGACTCCTATTTTTTCTTTAATATAGTTTTAAATCTAAATTTTGGTTTTAATATAGCTTTGAAACCATATAATATATGGTAAAGGTATGTCCACATTGTAACAACTCCCCAAATTATGAGAATAATACAACAATGGAGGTTTCACCATTCCAAGGCCACTTAGGCCTAATTTGATATCTCATGTGGCATCATGTGATTGGGCCATGTGATAGGTTCTCATTGGTCCACATAATAGGTGACCTCTTCCATCTACTTGCCATGTGTCGAATTATCATGCCTCCACATCACCTCCTTATGGGTCCACCTGGTTTGCTGACTAGGCTACCACATCAAATTTTTGGGTCCCACCAGGCATGTTGACTTCACTGCCCTGTGGAAGAAGGTTGAATTTGTCTTTGAATTTTTCCTAATTTTACTAAAACTTTTATTGTCCATAACATTCACATACGAACTTGGATTTAGGTGTTGCTTATGTCATTAGAAAGCTTGTGATTAACTCTTTGATCTAGTCATGTTTTTTCTACGATCCAAGGACTTTTATTTTTGTTGTTTCCTAGAGCCTTCTAGATCACAAAGCAATCCACACTTTTACTAGGAAGTCCACATTTGAAACTTGTTTTGGATATTTTCCACCTTCACTAGATACTACATATGGTAAACAAGGAAGATTGCATGGGGTCTTCACTGAATGAACCTATGAAATATCATGTGCATTTGTGGCATACTATATAATACCCTTAATTTGAATACATATTGTAAAATACCTCTAAAAATCACATTAATTAACCCCCTAACAATATGATCCAAATAGACCTTCCCAATTTAAAAAAATCTGTACTTTCACTAGATACTTAGGTATCCTTTTTTTTCTTAACATTTTTTATACCCCTTTATATTTTTTCATTAACTTTGAGCTCCATTTTTTATACCTGGCAATATAAAAGCAATTTACCCCCTATTACATGCTCAATATATTATGTCATATTTTCCTCAATATATATCCCCCAATATGAATGCACATGATATGATATTTCTCCCACAGTGAAGCCCCCGTGGATGATTGAGGTGAGATCTTATAAGGGATTCTTTAAGGGTAAAACAATTTGTTGAGGAGATCATACAAATCCATCTACAAGTATAGGAGACAATGCAAAAGTCATAGGAAAAATACAAGGCCATGCCCGATCAATACAAAAAATAGAGGTATTTTAAGTTGGAGATAAAGTATGGTTATAATTGAATGAGGAGAGGTTACACAGTTCTGGTAAGAAAATGAATAATCAAAAATATAGTTCCTTTGAGATATTGGTGAAGGTGGGAGATAACATCTGTAGACTAAATATACACCCATGCATGCACATTTAATTAGTGGCAAATGTAGAGGATCTGAAACTCCATGAGCATTCCATACCAGATAAGGAACAGGAATAGGTCCTACCTTTTGAAGAAGACTTTGTAATATATGTTGAGGTAGAGTTGATAAAGGATATAATTTTTTAGAAGAGGTCCAAAACTACAAGACAAGGGCAGCATGACCTTTCGCAGATGGGCTTCAAAGGACAACTTCTAGGAAAAGCTAAGTGGTACAGTAGAGAGAAGAGGGGAAATTTCCTCACCTCCTTTTGTCGAATATTTTAGGGACCAAAAGCCTCTCAAAATGTGGGGTCATTATCTAGATTGGGTCATTAATTTTTTTTTCTTCCATATTGACGCTTACATAGTAGAAATAGTGCAGGAAAAAACTCACGTGACCATTTTTACTTCGGGGTGGGTGGGGAGCTTTGTGAATTAGGGTTTGAAACCTTCTAAAAGTTCCTTAAGGCATGGGAAAATAATTTGTTGGGGGGTAAAACTTTCCCATTTAAGGTCTTCACATTTTAGGATTATTGTACACATAGATACCTTTCTAATGGCATAATAATAATTTCAATTAGATCTCGTGTGGAAAAGTTATTCCACTTGGAAGTCGACTTTCCTGTTTTGATCACCATAATTTGAGAGGAAGCCACATAGCCCATCATATTTAATGTAAAACTTTGTATTTTTGAAATTGGGGTTGATTAGCTCCTTATAATATCTTAGTTTCATATTTCCATGTAATTCTTTATCACCTTATAATTTATCCTTCAATTTTGAAGTAATATATCTTTAATACTATGCTTATTTCGAAAAATGATCTCCTAATTTATTCCCAATGATCAAGCTAAGATTGGGCATTATTACATCATGCTTATGTCATCTTCACTTGAGCTGAAGGTGGGGAATTTTTCTAGAGTAAGAAGAAATTTTAGGAAGCCTCTAGTATTCCATCTGGTGTAACTTCTTATTATATATAAGCATGGGGGATTCAGTGTGGGAGAAATATCATAGCATGTGGGTTTATATTGGGGGATATATATTGAGGAAAAACTAACATAATATGTTCGGCGATATATAGGGGTAAAGGGTTTTTATATTGACAAGTATAAAAGATGGAGCTCAAAGTTAATGAAAACATATAAAGTGGTATAAACAATGTTAATGAAAAAATGGAAACCTATAATATCTAGTGAATGTAGGGGTTTTTAAATTGGGAAGGTGTATTGGGTTCATATTGGTAGGGGGTTAAATAATGTGACTTTTAGACGTATTTTCCAATACGTATCCAAATTAAGGGCATTGGATAGCCACATGATCATGATTAATAAGACTCTAAAAATCAATATTGTAATTCTAGTTGAGACTTAATGTATTCAAACCTAACCACTAGAAGGCTACTCAGTTGTGTTATAATTGTGGCACTAGGAGAAAAACTAGTCCATTTATTCAAGTCCATTTTGTTCCATATATGAGAAGAGTAGACAAGAGTGTATAGGAAGAGGGAAAACAATTTTTTTTTTGTAGATTTTAGAAGCCCACGGACCTCACTTTTTTGTAATTGAATCCATTTCCATATAGAGAAAGAGAATACAATGACCTCACCTTCTAGCTGGGGTTTCTCCCAAAAGTGTTTTCCAAGTTATATAATCTATTAATTTGTGGTTTGTGATTTTCATTTTGTTGTTATTTATTTTATACATATTTGATCTATCACATGCATAAGAATAACACTGTAATTCATGAATCTAGAAATTCAAGGACAAATTAACCCTCTTGGTTTAAATTTCAACTTTTAAGCATAATTATATCAAATCTATTGTATTGAACTATGTAATAGAAAATCCACTACACTTTATGGATCAAATTATGTGGTCAACGAGGTGATTTATTCGATTTTAGGTTTGAATTTACAAATTTCTTGGTATGGTCTTGATAAATAAAAAATGCATCCACTTTTACAACTTCATGATTTTCAACCATGATTATTTACATTATTTTCTATATGCTCTAGAAATTCAATGCTAATGAAACTAAACACACAGACACACACAAACATATATTAACACACACACATATATACCTAAAAATTATTATTATTATGTTTTTTTATACACACACACGTATACTGGAAAATGATTATTATTATTATTATTATTATTATTATTATTATTATTATTATTTTACATATATCAAATTTACATAACACATGGGCCTTTTATTTCCATTATAGGTTTTAAATGTTGACTTATTTTGCAATAAGATAGATGAGGCATACACAATTATATGTGTGTGTGTGTTGGGGTGGGTGGGGGGTGTGGGATACATATGTATATGTCTACGAATATGGGCATAATGCTAGACATTGTCATTTTAAAGCTTCATAATGTTTCTTAATTTAAACAAAAAATATAAAATCAACATAAAAAAATTATGGAAAAATAATGATAAACAAAATTCGTCTATTATTTACAATGGTACATTTTTTTTCATTTATCTACTAAAATGAGGGCCTAGTTTCAAGGTATGCATTATATTTAAAAGACAATAGCATGCAAATCATAGAAAAACTCGATTTGCTTTCTTATGTTACAATGATTTTCCGAACATAAAATTTATATAGTCATCAAGGCAATTTTATTTTATACATTCTAAAAGGTTGTGGAATTACCTTTAATAATTTCTTTTCGTGATCATAAGTTTTTTTCCAAGGAAAAAATCGTAATTTTATTAAAGCTATGAACATGGGAAAAATTCTATTATGTAGATGCCCAAATAAATTCAAACATGTCGAATAAGAGGGCCTACAAAGAAGAAAAACAATAAAAAAACTCTGCTAGGGCTCAAAAACCCTTGAAAAAAAACAAATAAGCACATCCGGGCAAAGTGGTAGGAAACATTTAGTTACCCCTTTCTACCCTTTTTTTCAACATTTTGCCAAACTCCATAGGAGGGAGTGGCATTTACAATTTCCATCTTATTTTCATCTATCTTCAGAGGGGCTTCCTTTTCTAAGTTTGAAGTGTCAGAAACATGGGATCTTCGTATGCCTCTCTTCTTCAACTAAACAAGCAATTCCTCTCTCTTCTTCACTATTATCTCTGCTTTTCTTGGGCTCCTATGGCTTTGAAACATTGTTCCTACATGTTCCTCTCCACCATTAACTAGTGTGTCTTGTGGATTATGATTCTCTACATTGTTATTATTTTCCACTAGTTCATCATCCTTTTGTTTTGTGAAGTACTAATTTGGAACTTGCTAGCCCTTTGAATATTAATGTTGTTCCTTTTTCGATTTTGGAACTTTCCTTGCCTGTGGACAAGTATTTTGTAAATGTCATGTCTAAAAACATACACGACACCTGAAGACCATATTTTCAAAATCTAATAGTTGGGTCCATTGTAAATTGTTATGGTTTAGAAAGATGCGATCTGGTAAGCCTTTATTGAGGTCTACCTCTAAGGTCTTTCTAAATGTGTCTTAATTAACTTTCTGAGTGTGTTTCGGTTTCCCTCTAACACTTTGTGGTTCCTAAAAGGGAGAGGAAGTTTATGTAGTCTCACCCAAACCAACATTTTGGAGACCACCATTGTGTTGGAATTGAAGCTCAGAAACCATGGAGTTATAAAAAGAACTGCGCTACCCAAAAACTATGGCCCCTCATTTAAAGAAAAATCTAGGTCCTTATGGGAATCAAATTGCACAATAAAGAATAAAATATAACACAAATGAATATTATAACTAGGATTCTAGGTAGAGCATATCCTTTGAAGAAGATCCTCTGATTTGGGCCAAAATCCATTGTATGTGTAGACTATAGCTCATGATTGGAGGGCATTAAAGAGATCTTTAACCTCCAAAATATTGACTACAATAGCTCTAACATGATCTATTTGTTCGACAACATAGGCACATAGAATATTTTGGCTTTGCGAGGCTGTGGGGGGCATCTTCCCTCTTCTTACATCCGGGGAAGAGTCGAATACATTGGGGAATATTGATCGAAATGCCTCCTTGTATGATACTGATCCACTAGGTTTCTTGAATTTTTCACACCACTTTGTAGCCTCAGAGTTAAAATAACAGTGGAATCCTAGACAATACCATATTCCTTAAGTGTCATTAATTCTTGTAAAATTTTCCCTTCGTATAATGAAATTTTAGTGGGAAATGCTATACCAAGGGGTTTCTAAATTTGTTTTTCCACAACCCATCAATGCCCCTTGATCAAAACCCGTTGGATTTCCCATTGAGATCCTTTAAGAAAAGTTGAAATAGGCCCTTCTCACACTTTGATGGCCAAATGAGTGGATATGCATGGAGAAACCTTGGGTCTTCGTTCATTATTTGTGATTCTTAAGAGAAAGTCTCCAGATCCCATAGTTTTAGAGCTCTTCTAGGTTTATATGCACCCCAATTTGCTGAAAGAGATAGATATGAATGCCAGAAAAACCTCACAACTACATTCACAAAGAGATCTCTAAGAAAACCAAAGAAGAAAGGCAGATATGGCCTAGAACAAAACACAAACTACCATGGGGTGAGAGCCAACTGTCCATGCATGGTCAAAATTCCCCGCCACTTTGAATTAGTCGGAAGTCCTCCAAAACTATTCCTAGAACTCGTTGATCCTCCTTTGATAACCATAGGGATGATAGAAACCAACTATGTAGCTTCCCTTCACCACCAACAACAAGAAAATACTCGGATGTGGCGGCTTCAATTATGAAGAGAAAAAACCTACCACCAAAAACTTAGCACCCATTGTCCCACTCCAAAATATGACTCACCTTAGTGATCATAAGTTCTGTAAGTACCTCTAATAATTCTTTATTTATCATATTTTGTTTTCCCAAATCTCATTGGAACTAGTATGTCAAAATTGGTTAGCATTATCTTGCACCAGCCCTAAAGCGTAAGGGTAGTGTAAGTGCAATGTGGCAAGGTAGTTGCTTTGTCCATTTGAGAGTTGTATTGTACTTGAGTTGAAGAGATGCTTCACTTGGCCCAACAAACATTTTTGTCTGCCTAGACACTTTTAAGTCAAGACATAACTACTTTTAAACTATAAGATGTTGACTCATTTTTCCTCCATTAAAATTATAGATTATAAATCATAATAAATAGTATTTATATAAATTATTTCTATATATAATTTTTATGATTAGTTTCTATTATTTATTTTTTTGTTTCGAACAGTTTTACCCTTGTGGTTGAAATGAAGTATCTGCGTACACATTCCAATAGACATACGGCCTTCATTTCCAAATAGTTAGGCTTAAAACAATATTAAGAACGTTGTGGAACATGAACATTGGTTTGCACATGAATTTGTCCATAAACAAACCGTTGGTGATACATTTTCTTTCCATATGGTAAGGGAAACTCCCCTTGCTGTCACAATTCACTGTCAAGACAAACCAAAAAGCCTCACGATTTCATTGCAATGTGTTTGAGTTGGGAGTGACATAAAAGTGGCATTCCATTTCTTTTGATGTGTCTCCAATAATGTCCAAATTATCTACATAACGAATTTGACTTACACAACAGATCAGAAGTTCTAGTAATGTAATTACTCTGGTTAGCTATGCAGAGAGTCCCAGTTCAGTTATTTTTAGAAATTTTCACTTACAGAACAATAATGTGTTGGTTTAATGCATAGCTACCGGTTCATGGTAGCTTGGTGTGCATCACAGAAAATTCAATGTTTATAGTTTATTACATGGATTTCTTAATTTGCATCTCTACAATAGTAAGTGCAATGATTCCTAAACGCAAAATAGATAGCTGTGGAATCATAGTAGAAAATGGAAAGACTGGGATTGCAGGTAGGAAATGGAAACTAATTGTAGGTGGAGAAAATTTCCCAGTTTTTAATTTCAGTGTTGCTTCAAATGGTTTAAAAAGTTGAAATAACAAAGAAAGAAATACTTTTTTAAGTAAATTTAAATTTTATAAGATGTAATTGATTTTTTACATATATTTATATTATAAGGAATCTTATAAAAATAAGTTTTGAATATTTAATTTTTAAAGATGTATTAATTACAAAAGATTTAAGACAAAATTTGAAATTAAGTAGGGATAGTAGTTTTGAGTTTTGAATATTTAATTTTTAAATAAATATTAATTATAAAAAGATTTTAGATTAGATTTGAAAATAAGGAGAGAAGTTTTGAGGTTTGGAAAAAGGAGAGATTTTGGAGATGTGGTTGTGGTTTTGGTAACTAAACTGTAGTTTTAAAATTGTTTATATTGACTAAAATTATTAAAATTATTTAAATTTCAAATGAATGAAAATGAAATGACAAAGCATGGTTGTTACATGAATGACAAAGAGTATATATATATATATACATATACATATACATATACATATTTTATATTTTTTTTGAATTAAAAATTTCTCATCCAAATTTTTATGTATGTATTGAATTCGAATCCAAATTTTAATTCGAATTTGGTAACTATGATTTTATTTGCTCTTGTTAGTTATATAAAGAATATCATTTCAGTTTAGTAAATAGTTTGAATATGCATATAATATAAAAGGTTTTAGCTTTTCACTTAAAAAAAAATATCTAAATATACATCTAAAACGTTTTAGAAAGGCTAACGTCTTGATTGGTTATTAGTAACCAGCCAAGAGCATCTTGTAAAGAGGGTCGCTCCAAAAGCAAATGGTCTACTCTGGTAAAGAGGGTCCCTCCAAAAGCAAATGGTCTACTTATTTCTTCTTCTGCGAGCTATGAATGCATAAAGGTTCTCCTTGAAATAACGAACGCATAAAAGTTTATGAACAGTAGCTGATTCTTGTGTTGTAGCACTGAGTGCTGGTCTCCTATGTCCTTCAACGATATCATTTCAATCAGGGCGATTTCACGTGTTTTTGATGTTTATCCACTAATGGTTATCTTTCTTTTTTTTTATAGCAAATCTTATTGGCAAAACAAAACACAGTCCTTAGGATGTGATTGCAATCAGACCAATTAAAAGTGACATGAAAGTAGAGATTCATGTGTGTCGATGTGTCCCCATTGCTGCCCCGATCCCCTCATCGTCTGGTACTAGCGAATATGAATAATTGGCGTTAATCTAATTTCAGTTGGTGATGACATGAAAGCGCGTAGTGTAAAGATGTTGACCGTAGTCCTTGAGTCGATGACGCAATCATAATTATGAGAGAGTAATGCTGCAAAGCGTGGGCGATCAGAATGCTATCATGATTATGTGATATCGACAATCCATTGGATGCCTGCAAAATTCTTTTTGATTGGACTGAAATCCATTGGATGCCTGGACAATTCTTTATGAGTTAACAGTGACATGACAGTGGGGTTTCATTTGCTTGAATGACGCCGGCCGTACTCGTAAAGTCGTTGGCGCAATTATAACTATGAGAGTCGTGCAGCATGCTGCAAAGTGCCGACGATTCAAACAGTACAATGATTCCTTGGTAACAAAACCTTCTGCGAAAGTGTTTCTGCGGGGCACGTCTCGTATTGCTTTGGGGAAAAGAAATCGACGATTCGATAGATGGTAGGACCTATGGTAGGACCTGTTTAGCTACCAGTCTTCGTTTGTCACTGTAAATAATGACAACATCGCTACCAGTCTTCATTTCACGACATCAGCGCACTCTGAGATCTCTGTGAAACAAGCGTGGGAAAATCTCTATTCTCAAGTGGTTGGTGGAGGAAGTTATTTTTCAACGTTTGCACAAGACTGTGCAGTAGTATTATAAGACCTTACTCTCTGGTGTTTGAGGGTCATCGGAAAAGAACTAGGCAGAGTGAAAAGTTAAAAAATTGGTAGTGTGAAATTACGTTTCAATACGGCCAGGGAGAACTGCAGTGATGGAATGGAATGGAATTTGATGAGCAAATTGCCGGTCATAAGGTGATTTGCCTGTAAAATATAGCCAGAATTTTTTCATAATAGTCAATATTTTTTGTTAAAATGATTAGAATAGGCCATAGAGTTGTATAATACAGATTTGATGGGTAATTCAGATTTGAAATTCTTATCCCGGCAGAAGATATCTTATTTTAATAATATTAAATGGTTAGTAAATATGAGTAGAAATCAATCGAAAAAATCATTAAAGTAATTTATGACACATTTCATTTTATTAAAATTTAAGAAAACTATAAAAATAATTAAATTTCATGATACATTTCACTTTCTTAAAATTAAAAAAAAATCATAAAAGTAGCTAAATTATGATTTTATTGTGATTGAGGGGTATTTTACAACTCATAAATCATAAAAGTAATTATATTTTAAATTTATTGCAACCAGACATATATTCTACAACCCAATATCAGAATGATACCTCATTCCTCCATACTCAAATTGGAGTTTATATGTGTCATTTTTGAACTAAAGATAAAAGATTCTCTAAATAGAAAAACGATGTCAAATATAATTAGAAACAAAAAATAAAGAATTTGTATGTTTAGTTAGTTTTAATTAAAAGTTTCATAAAATATCAATAATCTCAACCTCACCATGGTCATTCCATTTGTTGGTGGTATTACAACCAATGAACTCCCAAGTGATAAATAAAATCTCAATGTCCATATTTCATGTGAATTTTAAAAGTAAATAAAGCAATTAGAAGTGAAAAAACATTTCCAAACCTTATGCTTTTTAAAAATATTTGAACACATGATTTAAATAAGCTATTTGAATATCTATATTAACTAATTAATGTGGATATGGACTTCATATATATACTAGCATTTGCACCAAGAGGTGCAAAGCCACACCGATAGGAGTAGTGGGTGATATGGAAGTAAGTAAAAGCAACATTTGAGTAAAATGCTACTTATGTGTTGTACGACTCAACAACCCCCCATTATAGTTAATAATAGAATTAATAAAGAATAGGGACCATTTTAAAATTCAGGCTATAATCCAAAAATTTATAATAAGATAAGGAAGGCTTAGTTTTAAAATCCCAAAAAAACTTAATTAAAAAGAGAGATAAAATTTAGGCTTATCTTTAAAGCCTCGACACAAAAGTATTATATCGGAACATCCTAAAAAGTTATTTTAATAAAAATGGCGATTAAAACCTTTCCGAAATAAATTTCAAAGGTTTAAGGACCCGTGTTATTAGCACAACCATAGTTAAGTCCACCTCCATTGGACTCATTTGTCATGTATTTTTCTTCGTTGTCCCAAATTGAAGAATCCCATTTATCGGAGTTTTATATATGGTATGTCTAAAAAACTCCGATATCGTTATACTCCCGACCTCCGATGGCCCACATCATACCGTGTCATATATCACAAGTTTTCACATCAGAACTTTTCCGATATAGTTGGTTCACCCTAGACCCGATATAGAATTTAAACCTTCTTTATGATCTCATGTTCATTCATTATATCCGGCTTTTAATAATTCTGAAAGTTGTCAACTCCGATAGGCTGGACCGTATTTGGAATTTAATTGTGATTTATAATATGATTGGTAGCACTGCTATTTATCGGTATTTTACGATGAAGATTCCAAAAAACTCTGATATCCATTTAACAAGCAGACATGATAAGAAATTTAACTACCATGTATCTAAAGAAGTCCTTCCATGCAATCATCGCATGAAATGATAAGCCGAGTACGAGTTGAGTGGAGTGATGCAGTCTTGAAATGGACATCATATTTGGTTAGTTTTGATTTTATTTCTACAACCAGCAACATGCCAAGAATGTGTTTACACATTGTAGAGATAACTTGTTTAAAACATTTGTTTGTTTTTTCAGTATACAAGTGCCTAGAAGTTCTATGGTCAATGATATCTATGTAAACTAAGCACTTCATTGCATTGTATATTGAGTTATTTGGAAAAATCCATACTAATATATTAATCAACAAATATTTGAGAACAAGTAGCTGCTAGAAGGACTTATTAATCAAGAAACTTTTAGAACAAGTAGCAACAACGAGGGTATAGAAATCCTTAACTATTTAAAGGAATTTAAATGATATAGAAAAAGCTTTAGGCTAAGGAAAATTTGACAATGGGCATGAATAGTGGGCATGCTTCCTTTCTAAAACAAATATCGATGTTCACATTTCATGGGGAAGTATCTCTGTGACAGTTGCAGAATTATTTTACTTGTTTGATTTGTATTATTTTACGAATCTTTATTTACGATTGATTTTTAAAGGTGGTTCCTATGGCATTAGATGATTTTGGTTGCAGTTGCTGGTTAAGAGACAAGCCAAAAATGTTATTGGGTTTCTACATTCTGTCGGCAAGTATGATCTAAGGTGTGTTATGATGGAGCAGTCGTGTCTACAACACTTATCACAATTGGAGGTTTCAAAGTGAAAATGATTCAAAAGTTTCGATATGGCAGATGCGATATTACATTGATGCTGTTATAATAAAGGATATTGGGTCCGCGGGACATATCACAATTGAAGATCAATAGATCTAAGGGGTGGTCTCATTCCAAAAGCTCTGGTTAAGGGGGGATGCGATTTTATATTAAATATGTTCAGATAAAATTAATCAGGTCCGAAGTTAAACAATATCACAAGTTTTAGTAGAACAAGCATCTGATTTCTTCGATAAAAATCTTCGATAAATATTACGTGTATCAAAGCCCATGTGGATCTACATTCTGTCAATTAATGGCGAAATGCAGTGAATTTATCAAGATATTCTAAATAATTTCATTAATACTAACAATTGTCGAAGATTTGGATCATAAAAGTCTTGGATTCATCGATAATTGGTCATTTCCTCTAAGTTATTCGATGTAAGTGTAGTCACTAGCTAGTCTTTGTGTTTTTTCCTCGTAGGCTAGTCCCAATAAACAAAATTCAGTCGAAATGTCTTAATAGAAACCTTTTTGTTTAGACGATTGTAGCTATAAAGAAGTCTTAATAGAGGGAAGAACCATTGTGATTCTACGTATGAGAAGAGTGAATGTGTATCATGTGCTATTATCTATATTTCGCTGCTATGTTTATGAGTTGAATTACTGCTTTATTTCAACTTTTCCATATATGTTATTGGATGTTATTAGACCAGTATCACGATTGATGTGTTTTAATAAAAAACTTTTAAATATATAGAAGAACAACGATATCATACATGTGTAGTGCTTTATATCAACTAATGTAATTAACTATTTAATTAAAGCATCTATCATTACTCATTTTATATTCATGAATGGTTTCATGATCTACATTATAATTCTATAAGTGAAAATACCTATAAGTCGCATATATTAATGATGAATTGTCCTTGGATATCTATTAGAAGGCTTTATTTATATTTATTTTTTTGTTTGATATACATTCATTAGCTTTGCATTCATATATCCTTCACTCATCCAAGACTGTTGTAGTCTCTAATACCATTGAGTATAATATTGTGGAACACATGAAGAAGGTTAAGGGCAACATTTCTTTCTATGAGGTTAGTAAATTGAAACAACAATAGAAACTATTATTTAAATAGTTTAATGTAGTTTCTACATCTCCTTTTCATTTCTTAATTCCTTAAAATGATACAATTTTAACAGATTGATATTAACATCTTGAATATTTTATCCTTTCGTTTGGTTCCCATTTTTGATATGTATAGTTAATTTAAATTTAAGTTTGAAGTGAAAAGTTACATAAGAAGAAACTGGATGCAAAAAAAGAGAATATTTGGGAAATAATGTTGCTTAAATTAGAATTAAAATTAGAAGTAGAATTGTACAAATCTATAGATAATATTTTTGTTCTTGATAATTAAAATTCAACAAGGATGTTGATGTGAATTAACTTATTTTTATAACTTTATCGAATAAAAAATTAGACGTGATATTATTTTGAATGAATTGCATACCCATATTTGGTTCGTGTATTGGAGCTCTAAACAAATCAGAGCTCTTGTGATATCGCACACCAGAGATTCAGAGATTAGAGGTAACACCATATCGGAGATAGGAAGTTTGGAGGGGCAGTACATTAACAAAATGCCAATATGAAATTGCTCTGATATGATTTCATTAAATATGTGTGTTATATATTTTTTTGTGAACTTTGATTGAAATGTTTTCAAAGTATCAGTTAAATACTGCGACAATGTGTTATTACTCAAAGGGCCCATTTAATGTTGGTTTAATATAAAAGGGTTAAATTTGAACAACAATATAAGTCCTAGACTCGAGAGCTATTTGTTTCATTTATTCTAATTAATGAATAATGAAAAGAAACTTTAAAAATAATTAAGTCAAGTTGAAAAATAAAACAAGACAACATAAGGAAAAAAGGAATAAGAAATGATCCAAAACCCAATTGCAAATACATAGCGGTGCCCATTAGTATTATGATAATAATACAGTCAAAATGGGGGTGTTGTATTTTTCACCACAATAGTTTGGAAAGCTTGTTCAGAGTAGCTTTTGAGTCCTTTTGTTGTCTGGAAAAATGGCTTCCAACTTCTGTAGTAAGTTACTTCTTGGCAACATAAAAGGTATTTGCCAATAGGTGAAAACAGATTTATTTTTTGTTTCTTCCTATCAAGCATTTTAACTGAGTTTCACAGTAACTATTTGTAAAAGAAAGCAACGGTTGTGAAACTGAATCAAAAGTATGCTTACTAAAAGAAATCAGAAGGGGCTAGATGGAGCGATCAGATTGTAGGTGGTTGTAAAGACTTTAATGCGAGCACGGGTTCCTCTTGTTGCATACGTTTAATGTAAGCATTGCCTTGCATGCAGGAGTAGAGGTTGAAGGAAAATGGTGGCTATATGCAAAGATCAGCCGAGCTACAAACTATGGAGATGGCAGTGAATGTTAAGACTTGACGGTCTGTGTTGCCAATGCCCACTATCGCCTTTGGTAATGTCATCCCTTGCAATTTATGTATTTCCAAACCCCATGCCATTCGAAGGGGAAGTTTCCTGCTAGAGCCTCGTGTTATTGGGGGAATTGGAACATAAGATGGGTTCAAGGCATCCTATGGCGGGCCTTTGTATTGGAAGAAGTAAACAACAACAAATGATGGTAATTGAGGGGGTTTTGATCCAAGTGCATAGACAACGGAAACTACTTTTCTAAGTGCTCGATTTACAAGACCTACTTCAACCCGCAAGTTACATGTGAGGAAAACCTATTGTTCATTGCAAATAAGAACTTTTGCATCTAATTGTTCATCATTTTTGTGTATAATAGTAGGATGGTGGTTCCTTTGATATGTGTAACATCGTGCAATTGGCATGTTCAATTTTTTGATCATTTCTTTGTTGTGCAATGTGATAACTAGTTTGGTTTGATATAGGTGGATTGCACTGTCAAATTCATGCTGCTCATCATTTGACAAAAAAGAAATTTTCCTTGACATGAGAATATTCCAATCTTCGATTATTGGATTTGCATTTCTGAGATTCGTGAGCAATTGGTGGAATGAAATTTGAAGAGGTTTGGTCCCTTGTTGACGAAAGATTGTAGTGAGTGTGATGACCGTGTTAAAGGCGTGGCAAAGGGAATTTCCGCACAATGTCTCGACACATATCGGGATGTCCTTCACAAAAGGTAGTTGCCCAACATCACCAACAAGTATGACAGACCGATTGTCAAAAAGAACATTTTGATAGGAAGGAAATACCTCCCTTAAATAATGGTCTATGTGTGAAATAAGTTTAGGCACAATAAAACTCATTTCATCAATTAAAATGTATTTGACGTGAACTTTTTTCTTGGAGATGTAGAAGTGGTTGGCCCCTCAAGAGGATGCATTGAAACTAAAGGAATGTGAAGGGCAGAACGGATTGTAAGAACCTTTATGTTAAACACTACAACACCTATTGGAGCGAGTAGGCACAATGGAATTGAATTGGGAACAAATTCATCAAGAAATGTATCTCTCAGGCATTCAATTAAATGAGCTTCTACATGCCAGTAGTACCTTGGATCAACATTATAAGTGGAGAAATGGAGGAATTTGTCCTAAAGCGAGTAACGAAAATGGTGAAAGGAACTTGCTGGGTGGGTGATAATGAGTTGAGAAAACAGGGAACTAGAGTAGAGATAGAATGGAATTGGGTGGATGAGCGACTGCAGTTTATAAATTGTATGGTTGTGGCTTGAAATGGGAGAGAGATGGTAGTATGGGCCCAATTGTGGTTAGAGTCAAAGTCATGATCTCCAAGCATCTCAAGGTCATTAATTTGCATGTTGTTTCGAGGGTGTAGCTGAGAAAGGAATTGCCATTCATCGATGTCAATGGTATCATGGGGGTTGGGCACATCATTAGTGGAGGTGTCACCAGAGCTAGGGGGAGGGGGCATTTTAGGGTCTCAATGAAAATTCCATGGAACATAAGCATATGTATTTTCGTTCCCAATGTGAAATGATTGTTGCATCAGTGGAGCCAATCTCTGGTGGGAGTGTACAGAAAGGGAAGTATAGAAGTAGTTCACTCCATTAGAAAGAAGCATGGGATGCGTCAGTAGGAGAAGGGATCGGGGAATAGAAAGGGAGGACCTCATCAATATTGCAAGGATTTTGTTATTTCCATTGGTTATGTTTTCATTTACCATAGAAGGAACAGGAACGTGCAACGTCAAGAAGAGTTAGTGTTTCAAGCGAAGGAGGTCTACTCATGTATGTTACAATTAAGGGTGGTATTGGGAAGGGGGAACCTAGACCATGAGAAACATGTTGACAAACAATTTGAGTAACATTGAGGGAAAGAAATGAGTGGCTAGAAAGTGATAGGGCCATTTTTTGTAGCATGTGGCATGTTTCTTGTGCACTAATGTCCCTATCAGCAACTGTTTCTGTTAAAATTTTCTAGACAACACTAACAATAGGTGCTTCGAGGTAAGTAGCCTATGAGACACGTGACAACATTTGCAGATAAATTTCAGATTTTGTCTTTGGCTTCGCTGCATATTTCATGATGTAGCGGATAACAACATGCTGAGACAAAATAGGTTGGCAATCAATGTTTTCTCTCCATATGGATAGCATGCCAGAGTTGTGTACATTTAACTTGTCATCATTATGAGCCAGGACATATTTATTTCATCCACTGTCATCAATCATCAAAGAGGAGGTGGAATTCAAATCCCATGGAACTCCATAGAAGCAAACAAAAGTAGGACCTTTTTTACAAAGACATGAAGAGGGGTGTCATTTTGTATGCCATTAAATGCAATTAAGAAGATCCTTGTAGTCGTGAAGGTGGGACAATGAAAGCATCAGTGGTGAAGGGAGGATGCATGGGTCATGCTCTGTAGAGATGTGTACATAAGTTGCACATTGTTCAGCAGGCTGAGGATTCCAAGCAGAAATGTGTTCATCAAAATATGACTTCACTCTATCCACCGCGCCTTGGTCATCCTAATCGAGGTTGTCCATATCAGGTGTGTTTTCTAGCCAAAGGAAACCATGTATGTGTGCAGAGCCCCTATGTTGTCACTCATACCTACAAATATGAGAAAGGAAATTTTGTGAGGCGAGTGTACATCTAGGAAAAAAACGAAAAAAGGAGAAGGATGATCAGGCAAAAACCTACACCATAAGTCCTTTGCATGGAAACCTTTTTGCAAGACCTCTTTGAGGAAGATTGTGAATCAATAATGAATGTTTTGTGTTGTAAGATGTGGATTGTTGAGTATATTGTTGAATTTCCATCGAGACAACTTCGATGAATCTGGGGGAGGGAACTAAGCTATGTGAAGGTTGCCTCAATTACAGTCTGTATGCAAACATTATGTCTCCCACAAGTTGGCCTACTCTATTGACCTCAACAGTATGAGGGGATACCATATTATCTCTTATTACTCATGCATATGGGGCTAGCCACATGTGGCATTTCAATAAGATTATATAATTTCCAAATCACAACTCTAATTATTGTTCGAGGAAGTCAAAATCCTACTTGTACAAGGCTACTAGGAAATATTAGACCCAAAGTTGCTAGGAAGAGAAGCAGTTACATTCTATGTAATTATATTTGTTCCATAGTTGAGTGAAGCATTTAGGAGAGCAAATTTTAGCAAGAATAATAGAGAGTGACAAGATTTTGTAGTAGCCTTATAGGCCATATATCTCATGTAACTCCATAAAGAGTACCTTCTCTTTGTATTTTCATATTTCCATAGTAGTGAAAGGAGAGCATACCAACCTCACCATCTAATTGGTTTTTCTCCCATATAGGTTTCCTAGGGTATATCTTGTGCCTATTTGTGGATGGTTTGTGTGTATTTTAGTGTTCACTATTTTCATGACTCTCTTATCTCATATAAATAAGAATAAAACTACCATTTAAGGAATTTGAGATTTAAATGAAATTAACCTTCACTATAGATATTTCATTATTTTATAATAATATTTCCAAAAAATTGTTCTCGTGGAAGATTTATGGTATTTCATGGATGAACCATGAATTACATTCTAACCCAACATTTCTAAAATATATTGAGCAATCATTGAGTGCTAAATTTCCCATTTAGGGTTATATAAGAAATAATGTATCCATTTCCATCCATTGACCTCTATTCATTGTTCTTTTCCACGTTAACTTGCAATTGAAATAATAATAATAATAAAATATCATGTGTTTTTAATGGCCTATCTGAGGTGTAATAGTTGCAGTGTTATATATTGAGATAAGAGTTTTCCTACATATTTGTGGTGTCTTTTAATTAAATGGATGTCTTGACATCCATCTGTCACCTATAGCTCGTTCATTTCTAAGATTGGGTATTAGTGTGTAGCGTTATTTAACTACTACAATCTTATGGGAGTTTCTAAATTCCTTCCATGTCTGGATTTGAATATAGAAGTAAGGGAAAATATAACAACCACAAGCCTCTTGTAGAGTTTCAGAACGTCCCTCTACTACTTGTAGCAAAATTTGGAACGTCCCTCTACTACTTACAGAAAAAGAAACATCTATAGTTCATCCCATATTTAATTCAAATAATGCTCCAACATCTAAAGACTATATCGATGTTCATTTGAAGAGTACAAGGCTCTTCAAGGTCATACTACCACATCCTCATCCTTAGTATGGCTCTGCGTAACCCATATGACCCTAACTAACATAAAATATGTCCCCCTCTCTCTTTCTTATGGACATTGAATAATGGTTATCTATGATATCAAGTTCATTTTAACTATGATCTGTACAATTGGTTTTCTTAGAAAGACTCTCCTTCAACCATGCCCTAAGTTATCATTAAGTGACCAATGTATTAATTAGTTAACCACACAACCATACCTAGTCAAGTAGTGCACACAATGGTTTAGCAATATGCAATTCCATAAAGGAGTATGTCCTTTATGATGAGTATTAAGTAGGCATTTTTGAGATAGGGAAAACATCGGTGTATTGTTAGAATACTTATTTTCATATATTAATAATTGTAGGTGTCCTTAATTAATCTCCAATTGAACAATGCATAACTAAATAAAAAAACTAATTGTATTATCCATGTGTATGGCCCTAATTGAAATCGAATCAAGAAATCTGTAACTATCTTGAATAAGCCAATTCACCCTCCATATATACAGACAATAAAATGATTTAAGGTATTCAATAGATACACAATAAAGGGGGTGAATTAATTTTATTATTGGCAATTTTATTAAGCCTACACATTGAAAGATAGAGTGTATTGCTTATTTTTGTGCAATGGAGTTGGCTTGCATTCGTGTTTTTATTATTTCATTATAGGGCTCTAATATTCAAATAAAATTGGTTGATGAGTTGAGTAAAAGCACAAATTTTACTTGATGTGGCATTTGGATTTCTTTGGATAAAAAACAATTACTAATTTAGTCGACATTGATAGCTATATTTATTCACAGTAACTGGAAAGCTCACATATGCTAAATGATGGTTGGGAATTTTTGTGTAAAAGAAAATAGACAATCCAAAACAGCAACCAAGTCTGGAACTAAGAGGATTCAACTCTAAATAGTCATTCAAAAATAATAACATTAGCCTTAAGAGGCAAGACCATGAGCCAAATATTGAATTTCATAGACAATATACGTTGGTGAGGTGACATAAGTATAAAGTATTAGAGTAGCTGAATCCTTGACCCTCCTATAACAAGAAGAAGCTGGACATCAATTCTTATCTTCAAGAGGAAAAAAATAACTTAGGTGAAGAAGTCCACATGTCTAACCAAAGATTTTTAAAGGTGGAAAACAACCTTGAAAGCTATATAAAAATTGTCCAGGTGAACTTTGAAAGCTCTAAAAAAACTATTCCCAATGCTCTAGAATTAATTCTTTAACAGGTAAGACACATTCATTGTCATTATGGTAAATTAGGACAAGACTAGAGTTCAATTTGTATATCAATTTGTACACTTGGAAAAGAAGGAAATCAATATCGAAAAATTGTAGCACGACATGTTTTCTTAGATGGCTTAGCTATAGAGAAACATAGATACCAACTAAATGATATTATATTGTGTTCTCATTTTCAAAGGTCACTTTTAGTGCATATGTTTACCATCAAAATCAAAAAGTTTTTTTTTCAAAGGGAAAAAAACTAACTAGTATATTATCATTTGAACCAAACCAGTTATATCTTACAGGTAAGATATGCTATAAAAAACCATCAGCTATTGTAAACGTATCAACCAAATATTTAAAACTTAAATATTGTCTGTAGAGTAGAGTTTCAAAATAGTGAGAATGTTCTTGGAAGAATGATATATAATTTAAAAAATTGAGAATATCTAGAAAAAAGGTATGTTGGAGAATGGTATAAACCAAACAATGCCGCTACAAAATGGCAAGCTTGTCATCTTCTAAGATGTTTCCTGTAGTAAAAAAAGAGAAACTCGTGAATCAATTTGGTTCCTAAATGCCCAACTTGGAGAGGGAATCAAAAACAAAGTTGGATTCCTTGTAGATGTGGGCAATCGTGAAGCACTGAAACTAATGTAGCTGGTGCCTAATTCACTCTCTCCATCCCCAAACATTGGGTGGATCAAACAATTATGTGCCCAGGAAGCCATCAATGATGGTCTTAGAATCCCCATAGATGATTATGTTCAGGATATTTTTTAATAGTGCAAACCAAGGTAGTCCCCAAAAGGAAACTATCTCAACTCTGGTATTTGAACCCCTCCCACCCTTCTAGTGCAACTTGTAATATGAGAGTGCAATAATACAGAGCCAAGCCTTGCATCTACATAGACCTCGCTGGGAAGCACCATCAAAATATCCACCTCGTAAAGTGATTTATGGTGAAGTGAATATTTTGTACATGACTTGGATGTCCACACACCACGAAGGATATAGTCAAGCCATAATAGGACCTTTGAAACAATGGAGTGAGTGTTGATCAAAACCCCTCAAAAAATGGATTGGTTGTGAGATTTCCAAATCTCCTAGAAAGTGAACATTGGGATGTAGGCCTAAAGACCCACCCTAGATGCTCCCCATCTCAGACAATGCTTGATAGATAGGAATGTAGTCGAGGGTAACCTGTAAAAGGACAATATAATAGACCAAATGTGTAAAGTAGTTTTATAGTGAATGAGAATATATATTACCAATTTCGCCCCCCGCAACACATAATGTAGTAGCCTGGTCCAGAGAAGCCTCATTTACATAATTTTTCCCAAGTAAGGAAACAATTTTGCCAAGCCAGCCAACAAAAAAGTATAATTTTGAGAGGAGCGTGAGATTTCCAGATAGGGAGAAACTAGGACTGAGGAGAGTAAGAAGTGTTAATATGTGAGAAAAAATAATGAAAGTAAAATACTACCACTGAGCGTTGTATGAGATTTCCCCCCCAAGTGACAGATTCACCACTAGGACAGCTGCAAATACCAACATTTCTTAAACATTGGATGAAGTGAGACCATTTTTGGGCCAATTTCCCCGTCAATCAAATCTGTGAAGAATCATGCCAAGCAAATGTTCCCTGCCATTTTGATATAATTTGTGCCAATAAAAACAAACCACACTAATGAATTTTCTTCAGTAAAAGTTCCCTGGCACAAGAATTTGTATCCACACCCAATATATCGTCACTTCCAATCATGAACCTATAGTCACCCCTAAAGGTCCACTTAATATGCTAAAGGAACAAATGCTTATATTTTTGGAAACTGCGCCATATATACAATCTACCTCTGATACCTACTTCACCCCTACGGATCTAGTCAAAGATAGTTATTCCTTTTATGTATTTGAAATGAAAGATCTGATATAATATCCCAATGTTTGTTGGCTTGAGGGGTCCTAGACCTAGGTTCTTAGTTACTTGCGCTAACCAACAAAACCCTATAATACTGGCCCTTTCGGCAACAACCAGCATAACGCAAGCTGCAGTCTCACCCGAGGCAGTATTGGGGGATGGTAGAGCTAGGTTTCTGCATCCAAAGGACTATGTGATGTGTGTCTGTGAAACTTAGGGCCTTTTCTTGACCTTTACGAGCCCTAACCCTTAAAACCAAGAAATTGCAACAATTAACTGTTAGCAAATTTTTGTCCTTCATCGACTATGCTAAACATTCATAACATCATATAAATACACAGATCTAAGTCTTCACAAAACTATTAAGTACTTTCCTGATTAATTGAATTCAATAGATAAAAAAATACAATAAATTTAGATGTAAATAGTTAATACACAGATACACATATAATTCTTCAAAACAAGCCTTTATTATGTTTAGATCTTCAATTACATACTTTTCCAACCCTGTGCACATAGCTGCAGGGGCCCATGCACTCAATTGTGGACTTACCAAGGTCTCCGCGAACAAAGCTACAAGAGCCTTCCCCTTCGCCCAAGTACAGAATAGACAAAACATACCAAAAACTTGCCTTTCTATGCTCTTCACTATCTTCCTATGACTCTTCTATGACTCCTTTTTGTATGATTCTTCATTACAATACCATGGTACACGAACCATGGGCAGGTCACAAACTAACTTAAATCTTAACAAATTAAGGGGTTTTGACCTTATAAAATCCCTTTGAATCCTATAGACCTATGATACTCATGTTTTAGTCCTCAAAATTCGAAGACATTACAATAATTAAAAAAACTTTACAAAATTTGACCCGAGGGGACCCTATCCCAACAAGCCCCCACCACAAAGTCATGACTCGTCTCGAATCACTCTATTGGCATTGCCTCAATCTTTCCTTGTAGACCATTGAATTCGATCTTCAAGGTGTGAAGATCTGATGCTTAATGTATTGCGACCTCACTAACTTCTTCGACCAGTTTCTTTGTGGTTGGATCTTCGACTGTAAGGCCCATGGTTCTTTGCGTCTACTGCAGAGCCTTCAACTTGCTCTGAACTATCTATGACAACTTGCTTGCCTCATCATCCTAGGGATGGTTCTTTGATGAGATGATGGACGCAGCTCATTAATTTGGGTCTGGATGAACTTTCCTTCCTAAAGTCGAGTGATATTTTGTACAAGTTCTAAGGTTGCATTATTGCCCTGACCTCATCAAACTACACCTATTTGTCATGGATATCTACTTCAATTTTCTAAAATTATGGATCCTCCTATAGCGAGGTCCACATTTCCATCATCTGCTCAGACAATTGGCTGCAATGCTTGATTGCAACTTCCAGAGTAGTCATATCCTCTTTAATAGCAGCATTTTGCTCCTCTCTGACTTCTAGAGGAGTGCTTGGATGTAGCTTAAGTTGAAGCTTTGATATCTACAGCTGCAACTTAAAGATGACCTTTCTAATTTCCTACTTGGACTCCTTCACTGCCATAGTTAACTTCATAATTTTCTCTGCGGAGGCTACTTCTATTGGAATTTGGAGCACAAGGAGCTCACTACATACTTGGGTGAGGGCGGTCTCTAGTTACTGATTCTACTGTATCACCGCGTCATGGGCATACAAGGCCTGCACTTTCTCTTCAAAAAATTGTTGATTTTTAGTTTTAACCTTGTTAATAATCAATAATGCTCGCTTCTCTTAGCTGTAGATCTCATTTGAAACTCCCTGGTGTAGCTCATGCAAAGTATGGTTTGGTAGTGCTACAAGGTTGATACTCAAGTTCTTTGAGAACTATGCATGCTCCTAATATTCGCTGTCTCAAACTGAAGAGAACCCCCTAGTAATGTCATTGGGTGAAGCTCAAACATGATTTCCACTGCACTAATGATCAACATGCTCGCCTGATCTGTGCTCGCTTTTCCCATGCTCACACAGATCACCCCTGTGTGGACCTACAACTCCTTCAGGATCTACTATACTTTGTCCAATACTTGGCAGTACTATTCCTCGATGTGTCCCCAGATAGTTTCAGTGGCATTGCATACAACATCCCCTATCTCATCAAGGTCCCCCTCTGTGAGGACCAATGGTGTCGCACTCGCAGACTTGTCAGATTTTTGGTTCTTGCGAGGTCTTGTGGAACTTCGATTTTTCCTCTTTCTGACACTGAAGGGGGACTCCAAGTCTGTGCCCCCTTCATCTTAACCTTCAGTCTCAACCTCAATTATCGCCGCACTCCGTTTTAGATTCTTCGAGGTTATAGTGACCTGCAAGGTTGCTGCAGTTTCCTCCTTTGGTGCTTCCTTCTCTTTGGCATCAACCTTTTCTTTCGGTGGTTCCTTCTCTTTTACAGAGGTCTTCTACTGCAACACTATTGTTTCTTCCTACGTTTCCTTCTCTTTCTGCAGTTCCCTTTCTTTTTCCGTGGCCTTTTCTTTTGTTGAAGCCTTTTGTTCTTGTTTTTCTTTGTCTTTTTTCATTGTTACCGCAACTATTGTTTTCATTATTTCACCTTCGGTGGTCTTGCTTCTCCCTACGCCTTCATTAGAGGGGGTGAGCCATTCACTCAGTCATTTGTTGATGACCCCTAGAATGCTATCCTCTATGACCAAATATGACAACTTATGCCATGTGCGTGCAACATCCTTCTTTGCACATATAGACATATTGAGGAAATTTTCCTTGAAATTTGCAATATTAGTATACTTCACATGTAAACTAGGTGATAACTACGGTTGTTCATTGATCACCATTTGAAACTCTGTCTCAAACAAGACCCAAAATATCTTTGTTTCCATGATGTGGTCAGGATCCTTCGTTGCCCATAGCGAGGTGAATTTTGTAGCCTCGTACAAATCTAGATCTTGATCTGGGAACTAGCTCTCTTCAGTTGTTCTCCATGCCACTAGTGCAATCAAAAATAGTAAACATGAATAGTGGAATGCCTTCCCATCACCTTAGGCTTTACGGAAATCGTCTAAGAACTCATGACAGAGATACTTGGCCCATTGTATTGGACTCTACTGTTGCACTGCGTAGGGAGAGATACGACTCGTACCGACACTTCATCGATGGGACACTTCCTCCTTATTTTTCCAACCAAATTTTTTGTAGCAAAGTGCACAACACCATCTGATATGGAGCTAATGGCATATATATGTGACTTCTTCACCAACTTGAAGTCGCTCTACATCTAATCGGTCAGCTTCTTCTCCTGCGATTTCCCCACAAAATCATTTAAGGGGTTCTCACCTTGATAAGGCAACAAGGTGATGCGATGAATGAGCATGTCATCAACGGGAATGGGCCCTCCCAGCCAGAGTCACCCATCATGAACTAGCACCAGCAATTGATGCACACATATAGTATTAATGAATCTTTAGCTAAATTGCAACACCCACAACATGTCAAGAAATCCCACGTGCTCAATCTCGGTCACCCACCTCATTAGCTGAAGCCGTGTAGCATCCAACCCCTCATAGAATACCTTATTCAAATATTTGTTGTGTTCCAACTATGGGAACTTCACATGATCACCCAGGTCCTAGTCCTCCTTCTTCAGAAACGGTACCCGAGCCAACAAATCACCCTCCACAGGTACATCCTCCAGCAAAAATTGTGTGAAGACCTTGTATTTCACTGAATTCGGTTCCTTAGTCACTTTGGCGGTGGATTTCCTATGGGATATATAAGGTGGTAGCCGAGTAATTGACACTGCTTCCTCCACATCAATATCTTCAATGCCCATATTCAACTCTTCGTCATCCAAAGCTAAGGGCTTCGTCGGTTGCTTGCCCCTATCCATCCGACCGTTCTATCTAACATTTGTTGGATTTTTGTGTGGCAATTATCGCACTAGCGCTTGCTGTGGTTTCTTTTGGTTCTTTTCTCCTGCCACGGAGGCAATGGGTTGAGGCCTCGACAACCTAGGTGCTATGGTAGGTACTAGTTGTGTTGTTCATTCTCTCTAAAAATATTTCCTTTTGCCTTTTAGGTAGATCGTCCTCCCACCCAGTTCCTTGCTACGAAAAATTCTCCTATGTCTCTTTCCAATCCCATCCAGACATGCAACAATCATATTGGTGCAAAATAAGGAAAGAAAGCTCAAGGAAATTTATCTAGAAGGAAAGTGTTCGCATTTGGAGTAGGATTCTTTATTTATAGCCCATTTTGAATTCACTTCCATCAATTCCCTCCAGATTTCCTTCATTAATGCTATTTTAGCGACATATTTTTCAAATATACACTCCTTAAATGCTCTTCCCCCACTCACTTTAACGAAGAAGAAGCCATCCAATCATCTACAATGTTGTCAATGGTTACTATTTGGCTCGGCTATGTGGGACCTACCATGCTAGTGCAACTCCTTCATTGCAGCTCCCCTCTGTGCCTTTCTTCTAATCATTGTGCAGCCACTTTGTTTCGCAAAAATATCCTTCTAGCATCGTAGTTTATAGTCCTGCACTTCCTTGCAACTACGTGAAGTACTAAGACTATCCTACATTCATATAGTCATGGCAGATGGGTGGGATCACCCATGTACAATTTCAATCAACTCCCATTAATTCTTCTTGGAAATATCTCCACATTCATCTTCGTGAGTTGAACAACACCTCCATCCGTAATCTCCTTGATGATGTATGGTCCAATCTAATGCATCTGAAACTTTCCTAGAAACTTCGTAAAATTTCTATCATACATCAGTAATAAATCTCCCCTTTTTAATGTGTGCTAATTAATGTGGTGATCATGCCATGCCTTTTCACGAGCCTTCTACACCTGCTGAAGAAAACCTACCAAAATCCCATATTCTTCTAACTCAAGTATCTACACGAGGCGTTCTTCCATAATATCCCGATCAGCCATTGCGGTGACTACAACAATCCGCAAACTAGGCATGTACTCCATTGGCATCACTGCCTCTTGTCCATAAACCAACCTAAATCGTGCTTGTCCAGTCAATTTCTTACAGGTAGTTCTACATGCCCAAATAATATCTCGTATGCGCACATCCCAATCATTCCTATTCGCATTACAGATCTTCATCAAAGTATTCTCTAGGATTTTATTAAAGGCATTTTCTTGAAGATGATATGACATGCTTTTCTGATGATATATTTGGAATTATTTGAGCAATGCAACAATTTTTTCATTCAAGAAATGTGAAACCCTATTGCTCATCAAAAGCTTAGGATAACCAAACCTAGACAAAATGAATTCAAATATAAACTTCACAGTTGTATCCCTGCTTGAATCCTTCACGGTCTGTGCCTTAGCCCACCTAGTCAAGTATTTTGTCATCATGATGATGTATCATGCTCCTATATTCTTTCCCGGTGATTAAACATGTCCTACAAAATCTATTGCTCATTTTTCAAATGTGTGTAGAGAGACTTGCGGGTTTAGAGGCAATTCATCCCTTCATGATGACTTCCTAGTCCTTTGACAAACATCGCACGCCCCAAAATATTCCTTGGAATCATTGTGCTTTGTAGGCCACCATATCCCAACACGTAGAATGTTCTATGCAGTCGCCCTTCCAACATAATGTTCACCAGAAACTCCTCCATGTGCTTCAGTGAGGATACTTTATCGTTCATAATATAGTACATACCTACCCAGAACTTCATCCAATCCCATTTTATACAAATGGCCTGCAATGACAGAGAAATCCATAGACCTTACCACTAATTCTTTATTTTTTTCCATCGGATACCCTTCAGCAGCGGTACATGTAGATCGGAATTAGATGATATCTGCAAAATGTTCATCTGCAACCCGCACAACAAATAGTTGTGTATCAGGTAATCCTTCATCAAGACTTATAGGTTGTTCACCATTCTCAATCTGTGAAAGGTGACTTGTTCCAACATTTAATCTCCCTGTCTTCATAACTACCTCAAATTCATACTCCTGAAATAGCAATAGCCACCTACAAATTCCACCCCCGAACACAAGTTTTTTTACCAAGTATTTCAAAGCGGAATGGTTTGTGTACATTTTGAAGTGCGCACTCAAAAAATAATGCCTGAACTTCTCGAGCACATATACCATTGCCAATCCTTCACGCTTCATGGTTGAATAATTCTTCTCTGCCTTAGACAACTTTCTACTCGCAAATGAAATCAAATGGTCGATATCTCCTCTGCCTGGTTGGGTTAACACTGCTCATAATGCTAACAAGGACACATCTACATGTAAATGGAATTCCTTGTTCCAATCGGGGAACACTAGAATAGATGTTGTAACCATTTTTTATTTCCACACATCTAATATTTTATGGAAATAATCATCCAAGAAAAAAGTCGCGTCCTTCTTCAATAATTTTCCCATGGGTGTAGTGATCTGCACATACGCCTTGATGAACTTCCTTTAGTATCGTCTATGACCCAATGTTGTGTGCAACTATTTCACATTCCTTGGAGGTTCCAGATTGATAATCACTGCAATCTTAGCAGGGTCCACCATCAACCCTTGCTTACAAACAACGTGGCCCAAAATTATCCCATATGGTATGCAAAATATGCACTTCTTCATATTAAGGGATATCTAATACTTCCTACAAGTATCCACCATTAGGCGAAGACTTGCAACATGCCTTTTCACTAATCCAAACACATTCCAATCATCAAAGTAAACCTCCTAAAATTTACGAATAAATTCCTTAAAGGTTGTGACTACCACCCTAGAAATGATCGCATGGGCATTCTTAAGTTCAAAGGGCATAATGGTATATTGAAAACAACCCCATTATATGGTGAAGGTAGTCTTACTTTGATCTTCTGGTGCGATCTTGATTTGGTGATATCCTAAGAACCTATCTATAAAAGAGTAGGCTTCCTGACCACCAATGTTCTCCAATACTTCATCTGTGAACAACGTAGGGAATGGATCATGTACACAAGCATCATTCAACTTCCTTAGATCTATGCAGATTCAGATTTCACCCTTCGTCTTCTTTCCTTGAATTACCATAGGACTAACCCAGTCTGATTCTTCTACAGGATCAAATTCCTGCTCCAAGCATCTTATCCAGTTCTTCACACACCTTTTCTTTGTATTTAGGATTCAACTGGTATGGGAAATTCTTTACCAGCCTCGCATCGAGCTTCAAATTTATCTTCATAACACCCAAATCACCTACCATCCCCTTCAAATCAGAAAACTTTGTTGGAAAGAAGTGCTAATATTCCCGTAATAGCTCTGTGACTTTGTCAATTGTGTCCTCATCCCAGTAATTGATTATATTTGTGAACTTCAGTTGCGCTTCTGACCCAATGTTCACTTGCTTGGTTTTTAATGGCTTGGAGACGTTAGGAACTTCTATCTTAGGCCTGGTAACTTTTCACTATCCCTATGAATCAAGGATACTAATATTCCTGGGGTCTTCCTCGCCTTCTTTTGTGGCAACAATGTAACATTCCAGAGCATGGCGTAGCTGCGTACTCTAGTTTGGTTGTACCCACATGACATGTTCTATAGGTGTTCAAAATATTGTGACCTTGATTCCCTGTAATGCTTCATCAATACTTTCAAATCCATTCTCAAAACTGAACGTTAGCAAAAATATTTCCTTCAAGACATCCCACTGCGTGGTTCTATGTCATAGCTTTGTTTCTAAATACCAGTTCATCGGGATAGTATCCAAAGTGTGGCAGAATATGTGCACCCATTCAGGTTGTGGTTCCTCTCCCCATGCTTTCGTCCAATGAGCCAGATGCTCCCATAGTTCATCCTTCCCTGTATATTTTTCAACATTGAGGGTATTGGCATATCCAAACTTTAGCTTCATAATCCTATGGTATTTCTAGTCTGCAAAAATATTCTTATGCGTACCCCACCATCTAGCAGTTGTAGCTCTCAGTGCAATGTCTAGTGCCTAGAACTGATGCTCCTCTGGTACATCCATTTCAAATTTATCCAGAAAAAATTTACATCTTCTAAGCCATCATAATAGGGTAAATTTTGTTCGTCAGTAGATATACACCAGAGTGATTTAGTAAGCATGTTGCATCGCAGCATTGACACTTTATGCAATCTATTTACCAAGGCTCAAGATCCTCATCTGAATTCAAGCTGCAGGAGTTGTCTTTTTCCCAAGTAATTCATCCATCCAACATAGTGTTGATCCAATCCTCATTCTGTGCAGTAAGCTTATAGATCTGCTCAATATCATCCTCGTCATAATAATCCTGGATTGGTTCACTATATCACGCACCCTTGGTTGGATCCAATGGAACAATGACCCTCAGTTCCTTCTTTTCAAATGTCATCTTGCTCTTCTTCAGGTTGACAACTGCATTCATATCAAATTCCCAATCAATTCCAAGTAGCGCTGGGTAGGGATTACTATCATCCACGATTTCTATTACCACAAAATTAGCTATAGCGTGTTCCCCTTCAATATATACAATTATTCCATGTGAGCACCCACAACATCTACTACAAACCAAAATTGATCAGGGTCTTCTGTACCCAGACCCTTGAATATAGGCATCTTCATAACATTCACCATACATAATAGCGGAGGTGGAGGTGGACATGGGGGTGTAGGTGTGCGAGGTGGAGGTGATGGTGGAGGTGGAGTGGATGGATGTGGTATTCCTACAATAACCATATCTATCTTCTACGATACACCTTGGGGTGTCTTTAGATTAATTTCTTTGTTGCTATTAGAGGCCCCCAACAAAGGACTGTACTCAGCACTTGAATCTACATTTGTTTTGAATGTTTTCCCACTTCGTATAGCTCCTATAGCTTCTCGTCTAAAAATCAATTTAATGGCATAACATGTTTCTCACACAATAACATTTTAATCCAATTTTTTTGAGACTTCAGATACTTATCTCTTGGTCCTTTGAAAAAATGGTGTTCTGCTTCGCTATAACTGGCAGACATATCAATCGCAAATTTAGTAATAAATCCATTAAGAATACTATCAATCCAATAATCAACAACCTTCACGATTTTTTTTTCCTGATACTTCTAGGTGAAGCAACTGCCCAGACAAGTGCAAATTTGTGCTCCTCTATATACAAATATTTCTATAACCACTCTTCTTTAGACATGTGCAGATTTTTGTTTTCTTGAGTTGCAAGCTCATGCAACTTAAGATCTATCCACTTTTCAATCTCCTTGTTAGTCAGTATCCACTTATGCCACATCAAAAATTCCTCAGATAGATCATGGTCCTGATAATGGAACCATTTGTTGGCTTGAGGGGGCTTGGACCCAGGTTCAGAGTTAGCTATATTAACCAACAAAACCTTACACTACTGGCTCTTTTGGCAACAACCTGCATAGCGTAGACTACAGTCTCACCCGAGGCATTATTGGGGGATACTAGAACCAGGTTTGTACATGCAAAGGACTATGTGATGTGTTTATGTCAAACTTAGGGTTTTTTCTTGACATTCATGAAGCATAACTTGTAAAACCTAGAAATTGCAGCAATTACCAATTATCAGATTTGTGTCCATTGTCGATTACGCTAAACATTCAGAACATCATATAAATAGACAAATCTAAGTCTTCGCGAAACTATTAAGTACTTTCATAATTAATTGCATTCAACATATCAAAAATACAATAAATTAAAATAGAAACAGTTAATACACAAATAATTCTTAAAAAAAAGCCTTTATTATGCTTAGATCTTCAATTACAAACTTTTCCAACCCTGCGCACACAACTGCAGGGTCCTGCGCACTTAGCTGTAGACTTACCAAGGTCTCTACACACACAAAGGCAGGAGCCTTCCCATTTTCCCAAGTACAGAATAGACAAAACAAACCTAAAATGTGCCTTTCTATGCTCTTCTTTATGTTCCTATGACTCTTCTATGACTCTTTTTTATATGATTCTTCATTACAATACCATGGTTCGCGAACCATGGGTGGGTCAGAAAACAACTTAACTCTTAACAAACTAAGGGTCTTTAACCTTCTAAAATTCCCTTTGACACCTATCAACCTCCGCTACTCATGCCCCTCTCCTCAAAATGCGGAGGCTTTACAATAATTAAGAAAACTTTACAAAATTTGACCCCATTGGACCCCATCCCAAGAGTGTCGAAGAGGGATCTCCACATAGAATTTGCAATAACGAATTTTCCAAAAATATTTTTGTTGAGAGCACCCCACCCATCAAGGTCATGAGGTTTGGCTATGTTGACCCATTTAATGAGGTGAAACTTACCATCTCTGAGAAAACTAGACAATAAGAATTGAGCCATTATTGATTGAATTTCAATAATAACATGTGCATGAAAAGTAAATAAGTGGATCCAATAGATGACCAACTATTGAAGTAAAAATTGGACCAAGGTGAAGCAACTACCCAGAGATAGAGCCTGATGAATCTTGTTCATGAGCTTGTTATGAAATTTCTGGAGCAACCAAGATCAGTCCTGTAAGTGTTAGTTATTAGGCATCAGTCTATAGCCCAAGTATGTAAAACCATCCTGAAGGTGTTTGGAGTCGACGTCAAATGTAGTAGAAATAATATGGATCTCATTTGTGTCTCCAAATGAATATAAGAGAGTAAATTTTTTCCATTTCCAATAAAACCAGATGCATGACCATAACGTCGAAATAAGTGAAATAGAGTTTCCCATTATGATAACGACAACATGCCAAAAGTCAAAATATCATCAACAAAAAATAAGTGAGTGATGAAAACCTCACGACATATCTAAATGCCCTTGAAAGTGCCACTTGATTTAGCTATCTGAATCTTCTGACTAATCCCATCCATGATAATAATGAACAATAGTAGCGATAGAGAATAACCTTGACGTAATCCCCGACCCGCCCTGAAGAACTTGGTGGTAAAACCATTGATGAGCACCGCCAACCAAGTATTGGATACACATGTTATGATCCACTCGATAATATTGATTGATAGCCCAATATTTTGTAATACAAGACAAAGAAATGTCCAATCCACGCAGTCATAACCCTGCTGTAAATCAATCTTCATCACCAAAGCTTCAAGTTTTTTTTTTTTTTTTTTTCTGAATTGAGTGGATACATTCTTGAGCGATAGCAATCACATCATGGATGGACTAGTTAGGTAGAAAACCAAATTGCTCCACAGAGATATGATGAGATAAATATACCTTGATCCGCTTCGCTATCACCTTAGATATAATTTTGTAAGTCATGTTGCAGAGGGATATCAGCCAAAATTCAGAAAATGTGGATGGAGAAGTTACCTTTGGGATAAGAGCAATAAATGTGGACTTGATAGAGCCCAGTATGTGTCACCGAGTGTGGGATTCTTCCACCATCACCAACAACTCAATTTTCATCAAATCAAAGAAATGTGTGAAGAGCTCAACCATCCGACCGTCCGGTCCTGGGCATCTATACTTGGAGAAGGAAATTAACACAACATGTATTTCTTCTAGGCTGACGAGGCGGTATATCGACTCATTTGCATGAATATCGAACATCACGGGGTAATTCTCTACACCCCTGTTTTGGGAAGTTTTAGTGTCTACAGATAAACTCTTAAACCCCTAGATTAGTAGCTAAGTCTAGAACAACAGTGCAAAAGAATTATCTACCTTTTCTATAACCAATAGATTAAATAAGACAGTAAAGAAGCCTACCTATAGCTTTCACTTACTCCTTATCTCCCTTGACCAATTTTGTTGCTCCTTTCCATACTTAATCCACTTGAAAAGTACCTGCACACAGACAGAAGACAAAAACTGATTAAAGCATATGATAATTATCTATTGATTAAACATAGAATGGAATCAAGTTCATAATACACATATGAAAGCGTCAATGGATAATACAAACGTATGGAAAAATATTTGAACACGTTATTAGTAGAAGGAAGAGATACAACCCATTTGCTTGATTCAATATCACTCCTCCAGTTCACTCCCATCCTCTCCTCATAACAAGCAAGACATTTTGACATCATTACAATACTTGAAACCAACTCAAGTCTCATACTAACAGCATCTCCTTATAATTGAACGATTTCCAACCCCTGAACACTTAGATGAGTGGTCTTTTTATAGGTGAATGAAGGAATTTATGCCATAAATGGTGATAATGAATGCCCTCCCAAAATTAAGATTTGGTTCCATGGAGGAAGGGATAAAGGGATTGATGTTCCTTAACTCCTCCCTCATCCAATTTTGATCCCAAAGGAGTAGATAAACTTGGGAAGCTTCTAGATGCATCTAATAAATAAGAATATTCCCAAACCCCAATGAAATTTCCCTCAAATTTGTCTAGCGCACCGTGGTAGTGTACTTGGCTGCACTGCAACGCACCTAGTAGTGTACTGGGCTGCACTGTAGCGCACCTTGGTAATGTGTCTACCTGTGCTGGTCCTCCTAGAGACAACTTTTAGATGATTTCAGTCATAGAACATCCTGGGAAGGAGGCATTCTAATCGTTGACTTCGTTTAGGGCATGTAACAATTGAATTAGGGTTTGATGGGCCCTAATAGTACTGATATGTAAGTTGGGGTTGATATGCCCAAATGGATCTGTAACAACCCCATAAGAGGTTTTTCCATCTGGGTCTCCTTACATGCTTTGAAAATGTCTTGAAAATAAAGCACAACCTCAAAAAGTTGTGCCACTAGAAGCACCAAATTTTATGGGGTGGTCAAAATTGCAACTAGTATTAATAAAAGAATTTTTATTTTTTTTTATATAGTTAAAATTATGGATTAATTGAGAATATGTACTTAAAAACCAATATCCCAAAAATAAGAATAAAATCAACTCTAAATAAAAAAAAGTGGTATTTTTTATTTAAATTTAAAATAATTAACTTGAGAACAAAAAATACGAATTATATTTTCTTTCAAAGAGGGAAAACAATTAGAAATAAAGAAAAACGTTATTCTATATGGAAACATCAAAAGGTAATCGAGCATCAAAAGTTAATCGAGGGGAGTTAGAGTGCGGTGGCGAAGGTTGGGGCAGACATTCACTTCAAAGGGATAATTGAAGGATAGTGTGAATAATAATGAGGAAGGCTTTTCAAAGGGATACTTGAAGGATAGTGTGAATAATAATGAGGAAGGCTCTTCAACAATTTAATAGAGAAATATGTTTTTTTAAAGAGTATTATTCTAGCTTGTACATTATATCCGAGGCATATTTTGGTTTTAGGGAATTCATTTATTGCCTTCAAATACATACAACTTGAAATGATATAATAAATATTAGATTAGAGACCATTCATACTAAAATTTAGACTAAAACAATATGAAATATTAAATAGTTCGATGTGAGATGACCTAACAACAATGTAGTTACCTAATTAGAAGAAAAGAAATTATTTTTATTAATGGGCAACTAGCTAACTAAACAATTCCCTAATTCTCAAGGCCCTAATTCTTTTGTATACACTAAAAATATATATGAATGGGTATTCTAGATCGTTTTGACATTGTATATCATCAATAAAAAAATTACTGCAACTCCTTGGCACTACATGGATTATCTATATATATATAAAACATCTGTGTGCGTTTTCCACCCTCTATTATATAAATAAAATTCTCCAATTATTATTATATATATAACATTATTATTAAATAAATAAATAAAGATAATTTCAAAAATTTAGAAAATTATATATATATTAAAAATATTGAAAAAAAAATTAAAGTAAGTTGAGAAGTTATTTGTAAGAACAATAAAAATGAAAATAATAAATTGCAAAACTAAAGTAGTTAATTTTTTTTATAAAAAATTAAAATTATTAAAAAAATATATTAAAAAAAAACAAAAATAAAAAAGAGATAGCAAAAGGATTGTATGTTGTCGTATGTGAATTTTATATATATATAAGAAAACCTTATTGTAATTAAGTTTTCAAAATAGTAGTGACGACATCTATCAATAGTTGCTATTTGCAAATGCAGTTTGGCTCATTATCGTTATTTATGGAAAACTATGCCACTTAGAATTATCCAGTGGTGGTCCACAAGGGAGCATGATTTCACTCCTCCCAGATACCTTTGACTCTTTGGGTATTAACTTGTTTCCTAAAGTATGAGAAAGACGAGCACTTAACCAAACAAAAGTAGTTTCAGGGCATATTGTAGGCCATATATATATATATGAAGAAACTTTATAACATGGCAGCCAAGAGGTTCCCAAAAACTACTTCTACCTCTAGCCAAAAGCCCCACCTTTGGCTCAAGTCGGGATGGCACAAAGATGCCAAAGCCTTGCTCGACTTTAGGGGATAAAGGTGGAAATTATCTTAGAGAAGAAAGCTGATATTAAAAATACGATTACTTCCAATTCAAGGATAATTTGTGCGGTGATAAGGAACTAGAGGGGAAAACGAAGCTAAGATATTCTAAGGAGGTGATCAACCCTACCCTTGCTAACCAAGGTTATTTCTCTATATTGACTAGTGCTAAGATTAACATGAACATTTCAAAGATAAGAACCAATTCTCATGAGCTTTGAAGTGAAACCAAACATTGATCTATTCCCAAACTACTTTTGGATTAAATAATTCATCACATTTATCATACTAAGAGGGTTGAAGATAAAAATCACATTCTCTTGGATTTTTTAGTTCTTACTCATGTCCGTTCACATTTTCAAAACATTTGCCACACTTCCAACCTTCTTGACTTGTTAAGTTAGCACAACTACAGTTATCTAAGAACGCTTCCTTCCTTTCTTCTTGATTATAGAAATAAAACATTAAAGGGTCTCAATTAATCTATTATCTTCATGTTTGATAGACTACTTTGGTCTTAGTGGAATTTAATCATCACCATTATATATATATATATATATAATTTTTTTTATTTAAAAAAAAAAAATTAATTTTTTTTATTAGTTTCTAAAAAGAAATATTATATTTTAACATAATAATTTAATTATTATATTTTAACATCATATATATATATTTTAAATTACTTTTTTGGTATAATTTTTTTTATTTAAAAAAAAAAATAATTTTTTTTTTATTAGTTTCTAAAAAGAAATATTATATTTTAACATAATAATTTAATTATTATATTTTAACATAATAATTTATTTATTTTTTTAATTATTTTTTTGGTTTTACTTTTAGATTTATTTTAATGGTTTTGTTTTAAAAATTCATTATCTTTAATAATAGTTTTATTTTTATTTTTTAATTTAATTTCTTTTAATTATTTTTTTAAAATATAATCTCTAAAATATGGATTTCAAATTGGTTTTAATTTTTGTGTATGTTTTTCTAATTTATTTTTCAATTCCCTTTATAATTTTGTATTTTACTTCTGTTTTTTGTTTTTTTCTTTTAAGTTGTTTTTTTAATATTTAATTTGATTTTCTTTAATTATATATATATAACCTTTCGGATATGAATTGCTTAAAAAAATTATTTTCTTGTTTCAATAGACACTCCACCCATCATAGTGCCATGTTTTTGTTGTTTTTTTTTAATTTTTTAATACCACAATTGTTTTAACGTCTAATTTTAATTTAAAAATAAACAATTAAAACGAAAATTTAAAGGACAACCTTTTTAGATTTAGTAGTTGGTTTTAGTTCTTATTTTTTGTTGAATAATCAAAGAAAAAATTTCAAATGAGATGGTGTTAATTGCAGTGTTGGTTTTTGATTGGATTGTCAATTTTGGTTAATTTTTTAGAACATGGTTTTTAAGATTATGGTTTTGAATTTTTTGTTTTTATTGAAGGGTAAATTTTTATTAGCGTTAGTTTTCAACGCCCCTATTTCATTAAGTTGCAATCTTAAGCATCCGAAAAAGGATGTTGATAACACCAACTTTTGGATTTTATCATTTTTAGCACAAAGATATGGGTGTTTTATGCTAGAGCTCATGTTTTAAAGTTACAATTCTATGATAACTAGGTTGCAAGTGTTGGAAGATAATTCAAAGGCTTTAACATACCTCAAAATAGTTGGTAAAGAGTATGGAAGAGAAAAATCATATTTCACTATATTATCAAAGAGTATGGAAGAGAAAAATCATGTTTCACTATATTATCAAAGATAACACCATAATCTAGATAACCTTACCAAGATGACCTTCTCTACATAGTAATCAGAAGTGGCTTAGTAAATTGAAAAACGTAATGGAGAAAATCTATTAAAATTGATAAGGAAAATAAGTTATGATGTACTAGGGCTACGGAAAAAAGAAAACATGTCCTAAGATACATTTTTGATATGAAAGAGCTAAAGATGAATGTTTGGGTTTCACAATAGAGAGGAAAATGTCGTGACATCGAAGATCATCTTTTTGAAATAAAAAGGAATGTAGAGTTGGCTTGGTCATTATACTAAAGAGACATATTACATGGAGGTGGAATCCTCTACCATCTCATCATTATTATGGTGGATCATATATGGGGAAGGATGATAACAGGTTAATGATATCTATCCTAGACCTAAACTCAATCGAAGTAGTAAGAATATCATCTAGAAGAGGAATGATGGGCAAGAATCAAGACACTCCTTATTTTTTATTTTTGTAGGAAGAAATACCACAATGGTACTAGTTATTGGTACTCATCAATATACTCATTATGTAGGAAGAAAGGCCATCATGTGGCATTTTTTTAGAAGAAGCAAGCCACTTGAAATAAATTAGATTAATTTTAGAGGAGGAGAGGTAAGAAGAAATGCCAAATATAACAAATAATTTATAGGAGAACAAAATGAGCATGTAAAATACTGCATGCAAAAATGACAAAATCATTTTCAAACATGACAAGTTGAATGTGAATTAGAAGGAAAACTATTAGCAATATAAACTAGACTTTGATGCTAGAAACTACATAATCAAGATGGGAGTGTGGATTGTAAATATTGAAGAATATGAAAACATGAATGCATCTCCAATCCAAGGAGCTATAGAAACAAAAATAAGATGGAAAATGGGTTGATGTTGAGTGTAGCTACAATTTAGTATTGTTTTTAATATTGCATCAGAATAACCCATTACTAGGGATGTGTTAGAGATTGGTGCAAAAAGGTTAATGTTCCTAGGGGGATTATTGTGAACTCCATGGAAACTACCAAGGTAGGTAGAAAATTGGATTATCAATTATGATCACATGTAAAGGTTTTTATCTATATGAGATGGTTGCAGAAATAGAGGTCTTATCAACTTGGATCTCATTGAACAAACACAAAACAACATTTAACATCACTTCATTGACTGCCAATTTTGACCATTTCCTTACAAGTGACTATGAAAATTATAACCAATTATTAATGGAATAGAGTGAGGAAGAATTGAAACTTGATTTTAACATTTAGGTTTCTAGTGTAAACAAGTTCTCTAGTGTAGCTTAGTTCTTGCTTATTATTAATGAATTATTATACAACAAAGAATCATAACCATTTGCAACATATCATTAAATAAGACAATGCATCATGAAGCTACCATCTCATCAACAATACATCAAGAAACCATCACATCAACATAGGGAGACACAAGATTTTATGTTGAAACCCATATGGGAGAAAATAACAAATTATTTTTCTTCCTCTTCTTCAATGCATTATGTAGATTTGTAGGCATTGAATTGTTGGAGGAACCCACCCATAAGATATCTAAGAAATTAATTTTCATATGCTACAACCTAATTGAGGCACAAACATAAAAAATGTGCAAGAAACAACCCACTTTAGGGTACAATCTGATTGAGGAATCTAACTGAAAGATGAGAAAGATTGAATTGATCTAGGATCCAACCTAATTGATGTAACAACCTTAGAAATATGCAAGTTTTGACTTTCTTTAAGCTCCAACTTGATTGAGGCTATAGCCTCAGTCAAGCCACCCACCTCCTTGTTAAACTTCTTGTGGACCTCTTCTTAAAATATTTCAAAATTGATCCACCTAATATTCAATCAATATAATATTTAAACTGCACAAATTGTTACTGTCATACTACTATCAACTCCCTGCAATACCTTGTCAAATCTCTCCTTCAACCTGTTGATCAATATTTTCATAGAGAAACCTTTTCCAGAACCTCTCCCACTAGTACAAAATGATGAAATTAGTGACTAGGTGACTAAAAAAGTTGGTCACCGCAATATTTCAAGCGAATTACTACTAAATTTGAGAAATTTTAAGTGACCGAATTAAAATTGACTAACTTAAACGACCAATTTAGTTTAGGGATAAAATATATGACTAGATAATAAGTGACCAAACTAAAAATGACTAACTCAAATGACTAATTTAGTCTAGGACTAAAATATATGACTAGGTAATAAGTGAAAAAATTAATAATGATTAACGTAAATGACTACTATAGTCCAAGAATAAAAATATTACCAAATAAAAAGTACAACAAGTATATGAATTAGTCATTTATGTTAGTAATTTTTAATTTTGTCACTCCGGAAATGGAAAATTGCAATTTTGATACTGAAGTGTTTCATTTCACTACAGGGGTTTCTAAATCTGTTTGCAATGTTAAAATTTAACTAGATAGATTCAATGATCCCCTTAAAGGGGTATATGAATCCATCTATAATGCTAAATTTATAACAATTTTATACAATATAGAGTGTAAGTTTACAATATATATTAGTTTTATAAGGGAAAAAAGAGAGAGTTTGAAACTGATATAGAAGGGTTTTAAGGGTTAAATATATAAGGAATTTGTTCCTCACATCTTAAAGAGACGACACACTATTTGTTGTGGGGTTTTTGTGGTGTTATTACATACCATGGTTGATTATTGCACTAGATTCATAGAGATAATGATTTTATTAATTTGAATTCAAAGTATGTTGATTTAAACTTGGTTAATTAATATAAATCTAGATTACTCTTAAAGCCATATTATTCTATAAATAATTCTACAGATACATGCATTACAAAAATGTGTACAAATTCTAATAGTACATTCACATTCTTAGAATGTGCACACACTATTATTAGAAAACCATACATACTAACAATTCTTGTGGTTCTTTATGTAGAATAACATGCCATGGCTCCCATATCCAAGTTGAAATTCAAATATCCCTTAGAGAGTATCTATGTGGTTGTTTGAGGGTTACTTCATGTTCCTTGAACTCTAGAAGCTTTATTTAGGGCCTAAGGCCCTCTTTTATCCTCCCCTCGAGATAGTACATTCCCCAAGACCCATTCTTATCATGTAAACCATACCAATGGTGAAAAAGATCCCCCACAGATGCCAAATATCCCCTAGAGATGTCTTATGTGGTAATTCAAATACTTGTTCAAGAAGATTGATCATGGGAAGATTAAAATATGACCCAAGCACCTTATGATCCTTCCTTCACAAGGATTAAGGCCCCAAGTTCCATACATGGTGTAAAAAACCTCCTAATGATATTGAGGCCAAACTTAGAGGCCCCAAGAACCAACTATGGCACAAAAAACCTTCAAATAACACCCATAACATACCTGAAGGCTAGCTATATCTTATAAGATAGGATATGTGTGGTGGTTTGAGGCCTTATTCATATCCATTGAACTACTAGAGAAGTTTTGATTAGGGACTAAAAATCTTGTTTTCTTTCCCTATCTATCGTAGAGGCCATAAAACCCAATCTTATTATGAAAAACATACTAATTGTGCCCATATTCCCATTCTAATATCTTGTTCAATATGGATATTAAACATGAGAAATAATTGTTTTAGGCCTAGGGCCCTTTTTCATTCATTGGCCAAGATATCTACCCTAAATCCCATATATGACGTGGAAAACCTCATAATGAAACCCTTATCCTAGACGTCAATTCACATTGCGGTGGAACCCTTTATAATTACCTGAAACTCACCATTTAAGTTGTCATGTTTTCATTAATTTCTCTTTCCATAGTTATGGTTAAGTTTCTCACATATAGATATATAATAATACCATAAACTATCTCTATCAAACTCATAATTGAAAAGAAGAAACATAAATAAAATATTTATATCTGTCATAATCTTTATAATTTATATTTTCAATAATAAAACAACATTTATTAAAATATAGTATGATATACTAATATAAGATGAAATAAATAAAAAAGTTCCACCATTAATTTTAATATATTTTTCAAAATATAAAATAATCGATTGGGTCTGGAGTATGCCTTAAAATAACTTGCTTTTTCTTGGCTAAGAGCTCGTCTTCCTCGAAAGTAAGGAAGTTGACTAACCATCCAAGACATAGAGGCATCTAGTAGTAGTGAAGGCCTACCTATTTATAGACCACCAATGGTTCATTTTAAGTTGCATGATTTTCCTTAAATAACTAAAAAGAGTTGTCCTTATTGCTAATTTAACAACTAAATTATAATATTTTTTTCTATTATTAAAAAAATATAAATTAATCAATTTACACATGCTTTAGTTTTTATTAAAATTAAATTTTCTAAGTTTTTATTAATATTAAGTTAATCAAATAGAAAAAGTACATGTTTCAAAATAAAATAAAAATAAAAATTTACAACAAAATTATTGTTATTACATTTTTTTTGTAAATTACACGATTTTAATGATTTTAATGATTTTAATGAAGAGATATATTCATCCCGAGAAAACGTAATCCCTCCAAAAAAAAATCCATGTAACTTTGACAACACCTCCTTCTGAGTTAAGTTCTTCTACTTTTGCCCAAAACCTCATTGATCTGTTTTCAAGGTTTGCAATGGCTTCAATCTGTGAGTAGTCGGAGTCTTCTGTATTCATTAATCTAAGTAAGCGTTATAGCACCGCTTAGAAGAGGTGTGCAACCTGTTTCACCTATAGGTAGGAAACACCGAATATCAGCATGACAGAGTGGTGTGGGGCAAGGCAGGGTAGACATGGTTTGTAGTTTTGAGAATGATCGTCTTCTGGTACTTCTCCATGTAGATGATCTCCTTGAAGAAGCCCATTGATCTGGTGCTTCATATGCTTTGTAAGTACATCATAAAGCTTGGCCATGCTCAGGGTTTGATTCTGTGTTCGTACCCTATTTTTATGCCCTTTAGATTTTTAATCATAGGAGTTTTGAACCCTGGTGAAATTCATCAAGACACTTTAACAATATTGCAAGGAAATTAAAAGGTGATATTGGTTCGCCACTGAAACGAAATAGAAATTGATTTTTTAGGTTGATCCGATCTGGAATCCATATGGGAAATGTGCACATTTGTTTATTATACTAGACATATTCTAAATATCGATCGAAACTAATGACTAATGAATCACTTAAGCACTGAACCATTAAATCAAATGAGTGAATGAATCAACTTAGATCAATGTTTAGAGCTTACGAACACAAATACGAAAGAACAAGGGGAACCATTTTGACTCACATGATTACTGGGTTTCATTTGGGTTCAGAGTTAATATGACTTTTTTATTGGTACATTTCACTTTTTTATTGATTAGTGACATGAAAGACAGATTTCACATGGTTGGAAAGATTCCGAGATTTTTGAACTTGCACTTTCATTAACAACACGTTTTCCAATACACTACTATATCATCCATCAATTTAGGGTGTGTGGAAAATAGTTTGGGTATCTAGATAAGTCTTTCAATACATGCTTTGGATGCAAATGATACTCTGTGTTTTCCTCTCCTCCTATGCGACTATCACAATGCCCAGCTAATTTATTGGTAGCTATGAACACTAAAATCCAATTTATCATGGAGGGAGAGAGTTTGAACCATTTATATCCCTCAAATTAATAAGACCTAATCAATACATAGGGTTATCCTTGAATTCAGGGTTGCTACAAAGAAGTTTTCTCTCTTTTTTTTTTTTGAATTTTTTTGTCTTTCAAATCCGATGGCCAACAATCAACTGCCCAAATCAGTGGAAAGTTGTCCATTTGGAAAAGCGGGTTTGGTATCATAGTTCCTCCTCTTGGTTCTGGGCCTCAAATCAACACAAAACTAAGCCTTTTGCATCATTTATAAGACACAAATAAGCCTCTCCAAAATTTACTGTGCACACAACTAAGCCTTGTTATGCTAACACCATCTTGTTTTGTTAGTAAAAAATGCATTCATTATATTTTCAATAAAATACAGCTTATAAAGATCATCATGGCAACCTCTACTCTATCATTTTGACCAGACTTTTTGATAGTGGGGGTTGTGAGATACCAAAAGGGACAACTAACATACATTATTTCAGAGAGTGTTCAAGCCTAGAGATAACTGACATAAACAAAAAGAAAACCATAACTGATAGTTACATATTAGGGTGGTGGGTGAGGAGGAAGTACAGGAGGAGCAACTAAGAAACTGACATGATCATGGATATGGAAGTCAATATGCTCCACCCTCTCTCCGAAACTATGAAGGTGGTCGTTCGTACGATGATGTTGACATCAGAGTCTATCCAATTGCTCTAATATCTCGTTCTAGCTATACAGGATGTCCTGGGAATAGGCCACAGTCTCATTCTTGTCTTCATAACTATGATCTCAGAGGATATCCATATTGATTTAGATTTGACAAAGTTGCACGCAAGAGATTCCAGAGTGACTGGAGCTACCACTTGGCCATGCTTATGAATTGGAGAGATATTCTATGTTTCCTCAGTGTCCCCACTACTAGAAATGGTTGAGGATGCACTATGTCCAAGCTTAGGACGCCTCTCTTGCTGCTCCTGCCTACCCCCATGGCAGGGTTAACCTTGTTGACTAGGCATTGAGAAAAGAGGAAAATTTAATAGAGAGAAGGGGAAGGCTCCTCGAAAATAAGGACACCTGCAATAACAATAACCGATACTTGGGTTGCTGAACCACCCACAAGGAGACTGTTGCACTAGACCTGTCACCACCCTCCTGCAAGGTCTGGATAAATAAGCCACTAACCACATCAGGTGGCTTGCACCCCCCTTTGCTGAAACCACCCTAAGTGCAATTCAACCCATAAAGGCACACCGTATGCACCCCAGTCACACCGAGGCCGAATTTACACCACACAATTCCAAAGGACAACCACACGGATCCCACAAATTCACACCCGAGCACCACCAGATGGGTGAGGTTCTGAGCAAACCACCCTACGTAAATTGAAGGTTCAAAATCCTCAACCCACACAATTCTCACCACCCTTTGGACATGAATAATACAAACAAGCCATGGTCCACATCGAATGGCCTTCACCTCTTCCGCCGTAGACACCCCAGGCACGATTCAATCCACTAAGAACCCCTTAATTGTTGCTTGAGCACCACTAGATGGGAAGATTTTTAGACTAACCACCATACAGAGAGATGAAGAGACTCACACTCCTTATCCCACACGTAGGCAAGAAGGCCCGGTGAGACAAATTCCTTTTGCTCGAACCAGTGATGGGCCAGAGATTGGTGGTGGCTTAGCTCCGTGCCTGTTCGTGTCCTTGGGTCCCAAGGGCAAAGCAAGCCATGAAACCCAAACCATAGCACAGGGCCTTGATCCCCCAAAACACCTCTCATCCAAGGTCGAAACTCTAGGGAGCCACCATGGATATAGACCCACACTCCCTGCTTACCAAAACTCATCTCCCAAGCTTCCACACTAAAATTCCTTCCCGACCAACTTGCAATTATAGACACAGTAGGAGCCTCCCACATACCTTTGGATTGAATGCACTAAGTTTGCATGAGTGTGAAGTTATGAAGTGCATGGAGTCAGAGCAGGTCCCGAGGGTCGTTCTAGTGCTACTTGTACCACCGTCCAATCACCTCCATCAGGGGGAGGTGGTCTTTCTTTGTGAGGTCCTGAAGTCTAAGTTGGCTGTATCGAGCACTTTGTGTCAAGCAGAGGTGAAATCACGATACTTATGTAATGCTCTCTTGTTAGCCAACCTGTCTACCACTTTGTTACCAACTCGAAGAACATGACCAGTAGTGACATAATCAAATATTTTGAAGATATGTCTTATGCATTTGAGCTGAGCCTCTAGCCGCCCACTCTTGGCAATGTTTGTGGTAGCAAAACCATTAATGATCTTCCGGGCCATCTGGATGACCAATTTTGAGTCTCCTATGATATGAACATTGTGAAAATCTAGATTTTGAGCAAGGGAGAGGCATTTCTCAAGAGCCATCAATTCTGCTACATTGATTCTCATGGAGCCACATAAGGTAACTTAGATCCCAAAGGGAGAGTCGCAAGGGAGATTTGTAAGGGACTGTCTCCTAGTAATGTATTAGTATTCAAACCTTGTCTTTGATGGTTTTGGTATCTTAATCAAATTAACATCCATCTCATTAATGAACTATTAATGTGATGGATCTGCCTTCAAGCTATTAAGCTTCCATTGAAGGAGCTTCTCTAATACCAATTTTTGGAAATACTGAGAGGCGGTGAATCAGTATTTCACTTTTCTTTTCAATTTGTTAGCTAATCTTTAAACACATTTAGAGCATGAACATAGAACATCACATCACATCAAGACAATGCACAAAATTTGGCTTTAACAAGAGCTCGTTATGTCATTACAATGTACATACAACACTTTACTATGTAGGCTTGGAAGGAAGTGAAAAACTCCCAAGATTTTTTCCAAAAACCTCAAAAGAAACAAATTCTCCCTAAAAGTTGGTCTCTCATACCAGGGATAATGGCCCAATTTGAAAGAGTCAATTATATACTATTACAAACACTTGTTGCTTTTGTTTCCACTGTCACATCCACATCAATTGCTTCCACTGTTACTTCTGCTTTGACTCCCATCACAACTGCTATCACATCACATCTAGGGAGGAGAACATCGTCATTAAGACACGCAAAGGCACCTCGACTTCACGGGTAATGACCACTCCCACGCTTATAGTGTTGTAGACATAGATTCCAGATAATGCCACATTCACGGGCAATGAGTGAACCATGTTTTGGGTGGAAGTAAGGGATATTTTTATGACAAACCCCATGATAAATCCCAAAGTGGTGAAGCCCATAAGTAGAGAGCACCCCTACATTCCACCTAGGGTGTAGAATCCTCCACGAGAAAGTATTGACTGACACTTTTGTTGTCACCACAATTCACTGCCTTCTCTATTATCATACCATATCCATCTATTGTCCCTCTTATTCCCTCTGCTACTGCTACCTCTACCAAATGTAATACATTACACTTCTACAACTCCTTCAACTACTTTGCACTTCACTGTATCAATTGACACTATTCAATATTTATTATTTCCATTTATGCAGTGTATATTCGAGTTACTCTTTAAGGGATTTGTCATACAAGTCAAAGGAACAACATATGGGAAACATAATCAATATTCCAAATCATGAGGTCATTGTTATTCAAGATTCTGATATATACGTAAAATATAGTATTGTAATGTCCACGCATCAAGAATTACTATCATATGTCAACTCATCATGCATATTACATTCACTCACAAGCTTCTACCATGTGGACCACAACCTATATTTATTGTCATTTTGAACTAGTATTGCTACAGTCCCATGAGACAATGCTTAGATATATTTCCAATACACATAGATCGCCATATTTTCATACACTTACTATCCAAAAGGGTCATATTGTGTTGATGGTAATGGTCTTGTCATTAGGATTACTATTTTGTTAATGTTCCTCTAAGTCAGAATCACATTTTCATAAGGTCATAGATAATTTCCCATTGTCATCATGACTGAGCCACTACTCTTGATATGATGGATAATAAATGTCACTATTAGGTCAAGCCATACAATATTGTAGAATAATATGGTGGTATTTCTTAACTTCCAATGATTCCTTTACTGTGGTGAAGACTGAGATGGTTCTATTTGTAGTAGATATTTGACGTCTCCATAGTTAATATAATTTTCTTGTCACAACAATTATGCATTCAAATATTCTAGGGTTTGTCACTAGTTTTCTCACTATAATGTCTCAACATATAATCTATCAAAACTACAAATCCTTGTGATTTCAAATTGTTGTAGAAAGGACGTGCTAACATAAGAATTATCATTCACCATAGCTTCAAGAGGTGTGTTGAAGGTGATTGTTTGATTGAAGTTGAAGAGATTTTATGTCTGTCATCACTATCATGATTGCCACATAGAATATGTAGCCTATTGTCTTACTGTTAGGACCAACGCTGCATCCTGACTATAGATCCTGACTTTGGTTTATGAGTTAGGGAAACTGCTATCCAAAGGTTTGGAACTTGGTTTATTGGTTCAAATCATAGTCCTTTTTTTCGTGATACAACCAAAGAACATGCCCAGGATTGACCAACCAAGACAAAAAATCTTAATACTGTAAATTCCAAATCAGAGCTTCTAAAGCTCTTCTTTTTGCTTGATCTAAAACAGTGACATAGACAATCCTTTAGGTGAAGAGATTTTGTTCCCTAGTGAGGGCTAGAACCACCAAGATATAACCCAAGGAATTTCAAACAAAAGTGAACTTCATAATTAATACCTTATTACTTTGAGAATGAATTGTGTTATATCAGGGTGCCATGAGTCTCACTGCAAAAAAATTGTGTCAATAAAACTTCAGAGAATAGGTCTTTAACAGGGCCAAGAACCTTCAGTAAACACCACTGTAATTTTTCACAAGATACCTATTACTTTAGGATTAACAAACTGCTTCAGTCCTTGCATAAACAAAGAGCCAATAATTGCATGGCAAGCTGACTGCAAATAAGATTCTTGAGGACAAGGATAAGAACAATAGAAAGGTAACAATTTTTTGCTTCTTCACTCGCTAACCTGCATCCAAAAATACCCTGAGCCATGACAAGGATTAGATCTTCCTCAGAAAGCCACAAGGATCTGTCATAAAAGTCTTGTTTTGAGAGCAACCTAGAGTCTACATTTGTATGGATGTCTTGAGCTAGTTTTCCATTTATAATGTAGATGTAGGGGCTGGATGATCATAACGATTTTGCATGGTATTGCTCACAAAAAATTAGTATTACAAGGCCCCAAAGTAAACTAAAATCTTGTATTGCCAATTGAACCACAATCCAACTAGACGTGTTAGTATCCAATGAATTCATTTCTTTGGTGTTTTGGATGTAAGGGTTTCCATTCCCAAACTTCATTGGGACTACATCCAAAACGCTACATTGAAGAATAGTTGGTCTGAATTCATGTAGATATGGTAGCACAAATGATCCAATGGCTATTGATTAAGTGCCATCCAGAATATCTTGTACTCCTTTGAGAACACACACATATGTAGAAGTGTATGATTTTGGAGAAGCCCAATCCAATATTGTTCAAGGAGGATTGGGTCATTTGAAAAAAATGCTACAAATACCTGATATTCTGTAATGTTAGAATTTCTCTTCATGCAACATTATGCATATGCCTTAACAACTACGTGAGCTGCAAGAAGTCTTATTTTCACCTTACATCTAATTTGGTTTACAAATGAAGTGTAATAGAGGCCTCTAGATGTTAAAAGTGGTGATGCAACCAAAGTTTCGGTCTGCCCTCTTTAGCACACAGAGGAAACTAGCTGCCCATTGGCATCATATACCTCTTCACCATTCACTAGGTCTACACAGTTAAACTTGTATGATGGCACTGGTATTATAAAATATTCATGATAGAAAAACACCTCATTTGACATTGAACTGGTAGAACTATACCTATCAACAGCAGAAAGCCCCATGAGGTTCTTTTCATTTTATGCCCAGAGTATGTCAGAATAGGGTTGTAATGTACACTTGTTGTACTTGTTGCCAGGTTCCAAGGCTTGAGTGTACCATCAATTGAAGATGAGGAAAAGTTGGTTGAATCAAGAGACTTGATATTATCCACAATTTTCCCGTGATGTGTCAAAATGAACCATGGTGTTTTTATCTTTCAAAGATTGTCACAATATATTTTATAATCTACAGATCTGGATGCAAGTAACCAATGCAGAGCTTGGTGGAAATTGAAGATCACTTTCTTCCTGATTAATATTCCAAAGTTTCACATAGCCATCACTCATTTGCACAATGCTCATTTCCAATAAACCATTGCAATTTGTTAGACTATTAGGCCTTTTTGATTGCTTAGGAATGGGTTCCAGTATGTTGGTTTCAGAGTTTATTCCATTATTTTGATATCATGTACTACCATATCAGTTTAATTCTTTCATTTGTTGAGAAACCATGAGCCACTTAACTTGCAAGATTGGGAAAATTTTTAGTGTTTGTGTATAATGATCCACCTGTTGTGGATTATGGGACTTTAGCTTCTTTGCCTCCAAAATGTCTATAGAATGGCCCACCTACATAGTTGAGAAATCCTTAGAGAGACTGCAACCTCACATTTTAAGCATATATCTTCCCTTGCCTTGATCATAAACTATGATTGTGCTCTAAGATAATTGAGTAGAAGGATTTTGGTCAACAAATAATGAAACTAGTTCGTCTATCCTATACTTTTCTTCAACAGGAAAAATTCCTCCAAATTTGTCCTTGATATCTCAATCATAGACTTCACCTTCAAATACAGGTGTTGTCTCTTTTGTTGGATTTAACATCTTTCCCAAAGGGAGAGTTGTAAGGGACTCTCTCATAGTCATGTGTTAGTATTTGAACCTTGTCTTTGATGGTTTTGATAACTTATTCAAAATCAATGGCCATCTCATTAATGAATTTTTTATGTGATGGATCTTGCTTAAAGCTATTAAGCTTCGACTAAAGGACCTTCTCTAATACCAATTGTTGGAAATACTGAGAGGGGTCGAATCATTATTTCCCTTATATTTTCAATTGGTTAGCTAATCTTTAAACAGATTCAGAGCATGAACATAGGACATCACATCACATCAAGACAATGCACAAAATTTGGCTTTAACAAAAGATCATTATGTCATTATAGTGTACATACAACACTCCACAATGTAGGCCTGCAAGCAAGTGCAAGACTCCCAAGAGTTTTTCCAGTAACCTGGAAGGAAAAAAATTATCCCTAAAATTTTGGCTCTCATACCGGGGATAATGGCCCAGTTACAATGAGTCAATTATCTACTGTTACAAACAATTATTTCTTTTGTCTCCATTGTCACATCGACATCGATCACTACCACTGTTACTTCTGATATGACTCCTATCACAACTACTATCACATCACATCTAAGGAGGAGAACATCATCATTGAGACACACAAAGGCACCTTGACTTTGTGGGTAATGACCACTCCCATGATTTTAGTGTTGCATACATAGATTCTAGATAATGCCACATTCACAGGCAAAGAGTGAAACATGTTTTGGGTGGAAGTAAAGGATTTTTTTAGGACAAACCGCATGAAAAATCCCAAAATGGTGAAGCCCATAAGTAGAGAGCACCCCTCCATTCCGCCTAGGGTGTATAATCCGCCACGAGAAAGTATTGACTACCACTTTTGTTGTCACCAGACTTCACTGCCTTCTATGTTATCATACCATAGCCATCTGTTGTCCCTCTTATTCCCTCTGCTACTTCTACCTCTATCAAATGTGATACATTACACTTGTACCACTCCTTCAACCACTTTTCACTTCATTGTATCAATTGGCACTATTAAATATTTGTTGTTGCCATTTATGTAGTTTATATTCAAATTACTATCTAAGAGCTTCATCATACAAGTCAAAGGAACAACATATCAGAAACATAATCACTATTCTAAATCATCAGTTCATTGTTATTAAAGATTCTGATATATACTTTAGATACAGTATTGTAATTTCCATGCATCAAGAATTACTATTATATGTCAAGGGTACCAAGAGCATTGTTTATATGTTGCACTAGTATCATTTCTTCCATTGTTGTCATGAACTCACTTATTGTTACTATTTTTATTTGAAAGGAAAGATATGCAAGGTCATTACCATTACTTTCATCAAAGGTGACTTTTGTCATCAAGGGCTACTATACTATTTCATCTCTGCATGCATATTATTTTCACTCACAATCTTCTACCTTGTGGACCACAACCTATATTTATTATCATTTTGATCTGGCATTGCTACAGTCCCATGAGACAATGCTTAGAGATATTTCCAATACACAGATATCATAATATTGTCAAACACTTACTATCCAAAAGGGTCATATTGCGTTGATGGTTATGGTCTTGTCATTAGGATTACTATTGTGTTAATGTTCCTCTAAGTCAGAATCACATTTTCACAAGGTCATAGATAATTTCCCATTTTCATCATTACTGAGCCACTACACTTGATATGATGGATAATACATGTCACTGTTAGGTCAATCCAGACATTATTGTAGAATAATATGATGGTATTTCTTAACTTCCAATGATTCCTTTACTACAGAGAAGATTGAGATGCTTCTATTTGTAGGAGACATTTGATGTCTCCATAGTTAATATAATTTTCTTGTCAGAGCAATTATGCATTCAAATATTGCAGGGTCTGTCACTAGTTTTCATCCTATAATGTCTCAACATATTATCTATCAGAACCACAAATCCTTGTGATTTCAAATTGTTGTAGAAAGGAAGTGCTAACATAAAAATTATCATTAACCATAGCTTCAAGAGGTCTGTAGAAGGTGATTGTTTGATGGAAGTTGAAGAGATTTTATGTATGTCATCACTATCATGATTACCATAGAGAATATACAACCTATTGTCTTACTATCTAGACCAAGTGTGCATCCTCACGATAGATCCTCACTTTGGTTTATGATTTAGGGAAACTGCTATCTAGAGGTTTCGAACTTGGTTTATTGCTTCATATCATAGTGTTTTTTTTTTATACAACTAGATAACATGCCCAGGTTTGACCAACCAAGACAACACATCTTAATACTTTAGATTCCAAATCAGATCTTCCATAGCTCTGATTTTCACTTGATCTCAAACAGTGAAATAGACAATCCTTTAGGTGGAGAGATTTTGTGCCCTAGTGAGGGCCCAAACCACAAAGATATAACCCAAGGAATTTCAAACAAAAGTGAAATTCATAATTAATACCCTATTTCTTTGAGAATGAATTATGTTATATCAGGGTGCCGTGAGTCTCACTCCCAAAAATATGTGTCAATAAAACTTCAGACAATAGGCCCTGAACAGGGTTGAGAGCCTTCAATAAAAACCACCATAAATTTTCACAAGATACCTATTACTTTAGGATTAACAAACTACTTCATTCCTTGCATCAAAAAAGAGCCAATAATTGCATGGCAAGATGAATGCAAATAAGATTCTTAAGGACAAGGATGAGAACAATAGAAACGTAATAGTGTTTTGCTTCTTCGCTGGCTAATCTGCATCCAACAAAACCTTGAGCCATGACAAGGATTAGATCTGCCTCATAAGGGCATAAGGATCTGTCATAAAAACCTTTTTTTGGGAGCAACCTGGAGTCTACATTTGTATGGATTTCTTGAGCTAGTTTTCCATTTATAATGTAGATGTAGGAGTTGGGTGATGGTAACGATTTTGCATGGTATTGCTCACACAAAATCAATATTGCAAGGTCCCAAAGAAAAATAAAATCTTGTATTCTCAATTGAACCACGATCCAACGAGACATGTTAGTATCCACTGAATTCATTTCTTTGGTATTTTGGGTGTAAGGGTTTCCATTCCCAAACTTCATTTGGGTTGCATCCAAAACACAAGATTGAAGAATAATTGGTCTAACTTCATGTATACATGGTAGGAGAACTGATCTAATGGCTATTGATTGAGTTCCATTGAGAATATCTTGTATTCCTTTGAGAACACACACATATGTAGAAGCGTATGATGTTGGAGAAGCCCACTCCAACATTGTTCAACGAGGGTTGGGTCATTTGAAAAAAATGTTAGAAATACCTGATATTCTATAATGTCATACTTACTCTTTATGCAAAATTATGCATATGACTTGATAACTGTGTGAGCTGCAAGAAGTCTTATTTTGACCTTACATCCAATCTGGTTTACAAATGAAGTGTAATAGAGGCCTCTATATGTTAACAATGGTGATACAAGAAAAGTTTGGGTCTGCCCTCTTTAGCACATAGAGGAAACCAACTGCCTGTTGGCATCATATACCTCTTGACCATTCACTAGGTCTACACAATTAAACTTGTAATATGCCACTGTTATTAGAAAATATTCATGATAGAAAAACACCTCATTTGACTTTGAATGAGTATAACTATACCTATCAGCAGCAGAAAGCCCCATGAGGTTCTTTTCATTTTATGCCCAGAGTATGTCAGAATAGGGCTGTAATGTACACTTTTTGTACTTGTTTCCAGGTTCCAAGGCTTGAGTGTACCATCAATTGAAGCTGAGGAAAGGTCAGTTGAATCAAGAGACTTGATATTATCCGCAGTTTTCCCCTCATGTTCCAAAATGCACCATGGTGTTTTTATCTTTCGAAGATTGTCACAATATATTTTATAATCTGCAGGTCTGGATACAAGTATCCAATGTAGAGCCTGGTGAAAATTGAAGATCACCTTCTTCCCGGTTAATATTCCGAAGTTTCACATAGCCATCCCTCATTTGCGCAATGCTCATTTCCAATAAACCATTGCAATTTGTTAGACTGTCAGGCCTTTTGGATTGCTTAGGAATGGGTTCCAGTATGTTGGTTTTAGAGTTTATTCCGTTATTTTGATATCATGTACTACCATATCATTTTAATTCTTGAATTTTTTGAGAAACAATGATCCACCTCTTGTGGACTATGGGACTTTAGCTTCTTTGCCTCCAAAACGTCTATAGAATGGCGCACCTTCGTAGTTGAAAAATCCTTAGAGAGACTACAACCTCACATTTTAACCATATATATTCACTTGCCTCGATTATAAACTATGATTGTGCTGTCAGATAATTGAGTAGAAGGATTTTGGTCAAAAAATAATGAAACTAATTCATCTGTCCTATACTTTTCTTCAACAGGAAAAATTCCTCCAAATTTGTCCTCAATATCTGGATCTTAGACTTCACCTTCAAATATAGGTGTTGTCTCTTTTTTAGGATTTAACATCTTTTCCAAAGGAAGAGTCCTAAGGGGGAGTCATAAGGGACTCTCTCCTAGTCATGTGTTAGTATTTGAACCTTGTCTTTGATGGTTTTGGTATCTTTTTCGAAATCAATGACCATCTAAGTAATAAATTTTTAATGTGATGGATCTGCCTTCAAGCTATTAAGATTCCACTGAAGGACCTTCTCTAATACCAATTGTTGGAAATACTAAGAGGGGTTGACTTAGTATTTCATTTTTCTTTTCAATTGGTTAGCTAATGTTTAAACACATTCAGAGCATGAATATAGAACATCACATCACATCAAGACAATGCAAAAAATTTGGCTTTAATAAAATATCGTTATGTCATTACAATGTACATACAAAACATTACTATGTAGGCCTGGAAGTAAGTGAAAAACTCCCAAGAGTTTTTCCAAAAACCTCAAAAGAAACAAATTCTTCCTAAACATTTGGCTCTCATATCGGGGATAATGGCCTAGTTACAATGATTCAATTATCTATTGTTACAAACACTTGTTGCTTCTATTTCCACTGTCACATCCACATTAATCGCTGCCACTATTACTTCTCCTTTGACTTCCATCACAACTGTTGTCACATCACATCTAAGGAGAACATCATCATTGAGACACGTAAAGGCATCTCGACTTCATGGGTAATGACCACTCCCATGCTTATAGTGTTGCAGACATAGATTCCAGATAATGCCACATTCATAGGTAATGAGTGAAACATGTTTTGGGTGGAAGTAAAGGATTTTTTTAGGAAAAAACCCATGAAAAATCTGAAAAATGGTGAAGCCCATAAGTAGCGAGCACCCCTCCATTCCACCTAGGGTGTAGAATCCTCCACGGGAAATTATTGACTGCCACTTTTGTTGTCACCACACTTCACTGCCTTCTCTATTATCATACCATAACCATCTGTTGTCCCTCTTATTCCCTCTACTACTTATACCTCTATCAAATTTGATACATTACACTTCTACCACTCCTTCAACTACTCTGCACTTCACTGTATCAATTGACACTATTCAATATTTGTTGTTGCCATTTATGCAGTGTATATTCAAATTACTGTCTAAGATATTTTTCATACAAGTCAAAGGAACAACATATGGGAAACATAATCACTGTGCCAAACCATGAGGTCATTGTTATTCAAGATTCTGATATATACTTTAAATATAATATTGTAATTTGCAAGCATCAAGAATTACTATCATATGTCAAGGGTACCAAGAGCATTGTTTATATGTCGCACTACTATCATTTCTTCCATTGTTGTCATGAACTCACTTACTGTTACTGTTGTTCTTTCAAAGGAAATATATGGAAGGTCACTACCATTACTTTCATCAAAGGTAACTATTGTCATCAAGCTCTACTATAATATGTCATCTCTACATGCATATTGTTTTCACTCACAAGCTTCTGTCATGTGGACCACAACCTATATTTATTATCATTTTGAGCTGGTATTGCTACAGTCCCATGAGACAATCCTTATAGATAATGCCAATACACAGAGATCACCATATTATCATACACTTACTATCCAAAGGGGTCATATGGTGTTGATGGTAATGGTCTTGTCATTAGGAATACTATTGTGTTGATGTTCCTTGAAGTAAGAATCACATTTTCACAAGGTCATAGATAATTTCCCACTTTCGTCACTACTGAGCCACTACTATTGATATGATGGATAATACATGTAACTTTTAGGTCAAGCTAGACATTATTGTAGAATAATATGGTGGTATTTCTTAACTTCCAATGATTCCTTTACTGTGGAGAAGACTGAGATGCTTCTATTTCTAGGAGATATTTGATGTCTCCATAGTTAATATAATTTTCTTGTCACAACAATTATGCATTCAAATATTCCAGGGTCTTTCACTATTTTTCTCACTATAATGTCTCAACATATAATGTATCAGAACTACAAATCCTTGCGATTTCAAATTATTGTAGAAAGGAAGTGCTAGTATAAGAATCATCATTCACCATAGCTTCAAAAGGTCTATCGAAGGTGATTGTTTCAATGAAGTTGAAGAGATTTTATGTCTGTCATCACTATCATTATTGCCACAGAGAATATACATCCTAATGTCTTACTGTCTCGCCCAAGGTTGCATGCTGACTATAGATTCTGACTTTGGTCTATGAGTTGGGGAAATTGTTACCCAAAGGTTTTGAACTTGGTTTATTGCCTCAGATGATAGTCTTTTTTCATGATAGAACTAGAGAACATGCCCAAGTTTGACCAACCAAGACAAAAAATCTTAATACTTTAGATTCCAAATCAGAGCTTCCAAAGCTATTCTTTTCGATTGATCTAAAACAATGACATAGACAATCCATTAGCCGAAGAGATTTTGTGCCCTAATGAGGGCCAAAACAACAAATATATAACCCAAGGAATTTCAAACAAAAGCGAACTTCATAATTAATACCCTGTTTCTTTGAGAATGAATTGTGTTATATCACGGTGCCATGAGTCTCACTCCCAAAAAAATGTGTCAATAAAACTTCATAGAGTAGGCCTTGAACAGGGTCGAGAACCTTCAGTAAACACCACTGTACCTATTCACAAGATACCTATTACTTCAGGATTAACAAACTGTTTGAGCCCTTGCATCAACAAAGAGCCAATAATTGCATGGCAAGGTGACTGCAAATAAGATTCTTGAGGACAAGGAGGAGAACAATAGAAAGGTAACAGTTTGTTGCTTCTTTGCTGGCTAATCTGCATCCAGAAAAACCCTAAGCCATGAAAAGGATTAGATCTATCTCATAAGGCCAGAAAGATCTGTCATAAAATTATTATTTTGAGAGAAACCTGGAGTGTACATTTGTATGGACGTCTTGAGATAGTTTTCCATTTATAATGTAGATGTAGGAGCTTGATGATGGTAATTATTTTGCATGGTATTTCTCACACAAAATCAGTATTGCAAGGCCCCAAGGAAATCTAAAATCTTGTATTTCCAATTGAACCATGATCCAACCAGACGTGTTAGTATCCAGTGAATTCATTTCCTTGGTATTTTGGGTGTAAGACTTTCCATTCCCAAACTTCATTGGGGTTGCATCCAAAACACTAGATTGAAGAATAATTGGTCTGACTTCATGTAGATATGGTAGCACAAATGATCTAATGGCTATTGATTGAATGCCATCCGTAATAGTTTGTATTTATTTGAGAACACACACATATGTATAAGTGTATGATTTTGGAGAAGCCCGATCCAACATTGTTCAAGGGGGCTTCGGTCATTTCAAAAATATGGTACAAATACCTGATATTCTATAATGTTACACTTTCTCTTCATGCAACATTATGCATATGCCTTGACAACTGCATGAGCTACAAGAAGTCTTATTTTCACCTTACATTCAATCTGGTTTACAAATGAAGTGTAATAGAGGCCTCTAGATGTTAATAGTGGTGATGCAACCAAAGTTTGGGTCTGCCCTCTTTAGCACACATAGGAAACCAGCTGCCCATTGGCATCATATACCTCTTGACAATTCACTAGGTCTATGCAGTTAAACTTGTAAGATGCGACTGGTATTAGAAAATATTCATGATAGACAAACACCTCATTTGACTTTGAACCAGTAGAATTATACCTATCAAGAGAAAAAATCACCATGAGGTTCTTTTCATTTTATGCCTAGAGTATGTCAGAATAGGGTTGTAATGTAATCATTGTATACTTCTTGCGAGGTTCCAAGGCTTGAGTGTGCCATCAATTGAAGCTGAGGCAAGGTTGGTTGAATCAAGAGACTTGATATTATCCACAATTTTCTCGTGATGTTCCAAAATGCACCATGGTGTTTTTATCTTTCAAACATTGTCACAATATATTTTATAATCTGCAAATCTGGATGCAAGTAGCCAATACAGAGCCTGGTGGATACTGAAGATTACTTTCTTCCTGATTAATATCCCAAAGTTTCACATAGCCATCACTTATTTTGCACAATGATCATTTCCAATAAACGATTGCAATCTTTTAGACTGCCAGACCTTTCTGATTTCTTAGGAATGGATTCTAGTATTTTGGTTTTAGAGTTAATTCCATTATTTTTTTATCATGTACTACCATATCATTTTAATTATTGCATTTGTTGAGAAACCATGAGCCACTTAACTTGTAGGATTGGGAAAATTTGTGGTGTCTGCGTATAATGATCCACTGCTTGTGGATTATGGGACTTTAGCTTCTTTGCCTCCAAAACGTCTATAGAATGGCCCGCCTCCGTAGTTGATAAATCCTCAGAGAGACTGCAACCTCACATTTTAAGCATATATCTTCCCTTTCCTCGATCATAAACTATAATTGTGCTGTCAGATAATTGAGTAGAATTATTTTTGTGAACAAATAATGAAATTAATTCATTTGTCCTATACTTTTCATCAACAGGAACAATTCCTCCAAATTTGTCCTTGTTATCTCGATCTTAGAGTCCACCTTCAAATATAGGTGTTGTCTCTTTTGTAGGACTTAACATCTTTCCCTTACCTTTATTTACCTTTTGGCTCCCTCTAAATGGATTTTCAAAGCTTCAACTACATCTGGATCCTCTTCGGAATCAACTGCTTCCATGTCTTCATCCTTATCGTTCTTCTCAAATAAATGTACTAAGCCTTCAATCTCGCATCAACTTCAGGTTTTTCATTACTTATTCCCTTCTTGGCAACCCTTGATGATACCTAGGCTTCCAAGAGTTTTATTACCTTTATGAAGGCTTGGCTATAGTCTTCAAATTTTTTATTTGGAAACATTTTTTTCTTCTTAGTTACCTTAGACGTTTTTATTCTAGTTCCAGAATTCATTTTCATTATGTTCTAGTTCCATAGTTGACCAGAAGCATGCTCTCATACCCTTGTGATGTAACAATTCTAAATTATGCAATTTTTTCCTTCATAAATAAAGTTTCATTAACTTTTTTTTACAAACAATTAGAGTGCAATAATTTCATCAAACACTTGGCGTGCACAGTAAGGGAAATACTACAAAAATAGGAAATAATAGGCAATCATTAATTTTATTGCTTAATTTAGAAAGCTATTACAATATAGGAATATCAAGGAAATTGGAGCTTCACTTGGTGACAACTTTTGACCAATCTCAGCCCATTGGTATAAACTGGTATAAACTCGAAAAGAAGGTACAGAATGGTAGCCTCCTTCAGAAATTCCAAACCCTTTAATGATGTTTCTCAACAGAAAGAATTTGGCCTCAAATTTTTGTAGGAAACATACGTATTATTTCAGCTTTAGAATATGATGATTGATGTCCAATCTATCCCCTTGAAAACATTGATATGTGGTGCCAAACCTAAGAACAATAACCCTTGAAATCTCAGCCCTCCCTCTGGAATATATTATTATCATATTAGTCTTCTTCCAAAAGTCTTGTATTGAACCCGATTACCAATACATATTTCCAATTAAAAACCCTATTTTTATTAAATACCTTTTTTAGAACCCCCAATTGATATAAATGCCCCCATATAACTGCGATATTTTGGCTCTATTTTTTAGAATTGTAAAACGCCTTTATGAATGAATGTTTTAGGATTGTGGTCAATAAGGTGAATTTCTTGTGCACAAAGATTTGATATGTTTGTTCTAAAAGCCAGTTCTCGAACTTCAAGGAATCCATAGTAAATTAGAAAAGATAAGGCTTGAGCCTTAGGTATAAGCTTTGATGATTCCTATACCTCATGTCTCCTCGGATGCAATAGTTGTTCCTGTTGTTGCGATGGAAGCCTTTGCCTCCTCCCTTATTAGCCGATATATTTTTGGAGAGATTGTTGATGACACTGTTATGCATTTGATGAACCCCAACATGATGAATGTAGATGGGGTAGCAGCTAGAACCTTAGTTCATTTTTAAAATCTTGTAATGTTAGCCATTACCTTGGTCAACAATTTTTGAGTTAATTTTCCACTCCATGAATGACCATGTTTGAAATATTATTGTGTCAAGCCTTGAAGTTGAATGGGATACCAAGGAGTTTGCATCTTTGAACCCGTTGAATTCAGGATGAGAGTTGATCAACTAACACACCAGTGTGGTCTCACAAACATTGTTTGGAACACTTGGTTGCGTTTTGACACATTAAATTCATGATCTTGAATATGGATAGGTTTGAAGGCATTCCATCATGTTTTCCACTCATTCATGTTTCTCTAGGATGTGAGGAATCATCTACAAAATGCCCATTAATTGGCTACCTGGTTCATTGTTTAGGGAGGGGAGTGCCTTTGATTAAACCTTGTTCACTCTATGTGATATATATCAAGTATCCCAAGGATTCAATTGCAATTAATTATAGGGATGGGGTTAATAGGATCTCTTGTTAGATAGATGTAACATGCCCTACTATTTTTCTTTTGGTGATACATAGAAAATGGAAAAAGGATTTATCATTTCTTCATTAACTCAAAAAACTCAGCAATTTATCTTTTAACCCTGTTACCATGAAAGATTGTGACAAATTATGCCAGGTTTCAAGGTTTATTGTTCAGGAAAGATTTTCCATGTTTGTTATAAAAGCTAGATTTTGAACCAAGAGAAATCTAGAAGGCATAAAATAGGATATAACTTATAAGGTGCTAAACTAGATTTAATGAGAAAATTATAAAGACCATCCAAATAAGCTGTAGGAGGCAGACAAAAAATGGAGCCAGTACTCACAATAACCCATTTTTTCTTTGTATCAAAACTTGCTTTTGAGGCTAGGCTATTCTTCCACGATGTAATTTTAGTAACTTAGTTGAGTGATGAGACTTAGGCCTAGTTGATTTGGTCCAATATTTATACATATGTAAGTTTATTACAATGAGGTGGGTGAAAAATTATCACTCTCCTAACTCTACTCTTGTATATACCTAATATAATATATAGTGTATAATTTGATTTTCTCTTGCACTTTCATTCTTGTGCGATTGTTCTCATTGCTCTTTCAATTCATGCACATATCAATAAGGTTTATTTCTTGTTTCTATTGTAGTATGAATTTTATTTTGGGTTGATGTATTATTTTTCTTTCTTATGATAAAGTGTATTCCTATTTATTCTGTTTAACCATCTTGCGTTCAATTCTTTCAGTGAGTGGGTATTGGCTATAGGATCCGCAGACAAAACAATGAAACTTTTTGATCTGTGCAAGATAACCAATGCTTTTCATACTTTTTCTTGTCACGAGTATGTGATTTGTAAGGTTCTAATTTATTTTCTTGTTTATGGAAGTATCATCCTAAATTTATATGATGTATTTGGAAAATGAAATGTTATATCTCTTTATGTGGAGGTACTTCGACATTGGAATGCAAATGGATTTCTTAAAATAGAATATAAGGAATTGAATATCCATTTATTCTTCTTAAAATGCATTGTAAAGAAGAGAGTTTTCCTCTTAGTATTTTTACCATTTTATTTGGTGGAACACATGGTAGAGAATGATGCACTACTCATTTTATCATTATGTTTGGAATTTATACCAATTGACTGAGTATTTTGTGTAGCTCCATTGTTGTTTGTTTTATACCTATAACTTCATTTCTATTTTATGTAGTTACCAATAGAAATTAAGTTTCATTATACTAATAGAAATTAAGCTTCATTGTGTAGCTTCATTGTTTGTTTTATACCAATAGCTTCATTTTTGTTTTATACGAATACTTAGTTTTGAGTACCTTCATTGTTGCACAATGTTGATCATAAGAAAGTATTAATTCCTATGGTTTATGGAAAATATGGATGAGCATTAGGATCTGGAGATATTGCGGCTGTTTTTATTTTTGAAATGAATATTTTTTAGGATGTAAATGAATATGAAAGAAGAAAATAAAGTGGGTACATTTGGTTAGAAACATTGGAAGGGGTAATAAATGACATAGTTTTAGAAACAATTCCAAAATACCATTTGTTTGGCATATATCAAATTTTTGGTAGGCATGTGGAGATACCATGCAAAAATGATATTATGGAGTACAACTAGTTAATTATGGACTTATTTTTATTTTTTTGGACTCGCAAAGGAGAGACAAGGCCAAAATGAAACCAATCAATCATTATGTTAGTAGAAGGTTTACTTCTTCTGGACCCTAGGGATCATGGCATATTGGGGCATGTTATCCACCCACATGTATGGGTAACCATAGGAGATTTTTTTTTCTTCTATGATGCAATTTTTTAGCTAGCTGTCATACATTATTTATTATATGTTGTCTTTCTCTTTCGATTTACTTTCACAAGATATCTACAACTTGATCTTTTTATATTGTAACATAGTTGACATGATTTTTATTATGTTCCCAGGGTGTTATTTTTCTATGGTGACATTTTATTTTTTTTGTATATACAGGCCATCTGGCCAACTAAAGAAAACTTGTTCCAGTTTTTTTCTTTTCTCGAGAAAAATGGCATTGACATAGCTAATGTTGACATATATGTCGTATAAATCCTTTGTATTCTACTTTAGTTTATATTCCAATGTTCATCATATTTCATGTCTTACACTCTGCATGATATCTTCTTCGATTTCAGAAGAGGAACTCAATATTGATGGTCAAAAACAGGAATTGAAGAAAGAGGAGAACAATAACACTGGAGTGACAAATGCAAAGAGAGAGAGAGAGAAGAGAACTGGTCTAGTGATACCCTTAAAGACAATATCTCGCATGAGACACACACATAGAGACTGATGATCAAGTCTTCAGAGTTGGTGAATTCACCTACAATGCCTTGACAACACAATCATGATGTTTTGAAGTGATGAAACAATATTTCATGTGTAAATTGTAGTCCAATCAATATTAAGTTGGAAACTAGTATTGTAATACTTGACATTTCATATAATATAATTTATGTGGTTGAATTTATTTATAGCTGAACTTTATATTATTTAGTATTGTAATTAACATATCTAACATTGCATTTTCATGTTAGATGAACATGCACATTGTATGAGGTTTTTTTTAATTAAGTCGCAAAATCATACTAATTAATTTATGTTAATTAATAATGAACATATAAAATTAATTTAAGACTACTAAATTAGTAGTTTATGTTTATTAATGATGAACACAACTAGAATTAATATACGACTAAATTAGTCACTTATAATGATTAGTAATGAAAGTAAATGAAATGAATATAAACTATTAAATTATTCGTTTATATAATTAATATGAAATTACCAAAAAAAGATAAATGACTACTACAAATGATAAATTTATGATTACAAATGATGATTAAATTTTACATATATACAACTATTAGTAGCTAATTTACAGTTTCTTATAACGTGACCAAAAATTAATCATATTTCATTGGTCATTAATTGGTTTCAAACGATGACTAAAATTTGCATATATATGACTATTAGTAGCTAATTTACAGTATATTATAACATGACTAACATTTTGGTCATATTTTTTTGTCATTAATTGGTTTTTTTGGGTGATCATATAGTAATATATTTTGTTGTATATTTGGTCATTAATTGTGACAATTAATGACTAAATCAATGACTAAATTAATGACCAAATTAATGACTAAATATACTACTAGATGATAAAATTGAGACAACCAATTAATGACTAAGTTAAAAACAACTAAAAGTTGGTCACGTTATAAGATACTATAAATTAGCTACTACTAGTCACCGACTGAAAAATAGTCGTTTATATGCAAAATTTAGTCATTTTTTTAGTAACTAATTAGCCATTTTCTACTAGTGTCCTTTCCACATGACGAGAAAGAAATGTCACCTACTCAATAGCTTCCAAAGTATATAATAGAGATTTTGAGTATCAAAAATATATCAACAAGGATTTCCATACCTTTAAAAATATTCACCTTTGAAAATATGATCCATGTGCTTCCTCCAAAGCCTAACTTGGCTTAAAAATTTGTCCAAAAATCCCTAATCGCCATATAAAACTGTATATTAAATTAAATGTTCTACAAATATTCCTCTTCAGGGCATATTCTACAAAATGCCTGTTTTCTAAAAATTGGTTTTATGAAGGACTCTTTATTGGCCTCTTAAATATTTTACAAAATGTAATTTAGAAACAAGAAAAAAAAGGTTTCCAACTTAATAGTTGTCAGGACTTGAACCCGGGTTTAGGCCAAAATATGACAAGTTTTTTTCCAAATGAGCTATATGATGATAATTTTATGATATGCTCCAGAAATTCTTTTTTTTATAAATTTACTAACTTTGAGTGGGAAGGCATGAGGATTTGACAATGTGACCAACAAACAACACAACTTATTTAATATGGTACCAACTCATGCAATGTTCTAATGTGATGCTAGTTCAATTGATATGCCACTATTATCACCAATAAAATCAAATGCCTCTGCTTACTATATCAAACCCTTCAAGTCTCAACCCCAACAACAGTGCTAACTAATGAGCCTCATTATTGCAACAAGAATGATGTAAATCACAAGGCTACCAACTTTAATTATAAACCTAGGGTTCCTACAAACTTAAGTGTTATGAAACTATATGTGCAAAATACAATGTATCCTTCCTTCGTTGTCATGATATAATGGAGTGAATGTAATGAAATCAAATCCTAAACTAATTGCATAAATGGAAATGTTTGAAATGGGAACCTTAACCTATTGTAGGAAAGAAAATACAAGGAAAGAAAACCTATTCTAATTGCATAAAGAAAATATTAGGAACTAAATATTAATAATCACATTTCAAAGAGGTAAAATCCATTGATAGAGCTCATTGGATGTGGCAATTAAAAAAATCACCATTGTATTATCCATTTCATAAATCTGTCCATTAACCCAAATTGTTGAGATGTTTTGCAGGGGTAAAAGGCAAGTCCTAAGTGGTATTTAGTCTTCCCTAATTATTTGTTTAGAGCCTAGGAGTGATTATTCAACCCTAACGGGCAAAAACCATGTTTTTGGAGAAAATATGGGCAAGTATATACAAGTTGGAAAAGCGTTACAGGAAGTTACAGGCGCTGCTACAGGAAGTTACAGATTTGCTACAGGATGATATAATTCACTGAATGACCAAAAAAATAAAATGCAAATTGGATGGGAAAATTTCTTTTATTGAATAATATGTCTTGGGTCTCAATTACACATGGAATCACTCAAAAATACCCTTCTTAGCACATGCTAAAAGATAGCAGAAAATTACTAATCTCAAATCCAGAAATTCGAGAACTAGTGAGCTACTTAATATATCAAATTCATAAACTAATCGAGTGAAAATTCAATGGGGAATTTTTTATTATTAAATAAATTTTTTGTGATCTAATTCAAATGGAATCAACTTGATTGAAGTTTGTTAGCATGTTCTGAAAAATAGTAGAATTTTACTACTATTTTCCACAAGGGACTTCCAGAAATTTAGATTTGGGAATAAGAAAACTAATCCAAGTAGCTCAATGATTACTATGACCTTCCAAAGATGTTCCATGGATGAAATAATGCTTTTGATCCTAGAAAGGAACTTACTTCAACCATTTAACCCAATCTTACAACAAGAAACCATCAATACTAATGCAGAAATAGAAAAAAAAATAAGAACAATAGATGCATGTGAATAAGAAGTGAAAATAAGAAAAGTAAATTATAAAAGGGGCTCTAAGGCTCTTGGGATCGCCAACCTCAAGGAAAATCAGAATCCTATGGAGGATACCAAGATTTAGAAGATGAAAATGGTACCAATCTTCATTATTTCCATCAATACAATTACATCCATGCAAGAAATGAAAGTGGAGTAGCAAAAATACAAGTGTTCTCCACAATAAGACTAAGAAAAATAAAATCCTAGAGGAAAATTTGAATTGTTACTTATACAAAATTATTAGGAAGCATTATCCATGAAAGGAGAAAGCTTTCCCCTCTCAAATCCCTCAAATAGTGGATCTGGTTCCCAACAATAGGAATCTGCATTAAATGACAGGGAGCACATTCCTAAATTTTCTCAATCATTGGAGCTCTGGAATTTGTGTAGTAATTTCAAAATATATTGTTAATTTATTATCCAATATTGACCCTCTTGTAGTAGGAAGAAAGACGCTAAATGATCTTCGCCTCAAAATCTCCATAATTTGGCCAATATTCTCACAATATTCCACAAAAATAAATAATATTAGGCACAAATATGAAATTATCACTAAATCTTCCTAATGAACATATAAAAGTTAAAAATACATTATCTAATGCAAAAATAGAGTTTTACTGTGCTAAAGGATGCTCACAAGGGGCCTTAATTTATGTTTAATTTGGAGGCCCATCATACCCCTTGCTGAAAGTGTTCCTCATGCTCTCAACAACTTAGTGACCTCATCATGCCTCATTCATGCCCCTGGTGGCCTCTATCTTGTACATTCCTTCATTTTTCACCGTATGCAAGATGTATTCTTGAATATTTTTTGGTTTGGAAATGTCTTCCACATCTGTTTCCAATATCCTGCTACATTTTTCCACCATTTGGACACCTCTGAAACCTTCAAAATGCCCTTAGATGAGATCCTGTAGCAACACAAACCATGCTATAGCAGACCTGTAGCACACCACAACATCTATCAAATCTGGACCAAAATTTCACCTCATGCTTAATTTTTTCCTCTTAACTTTCTATAACATCTTCTAGGCCTTGGAAAAAAACTAGAAAAATATTAGGGACCTCTTGGAAAGCCTCTTTCCATGACTATAGTTTGAATTCTATTTTGATGGCGAATGCCTTCTTTCTCTCTTTTGTGGCCTAGATGATTGCATAATGGGCTTTCGATTTCTCTATTTTGATTAGGTTTCTATTACGCACTATTATTTTTTTTAGCACAATTTGTTCTTTTCTTGCTTCTTCCTCCTTGAGTTTTTCTTTTGGCTAATTTCCCTCTTGTCCATGTTCATCTGCTTCTTCATTAGCTTCTTCTTCTCCTTCTTCTTCATTGTGGGGTTTATATGGTTAGATCCACCTCCCATAGCCTTCAATACAACTTTGCAAAGTTGGAAAGGAAATTCTCTATTTCTACTAGAAGTTTTAAGTATTCTTGTGTAATGAGGGTTTTATGATAAAGGGAAAAAGAACAACTTTCTCTTATTTCATGCTTACTAAGAAATAATTGCAATTCCCTTTCTTGTAAAGCTCAATTCAAAGGAGACATCCATATTTCATTTTTTTATTTGTAAACATTTGTCAAAGCTTTCCCATAGGTTGTACCACTAAAAAAAATGAAAATTGTGCAGGCTTCTTGTTATGGAAAGGATAAACATGTATTTACCCTTTCTTTCGGTGTTTTCATTTGAATCATATGGTTTGGGAGTTAAATTCCACAAAATCGGGGTCTTTTGCAACAACTCTTGCCTTCCTGTAACATCTTTATTTTTCCTGTAGCACACAACTTATCTCCCCTTTAGCAGCTCTGTTTCTCTTGTAGTAGCTTTATTTTCTCCTGTAGCAACACAAAATCCTCTTGTAGTTGGTTAGTCATGGCTCCCAAGGTGTTTGTCTTTCTCTATGAGGCTTGGGCTACTTCCCCTTAGCTTGGAGGGAGGTTATTCCTTCAATGTGCTCCTTATTTCCCTCTAATTCTTAATTTTATTGACAAGTCAATTAATTAATTGTGATTAGGGTTGTTGAGGGATGTTGAAGCTTTTGACCCATCCTTAGCTTATAAAGCCTCATCTCTCATGCATTAAAAGCAAATTTATAACTAATATGATCAAGAGAAGAGGTCAAGAATATTTCATACCTTTACCTACCTGAAGGTTGTTGGAGAGGCATGCATGATGTTGTAGAGTTGATGATCGATCCATGCTTCCCTGGAGGTGCTAATTTTCCTTGCTTTCTTCTACACTAGTCTTCATAGCTTGATGATTCTTTGACTGATAAGGTTGTTGTGTGCAAGTTTCTTTCTAGTGCCCAATCAGTTGTTGGTGGAGTGGATGAGTGATGAAAGTGGTGTTGGGGGACCCCTGACAACATTCCCTTAAGAATACATAACCTTTTTGACCCCTTTCTCCAATTGAATTGCCTCCTACAACTTCTCGGACATCCTATAGTGCTACAGTATCTTCTTGTAGTAATTACAGTCTTGCTGTAGCAGTCGTGTTTTACGCATATGTCTCAAACGGTAGACTACATTGACCTGAATATTTTTTAGCATGTTGACATCATCCTTATACACATCCCCATAAAACATTTTGGCCAATGGATGCACTAATATCGAGAAAAATAAAAAATGGTTGTAGGTGATGGAGGCCGATTTCTCAAAAAGTGTGCACTAGAATTTGCTAAAATTACTTGAGCATGTTACCATCATCCATATGCATCTCTCCATGAAACAACTCAGAAATTGGATGTAAGAATATCAAGAAAATATAAAAATTATTGTAGGTGATGGAGGTAAATTTATAAAAAACCGTGCATTGAAATTTTCTAAAATTGCTTGGACATGCTTCCATCATCCATATGCATCTCGCCCTTAAACAACCTGGCAAATGGATTCGGGGTTTTCAAGATATGATAAAGACAATTTGTTGCCTTGTGTATTCTTACTTCCTATAGAAAAACAAAGCCTTCCTGTAGCATTTTATGACAACAAGGAAAATCAATGGGAAAATCTTGGGAATGATGGGTGGATGGTGGAAATAGATGAGGGTAATGGATTAGCATGGACTTGGTCCTTCTAGAGAATCTGAGGAAAGGAGGAGAAAGTCCAATTTTGAATTCCTTTAACTAGGATTTTGATCAACTTTTCTTTTGGTGGCTAACCTATTTTTGTTGCTTGCAGAGGTTGGAGAACACCTACATTCATGAGAGAGAGATAGATGGAGCGAATAATTTTTTTTTTTTTTCTTTTTTTTCTTCTAGGTCTACTAGCTACCTCAATTTTGTTTCCAACTAGTAGGTTTGTGTAGGCACCTCAAAGCAGGTTTTAACCTAGGATCTCTTCTTTCTCTCCTTTTTCTCTTTTTTCCCAACCCATTGAGTGCTTCATGGAGGTTTCAATCAATGAGCCAATATCAGGTGCCTAAAAGGAGGTTTTCACCTGAAATTTTATTTTTTTCCTATTTTTCATTTTTTTATTTCTTTTCTTATCCTACTCTACTTGAAAAAAAAAATCATTTTTAAGTGTAGGAATATTTCCAATGAAGCCAATTGCACATCAAGATGAGAGATAAACTGATGTGTACACTTGAAGTATATGCTTTGAAATGTACCTCAATTTCAAAGACCACATGCTTTGATTGAGATGAGATCAAGAATTCTTGAAGAAGAGTGTGTTGCTGCAACTTAATGATTTTCTAGAACCATATTTCAATATAGTTGTGATTCCCCTGGTCCACTTGTTGATTTGGATAATCTTGAATGTCTTTTTCTTTCATGAAATTCATATCTTCTTCTTTTTTATGATTATTCTCTTGAACACATAGAGGATCTAATGGTGAACATGATGTAGCTTCCTCAATCTCTGATTATGATGTCTACTCTTCATCAAGTGCAGCACATGATTATTTGGTCTTTTCATTTGAATCTTCTTTTTTTGAATGTTGTCCTTCAATGACATTATGTTTTCCTTCAATGACATTAAGAGAATCTCTTTTTTACAATTCTCTTCTTGAGCTAAGATGAATACCATTGAGATCAACAGGAGATTTTAGGAAGTTTTGTACCTCAGCATTGTAAGTTGGCTAAGCTACTTCCTTATGTGGGTTTCGTAATGGTGGTACAAGTAGTTGAGTGGGAGTGGATCTTTGAGATGGATGTCGTTGAGGTTGTGGTTGTGGTGGAGGTGGATGGTAGGGATAACATGGAGTTGTGTATGGATGATATTGAGGAAAATATTGAGGATGTTGTGGATTTTCCCCATAAGGCCCGTGCCAACCTTGTTGCCAATATTGGATCTGGGGTTGCGATGGCCAAGGTTTCCAAGGAAATGGTGTGTCCCAATTACTTTGAGATGGATGTGCATAAACTTGAAATTATGAATTAGGTTCTTGCATCATACTAGGTTGAACAAGCTGCCATGGTCCTCTTGGAGCTACATAAAATAGTTGATTTGGTGATTAACTTGTTCCATTGTCCTATTGCTAAACTTCCTTGAACCTTGGTAATGATGGGAAATTTTTAACAACAAGTGATTCTGCATGGACAATAAAAATATCAACATATTATTCTTCCTTATCTTGCATTCTAATCATTTCTACTTGTTCACTTAGATTGCTAAGAATTTTTGTTTTAAATTCATCAAACAAATTTCCATGTTTAGCTTGACTTACTAATCTTGATGTTGATTTACTTACTCTTTACCTTCCTCTTGATATGTGTTTGCATGTTTCACAAATTTCTTCAAATGATAATTTGTATACATCACCTTTACTGATGAGATCAATGAGATCAATCCACTCATCCCTAATTGTTCTACGTAAAAGGGTTTTTAGTCTGTTAGATTGTGAATGATGAAATTTTTCCCTCTTAGCATTATACATGACCCTATATATTAGCTCCTTGAGGCTCTCATCTTCTTTTTTATTCATTCTAAATATTTGTTATTTATGATTATGATCTTTATATTTTTCTAGAAATGTATTTTGAATATCATTCCATGATCTTATTGAATTAGTCTGTAAACTCATGAACCATTTAAGAGCTCTATCTTTCAATGTTGCTAGAAACAATCTCAGTTTCTGTGTGTTTAATAAGTAACGATAATACCTACAAACAATTTCAAATTCAAAGAGAAAGGTTTCCAAATGTTCTGACCTTATACCATGGAAGTTGGGAAGGAAAGATGGAGGAATGTTCTTCATGTGCACACTGACATCAGTATCTTGAATATGAAATATAAGAATATTTTCTTCATTGTCATCATCTTCATCAATTTTTTCTACCTTCTCTATCACCTCATCTTCTTCTACCTACAAAGGTGGATGGTGATGTGGATCTTACTGCACCACGTGATCAAATGGGGGGGGGGGTTGGTGTTGGAGAAATAATTTTTTTTTTTTTTTAATAATAATGTTGATTCAACACAATCTTTTGTTCCTAAAATGAAAGATGCCTAATTATTTTTGCTTTTGTTTTTTAAGAGATTAAAAATAAATGAATCAACTAGGGAAGAAAATAGTGCATACTTTGACATGTCCCCGACAATGACACCAAAAATTTATGAGCCTCAGTATTGCATCAAGAATGTTGTGACTCCCAAGGCTACCAACTCTAATTATCAACTTGGGGTTCGTACAAACTTAATAGGTATGGGCACTATATGTGAAAAATACAATGTGTCCTTCCTTCGCTGTCATGATGTAATGGAGTGAATGTAATGAAACTGAATACTAAACTAATTGCAGAAATGGAAATGCTTGAAATCGAAACGTTAACTTATTGTAAGAAATAAAATACAAGGAAAACAAACCTATTATAATTGCATAAATACAATATCATGAAATAAATATCGATCATTGCATTTCAAAGAGTTCATATATATTGACATAGTTCATTGGATGTGGTAACCAAGAAAATCATCATTGTATTATCTATTTCATAAATCTGTCCATTAACCCAAATTGTTGAGATGTTTTGTAGGGGTAAAAGGCAAGTCCTAACTGGTCCTTAGTCTTCCCTAATCATTGATTTAGAGCATAGGAGTGATTATTCAACCCCAAGGTACAAAAACCAAGTTTTTTGAAAAAATATGAGCAAGTATATACATGCTCGAAGAGTGTTGTAGGAAGTTATAGGTGCTGCTATGGGAAGTTACAGATTTGCTACAGGACGATATAATTCACCGAATGACAAATAAAATCAAATCCAAATTGGACGTGACAATTTTTTTATTGAATAAGATGACTTAGCACTCCATTCCAAGTGGAATCTCTCAAAGATACCCAGGTTAACACATGCTAAAAAATAGCAGAAAATTACTAATCTGAAACCTAGAAATTCGAGAACTAGTGAGCTAGTTAATTTATCAAATTCCTAACCTAATCAAGTGCAAATGAAATGGGGTGATTTTCTTTATTAACTGAAATTTTTATTTTATCTAATGCAAGTGGAATCAACTCAATTGAAGTTTGCTAGCATGTTCTAAAAAATAGCAGGAATTTACTACTATCTGCCACAAGGGACTTCCAAAAATTTAGATTTCTGAATAAGAAAACTAATCCAAGTAGCTCAATGATTACTATGACCTTCAAAAGTTTCTCCAAGGATGAAATCATTCTTTTAATCCTTCAAAAGAACTTACTTCAACCATTTAATCCATTCCTACAACAAGAAATCGTCAATACATAATGCAGAAATATAAGAAAACAAGAACATCACATGCATGTTAATAAGAACTGAAAATAAGAAAAGTAAATTACAAAAAAGGGCTCTGAGGCTTCTATATGGCCAAGACCAAGGAAAATCATAGTCCTATGGATGATACCAATATTTATAAGGTTAAAATGGTACCAATCTTCATTATTTCCATCAATACAATTATATCCCTACAAGAAATGAAAGTAGAGCTGCAAAAATACTATTGTGTGTGGAGCATGATTGTTCAGAGGTCTTTGTTTCAGTCGAATGTATACCCCAGGAAGTTTGTACACCCCTCCACGTGGGTGGGTGCGGGGGGGGGGCTTTTCCCCCCCGCGAGGGTCCAGGGGGGCCGATCCCCCCGGCTGGGGGGTCCGGGGGCCAGCGGTCCCCCGGTGGGGGCTCGGGGGCAACGCCCCCGAAGCTAAAAGTAAATGTAAAATTGCCTTGTAAAAGTATAGTAATTTCTAGTCTATCTGGGTCGTTCATTAGGCAGATGATCTGACGGTAGAACTTATGTTTAGTTTAGGGTTTTTTGCCCTAGAATGCAACCCCTCTCTTTGTATGAGGGCATTGTATTGGAGGCTGAGATATAGATGTGTACTTTGTGAGCGAGAAACAGAGAGGTGAGACTATGGGAGAAAATAGAGGATATTACAGTGGATTTGCTGTAGGTTGTGTCTCTTCATTTTGTTGGATAATAGAAAGGAAGGACTCGCTGTTCGGGGTGGACATAGCCCAAACTGGGTGAACCACGTATATCTGTGTCTCTCTTGTTTTGTGCGTTTTCTGTGTTTATATTTCCGCAATATTTTATGTGTTCCATTGCTTTGTAATATATAATTTTCTAACAACTGGTATCAGAGCCAAAGGTCTATTTGGCTGATAAACTCACAGGAAAGAAGGGTTCCTAGTTCGAGTGGGAGCAATGGCGGAAGATGGTAAGTTTAGGGTCGAGAAATTTAACGGCCAAAACTTCTCTCTGTGGAAGATGCAGATGGAAGATTATCTGTATCAAAAAGATCTATACCTACCATTGGGAAGAAAAAAAAAGATGCCGACGGGTATGAAAGACGAAGAATGGAACCTTCTCGATAGAAAGGCACTTGGAACAATATGGTTGTGACTTGCTACATCAGTCGCCTTCAACATTTCGAAGGAAACCATGACAGAGGGTTTGATGTAGACATTGTCGAAACTATATGAAAAACCCTCGGCCTCAAACAAGGTATTTCTTATGAAATGGTTATTTAATATGAAGATGTCAGAAGGTGGATCTGTTGCAGACCATTTAAATGATTTTAATACAGTTACAAGTCAGTTAAGTTCTGTAGGGGTAAGCTTTGATGATGAAGTTAGAGCTTTGTTATTCTTGTGCTCATTACCAGAAAGTTGGAATGGTTTGGTAATGGCCATTAGTAACTCCGTTTCTGGATCTAGTACTTTAAAGTTCGATGATGTTGTCGGTGCTATCCTTAGCGAGGAAATGCGACGGAAAAGCTCCGGTGAGACATCGGGAAATGCTTTGAGTGAGAGTCTAGAGGAAGAAAAATGGAAAGAGGAAAGAGCTCAGGATATCGCAGTAAATCAAGGAAAGGAAGATCCAAGTCCAAATCAGGGATAGTGTGCTGAAAATGCGGAAAGAAAGGACACCTAAGGAAAGGCTGTAGATCTCGAAAGGGAAAAGAAGGAGATGCACAACAAGGAAACAATTATGAAGCAAATGTGACAGGTGAGGTGTTACAAGATGCTTTAATTCTTTCTTTCGAAAATATTACTGATTCCTGGGTGGTAGATTCAGGGGCTTCATTCCATGCCACACCTGATAAGAAATACTTTCATGACTATGTTCAAGGAGATTTTGGACAAGCTCGTCTGGGTGATGATAAACCCTGTAAAATCATTGGAATGGGTAACGTTCTTGTAAAATAGCAGAATGGAAACCAATGGCTATTAAATGAGGTAAGGCATGTTCCAGATCTAAAGAAAAATCTGATTTCAACAGGGCAGTTAAGCGGTGAAGGTTGTGTGACAACTTTCATAGATAAAGCTTGGAAGGTCACCAAAGGAGCCTTGGTAATAGCAAAAGGCGAAAAGGTTGGTACATTGTATTTATGCAATGGTATTTCTAACTCTGTTAATGCTTTAACTTCCAAAGGAGCAGATGCAACATTATGGCATCATAGGCTTGGACACATGAGTGAAAAGGGGATGAAGATTCTTCACTCATCGAATTTGTTGCCGGGTTTGAAGAATGTTGATTTGGACTTCTGTGAGAATTGCATTTATGGAAAACAGAAGAGAGTTAGATTTCTCAGAGTTGGGAAAGAAAAGAAGAATGAAAAATTAGAGCTTGTGCATACAGATGTATGGGGACCTGCTCAGGTATCATCTCTCGGTGGCTCTCGTTATTATGTTACTTTTATTGATGATGCAACTAGAAAAACTTGGATTTATTGTATTAAGAATAAATCTGATGTATTTGATACTTTCAAGAAATGGAAAGCTTGGGTTGAGATTGAGACAGGAAAGAAATTGAAGTGTCTTAGATCAGACAATGGAGGTGAATATTGCAGCAAAGACTTTGATAGGTACTGTTCAGAGCATGGAATTCGTAGAGAGAAGACAGTTCCAAGAACACCACAAGAAAATGGTGTGTCAGAAAGGATGAACAGAACAATCATGGAGCGTGCAAGATGCATGAGATTGCATGCAGGATTGCCTTTATAGTTTTGGGCAGATGCTGTAGATACTGTTGTTTATCTAATAAACAGAGGGCCTTCAAGTTCCTTGGATGGTGGTGTTCCAGAGGAAGCATGGACAGGTAAAAAGGTAAACTACTCCTTTTTAAAGCCTTTTTGTTGTGAGGCCTTTGTCCATATTGATAAAGAAAATAGAACAAAGATTGAGGCAAAGTCAAAGAAATGTACCTTTATTGGATATGGTGTTAATTATTTTGGTTATCGCTTATATGATTATGAAAATCACAAAATCATTAGGAGCGGAGATGTAATATTCAATGAAAAGGTCTTGTATAAGAATCAGTTGCATGAAAAGAAGAAAGAAAACGAAAACAAGGAATACGCAGTTCTTGATGAAATCACTGAAAAAGTAAAGGTGCCTGAAAATAATAATAATCAACAACCAAAACAACAGAAACCACCACAGCAACAACAGGCACCTGAAAGTGGTGTTAGAAGATCTACCAAGATAAGTAGACCCCCTGAACGATATTCTCCTTCATTATATTATTTATTGTTGACTGATTCGTGTGAACCTGAATGTTATGAAGAAGCAATGCAGGTTGAAAGCAGGAAGAAGTGGGAGGTAGCCATGGAAGAAGAGATGGACTCCTTAATGCATAACCAGACTTGGGATTTAGTCAGGTTTCCTGCAGGAAAAACTACTTTGAAGAATAAATGGGTTTACAGGCTGAAGGAAGAAGATGGAGGAAAACAGAGGTACAAAGCTAGACTTGTAGTGAAGGGGTTTGCACAGAAGAAAGGTATTGATTTTGATGAAATATTTTCTCCTGTTGTTAAAATGACTTCAATCAGAACTATTTTAAGTCATGTAGCAGCTGAAAATTTGCATCTTGAGAAGTTAGATGTAAAGACAACCTTTCTCCATGGGGATTTGGAGGAAGAGGTATATATGTAACAGCCACAAGGATATGAGGTGAAAGGGAAGAATAAACTAGTGTGCAGGTTGAAGAAGAGCTTGTATGGCTTAAAACAGGCTCCAAGGCAGTGGTATCTAAAAATTGACAAGTTTATGTCTGAACAAGGTTATACTAAATGTCACTCTGATCATTATGTTTATTTGAAAAAGAAAAATGATGGAAACTATATTATATTGTTATTGTATGTAGATGACATGCTTGTTGTAGGATCTAACATGCAGGAAATAATTGTGCTCAAAAGAAAATTGGCAAATTCATTTGCAATGAAGGATTTGGGAGCTGCAAAACAAATCCTTGGTATGAGAATAACTAGAGACAGGAAAAATCGTAAATTAAAATTGTCTCAAAATGAGTACATACAAAAGGTGTTGAAAAGATTTAACATGCACAATGCAAAACCAGTTAGTACACCTTTTGCTAGCCATTTCAAACTTAGCAAGGAAATGCACCCAAAGACCCAAGAAGACATGGATTATATGTCTAAAGTTCCATATGCATCAACAGTTGGAAGCTTAATGTATGCAATGGTCTGCACAAGGCCTGATATTGCACATGCAATGGGAGTTGTAAGCAGGTACATGAACAATCCAGGAAAGGAACATTGGATGGCAGTGAAATGGATTCTCAGATATTTGAAAGGTACCACAAATCAAGCATTATGCTTTGGTGGTTCAAACATCTCCCTACAAGGATATGTTGATGCAGATATGGCACGTGACAGAGATAACAGGAGGAGCACTATAGGATATGTATTTACTGTTGGAGGAACAACTGTCAATTGGGTTTCAAAAATCCAAAGTGTTGTTGCACTTTCAACAACGGAAGCAGAGTATGTTGCTGCTATAGAGGCTAGTAAAGAAATGATTTGGTTACAAAGGTTTATGGGTGAATTGAGTAAGGAGCATGATATGGGCATGTTATACAGTGATAGCCAAAGTGCCATTCATCTTGCAAAGAACTCAGCATTTCATTCTAGGACTAAACACATACAGCTCAAGTACCATTTCATACGATCAGTGTTGGAAGATGGAGAGTTGAAGCTGGAAAAGATACACACTAGCCAAAATCCTGCAGATATGCTAACAAAATTTGTAACCAGGGAGAAACTGAGAATATGCTCAGTTCCAATTGGTCTTCAAGGATGACGATGAAGATGAGAAATAGCCAGGTCCAAAGAGGAGTCATTGTCCAACAAATGAAGCAGCGGTGGAGTTTCTACAATCATTCTCCAAGTGGGAGATTGTTGTTGTGTGGAGCATGATTGTTCAGAGGTCTTTGTTTCAGCCGGATGTATACCCCAGGAAGTTTCTACACCCCTCCACATGGGGGGGTGCGGGGGGGGCTTGTCCCCCCCGCAGGGGTCTGGGGCGGTCGTTCCCCCCCGGCTGGGGGGTCTGGGGGCCAGCGGTCCCCCGGCTGGGGCTCAGGGGTAGCGCCCCCGAAGCTAAAAATAAATGTAAAATTGCCTTGTAAAAGTATAGTAATTTCTAGTCTATCTGGGCCGTTCATTAGGCAGATGATCTGACGGTAGAACTTATGTTTAGTTTAGGGTTTTTTGCCCTAGAAGGCAACCCCTCTCTTTGTATGAGGGCATTGTATTGGAGGCTGAGATATAGATGTGTATTTTGTGAGCGAGAAACAGGGAGGTGAGACTGTGAGAGAAAACAGAGGATATTACAACGGATTTGCTGTAGGTTGTGTCTCTTCATTTTGCTGGATAATAGAAAGGAAGGACTGGCTGTTCGGGGTGGACGTAGCCCAAACTGGGTGAACCACGTATATCTGTGTCTCTCTTGTTTTGTGTGTTTTCTGTGTTTATATTTCTGCAATATTTTATGTGTTCCATTGCTCTGTAATATATAATTTTCTAACAAATACAAGTTTTCTCCACAAGAAGACTAAAAAAAATCAACCCCTAGAGGAAAATTCGAATTGGTACTTATAAAATATTATTAGGAAGCATTCTCCATGAAAGGAGGAATCTTTCCTCTCCAAAATCCCTCAATTAGTGGATCTAGTTCCCAACACTAGGAATTTGCATTACATGATAGTGAACATTTTCCTAGATTTTCTCAATCATTGGAGATCTAGGATTTGTGCAATAAATTCAGAATATTTTGTTGATTTGTTATCCAATATTTATTCTCCTGTAGTAGGGAGAAAGTTCCTCAAATATCTCCTCCTCGAAATCTCCATAATCTGGCCAATATACTCACAATATTCCAAAAAAATAAATAATATTAGGAACAAATATGCAATTATCCATAAACCTTCCTAATGAACATATTAAAGTTAAAAATACATTATCTAATGAAAAAAGAGAGGTTTAATGTGATGAAGGATGGTCATATGGGCCTTATGTTATGTCTAATTTGGAGGCCCATCACTAACAGTAGAGTCTACAATCCGTAGCCGGGAAACACCACCATATTTTATGTTGCATAGTAAAAATTAAATTCAATGTGAAAAAATACATATTAGTTTCATGAATAACTTCTACCTTGAACCTTTCTTATATTAATTATTAATGAAATACTGCATGCAAGAGTATAATATTTTTCACACATAAGTCATACATATATAATAAGCAACGAAAGTAAATGTGCATTAATAGTCAATAGCCAGAACCCCTAAATTAAGTGTTGTACAAATAAAAATACTAAGTCAACACAAGCACATAATTAAATTTATATGTATAGGTATATGTACTTATCTGAGAAATAAGAGTTGAATGACTATGGGCTTTAAACATTCCATCCAACTATAGACCTTGTGATTCATGACCTCAACCACCCGGTGACCCCCAACCTTGAACAAGAACTCCAAAGGCAATGATAAATGAAAAATATCCATATAGCTATTACCAAGGTGCCAACCCAACAATCACTTTGTTTCAGGGCTCCAAGAATTCTCAAGGCTAATTGGTAAGGTGCCAATCTAATAGTTGTGCTACTCGAAGGCTCTAGACACCCTCTAATCCATGAACCAACATCAATTTTCCATCACAACTCCATATCCGCTAGGGAATAAATAGGTTCAAAAAAAACTCAAAGCACCAAGCTCCTGGAGCTAGCATAAGGGCACACATCATAAATAGGATGCATCCATATGCCACAATTAACTTAATAACCACACCTTAGTTAGCCTAGAGTACATTCCCATGACTCACTAGCATCATTCAGTCTCAAATTCCACCTACGGACTCAATGACTAATCAGCAAACCCCCCTAAAGGATTAAATATATCCCAAGCTACACTTCTTAATATCTGCATGTCTCTAACTTTCGATGTGGCACCTTCTAGAACCCTCATGGGCCCCAGGTGAACATTCCACCAAAACACCGAACCATTACCTTTTTCCTTAAAGTTATGTCCCTCATACTCTTTCCTTCGAGTGGGCTCCAAAACCAACCTTATTTTACTAATATAAAAGGATATCCACATTTAAAATATTTATAATATCTACATCATGGCTCCTTTAGCCACATAGTAGAAAAAAAATAAAATTAGAATATGATCATCTATGCAACTACATGGGTGTGTAGGCCAATAAAGTACTTCTAGCTCACCAACCTAATATAAGAGTACATGTATTTACATCGTCAAAACAGGTGGGGGTAATACATTCCTTCTCCCCTTATTTTATGCACTGTCTTTAGTGCATCATATACACAAATATACAAACATATACAAAATATTAGTAAAAGCGGTGAGGGTATCCTGCCTCACGACCCTTTTTTCCTCCTAGATTGCATTCTCAAGACTAAGCACAATCCATTTTACCTTTACCATGCCTATGGCTTGATTTCAAAGAAACTTGACTTTGGTGTCTAAAATTTGCACCGATTGAACCTCAAAATCTCCCTCAGGTTCAACTTGAATCATTTTCCAATAAATAACATGATTAGAGCTCAATACATATTTATTAAGAAATGAAACGTGAAATACATCATGAATATGCAATGATATAGGGAATGCAAATTTATATGCAATGTGATCGATCCTCTTTAGGATCTCAAATGGCCCACAATATTTGTTTGCTAGCTTGGCATGATTTATTTTAATGAACTATTTTTCACTTTTACTTTCAAAAATACATGATCCCCGAATTTAAATTCTCTGCTTGTCCTATTCCTATCAGCATAACATTTTTGTCTGTCCTGGGAAACTTTTAAATTCTACTTGATTTTAATCAATTTTCTCTTCCATTTCTTTGAGAAATTCAAGACCCTCCATAATTCTATCCATCGGGTTACGCCAACTGACCGAAGTATTACATTTTATACCTCACAAAGCGTAAAATGGGCCCATATTTAATGATTCCTAGTACCTATTATTCCACACAAATTCCACTACATGGAGGTAGTACTTCCATTTGGATGGATTATCCATCACATACATCCACATCATGTCTCCAATTATTTTGACTCATTACCCTCTCACTCTATCCATTAGAATCACGATGATATATTGTGTTAACATTTAAATTTGTATCAAGTCTTTTGAATCCTCTAGTCCTGACATTAGATTTGAATTTTGGATATCTACCTGAAATTATTGTCGTAGGCAACCCGTGAAGCCTAGAAAGTTCCTGCATATAAATTTCTACAATATTTTTGTAACACCCTCCTACCCTATTTACCCAAGTTAACATGTTTGCAAGAGTAAATGTGTCACGAGAGGCTACTATGATGCCATTCAACTCCCCATGTACAGTTAAGGAAGTGGAACTGACAAAACAAAACCATTTTTACCTTCCACACATGCTACAAAACCTTCAGGAGCCAACCAAACATTCCAAGTGACCAACTCCTGAGAAAACTTGACATTTCATTGATTTGGTCCCTTAGCCACTACCATGACAAGCCATGCATGCGACTAAGCCCTTCTAGTGGCTCCCACAACAAGGCATGCCAATAAATGTGGACTTTTTCAATTAGTTCTGAGTGAGCGACCCTATATTTTGTGCAACTTTTTCAGCACCAGGACATTGGCCATTGCCTAGAACTTATTGACAGTTTTAGAAGTGATAAATAACAACAGAATAAGGCTACTAATGTAATAATTGGTACCAGTAGTTGATCTTCCCCCTACTAGCCATGAAAGGATTTTCGTTAAACAGGTCACAAATATGTAATCTACAAGTCATAACAACATATCTGAGCATAGGGGTCTCATACTTATCTGATATTCATAAAGAAGCATTGCTTCCTTATCACAATATCTGGATTATCATTTATTAGGTTATATATTCATTGCACATTCATTTTATAATCAAACATGATGAGATCCATACATCAATTCTGTCATAAAACATACTCATAACCAACATATAACCAACAGAAATAGCAAGGATATAATAGCCATAAGACTCAAATATGAACCAATACATTTTCACATGAAATACCAAGGAGAAGGAACTCCTATTAATGAATGCACAAGCCAACAAGGTATGGGACTTCCACTAACCATCCGACTATAGATTGGCTTGAACAAAATTTTTCTTTCAGCCAATCACCCATGTGCAATATTCCAAGCATGAATGTGGGACTTAGAAAAAAAGCCAAGGATTCCTCAAGATTTATTGCAATCTGCACCAGATCACTAGGCCCGAACCCTCATAAATACAACCAGGCCTTACCGTAATCACCACCAAATCACTAGGCCATAAATAATCTTTGATGCCTCCAGATCTCTCTAGCTACACCGTGAGGAATTTTGCTATTTCCTAGTCTCTAGGACTTACCATATATCCCACTATACAATGGTTGAGGATTCCTAGGCCTAATCAAGACACCACCCTCCAAGCTTTACCATATATATTTCCATTTACCGGTCAAGGATTCCTAGGCCTGATCGGGGGAACACAGCTCTAGGCTTTACCGTATATCTCGCCATTCACTGGTTGAAGATTCCTAGGCCCAACGAGGCACACAAAATGTAGCTTTACCACAGTTCCACCTTCTCAGGTCGAAACCATTCAGTAATCCAGCTCAACCAAATACAAGACAAACCGTAACACCATGGCTATCCAAAAATGGAAAGGTAAGGCTGAAGAACACTATCACACCTGGAAACACCCATGCCAATGATAGCAAGAGAAAGAAATAAAGACATGTATGTTCCATGCATGCCAAATAGAGAAAGGAAATCACACATGCAAATCAATACCTAAAAATAATCCCACTGTAGCTACTAGGTGCTTCTCTTCGTTACTTGATCTTTTCTTCTCTTTACCTTCTTTATCCATCCTTTGCTTTTCTTGATCCAAAGTGGAAGTGATCAAAGAAAAATCTAAGTGTCCAAGATTGTGAGAGAGAGAGAACAAGGAGAGAGCTCCACCACAACATCGTCAAAAGCTATCAAATGATCCTTAGAAGCATTTTTATTAATGAAGCCTCTATTTTCTTCCTTTTCCATTATTTTCCTTCATTTTCCTCCTCACATGCAACACGTCACCTTTCACCTTCCTTTTCTCCTAATTTCCATTATTTCCATAAATAAAATTCCAATTAATGCCTCATACCTTTTCAAATCCTTTTCCATTTTCTTTGTCAATTTCCTTTAGCCATAATAAATCAAATGAACACCCACTAGGACATTTTTCCCTCCATTTAGCTTGGAATATGTGTCCATGACCTTGGTCTTATTTATTTTACATAAATTTTTTACCAAGGGTGTTACAAAACCCTCCCCCTTGGGGGAACACCATCCTTGGTGTTCAATGACACCTATAAACTAGTAAACGGTTCAAAACAAAACATACTTCCCATGGAGCTTTATCACACAACTTGTAATATTTACAATGAACAAACTTTTGACATCCATACCATTTACTAGAGATTTATAACGCAACTCATTACGTTATTTATAATAACCACCACATATACTTATGCACATTTGCTTGAACTAACAAATAACCATACTTTCTATGGAGCTTTATAATCCAACTCAATACAGTATTTACAATGGTATACACGTGTACATATATTCACATTTTATTTAACCAGAAAATAAAAGGATATGATACTTGCATCAACAAAAAGGGAATCCATAGGCTCACAGCTCCACCCTCAAAGTAATACCAAGATTCACCTCCTTCCTAGGAAGTCTAGAATCCACTGTCAAAATAAAATTTGCATCCAATGTCTAGTGCTAGAATCCTATGCTGCTTGTCCTTTGAGTGAACAGTTACCGACTCATTATTCAAGGGCACACTCCAATGTGTATCTGATTCCATATGGCAATGTTAATGAACAAACAAATCCATTGTCAACGTTCCCTTCTTTGTACACATTCCCTCAGGAAATATGGTTTCCCCTTCCTTGCAGTCACTCAATTTAAAAGTTACCAAACATCCCATATCAGGGGCGAACCATCCCTTGGAAAGGTTTCCTTGCATTGAAATGTTGATAAACCAAGGAATATACCTACCTCAAACTATCATACCAATCATAACATGCTCATGGAAATCAATGGACACTATTGGCTACCAATGTCCCACAATAACCCTGCTCCTGAATGCTTTACCAACATATTGTTGTATGTTCCAATTCCTTTTAATACCACTAATTCCTTGACATCCAGTTCCAACCACCCAAACTAAGCATTTTTCCATGCTTTCCTGTACCAACCACATAATTTCGATTAGACTAAAAAAAAATTGAAATAAATAAAAATCATACCTCATTGTTAGCTCGTCAACAAGTTACACTTTAAATTTTGTTCACTTCTTGTTACAACGAGACAAACTAACTCTTTGATCAAATCATTATGTATAAACATATCACATCTGGTTAGCTCAAAGCACAACCAACATAGATCAAAATCATGAATTGCATGTTATCATCATAAACCAGAATCATAGATCACATGTAACCATCATAAATAAAAATCATAGATCAGATGCATAAAAAGAATTCAAATAAATGATGATACTTATCCTTCAATCGATCATTTTCTTCTGACTTTGTCCTTTCCATACACACACCGTATTGGTTGCCACACCCAGCGAATACCCAATGCCTTTTTCTTTCTCCAATCATGTACACATACACAATGTACATCACAACACATACATCCACACGCAGGACGAGACACCACATAATGCATACACATACACCTGATATACATCACGACACATTCACCTACACCTGGTGTATAACACAACACAATACATACTCCTAGAAAAATTACAACACAATGAATACACGGGTCATAATACCATGACTATGAAATACACACATATAATACCACACTTACACAAAACAAAATGTACAACATACATATGATACCACATGCAAACAACACAGCATGTATGACATGCCAACAGTACCACATGTACAACATTACCATGTGTACAACATGTACACACTACCACCTGTACACATCCCCCCCTACACAACATGTACACAACACCACATGTATACAACACCACCCATACAACGTGTAGACAACATGACATGTACGCATCACCACATGCATGACATGTACACAACACCATATACATGACATGTGCACAACACCACTTGCACACAACACCCCATGTAAAACATATACACAACACTAGATGCACGTAGCACCACATGTACCATCATACACACAACACCACATGTACATAGCACCATATGTACAATATGCACACAATGCCATATGTACACATCACCACATATGTAACATGAAAAAAGCATTGTATGTACACAACACCACATATCCAACATGTGTACAAAACCATATGTACATCGTACTACATATCAATATGCACACTACACAATCAATACATAGCACTGCATTAACAACATGTACAACACACCATCTACACATAGCATTGTAGAAACAACATCTACACAATATCATATATGCACAACAGCGCATGGACACAACATCACATCCACAATGTGTACAACATATATATAATAGTAGTAATTCACATCCATATACCACATTGTCTCTACCAGGAAACCTTGCCTCTAGTGAATTTCTACCTTCCATGATTGTCCCAGCATGCCGCAGATTACACTCCTTTCATTTTGTTGATGTACCCCTCAGCATTATCTATCCATAAAATAAACATAGGAATTGTACATGCATATAATATCAATTTATATCCACATGATACTGACCTCATATATTTGTTAGGACTACTCTGCCTACTTTATTCCTCATATCCAGGAGCTTCTTCATGCCATTCACCTACATAATTAATCATTCCTCCACAAGAATGATCCCTGACAACCCTTTCAGACAATGACATATATACATAGATACATACATATATACATATAGACATCCACATAAAACAATCATGATCCCTGACAACCCTGTTAGAAAACAACATACATACATACATATATATAGATATATACACACATTAGCCTCATCATGATCACAACATAATTACTAGATATCATAACTTCAAGGTTAAGAAAACTCCCTCTATTCGTGCACAACACGCACAACATTGAGAAAAGTAGTTCCCAACATAACGAAGGCATATGATACCTCAAATCCATTTACTTTACTTTTCATGTTACCTTCCTCATCGTTGGCTTCCCACTATCCATTATCCCCATGGACCTACCCAATCAACCGACTATCATACTCTTACCTTCAGCTACCCTTATACATGCACTGAGCTTAATTTAGGACTTAAATTACCTTTCGGGTTTCATTCATCTCTGTCAAGCTCCATTAAAATTCCTCTTTCCCCAACAAATTCCCAAGACCACCAAAACAAAAAAGGAAAGAACAAGAAACAAACAAGAAGAAAATTGTGAAAAATTATTAACAATACGACACCACAAACAAATTGGTATGGAAATACACCAAACATAAATAAAACTACAAATAAAGCTAAAAGAAAGCACAAAGCACTGAAATCACAAGATTCTCAACAGACACCATGACTCAATCCCCATGGTTCCCAAGCTTCTAAGGGAAATCTAAACCTGATGCTTCTTCAAGATTTCATAACAGTCTCTTTTTCCATGCAATTCCCTACATCCTATTGCCATAGACACACAATGTTCAATGTATAAATAAAGATAACAATATACCGATTACATTACCTTGTTGTATCAAGAAAGATGCCCTGTAACTAGACAAATACATGCCATCTCTCAAGGGAATCCGATTCCCTTGATGGATCCAACTATAACTAGACACTAGTAGTTATACCTGTCAAATACAAGTTCATGAAGATATCACATATCCACATAATTTCAGACAAGATCAAGGTTAAGAAGACTTTCGTATTCAAAAAATTCATATCCAAATGAATTCTAATCCAAATCCTTTCTTTTACCTTTTCCTTTCTGCAACTGAGTCTTACTATGTCCTGCCACATCACCCATATGATAATTATATAAAAAAATCAAATATTACCTTTCATGCTAATTCGAAGCATGTTTCCCTGCAACTGTTTACACATGTCAGTCGCATGTTCCAAATAAAAAAATTATTTCTATTAATTGAAATCAACATTTTCCAAGACTAACAACCATGTCATAAATAAACTAAGAGTCGTAAGACATAATGCTACAACTATCACCTACTGACACTTAAGTACATATTAGTTGTCTCAGCACATAATGTGTTAACACCACCACCTTAAAACAAGATCATTACCTCATGCAATATTATAGATAGATACTCATATCATGAAATTAACCAGACATCCAAATAACAGATAGATGACATAATAGACATGAATCACTCAAACACCAAATAGACAACATAATCAAACATTCAAGCACCAAGTAGACGACATAAGAAAAATCATACCTTAATGTATATTAGGGGAGGCTATTTTGTCTTCATAATCAATCTAGATTAACATGAAATAACTGCACAACATATCAACTCAAACATAAATAAGGTCATGATATCCATCATAGTAACTAGCTAACATGTTCACATTATAAGCTCATAATAATTGTGATTCATGCATAACAATCACATATGCACAACAGACTAGATTAGTACAACATAATATCACAAATATGTCGACTCATACCTAAATGTCATAACCTTAACCATCTATAGATTCCAATCTAAATCAACATGATACATATAACATCAAAATCTTAAATGCAATCACCCTAATCATCAAGTTAACTAACATATAACAACAAGTTAACATAGAACATACTCATCAACAACATATAACATAATAATCAAGTTAACTAACATAAAACAACAACAAGTTACTACCATGCATCACTATCTGACACATGTATATAATCACACTGATTAAATAACATATATCATACATGTGCAACAACCATGGACTGACAGACATGTACATGACCCAAATGCTTATAAAATCCATTAACCAACATACCTGCATACCCACCATACAAACTTGTATGATGATTTTCTCTTACCTCGAGGTCCAGTGTTGAAAACTCACTTTGATGATTTGCATCTCCTCCTCTATCTCAGCCAACATATTAGAATCACAACAGCCAACAAAATCATGATGATACGAACTATGTACAATGGCCTTACAATGCATGTTTGACTTAGTATACATTTATAACTATAACCATGACAATGCGTGCATAAAAATATATAGACAATGACATGCATAACAAATGAATATACAACTCGCATGCATACATGACAAACACATCCTAACAACAACATCATCAACTCCTACATGGAAACACAATTGTAACAATGACCACTACCATTGACACATAACAAGCCAATATACAACCTACATGCATGCATGACAAACACATTCTGCCCATTGAGTCTAAAGGTTGAACCATGCTTTGATACGAGTCTCTAACACCCTCCTCCCACTTTTACCCAAGTTAACTATTCTTCTAGGGTAAACATGTGACAAGAGGCTACTATGATGTGATTCAACTCCCAATGTATAGTTAAGGAAGTGGAATCAATAAAATAAAACCATTACAACCTTCCACACATGCTACAGATCCTTCAGGAGCCAACTAATCTTTCTAGGTGACAAACCCTTGAGACAACTTGAAATTTCACTGATTTGGACCTTCAGCTGCTCCCGTGACAAGAAATGCATGTGACTAAAGCCTTCCAATCCCTCCCATAGTAAGGCATGCCAATGACTGTGGACTTTTTCAGTTAGTTATGAGCTAGTGACCCCAGATTATGTGCCACCTTTTCGGCGCCAGGACTCAGGCCATTGCCAAGAACTTCATGAAACTTTCAAAATGATAAATAACAATGTAATAAGGCTACTAATGAAATCACTGACACAATTACTTGATCTGACCCCTACTGGCGATGGCAGGAATTTCGTCAAACATGTCACGAATATGTAATCTACAAGTCATAACAATATATCTGAGCATAGGGGTCTCCTACTTATCTGAGATTTGTAAAGAAGCATTATTGCCTTATCAGAATAGCTGCATTATCATCTATTAGGTTATATATTCATTTTCCATTCATTTTCTAATCAAAACATGATGTGAGTCGTATGTCAATTCTTCCATAAAACATACTCATAACCAACATATAACTAAGAAAAATAACAAGGATATAATAGCCATAAGAATCACATATGAACCAGTACATTTAAACATGAAATACTAAAGAGAATGAATTCCTATTAATGAATTCATAAGCCAATGAGGACTAGGACTTCCACGAACCACCCGACCATAGATTGGGCTGAAGCAAATCTTTCTTTCATCCAATCACCCTCGTGCCATATTCTAAGCATGAATGTGGAACTCACAACAAAACCAACCACGACCTCCTCAGAATTTACCCTAATCCCCACAAGATCACTAGCCCCAAACCCTCATCCATACAACCAGTTTTTACTACAATCACCACTGGACCACTAGCCCCTAAATAAGAATGGATGCCTCCAGACCTCTCCACCTACACCATAAGGAATTTTCCTATCTCCTAGTCTCTAGGCTTTACTGTATATCCTGTATTATACAACGGTCAAGGATTCCTAGGCCTAATCAAGACTCCACCCTCTAGGCTTTACCATATATCTTGCCATTCACTGGTTAAGGATTCCTAGGCCTGATCAAGGGCACACACCTCTAGGCTTTATCGTATACCCCATCATTCACCAGTCAAGGATTCTTAGGCCCGCATAGGCACACAAAATCTGGCTTTACCACAATCCCACATTCTCTGATCTAGGGATTCCTAGGCCTTGCGTTTTTTCTTTCAAACACAATCTCACTCAGTTTCAAAACCATCAGGAAATCCAACTTAACCAAATAATGCATGAAACCATGGTTATCTGGAAATAGCAAGGTAAGGCTGAAGAATACTATCACACCTGGAAAAACCCATGCCAATGACAGCAAGAGAACCAAATACACATATGCATGTACCATGTATTCCAAATATAGCAAGGAAATCACACATGCAAATAAATACCTACAAATAATCCCATTATAACTGCTAGATGCTTGTCTTACTTACTTGACCTTTGCTTCCCTTTACCTTCTTTGTCCTTCCTATGCTTTTCCTAATTCAATGTGGGAATGCGCCAAGAAAACACTAAGTTTCCAAGAGTGAGAGAGAGAGAATAGAGAAAGAGCTGCACCATAGAACTATCAAAAGCTACCAACTAATTCTCAGAGACATTTCTATTAATGAGGCTTCTATTTTCTTCATTTTCCATTATTTTCCTTCATTTTCCTCCTCACATGCAACATGTGATCTTTCACTTTTCTTTTCTCTTAATTTCCATTATTTCCATAAATAAAATGTCAATTAATGCCTCATGCCTTCTCAGAGCCTTTTGCATTTCCTTTGCCAATTTTCTTTAGCCATAATAAACCAAATGAACACCCTCGACAATGTGTTTCCCACCATTCAGGTTGGAATATGTGTCGCATGACCTTGGTCTTATTTTTTTTTTACATGAATTTTTTACTAGGGTTGTTACAATTTTCTTCTTTATGTGTTGAATTTACCAGAATAAAATGAGTGGAATTCGTAAGCTTGTCCACTACAACCATTTTCGAGTCATGCCCTCTTGTTGTTATGGGAAAAATAGTAATAAAATCAACTAATACCATCTCCCATTTCCCCTTAGGAATGTGAATTGGTTATAGAGAACTTGTTGGGTGTTTATTCTCAACTTTGACTTGCTATAATTTTTTACAACCGATTATATAATTACCCACATCCCTCTTTAGACATAGATAGTAAAATTTCTTCTTAATTGTTTTCAATGTTTTTTGGTACTCTGGGTTACTAGCATATGACACCATGTGCATTTCTTGAAAAACTACTTTTTTATTTTTGGTACATCTGACACACTAATTCAGCCATTATGTAAGAGAATTTTTTCTAGGCCCAGTTCATAATCTTGATAGTTTTGATCTATTGTACCTTGTTGTAAATTATATTTAATTTGGATATACTACTAGTCTAAATTACGAGCCTATAAAATTTTGTCCATTAAATTTCTTTCATAGTTGCTAAATATCATTACAACATGCACTCATTACAACATGCACAACTTGTACTGTCTAGCTGAGTACATCAACCACTCAATTTTTGTTTCCCTTAATATATTTAATTTCAAAATCATATTCTACCTGCAATTCTAGCCACCTGATTTAGCGTGAGTTTAAATTTGGTTATTCGAATACATACCACAATTAGGGAAAATTTTAAGGATGGAAGTTTATCCTAAAATTTAGAAACCTTGGTGAATCTTACTAGACCCTAATATGAAAATTGTGAAATGTTTGGTGATGTTTTTGTAAAAATATTTAAATTTATAAATATTTTATATTAGTCTTTATAAAACTTTGGCAAATTTTAAGGTAAAATAATTTTGTAATATCAAATTTGAGTGAATCACTTCTAGAAAAAAAGGAAATTTGCAAATATTTTTTTTGGAAAAAACATGGAAAATCAGCCCACCTATGAATATTAGCCCCTAAAATTTCCCCTGACCATAATGCATAATGATCATTGTGCAATTTAAATCTCCTACCCACGAGATAATACCTCCACATTTTTATTGTGTGAATGATATGTAAAAGATCAAGCTCATGGGTAGCATAATTCTTCTGGTGCTCTTTAAACTTTATAGACTTGTACAAAATTTCTTGCTCATTTTGCATGGGCGCACCACCTAATCCTTATTTATACACATCATTACACACTAGAAAATTCTCATTTGGATCAGGAATTTTTGATACCAGAGCATTTCTCGATAAATCCTTCAAATGTTGAAAGGATGCTTCACACTCAAGTGTCCAATAAAATTTTACACCCTTCTTTTGCAATGATGTAATTGGTTATGCAATTCTGGAAAATCCCTCAATGAATCTCTTATAGTATCTAACTAAGCCCATAAAGTACCTTACTTCTATAAAAAAATTCAAAGATGACCATTCCTTAATAGCCTTAGTTTTTCTTTGGGTCCACAGCTATTCTGTCCTTTGTAATAATGTGACCCAAATAATAGGTTTGTCTTTGGTAAAATGAACATTGTCCTTGCTTGGCATATAGTTGATGCTCCCTGAGTGTCTACATAATCAATTTTAAATGATGATGATGCTCCTATTTAATTTTTAAATATATTAAAATGTCATAAAAAAAATGATAAATTTATCCAAAAATTCCATGAAGACTCCATTAATTAAACACAAAATCTCTCGGTGTATTGGATAAATAGAAAGGAACTACAAAAAATTCATAATGTCCGTAACGAGTTCAAAATATCATTTTACTGATATCCTCTTCCTTAATCTGTAGTTGGTGATACCCAGATCTTTAGTCAATTTTGGAAAAATACTTTTGTTCCACGTAGCTCATTGAAAAGACCATCAATTCTTGGCAATGGATATTTATTTTTTTATAGTAACCTTATTTAATTGTTGGAAATTAATACATAAGCATAGAGTATCACCTTTCTTTTTAATCCAAAGAATCGTTGCACCTTATGTTGATATAATGGGGCATACATATCCTTTCTTCAATAATTCTTCCAACTACATCTGTAATTGTTTAAGATCTGGAGTACTCATCCTGCATGGTGCTTTGGATACCAGAATTCTTTCTAGCAATAGGTCGATAAAGAAGTTAATATCTCTCTTTGAAGGTAATCCTGGTATTTGCACAAACATGTCAATAAATTCTTATAGCATTGGGTAATTTTCCATATCAAATTGTTGGTCCATATTTGATTCCTCCAAATTAGCTACAAAGATCTCGCTTCCTTTATAAAATTCCATTTTTAACTACATGGTTGATATCTCTTTGATAGATATTGGCCTATGAATTCCTTGGACCCACTTTTAAACCTCATCATTAATACAATTAAAGGATTTGCTATAACAATCAAGTATTGCATGGTAGTTCTCCCCGAAGACCTTGGGGTTAGGCCTAGTTATTGGCCATGGGGCTTGATTCCCTTCATGGTCGATCAGCGCAAATTTTTCTGTGGATGTAGCATCCACCCAATGACCAGGGTGTTCGTGAACCATAGCAAGAAAAAAAAAAAGTATTGCATGGTGCTTTTCCAACAAATCCATTCCAATTAAAGAATCATATGCACCTAGCAAAATTATATTCAAATAGCCTATTGTTCTCAGCGCATTCATCTCCACTCAGCACTCCCTAATTAATTTTGTAACCTTCCTCTTCATACCTATATCTAGTTGTACTAACCAAGGTTTGGAATATTTAATTTTCTTTAAATTAAAATTTTCAACCAGATTCATATTAATATAACTATAGTTGGCTCTATAATCAATTAAAATAGAAATAGATTGATTGTTTAGCTTGCCTTCAACCTCTATCATGTGAGCTTGATGCTCCACTTATCGATTATCCAAGGATGCATAAATTATAAGGATGCTTCTGCACACATCACCCACAATAGTTGTCTGTTGCATGTTGTGCATAGTCCTCATATTCTCTTCCTTTGGAGTACAATATTTGAACCAATGATCTCCTTTATAACCCCAACATTTTATAAGTGGAGGTTGAATCCTTTTTCTTGAAGAATTTCCCCCTTCTAGTTGGTTATAAGCATGGGCTGTCTGCTAGCCCATCTAAAAGTTATTCTTAAATGTGAAGGCTTTGTAAGCCTTTTTTCTTTTCTCCAAGAAGCTCTTCTTTCTATTGCCCAATGTTTTGTGTAAAATGAATCTATTTTTATTCTGCTCATACCGTTATTTTTCTTTCCTCATAGTTGCCTCTAAGGTTTTGGGTTTGTCATACTTCAACCTATTAACATAAAAAGATAGCAATCCACTAATGTATCTTTGTATTTTAACCTTTTCATCCTTAATAAATTTAACAAGCCTTAATAGCTCTGTGAATTTCGACCATACTCCTCCATGGTCTTATTTCCGAGTTGAAGCTTGAAAAATTCCTACGTTTTCCACTTAGTAGCATTCAGGTAAATACTTTCTCCGAAAAATCTTTTTGATTTTTTTCCAGTTAATTCATCTTTCATCCAAATGCTTTAATTCTTTGATGTAGTCCCACCAGAAGTTGGTCTTTCCCTTCAAATGATATATGGAAATTCTAGCTTCTAAATTTGAGGAATAATTGAACAACCGAATATATTTTCTCAACTCCATCAACCACATTTCTTCTTCTTCTCCTTTTTTGTTCTCTCCATTAAAGGTGGGTGACTTCATTTTTCGTAGTTCCCCTTGCAAATTTTCCTTTTGTATTTTTCTACTTGAATTTGTTACTAGTGATACATTATGGCTCTTGCTAGACTCAGACATGGAATACACCCTTTTTCTAGTCCTCCTTGTTATGTAGTGGTGTTGATGAGCATCACTTCTGGAGTATCTCAATTTTCTAGTTCCCCTCTCCCTCGCTCTAGCATTATGCTCTTTTTTTTATCTTGACTCACTCGTTAGCCTAATTTTTTCTAAATTTTGTTTAATGTTTGTAGAATTTGGTTACTAATTTGTTGTTTCTCTTTCATCAACTTTATAGCTCAACACTTCCAATTTGAGACTCTTGTCGATTTCTTTCAAATCCTCATCATCTAAATAGTTTATCCCATGACTGTTTGATTCAGTTTCATTATTACTCAAGCTTATATTTACATTCAAATAATTAGTTAACATATGAAATTATATTAACACAAAATAATCACAATAAAAATTCAAATACATTTAGATTAAAATACATTTAACTAGGAATAATGAAAAAGAATAACATATATACAGAAAATCAAATGTAGCATGGGGAGTTCCCCTCCTAGAACATTTTTTTTTAACAAAGGTGAATCGGTTAGCTGCCACTATAACACCAGGAGTACATCCAACTACCTGCAAGTCGGATAAACTAAGATCATATGATTTTGGCAAGAGCGAGACTCTCGTGCCACCAGGGGGGGGTAGGGAATCTTCTTCTAGAGCCACCACCACAGCAGGTCAGTGTACTCGATAAAATTTGAGCTGCAGTCTCTTGAGCTTCACCCAAGTAAACATACCTCTAAACCGTACTCCCCTCCTACAACATTACACAAGATATATCTTTTAAAATTTGGGATGGCCCTCTCACTGGCCTCTCCACGATTTCCCGGAGACCCACACACCCCACAACCCAAAACCTTGTTTGATCAATGGTGTTGTTATATAGATCGAATGACGGAGAGGTGTCGTAGAGTCTCAACTTGCGTGACGGTTAATGGGAAGATGCTGACGCGATGGATTTGATGGTCCAGATTCGTCTAATATGATGATGGATATTGACTTTGGGTCTCAATGACCTTACCTGATATCAGGCTCCCTCCAAGCTGAACTAGGTTCTACCTTAATTTTGTGGTTCCACCTCTGCATCCTAACAATATTGTTGATCTCTATGTCGTCTGCTTTCCAATCCCGCCCTTCATTGCAGGCTCATCGGGCACCAAGCCAGATCCCTTTTCATGGAAATGATACTGTCTAAAGAGATTTTAGTTTTTCAAGGCCAAAAGTTAATGAATTTCTTCCTATTTAACTTGTAACTGAATTCAATTAATAAACTCCAGATTTTCCTTTTTCATCATTTTCATCATTGGGTTTTTTTTGTCAAACTATTGATACTAAATCTGCAATGCTTAAATTTTACCCTGAATTTGGCCTAATTAGACTCCAATAATCATCAAAATTTGGCTTGTAATTTCTTTGAATTCGGCCAAATATATTTTAACAACACTTTCTCTAGATATTATAATGTTTTCATTCATTCCACCTTCGACTGTGAACTTGCAAATCTTTCAGCCCAACTCAAAACTAGTATTGAAATTGGGCTCCAATACCAATCTGTAGTGTCCCTCGCGGCAACATCACCATATTTCATGCTACATGATTGAAATTAAATTCAATGTAGGAGAGGACATATTAATTTCAGACATAATTTCTACCCTAAACCTCGTTGTTATATTAAGTATGAGCAACACTACATGCCCTAATATAATATTTTTCACACATAATTCATAGATATATAATAAGCACACAAAATAAATGTCCATTAATAGTCAATATCAAGAACAATTTAATTAAGGGTTTTACAAATAAAAAATATAGTTTTTAGCACGATCACATAATTCAATTTTTCTACATAGGAACGCAGGTACTTATCTGAGAAATCAGACTTGACTAGATACAAGATCTCCACATTTCAGCCAACCATAGACTTGGCAGTTCATGAGCTCAACCATTGTTTCATCCCCAAGGTAGGATAACAACTGCAAAGGAAACGATAATTAAAAAATATCTATACATCCATGACCAAGGTGTCAACCCAATCGTCACACTATGCTAGGGCTCAAGGCAACCTCAGACTAATTATTGGCGTGCCGACCCAACAACTCTATTGCTCCAGGTCTCGAGACACACTGCAGGCCATAATCAACACGTTACACTGAGTTCCCACCAAAACTCCATGGACACCAAGCCATAAACATTGACGACAAGCCCTTAGACCACCAATATCTAGGAGATAGCATAGGGGCTCACATCATAAACAATATGCATCCATCTGGCATGATTAAATTAATAACTACACCCTAGCAAGTTTAGAGTTCAACCCTAAGACTCACTACCCATGAGGTAGTCTCAAATTCCACCCCAGACTCACTAACTAATCAGTAACTCCCATTGAAGGATTAATAGAATCCCTAGCTACACTTCTTAATATATGCATGTCCCTAACCTGCAGTGTGGAGGTTTGTAGAACCCTCATGGGCCCTAGGTGTACTCTTCATCAAAATTCCCAATTGTTGCCTTTTTCCTTGGACTTGCATCCCCCACACTTTTTGTATGGAGTTGGTTTTGTATCCAGCCTTATTTTATTAATATAAAAGGATATGTACATTTAGAGTATTTACAATACTTACATCATGGTTCCTCTAGCTACCTCGCCAAAAAAAAAACAAAATATCAACATCTATGCAACTACATAGGCATGCACACCAATAAAGTAATTCTAGCTCACCAGCGTAATATAAGGATACATGTATTTACATCGTCAAAAAGGGTTGACGTATTACACCAATGGTAACCAAAAGGTGTAATGGTTCCACCTTGTGACCATCCAACAATAAAACTTAGTCAATACTATGTTAGCTTATACACTGTGCCAATATGGGGCTAGTTCAATCGATGTGCCACCATCAGAGATAATCATCTACGACACTTTTTCTTATGGTATCAAATTGTCCGACATGTGAAGCCTAGTGGCAATTCTAAGACTTATGAATCTAGCTTCCAACATGAAGGTGTGGGGATTCGATCCTATGTCAGTCAATAAGACAACCTAGTTAATACTATGTGAGCTCATACAATGTTCCTATGCAAAGCCAGTTGAATTCATGTGCAACTATCATGGGCAATCAACTTAGTAACCTCTCCTTATTTTATCAAACCATCCAACATGCCAAGCTTAGTGTCCATATTGGTCTCAACTATATGAGAGCTTGGACAAACCAACGTTAAGAGCCTTCATAAGAATGGAGAAATCCATTATAATAGTTAAATAATGTTAAATTTTAGGATTTTCAATATAAAAATGCAAAGGCATTTTGATACACACACACACACACACACATATATATATATATCAAATGAACTAGACCTCAATTCATTGTAACAATGACTGGAATCAAAACATCATGATAATGACTAGAACCATAACATTTCATCTAAAACTCTAAAATCAGCTCTGAATTCCAAACTTGTATCATTTTCTTGTTCGAATTGTGTATTTGGATTATAGTTATATATATATGTACCACTATGTTGTCTCGTGACTTAGGGAGCTGACCATAGAACCAGATTTTAACCCATATTCAAATTCATCCAACCGACTAATATTTATCCCTTAACCCTTTACTCCATAGGACCACTCCATGTGACCTAGTCCCTCGGGGTCCATGTCTAACGATACCAACATAATGTCATGATACCATGTGGAAGACTATGAGGGGTTCCATGTTTCATCCATATTAGAAATTTTAACAAGTAAAAATGCCTGAAATCTTCCTACCACATTGTGGCCCCATGTGGGGCCACATCACCATGCTAATGTCATTTGTTTAAAGTGCGTGGAGGCCATGTCATCCAACCAAACGTTTCCATGTGTCCTCTTTCTAATTGTGTAAGGGGGGCACATTATTGTCCAATCATGTGCTACATGTCTTCCCTAGAGTAGCTATTGTGTTATAGTTGACTAATGTCCATGTTGGCCTATATCTAACTTACCTCAATTTCACACACCAAGGTATACCAATTCCTTTTTTACATTTTCTTGGTTATTGTACACTCTTAACTACTTTATTGTCCTCATAATACTATTGGATTTACTTCATGATTAATCACTTCTTCCTTCTATAAGCACAATCTTAACAGTGGAAAATCTATTTTATTTAATCTCATAAAGTTACTACATGGTAACTTTTCTCACCCAATGTGAGAAGGATTAAATTTCCAATGTCCCCTCCAACTTTTTCTAAACATGATATTTAATCTTGATTTATGGGGGGTGAGTCTTGAGAGTTTTAGGGTAGACTCACTACCATATTACAAGACTCTCCTTTGGTGCCACGGATCCTTGTATTTTGTGATACTTGAAATCCCTACCTATCTTATGGTTAGACTGCACCCATGGTTGTTTGTTTAAAAATGTTAACGAGAGAACTTACCCCCACGACCTTATATTTACAAATGGGTTGTGTGTGTGTGTGTGTGTGTGTGTGTATACATTGTGATGTATTAACATTATATTTTGAAACCAATGTGATTTACCTACAATGATCTACGTTTTGTGAAACTTACAACATGGATTCCTTTTAGATTTAAATATACACTAGTTCATGTGAAGGGTTTACAAAAAATGGTCCAAATATTCTACATAAATCTGAAGATGGTCTGGGGTCTAGAACCTTTTTGGTAGGGTAACTACCTCCCTTTAAATGTCATCTTCCTTTATTCCTTTAATTGATGGATCTACTATGGTGAGGCTTCGACCCCCACTTTTAGGTTTCTCTAGTAGTAACCTATAAATTATTTGATCTTGTTCACCTCTTCATATGTTTCTTTGCAAGAATCCTATGAAATTACTTGGTCACTATCCATGGTATATTCCTGCTTATTTTTCAAAATAATTGCTAGTACGTAACCCTAACTTCTATGGTAATTATTTTCTTCTTAATTTTTAACTTTGATATAGTTGACAATATATATAGTATTGTATCAAGTTTCCATTAACAATCTATGAACTCTGGTGATTTCTCGACTATATTCCGAGTGTTTCTAGGCTTCCCTATTTACTATTCGCTAGTGTAATTTCCTTATATGTGTACCAAATTATTATAGAGTACAACAAAATCAAGATTTTTCTAGTTTGTCCAAGTGAATAGCCATCCATGGTCTTATCAAAATTAATTTATAAAATATTCTATGTGTTTTTCTACTTACTCTAATTTTGTTATAATTTTCCTCCTTTCGTTACTTGAAATTTATTTGGAGTTTCTAGGTAACCACAGTTTTTTTGGCTTTATGATTCATTTGTTTTGGTTTCTTGCCCAAGTTGCTCATTACTACAATAGTTCTCCCAAAGATGGTTGTTTAGATCTGTTATATGTATGACATTATTTTTTTCCATGCGAGGGATTTCAGCTTCATGTATAGTAGAGGGATTTTTTATTGTGCCCCCTTTTTATTTTTATTTGATTTGCTCCAGGGATTCCTCAATGGCTATTTACCTTCACTATTTTATTGGTCACAAATTCTCCTTTTTAATATGGAAAGATGAATGGTTACTAATACCTTGTGTTTTTGGTTTCCTTTCTATTTTTGACACATATTGAAAACTAGGCTAAGATGGTTAGAAACTCCACCCATAACCATGCAGGTAAATCCATTTATGATTTTGTTTTTCCCTTTGTCCACATTACTCGGAGGTTGGTCTTTTACTTCCTTTATACATATTGTTTAGAGGTTTTTTTTTATACTACAAGATTTTTTTTATTCTTACAGAGTTCCTTGAGCGTTTTCGACGGTTTACCCCTTTTTCGATAATGAGATTTCCTTTGAGACTTCCCTATTTTTCTCAGGTAACCTTTGTATCTTACTTCCCCTATTAAACTTTCATGCATAGGTTATAGTCATAAGGTTCCTCTCCAAAGTTGAAATTTCATATCCATTACTTGTCTAAAATTTGTTTATTATAACCTTCTTTCTTCAAGTCCTGAATCGTTATTGTTATAGGCCATTTTTCACATCTAGTCAATGGGCCTTCAACTATATCAATCAACATCCTTTGACCTCCTTTTCATCATCATTGCACAAATCCATAAGCATGACTAATTCTTATCCCTAATTTTTTGCTTGAAAACACCTTATTTCAAGCATTTTAAGGACCAATGCTTCGTGGCCTTCTACTAGACGACATTGACAACCAGGTTTCTCCATTACGGATTGCATTGATCATCTACAAGTTACTCCATTATGCACCTATGTTGGTTCTAGAAATTCAGGATAAAGAGAGAGAATCTTGAAGCATCTTCTTCTAGAAGCTTCTAGGATTTGTTGTAACCATTTATCTCAGACAAAAGCCTTGAATCATGTCATATCCTACCTTGGATTTTTCATCACTTATGCCTTGATCTCATCCTCCTATTAAGAGTGGATCTCAAGCCCTAATTGCTAAAAGGATAATAATTCATGAATTACCTCCTTCTCCGATATATTTATTGCCATCCATAAGCAAAGGGTTTTCTTTTGGAGAGTGATTCTACCCTTATGCTGTTGGTGTGAGAGATATCTTCCCATGCATTAGGGTGATTAGAGGTTCACTTTTTGGCAAGGAAAGAACAAGTCAACTTGCAGGAGCGTTTTTACAGGATCAACACCTATTTTTGGTTGTAACTCACTCGATTTCTACTGATGCAAAGAGTTCTTTTTTTTCCCTATATATGATGTTATGGTTTCATATATTTCAATACCATATTGATCTTTTAAATATAGTGACTAAATCATGCAATAGATTCAGTGGATCAACGGCTTGTGTTATCTGGCTGTGCACATTGTAATAATAATTATTGGAGCTAGGGTTGGAGCATTGAAGACAAGGAAGGAGTGAATCATATGACAAATCTCAAATAGGCTTCATCCCATTATCTATTTACTTTAAGGAAAACATTAGTTCCTTTATCTTTCTATTGTTATAGGTCAGTCCACTAGGCCTAGGGAAGATATTTATGTCTGCATTCGTAAATTCTGCGTAAAAAAATTCACAACCATACTAGTGAGCGGTGTATTCCCTTGGTGGTTTCTTTATCCATTGTGTTTATATTACCTCTTTTCTAGATCTTTAATATCATATGCAATCAAGAACAGACCTAGAACGACCTTTCGTTGAGTCTCAATTGTGATCCTTCTGTCGAAAATTTGCATCCCTAGACCAACGCACCCTTTGGTCCATTGACATACCATTTCACCTCAGCCCAACCTTCTTTGTGCCTATGTTTCATAGCACTGGTGCCTTCTCTACACTGTGTTGGCCCATGTTCATGCATAAGTTTGTCTCTGATTTGATTGCCTCTCTGACCCAACCTTGATTCCAACTACTCTTCCTTGAGTTTCTAAGTGTCTTGTGGTCCCTATGAAGCTTCCACTTGGTTATATTTTGTCTTGATACATTCATTAATGATTTTTTTGTATATTTTCCTTTGTTTGTAACATTAGGTTGTTTGAAAATTGATTTTGTTTTATTATTGAGTGCTTAGATGAATTGGTGTTATAGTAATCATTCTGAAAAGCATATTTGAATCAGTGATTATACTTTGCACCTTAGCTTTCTCCATTGGCATTTAGGGTTTTTTGTTTGCATTGAAATTGGAGCAGTTGCATTGTTGGCTTATATGGGCTTGACCCAGGTTTGGAAGAGTTATTTAGACAAACAAATCCCGCAGCTACCGGCCCTTTCGTTGATAGCCCGCAGAGTGCGGACTCAGGTCTCACCCGAGGTAGCAGGGGAGGGTGCTGGAACCAGGTTTCCGCACCCTTGGGATGTCTTGATGTGGTCTGGAGGGCTCGCATGTCGTTCAGTGGCCTCGCGCTACTTTGCTTCTGCGTAGATCCGGAACAAGGAAATACCTTGATACTTATTACTAATGAGTTGTTATAGATTAGATCTACCTTTTACGGTCTTTAAGAAAACATTTAATAGAGATAACCAGTTTGTGTACCCAGAAAAGCTATATATTTGCATAAACTCATAACATAAGCATAAGCACATAGATCAAATAGAAATATCAATCATAAATTAACCAGATCCACAATATTTCAGATTCAACACAGTATTTCAGAACCAACTTATCTTTATTCAACTCTTTTGCAAATACATCCAGATCCACCCTCCACACTTAGCTGTAGGGGTCCGCACACACAGTTGCGAACTCTACTAGGCCTCCGTGCACAAAGCCGTAGAGCCCCTATCTACCCACCAACATCCTTGAATTGAACTTACAGACACTTCAAGACTTCTTTCTTAAAAAAACCATTACATTCCAGATCTAAAAGTACATACCAAAAAACTGACTCCTAACTCTAGAGCCTTGCTCTATTTATACATTTCCATGGTCTGCGTACCATTGGCATGTTGACTCAATTTACATTCCTTTTAGGCAGAAAACCCTTTGACTTGACTCATTACACTTCGGGCTCCGTGCATCTCGCGGAGTTTTTACCATGCCTTTACCCAAAATTACAAGCTTTTGAGCCCAAAAACTGTTGCGCGGGGCCTTTGCTACCCAACAGTCCTCTAACATAATCAGTGTGACTCGTCCGGAGTCACTCAGCTAGTGTGGTAATATACACGTGGAGGTCAATCAATAATTTTTGCACGTCGCTTGTTCTTGCAAAAAACTCTGCCACTATCCTCTATACCTGTTTTACACGAGCCGCTTATGCATCCATCTCACTTGTAGTTTCCTGTCCGAGGAACCTACTGCCTGCATGTGCGCTAAATTTCCTTCGATGGCTATGGAGACCATGAATGCTTCATCAAGACAAGGCTAGATGTATTCTTTAAGCACTACCTCCTTTTGTCGCGCGATGTCAACTTGTGCCTTGAGAGCCTGGGCCTCCTTCATTTTAGCCAACCTCTGCATGATAGCGACCATCTGTGCAGTCCCTCGGACTGTGTCATAAGCCTGCTGCAACTCCCGTGCTTCAGTTTCTACTTGTTGTATGGTTGGGTCTTCCTGGAGGGAGGTGAGCGTAAGGAGGGATTGATCTATAGTCCTGAGCAATCTTGGATAGCCCACTTTATCATTTCCAGTCCTACTTGAATTTCACTGCAGCGCTACTCCAAAATTTCGAGAGGTTTGGTCGGCTGTGCCTTTAGCCTTAGCTCTGCAATTTGTAGATTTAATTCCCATTGAGCCTTCGTGGCCTCCTCTTTGGCCGTCCAGAATCCTACTAACTTTGGTACCTTGCTGCAAGTTTCCATCATGGCATGTTCCACTTCTTGGTTGTGTGTGATCAAGTGACCTGCTCTAGATTTTCCTTGTGCTCCATTAATGTTTGGAGGGCGCGGACTTCACTAGCTCAAAGCTTAGTGGTTACCCCATCTTGTAGTTGGTACAGGGTTTCTCTAGGAAGAGCGGCCAGATTCAACCCCCAACTTCGCACGTCCCCCTCTACTTCTACTAAGACAACACATGTTGGCAATGCTAAGGTGTTCATTGTATTCTTGTGCACCATCTGCTGAGTTGCGACTATGTCCTCTGTTAATCTTAGGATTACCCCACCCGAGGGTCACACTTATAACACTTGAAACTGCGCTCAGATCTCCCCCAACACAGTTGTCTACTCTATGATCAGGTCCATCCATGCATCGGTAGGGACATTACTTGCCAGTTTTCTGCTGTCAATAAATTCTTTTTCCAAAGATTTTGTTGTCTTTGAATTTTTGTGTGTGTGTGATGATTCCTTGCTGCACGGTCGCTTGACCTGGGGTGATTCTGTAATATGGTCCATGCATTCCTGTATCTCCTTTTCCTATTGCATGTCCTGTTTCGAGGCCATTTCCTGATCTGTCGTGATTTCTTCGGCTATCACTTCCTTGGTTGCCTCCTTCTGCGAAGCTGCCTGTTGTCCCTGATGGGTCTTTTCTGCCAATTGAGTGAGTCACTGCTGGAGTTCCTTTTTTCGCTACTGCACTACCATTCTTTCTAGTACAGCCTTGTCTGGGGCACACCACTTTGGAGGCCATGTTGCCAATACCTCGTAAATAGCATCGTCTGTTGCAATGAACAGAAGCGTGACCCATGCTCACTTTGGATCCTTCCACGCCCGGATATATAAGTTATGCATGTCCGCTTTGAACTCGGCTGTGCTTTGCAAATTGTTGTAGATTGTTGGAGACATCTGTGGCCTGCAAGCGATCCATGTCTGGATACTCCCCTCCATGAAGGTCCAAAAAACCTTGATGTCAGAAACCCTCACTGCATCCTTTATAGCCCAGAGCGAAGTATACCGCACTGCTTTCGGTAAGCTATCTCCAATGCTGGGAAACTGGATACCCTGCGGCAGTTCTCCTGCAACCAAAAGGATTGATAGTAGTAACCATGCATAATAAAATGTCTTACCTTTGTCCTGTGCTTCCTGACAATTTGTCAAAAATTCGTCGCATAAGAACTGCGCCCAGTTGAACTGAACCCCTTCCGCGCACTATTCTGCAAGCGCAATGACAGGAGCTGGCACCTCATCTGCACGACATTTCCTCATTAGTTTACTGGCTAGTAACTAGGTGGCGATTCACACCCCTCAATCTTTGATGCTTGCTATTGCATACCCCTGCTTTCGCTTCTCCAACTTATATTTAGCCTTCGTTGTTTCGACGAGACCCACATCGGTACTTGTTCCAGCTATGTTTGTTGGTTCATTCCCTTTTACAGGAAAGTGGATAGTCTGGTGCACTAAGTTAGTTGTGATAGGAATCGGCTCCTCCAACCAGAGATACCCATCATGTACTAGACATAGTAACTGCCGGATAACAAAGATGGTGATGGCCGTGTGGTGATAGTGAGGTATCCACCTTAGATTAAGTAATCCCGCCTTCTCCACACCTAGTAACCACTTCTACGGCAGTAATTTGTCTTCAACCAATTCGAGGAACTTTTCCTTGTCTGCAAGGTCCCAATCTTCGAACTTGATGCTCAGAACTTGGCCCAGTGTTAACCCATCGAACCTTATCTCATTCGGAAGAAGCAAGGTTTGGAGCATATTCTTTGCAGCGTCCAAGTCCTTCGGTATCTTGGCTATCCTAGTCCAAGGGGAGATATATGGGGGCTGTGGAGGGATTTGGAAAGCATCCACTTAATCCTCATCGTCTGTGTCGATCTGATCGATCAAAGCTTGCAAATCTTCGTCGTCCTCCTCAGGTTCGGTGGTGATTGCTTTGCCCTTTTCAGCTCCTAATAACTTATTGAATCTCGGCGATATCCTGACTGGCCCCATCATCTACTTGTTTTTCCAAGGCCGCGGTGCGTGTGGGGATTTCGGGAGTTTGGGGACCGTGGCGGCTTCATCTAGCTCCTCCTGGGTTGAGTATAGTTCTTCCGTGAACCGTGCTCGGGTTCTCGCCATGGTACTCATGGAATACCTGGTAGCCAAGTGTTTGCTGGTCATTACTGGTTCAAATCTCAAATATCTTGGTGCCATCCACAGGTTGTTAGAGGAACATGTAATTTTGAATGGATCCCTTCCCTCCACTTGTAGTCTATTAACAGCATCTAGGCGGTATATCTTTTCGTATCTAGCTTTGAACTTTCGTCTTAATGACCCGCCACCCGCTTCTCCCTGATGTAACTCGACTTTCTTGTCAGGAACAATGGTGTTAATGGTCACCTCTCGACCTTTTCGCGTGGTAGCACCGTCCGTTGGGTGCAGCCGCGATCTGGTGGACTGAATGACTCTGTACCGAACTCTTTTGCCGCGCCGACCTCCCACAGACTTATTTATAGTCCCACGCCTTCTTTCAACTGCTTGGGGTGCTAAGAGTGTGCTGTCTACAAACCTTTTGCATCATCAACTAGGAAAATGCTAAAGAATTATAATAGACCATGTGAGATTAATATGCAAGACGAAAACGCTGATAATTGTCATTTCCTTATGTAGAAAGGAGGAAAAACGAGAAGTTGTCGTTCCAAAGGAAAGGACAAGGACGGGTTAACCACTGTCCCTTTGACGGGAGACTGAATGCAAACAAGGCAAAGCAAATCAAAGCAAATTAGCCCAGGAAAGGAGGTGGAGATATCAGCTCGGCACAGGAGAGAAAAGAAATGACTGAGGACTAATGGTTTGGAGAATCCCTCAAGATCCTTGATCCTGAGGGATCGTTGTTTTATCTATTTCTGCACTTAGATATCTCTGTCATCACCCTTATAAAAGGGGCAGCACTATTAGCTCGGGGGAGAGTTAGAAACAGTTATGCTTTTATGTAATTTCCTTTAAGATCAAAACTTTGATCATTGAGTCTCGTTAAGAACTGGTTTATTGTAATTCTGCTCTATGCATTAATACAAACTTGGTTATTATTTCATCTCTGAGTCTGGAATAACTTTAAGCGGTGTACCCCTGGAGGCTAAGGGCCCGGCCCTGGAGGACACTTTCTCCTGTATTATTACGTTTGGTTTATGCGTGGTTTGCCTATCAACGTCATTTGGTAATCTGGTGTGTTTTATAAGTTTACATCACATGCTCTGTTATGTTTAATTCATTAAGGCTTCTACAGACATAACGATTGTATTGACTCTGCATCATATTACTGTTCTTTTAAGAGTTGATCTAATACTGCTAGTCTTTACAACATACTGTTACTGTTCCATTACAGATCTTTGGTGTTGTGCACTTGTTCATTAACATTACGGAATTCATCTTGGAAGTTATGTTCTTTGTGACTGTTGGATTTATGAACAATGCTGTTCTATTTTGAAATGTAGTCGTATTCTTTCTAACTGAGATTGATACTTGGATCATATTACTATTTAAGTGTGTTGTCTGTGTATATGGTTTTCAAGCGTTGTTCCATAATTTATCAGTAATCAGTGTTGTTCGATTGGTGTGTGTTATTCAATCCGCCCTTAAGAGTGAAAGATTTTCGTTTGATTCCTGTAGATTATGATTAATGCATTTGATCTGATAGACTAAGAAGTTACTGCTTGTGAGACTTAGCTGTTGTTCTATTTATTAGCTGCTGTTCCATTTCAGATTTGTTGTTCCATTTCAGACTTGCTGTTCGATTTCTTAATTGATGTTCCATTTCTTATTTTCCGTTCCGATTCTTGCTATTGGCGTGAAGAATGATTTCAGACTGTAGTGAGCATTGACATCCGCTGTCTGGCTCCCAGATCCACAATCTGTTCTCTAATTTCCTTTTCCATCAGTTTCCAAAGGGATGGGTTATTGCTACTGAACCCTTGACTGATAAGTTGCTTAGTCTTTTGAAGGTGTGATTTAATCTTTTGAAGTGGTTAAGCTGTAGACAATCATCCATTTACTCTTGTATTTCTGAACACTGTACTACTAGCATTACTCTGGCAAACGATAGCCTCAGACTGAGACACTCTTTGAAATAACGAAACACTCCCGGATTGACATATTAATTGAGATAATTAGAGGTGAAAGAGACCCTTTTTATAGCTCTACATTTTGGCGCCGTTGTCGCGGAGAGAGTGTAGCCATTTGTTCTTTCTTCCAGAGTAGTGTACAAACCTGTTAGGGAAGAATTAGGTTTTAAAAACGGAAGGTAAGAACCTACGTGTGGAGCATGTAAAAGCCCTACTCGTCTACCCGCTTTCCTACAGATTTGCTGCTGTTTTGTTTGAGTAGAATTTAGTAGTTAATTTGAGTGCATGACTAAGCAGAAAAAGCCAGAAAAAAATTCCAAACCTCTACCCAAGCTAGAAAAAGCTAAGGGGCTGGTGACCCTTGGCCGAACAACCTTCATAGACAAAATCTATAAGAAAGCAAAATCTCAACCCTCAGTAGGACCCAGGAAAGTCATTTCTAAACAGCCTACTAGTTCCCTTCAGGCCATAGGATCACCATCTGTAGCCTTTGCTGAGGTGCATAGTCAAACTGAAGAGCAGGACTTCAAAGGAATTGAAAATTCTACTCTAGAACTATTGCAGGAAGGGAAGCTCAGCAATCTTTTTGAAGGAGAAGGAGAAACAGGGGAAACTGAGGGAACCAAGGTCTCCTATTGGAACAACTCAGCCATTAAACAACCTAGACAAGGGAAGTGCTACAAAAATCATTGCTGAAGAAACTCAATCTCCTTAGACATCAGGCACTCTCATTATCCCAGATAGAGGAAGTGTTATTAAACCTGTCCCTATTAAAGCCATTCCCTCTCAACCTAGGAATACTCTCATAGATATCCCAGAAGGGTATTGGCATATATTCGAGCCAATGGCTCAAAACCAGCCAAACACTCAAACTTCTACATTAAAATACCCCATAGTGGATTCTGCAGCAAGTTCACCTATGAAAGCAATCCCTCTTCAACATATCCCTACATTCCATGGTCTTACATCAGAAGATCCGGATGCATTTTCATTTGAATTTGATGTACTGTGCAAGGGGATATGGTTACACCACCAACCCCTAGAAACTGAAACTATTTCGCTCTACATTAAAAGGGTCTGCTTTAAGATGGTTTATGGGATTAGGGGGCGAGGTTATAAATAACTGGGATCAAATGAAAGAATCTTTTCTAAAAAAATATCAGGACTATTGCAGGTCTAGAGAACTGAAGGACGAAATATTCCAGATGAAAGCTAGACCAAATGAAACATTAGAGAAGTATGTGGAACATTTTCAGTATAATCTTCAAAGATCTCCCTATGCATCACTACCTTTACCTGATAATGTGTTAAAAACAACATTAATAAGGGGCATGAAGGAACTATGGATTGAAACATTAAACATTATGGGAAAAGGAGATATTTATCAAGAAAATTTTGTTGACATTATTGATTTGTGTATCAGAAGCTTGAGAGGCAGCACAAGAGTAAAATCGACAGAACATGATCGGTTTGTAAGAGATAATAAAATTCAGACAGAAGGAGTAACACATGTAGAAATTGGAAATTTATTGGAAAATTTTAAAACTGATATACTAGGGACACTAACTACACAACTTGATATTATGCAGGCCAAACAGAAGAAAATGGAGGCAGAACAGAATTTGGCAATATTCTGTCCCCAATGCAGGAAAAGGAATAGTCATAAGGAGTTTCCATTGGATTTAGTCCAAACATGCGCCATCTGTACAAAAGATCACCTGACGGAAAGCTACCCCTCACTCCCTGGATTGAAAGCAGTGTATAAGGAAGTAGAAGAAGAGCCAGAATTGGTGTATTTTCTCAACCAATGCCGTCAGTGGCAGTCGAGACAATCTGGTATGTTTCCAAACCCAACTTCTTCTTTTCAGCCTCCACAGTATAATGCTCAACAGTATAATATGTGGCAAAGTCAATCCCAATCCCCATTTCCAAACTGGTCACCGCAGTTGTTTCCTTCCTCAAACCCGTGGCTGAATCAGGCAAGCCAATCTGGTTGGCTGAATCTTCCTTATACCCCACCATATTGGCAAAGTAACTCATATCTACCACAATGGACTCCCCTTACTTCACAAAGTTCAGCCTGGTAGACAAACTGGTAGAGACCGATGCATCAGCCAGTAGGAACCATTCCGCTCCCTCAACCTACACTGTCAGCCTTACAACAAAATCCCCAGTCTAATCTGAGACCACAACTCCCAGCCCAACCCAACCCCAATCCAAATAACAGACCGGTCCAATCCGTCCAAATCAAAGAAACATGAGAAATAGGAGCCGATTTGAGGGAGTGTAATGATCTTCAGTTAAGATCTAGGCGTATTATTGAAACTGAGGGAGATAAGACAGTTCAGGTTGACAATCAGTTACCCAGAGAACATCTATCACAACAAGAGGATGTGAATAAACAACAAACTCATAATCAAGCAACCACATCCTCTCCCCCGTTCCCAGAACGATTAGTCATACCTTGACCTATACAATATCCTGATTTTGACATTCTTGGAGAATTACAAAATCTGTACATAAAAATTCCATTCCTCCAATCCATTCAAGACATCCTGATATATGCAAAAACCATCAAAGAATTGTGCATAAAGTAACCAAGGAGGAATATAACAAATAATCCAAGAGTCCAAGTCGTCGGCACTCTATCTGACTTACTATCAGGAAAAGAAACACCCATTAAATATGAAGACCCAGGAAATCCAATTGTAACTATCCAAATTTATGGTCAGACCCTCTCCAATGCCTTAGTTGATCTAGGAGCTGCAATTAATATCTTAACAACCACTACTTGCCAAAAGCTAGGCATTACATCTGTAGAACCCACCTCTACCTTGCTAGAATTGGCTGACCAATCTGTGGTTAGGTCGGAGGGTACACTGCATGATGTCATGGTCTCTATTGATTCCTGGGAATATCCAACCGATTTCCTGATAATAAATCCCAAAACCCGACTTGATGGACATCCATTGATTTTAGGTAGACCTTGGCTTGCCACTGCCGATGCTTACATTGGCTACCAGCAAGGAAATATGACCATAACCAAAGGACCAAATATCAAGAACTTTGTTCTATATCCTCCAACGCAGCCAAGTGTCACAATAATCAAAACTAATAAGCACCCTGTATCATACCTTACTGATGACATTATATCTCCATTAACCATACAAGAGGCACTTGATTTCAAAGACCAAACAGAAGACGATGCCATTAACAATTTCATTAGTCAAACTAAATCCAGATCCTGCACACAGTGTCATATGATAGAAGCAGCATTTGATAATAAATTAGAAGAAGATCCTCTAAAAGATACGCATGATCAAACAATACCTGTTGCCTCTATTGCAAATAGTAAAATTATGGAAATTGAACCGGGTAAAACCTTAAATATTAATGCCAACCTCATACCCGAGCAAGAAATGAAGCTCATCCATTTGTTAAGGAAATATAAAGAAGCATTTGCATGGGACTATCCTGATATGAAAGGAATTGACCCCCAATTATGTACACACCACATTTATATACAAAAAAATGCAAGACCTGTTCGTCAACCTCAGAGGAGACTAAATCCTCATCTAAAAGATGTGGTAAAAGCCAAACTTCAAAAACTTTTAGATGTCAATTTTATCTACCCTATCTATGATAGTAAATGGGTCTCTCCGCTTGTGGTGGTACCAAAAACGAATGGGAAATGGAGAATCTGTGTGGACTACAGAGAGCTAAATAAGGAAACACAAAAAGACCACTTCCCTCTCCCATTCATCGATCAAGTATTAGACACTTTGGCAGGAAAAAAAATCTTTTCTTTCCTGGATGGCTTCAGTGGATACAACCAGATTCAGATTGCCCCTGAAGATCAAGACAAAACTACTTTTACTTGTCCTTCGGGAACATTTTCCTACCGAGTTCTACCTTTTGGTTTATGCAATGCTCCTGCCACATTGCAAAGGGCTATCCTTAGCATTTTTGCAGATTTAATAAATGAAGGACTTGAAGTATACATGGATGACTTTACACCATACAGAGATGATTTCGATCCAGCATTAGATACCCTAGAAAAAGTCCTACAACACTACATTTCTACCAGGCTTTGTTTAAGCCATGAAAAATGCTATGTGATGATGACTGAAGGACTTATCCTAGGACATTATATTTCAGCAGCTGGCATTTAGGTAGACCCAGCCAAAATCCAAATAATTTTGCTTATTCCCACTCCTACCACTCAGACGGAGATATGCAGTTTTCTTGGATTTTATGGTTATTATAGGAGATTTATAGAACATTATTCGCACATTGCTGCACCTTTGTATGCACTAACTGGTAACGTTGATTTTATTTGGACAGAAAAATGTGAATGTGCTTTCAAGGATCTGAAGAAGCTTGTGTCCACAGCCCCAGTCCTTCGAGGACCAAATTGGGATTTTCCATTTCAGATATCATCTGATGCCTCAGATACAACCATTGGAGCAGTCCTTGGGCAGGAAGAGAATAAAAAACCATATGCAATTTACTACATCAACAAAAGTTTATCCCCTGCTAAATTAAACTATACTGTTACTGAAAAAGAATTTCTAGCTGTAATACATGCTATCAATAAGTTTAGACATTACATTACTGGACATCCTGTTATCTTGTATACAGATCATTCTGCCATAAAATATCTAGCAAATAAGCCTATCACAAATGGCCAAATAACTAGATGGATGATTTTATTGCAAGAATTTGACATTACAATGAAGGATCAACCTGGCAAAGAAAATCCTGTAGCCGATTTTCTCTAAAGAATTCCAAATCCAATTGACGCAGCAGCAGTTGAATACCAATTTTCAGACGAGCATCTGTTTTTTGTGGCTGTTCAAACACCCTGGTATGTTGATGTTGCCAATTACCTAGCAGTGGGTAAATTACCGAAGCATCTAACCCCTAATGAGCGGAAACAGATTGTTCAGCGGAGTGCTCGATTTTCTTGGATTGGGGGCTATTTGTTCCATACAGGGGCAGACATGCATATCAGGAGATGCGTTCGAGAAGATGAAATCTTTGACATTTTAAAAGCCTACCATGACGGACCATGTGGTGGACATTTTGCCGATCGCAGAACTGGACATAAAGTGCTGCAGACAGGGTATTATTGGCCCACGATTTTCAAAGATGCAAAGAAATTTGTCCAAGCCTGTGACAGTTTCCAGAGAGCAGGACGCCCTGGTCAGTCTGATGAGATGCCTCTAAAACCACAGCTAGTCATCGAACCATTCGAGCGATGGGCTCTTGATTTCGTTGGACCAATTAACCTATCATCAAACCAGAAAACATATATTTTGGTGGCAACAGAATATGTCACCAAGTGGGTTGAAGCAGAGGCATTGCCAAGAGATACAGAGGACTCTGTCATACAATTCTTGTTCCATCTATTTGTATGTTATGGCCTTCCAAGAGAAATAATTACAGATGGTGGACCACAGTTTTCTGGGAACAGAATAGCTACAACACTCAACAACTATCATGTCCAGCATAAAATCACTACTCCATACCACCCACAGGCAAATGGGTAGGTAGAAAGCAGCAATAAAATAATAGAAGCAATCCTAACGAAAACCATTGCGTCACATAGACGTGATTGGGTTGCCAGACTACCTGAAGCACTGTGGGCTTACAGAACAACATGGAGAAGCACCACTGGTTACTCACCTTATCAATTAGTGTTTGGAAAACAACCCATTTTCCCCATAGAATTCGAAATCCAAACACTACGAACAACACAGGAAGTTGGCTTAGATTTAACTGAGGCACAGATTAACCTATTGCAGCAGATCAATGAGCTGGACGAAATTAGGCTCTCTGCACTTCAAGACACTACCCTGATCCAACAACAGCGAGCTAAATGACATGATGCTCTCATTAAAAATAAAGTCTTCCATGAAGGAGACTGGGCTCATTTGTACAACTCTAGGTTTCAGGACTTCCCTGGGAAACTCCAGAATCATTGGTTGGGACCATACGAAATCCAGAAGGTACATGACAATGGGACCCTTACTCTAATCACTATTGACGGTTCTGGATATGCCTTCAAGGCAAATGGCCACCGAGTTCGTCTCTATCGCAAACCACTTACCTGGGAGTCCTTCTGCCAGCAGCTACGCCAAGACTCTGATATGGAGATTTTGGGGGAGGAAGAGAAGTCTTCCTCACCTGTAATTCATTAAGGAATTTATTTCTTTTTACAGTTTGTACATAATTCTTTTTCTTGAATCATTTTTGTACATATTTTTGAATCAACATTTTGTTGTTATTTTTGCTGTTCCTTTTTTCTCAAAAGAACAGCTTTTTCTTCTGGCTGTTCCTTTTTCAAAAGAGCAACCCCCTTTGGATCAGCCGTCATTTTGTTGTAATTTGGTTTTTTTATCTTTGTGTTTCTGTTGTTCCTTTTCCAAAGGAACAACATTTTCGATTTCTGCTGTTCCTTTTCCAAAGGAACGACATTTTTCCTTGTTTTGCTGTTCCTTTTCCAAAGGAACATCATTTTCAATTTCTACTGTTCCCTTTCCAAAGGAATGAAAATTTTCCTTGTTTTGTTGTTCCTTTCCAAAAGAACAACATTTTCGATTTCTGCTGTTCCTTTTCCAAAGGAACGACATTTTTGCTTGTTTTGCTGTTCCTTTTCCAAAGGAACAACATTTTTGATTTTTGTTGTTCCTTTTCCAAAGGAACGACCTTTTTCCTTGTTTTGCAGTTCCTGTTCCAAAGGAACAACATTTTCGATTTCTGTTGTTCCTTTTTCAAAAGGAACGATAGTTTTGCTTGTTTTGTTGTTCCTTTTCCAAAGGAACAACATTTTCAATTTCTGCTGTTCCTTTTCCAAAGGAACAACATTTTTTATTTCTGTTGTTCCTTTTCCAAAGGAATGACATTTTTTCTTGTTTTTCTGTTCCTTTTCCAAAGGAACAACATTTTTTATTTCTATTGTTCCTTTTCCAAAGGAACGAAATTTTTCCTTGTTTTATTGTTCCTTTTCCAAAGGAACAACATTTTCGACTTCTGTTGTTCCTTTTCCAAAGGAACGACATTTTTGCTTGTTTTGTTGTTCCTTTTCCAAAGGAACAACATTTTCGATTTTTGTTGTTCCTTTTCCAAAGGATCAACCTTTTTCTTTGTTTTGTTGTTCCTTTTCCAAAGGGACAACATTTTCGATTTCTGCTATTCCTTTTCCAAAGGAACGGCAGTTTTCCTTGCTTTGTTGTTCCATTTCCAAAGGAATAGCGTTTTCAATTTCTACTGTTCCTTTTCCAAATGAAGGGCATTTTTGCTTGTTTTGCTGTTCCTTTTCCAAAGGAACAACATTTTCAATTTATGTTGTTCCTTTTCCAAAGGAACAACCTTTTTTCTTGTTTTGTTGTTCCTTTTCCAAAGGAACAACATTTTCGATTTCTGCTGTTCCTTTTCCAGAGGAAGGACATTTTTGCTTTTTTTGTTGTTTCTTTTCTAAAGGAACAACATTTTCGATTTCTGATGTTCCTTTTTCAAAGGAACAACATTTCTGTGTGTTTCTGATGTTCCTTTTCCAAAGGAATAGCATTTTTTTCGATTTCTGCTCTTCCATTTTCAAAGGATCCGCATTGGTATGTTCTGTTGTTCCTTTTCTAAAAGAACAGCGTTTTCGATTTCTGTTGTTCCTTTTCCAAAGGAACGACACCTGTGTGTTTTGCTTTTCCTTTTCCAAAGGAATAACGCATTCCATTTTTGTTGTTCCTTTTTCAAAGGAATGGCATTTACATTTTCTGTTGTTCCTTTTCCAAAGGAACAACATTTGTGTTCTTCTATTGTCCCTTGCATGTTTTTGCTCTCCTTGAGAAACAACTTGTTCCTTTTGCTGTTCTAAATTGAGGATGCTTATTGCTCCTGTTCTTGCAAGTCTTTTAGAATATGCTATGCACGTATGTGATGGATACAAAATCACAACATACTGGAATCAGTCAACCATAAATCGCTATCTCTATAAGATATTGCTCTGAATTGGTAAGAGGATAGAAGGAAGGACACACTTATTTATCATCTTTTGCTACCATTGTTCTACTAATTCTGCTATGATTGGTTATCTTTATCATGATGATCCCTTTTCATCCTCTTTGATCACTATTTAGGAATAAGATCAAAGGGTTTGTATCTTTCTATTGAGATGTTAAGACTTCTTCCACCATTCCTACTCTTAAGGAGTGTTGAACCACCCTTTGTGTATAAATAAGGGAAAGTACTTTATGAAAAACAAAGAAAAAAAGAGCAAACATGACTTATAAGTTTTCAAATGCAGGATAGGGGATCTCATCGAGAGCAAGCCTACCATGATCATGAGGACGAAAGCGAAGTGGCATTCCCACTATGGCCACCACACCAGGGATATGGTACAAAAGGTATACCAAATAAAAAACCCTTGGAATAGGAGGTCTCATCACGAACCGGCCTGCCCACTTTTTGCTCCTTCCTCGTGAATGGCATTGTGGTTAACTGGTCACCAAGCCAGCATAATGGCCTACATTTTGACATCACACAACATTTCCTAAGCATACACAAAGGATCATGGTTCCATGGGTGAAATAAACAACTCTGCCAAGGTTATGGACACCTTTCGGAAGCAGAGCACTGTTAATGGTACTGAAGTCACATTATTTACACCAATAGGTAAGTTACTAGCACCCTTCTATTTCTTATACCTTAGTAATCAATCATATATTATTTCCCAAGTCATATAATGCATGTAAATATATTATCACCAATCATGGCAAAGCAGTTGACAATGATCGCATCAGACTTGGAATGTATGGTAGATGTCCTATCCTCCCAGCCTCACATCATATCGCAGCAGCTTCTGACGTATTAAGCGATCCAACTCCATGCCTCGATTTCGGTAATTTGCTACTTTTGTAAACATGGCATATTGCCATACGTTGTTCCTTTACGACTCTGCTTCAGAGCGGGAACTGCTCCTTTATTTGACGGCTGGGATAGCCTATCACATTGCCGGGGGGGAGGGTAACCTCATCATTCCTTGGGTTATGTGTCAGCCCACTATTTGGGAAGTTGTGTACTAGGGTGTGGCACGGATCAACGACATACTATTTTTATTTTTTATGCATGACTTGCTATTCATAAGCCATTTCTATTGTATACTCTCCAGCATTAGATTTTGAACAAGTCTTGTGTTTGTCAGCCTCTCTGTGTTTCAACAGCACGAACAACTATAGTTCCATTAAGAGTTTACAGCGAAACCATGGGAGGAAGATCGATTCAGAGAGAACCACGGGTGTTAATAGTCTTTGCTGTTGTCCGGGAAATCCTGGCAAGAGCAGGGTGGCTAACTTATCTCAACCGTTTGCAAGAGTCTAACGAGAATGTGGCAATTGAATTCTTGCAGAATTTGCAAGATGATTACTCCACAATGAGGGGGAGACACATAGCAGTCACTGATGACATAATCGCAGATGTCTCGGGACTGCCAGCCACTAGACCTGTATGGACGTTAAAAAAGGAAAGATTGTAGAAGGTTATAGAAATCTTCCAGGACGAAGGCCAAAGCCTGGCAATTAGAGGAATGGGAGTTCTGCCAGTAACACTAGGAGAGCCGTGCGTAGAATTGGCAAAGACCATTCAAAGCTACATCACCTGTGAAGGCAGAAAAGATGTGGTAAGACCACGACATCTTAAACTGTTAGTTGTACTAAAGCAAAAATGCTCTATAAATTTACCTCCATTTTTGAATTCGTTACTTGATGACGTTGCATGGAGCATAAAAAAGTCACAGCATGTAGAGTCAGTTGTTAGTCATCATGGGTTGATTCGGTTAATTTTCAGCCATAGTCTCACCCAATAGCAAAGCAGCTGGGAAGAGCTAATTGCCATGATAAATGGGGGATTGACCGCACCATCCCCAAAACGTAAACATGCCACCAGTACACCCGAGCGTCCAGAGAAGCACAGGGAATTGGCAAAGCATAAGCATGCCACTGGTACACCCGAGCTTCCAGAAAAATGCAGGGAATTGGAAAAGCGTAAACATGCCACCGGTACACCTGAGCGTCCAAAAAAACGTAGGAAATCGGTCCGTCTAGCACGACTACGAGGAAGGCTGGAGAAGCCCCAAGAAAACACCAGCCAGCCGGTAGAAATTGAAGATGAGCAACCTTCACTGCCAGAAGGGGAGGCCGAGCAATCACAAGAAGAAGAAGAAAAAGAAGAAGAGGCCGAGCAATCTGAAGAAGAAGAAGAAAAGGAAGAAGAAGCCAAAAAATTTGAAGAAGGAGAAAAAGAAACTGAAACCGAAGAAGATAAGGAAGAAGAAGCCGAGCAATCCGAGAAGGAGGAGGAAATGTAACAACAGGAAGGTAGCCCATTGTAGGACCCAGTGGGAGAATACGAATTGGCCGAAGTCTTGTTCAATATGGGCGAATATGGAAAACCTTCCAGTCCATCAGATCCCCATGCCGAGAAGAAACCCCAGGAGGAAAATGCACCTGAAGAACCACATGCAAAGGAGGCAGAAGAAGAGAATCTTCCTATTCATGATGAAAAGATGATAGGAGATACTGAACAGGAATAATCCGTTCCTAACCAGAAGACACTAGAAGAAATTCCGGAGGAAACAGGGGCAGAAAGAGAAGTCGCCCAAGAAATAATAGAACCAGTTAGGGTTCTTGCCCCGGAATAGCCAAAGAAGAACAGTGAAGAAACACCCCAGAAGGAAAATCCGAGAATTATTCATAATCCAGGCTGCAGTGAACAGCCTGCTGTTCCTTCTAAGGAAATTTTGGAAATTAAAGAACTGCGAAAGGAATAGCAGAGATTATTGAATATAATAGTCCAGCTCCACTAGCAGATTAGGATTCTAAAAGCAAGGCAAAGGGTAAAAAGGACTTCGGGAAGGAAAAATGTGACCACTCCAGCAAAACCCCTCAAGGCAAAGGGGCGGAGGACCAGAATCCATCCTGTTGTTCAAAACCCTGTCGAAAGCCAGGCTGTTGTTCCAACTGATGCCGAGAAACAGACTATTGTTCCAATAGAAAAGGAAAAACAAATCCACGTTAAGATAGAAATGGATGAGATGATGACCCGTGATAAGGAAATTCAGACGGAGGCACCACTTTCGGGAGTGATAAGGGTTATGAACTCAAAGTAACGCAATAGGAAAGTTCAGGTAAAACTCCCGGCCTCCACTACCGCATGGAGAAGAGATCAAAAAATAGTAACCCTACAAAAGGGTTTGAAGCAAGCTCAGCAAGAAGCAGAAAAGCTTAGGGAGAAAACGGTCCCTCGTGAAAATTATGAAGAGCTACAGCAGCAACTTAGGAACGTCAATCTCTCCGAAATCCAGTCCTTTGAAGGGTGGTGAAGGGAACAAGAGAAAGTCACAAAGGTAACTCGTAGGTTAGATATAGTTATCAAGCAGATGGATACCTTGTGTTCTTTATACAATGACGTCTTAGCATGTAGATCCCCTGCCAAGAATTATGCCTTGTTTCTACTGGAATGGTATTTGAAACTAAAAATAAAGGTTGTTAAAGTAGGTGCTCCCATACAAATTAACATTGTCAATGATTTTATAGACTGCTGTAAGCATTACGGGGTAAATGTCCAGAGACTACTGTGTGAGTTCTATTTACATAACCTTGTATTAGACCAAGAGACCAAGCTGAACCCTGGCCCTTTTGTTGGGGATATCCAATGGCAGGCATTCATCTCATTTGGGGTTAATCAAATTAAATGGCTTAAATCCTATAATACTTTCCAAAGGCAAGAAAACAGACTAGATTTCTGGGTAAGGGCTAAGCCTAGGGACCCAGTACAGTTGTGGAGAGCACATAGAAACCTCATGAAGACTCTGGGTGTAATTGAAGCATTATGACCCATGCATGAGGCACTCATTCGGCAGGGATTAGAATACTTTTTCTCTATCAAAGACCTTGCCATTAATGCAGCTAAATTTCGGTATCAAATCTCTAATCCGAATATCCAGCTCAGGGAACCGTTTAAGTATGAGAGTTTTAAATTAGCTGCCAACCGCTTTCACCTCTATGGCGAAATCATTGTAGGGCAAGGCTATCCTAGTTAGGATATAGGTTCCGGAGTCCAATTATTTGGCACCCTGCACCTGGATACCAAGCCCTGTATGAGATGCCTGAGGGTCAGACAGGCCATTTCTTTGACTACCTAGTTACTCATCATGGCTGTAGGCCTCCACATGAGATTCTATCTCCAGCCTATTCTCTCACTGCCTTACATGTCAACTACAATGTTTTCATGAGGGCATGAAATAGGGTAAGCAGGGGGTGTGTGGAGTACTAAAGAAGGTATGTTTTTGATGATTATTTTAGTATCTTTTCATTGAAATTTACAAACCTTTTGCATCATGAACTAGGAAAATGATAAAGAATTATAATAGACCATGTGAGATTAATATGCAAGACGAAAACGCTGACAATTGTCATTTCCTTATGCAGAAAGCAGGAAAAACGAGAAGTTTCTATTCCAAAGGAAAGGACAAGGATGGGTTAACCATTGTCCCTTTGACGGGAGACCGAATGCAAACAAGGCAAAGCAAATCAAAGCGAATTAGCCCGAGAAAGGAGGTGGAGATATCAGCTCGACGCAGGAGAGAAAAGAAAGGAATGAGAACTAATGGTTTGGCGAATCCCTCAGGATCCTTGATCCTGAGGGATCGCTATTTTATCTATTTCTGCACTTAGATATCTCCGTCGTCACCCTTATAAAAGGGGCACCACTGTTAGCTCGGGGGAGAGTTAGAAATGGTTATTCTTTTATGTAATTTCCTTTAAGATCAAAACTTTTATCATCGAGTCTCGTTATGAACTGGTTTATTGTAATTCTGCTCTATGCATTAATACAAACTTGGTTATTATTTCATCTCTGAGTCTAGAATAACTTTAAGTGGTGTACCCCTGGAGGCTAAGGGACCGGCGCTGGAGGACACTTGCTCCTATATTATTACATTTGGTTTATGCGTGGTTTACCTATTGACATCATTTGGTAATCTGGTGTGTTTAATAAGTTTACATCACATGCTCTGTTATGTTTAATTCATTAAGGCTTCTATAGACAGAACGATTGTATTGACTCTGCATCATATTATTGTTCTTTTAAGAGTTGATCTAATACTGCTAGTCTTTACAGCATACTGTTACTGTTCCATTACAGAGCTTTTGTGTTGTGCACTTGTTCATTAACGTTACAGAATTCATCTTGGAATTTATGTTCTTTGTGACTGTTGGATTTATGAACAATGTTGTTCTATTTTGAAATGCAGTCGTATTATTTCTAACTTAGATTGATACTTGGATCAGATTACTATTTAAGTGCGTTGTGTGTGTATATGGTTTTCAAGCGTTGTTCCATAATTTATCAGTAATCAGTGTTGTTCCATTGCTGTGTGTTATTCAATCTGCCCTTAAGAGTGAAAGATTGTCGTTTGATTCCTGTAGATTATGATTAATGCATTTGATCTGATAGAGTAAGAAGTTACTGCTTGTGAGACTTAGTTGTTGTTCTATTTCTTAGCTGCTGTTCCATTTCAAACATGGTGTTCGATTTCTTAATTGCTGTTCCATTTCTTATTTGTCGTTCCAATTCCTGGTATTGGCGTGAAGAACGATTTCAGATTGTAGTGAGCATTGAAATCCACTGTCCAGCTCCCAGATCCACGATCTGTTCTCTGATTTCCTTCTCCATCGGTTTCCAAAGGGATGGGTTATTGCTACCGAACCCTTGAATGATAAGTTGCTTAAGCTTTTGAAGGTGTGATTTAATCTTTTGAACTAGTTAAGCTATAGACAATCATCCATTTACTCTTGTCTTTCTGAACACTGTACTACTAGCATTACTCTGGCAAATGATAGCCTCAGACTGAGACACTCTTTGAAATAACAAAATGCTCCCGGATTGACATATTAATGTGAGGTAATTAGAGGTGAAAGAGACCCTTTTTATAGCTCTAGAATAGGTAACCTTTGTCAGTTCATGCTTTGGAGCTCTCTCATTATTGTCTCTCTCTCTCACTCTTGGTCACTTGGAGTTTTCTTGGAGCACTCTAGCTTTAGATCAAGAAAAGAAAAGAAAGAAAAGGGACAGGAATGAAGTAAGGATTAATCAAGGAAGAGCAGGATCGAGTAGCTTCAATAGGAATACTTGCAGGTAACATATTACATGTGTGATTTCCTAACTGGTTTTGACATGCATGGATTTGAATGTTGGTGTATGGTTCTCTTGATGTCAGTGGCATGGTTTTTCCAGGTTATGACAATGGTTTCCAACCTAGCCTTTCTTTTTCTGGATGCCATGGTCTGCTGGGATGTTTATCTAATTTTTGAGCTTTGAATTTTCCGGATGGATTACATAATTTGGGGTGGAGGTGGTCTCAAGGTTCATTCCCAAAGTCCTAGCATTCCCTAGACCAGTTTTGGCGGGATACATGGTAAAGATTGATGGAGGAGTCTCAGTTTTGGGCCTAGTGATCTGAGTTTAGACTGCGGTAAATACTGATAGACTAGTCTCAGTTAAGGGCCTAGTGATACCTGATTGGATTGTTGCAAAGCCTAAGAGAGAGGGATATGGAAAATTCCTCAAGGATAGTGATGGATTCCAGATGGCATTCCAAGCTGGGTTCAATTTTGTGATTGGAGCACCAATTTTGTTGTGACATGATTTGGTGAGAGTGGAGGTGGTTTAAGCTCTGGATTCCCTTGGTTGCTTTTGGATTGGTTTGTCCATGAGATCCCACGTTCATGCTTGGAATATGGCATGAGGGTGACTGGCTAAAAGAAAGATTTGGTTCAGCCATGTCTACAACCGAGTGGTACGTGGAAGTCCTCAACCTTGTTGGAATTGCCTGTGATTAACGAAAGCTAAGTTCTATTTCTTTTGCACTTGTTTATACATGGATTTAATGGATATTATATCTCCATTATCTACAGATTTTTATGCTAGTTATAAGACTGGTTAATTGACTGGCTCACGTCATGGTTATCTCATGTATTTACTTGTAATTGTGAAAATGATGGATGCAAGACCTAATCCATGTTATAACAGTTCAAGGTAGAAGGTGGTCATCCTTATTGTCATTTCATAATAGTTTTTAGTCACTCATGCGATGTCTTGTATGCTAGACCTGTAAATTTCATTGATGCCAACTATTTGACAGAATGTCAGTCCCAGTTGGGGATGGTCAAGCCCAGTCCTAAGGTTGATTTTTCGTTTATTAGTGTTGTCATCATGTCTTTGACGGATTCTAAAAGTTACAACAATTTGTGCACATAAGCTATAGTTCTGGGTTAGAAACGTGCCGCAAATTCTGTAGATGTTGGCATAGGTCTGCTAGGAAAATTCGTTGGACACTATCTTATAGGCCTATGAGAGCATCCAGAGGTCCTTGGACACTTGAATGCCCATAGAATGAGAATGTCTAAAGGTCAATAGGTCTAAAAGATCAATGGGACTCAGGGGTAGGATGCCTAAGTGGCTGAGATGTCTCATGGGGGTTTTGTTGGTGATGTGGAAGATATGATTGATGTGTTTTGTCGATTCCATTTCCTTAATTTCACCTAGTAGGTTGAATCCCTTCATAGTAGCATCTCTCATCACATGTGTTACCCCGGTTAGCATGTTACTTGGGTAGATGTGGGAGGATGGTGGTTACAGATTGATATCAAAGCATGGTTGCACTCTCCTTGGGTGAATGTGTTTGTCATGCATTGATGTCAGTTACACATGTCTCAGTCATACTTGAATGCTTGTTGCATATGCATGGTGTTGGTCATGGTTGTAGTGATGTCACCTTGGGAATAAGGATGTCATTGTGTGAAGATTGTTGTCGTGGGTGTATGATTGGGTACATGTCGTCTACATTTGCATACGATAAATATACAATGATATGGTTGTTTTTTCATGCATGGGGTCATGGTATGTGTAGTTGATATGTTCGTGTGCTGATGACCAGACTCTAGCTAGACTAATGGTTATGTGGTTATATTCTTATGTATCATATGCCTATATGTTGTTATGATTATGTTATACATGTATCACACTGATTTGATGACCTTGCATATGAGATATCCTCCACAAACTATGCTAAGGTATGTTGGTTTATTGTGATTTGGTTTTACTAACATAGTGTTCCTTGCAGGAGAAAGATCAAAATAGCTATGAAGATGGTAGACTACAAAGACTCTCCCTATGAATCGAACGAGTAGTGTGGTGTTGGGATCTCTTCTAATTTAGCAGATACATTGAGAAACTTGAAGGAAGAAATAAGGAGTTGTAAGGAAAACAATAACAAAATCATGTTGGTACAAGAGAAACAAGTGATAGGAACCACTTCAGATCAGCCATAACAGGAGGACATAACTAATGGGGCATATGGTAGCAATTCATATGATGGTAATAGGTCAGACAGAGAAAACATTATTAGAGATGGAAGGTTGTTGGACACTGCAGATAAGAGAGGTGATGGACACATGTACTATTCTAGTTCTGGTTCAGACAAGTATCATGATCGTCATCATTATCATCCTTACATGAGTAGTGGTAGGGGATACTTTCCGGATGAGTTTAATAAATAAAAGCTATGTACTTCTGATGGAGAGATGAAGAAATCATAGGATCCAGAGGCATGGTTGCTTGGTATGAGGAAGTTCTTCAGATTGCATGAATATTCAGAAAACATTAAAGAAAAGATAGCCACTTTCAGTCTCAAAGGTAAAGTATATATTTGGTGGGAATATGTGAAGAATGATAAAGGTATACATAAGAATGATTTGACTTGGCATGAGTTTGAGAGGCTCTTCAAGAAGAAGTATTTGTCGAGAGATACTTTGATAACAAAGCTAAGGAGTTTTATGAGTTACAAATGGGTTCCATGACAGATGATGAGTATACTAGCAAGTTCTTGGAGTTGTTTAGATGTGTGCCTTACCTCAAGGAGGAGAAGGATAAGGTTCCGAGATTCATCAGTGGACTACCAATAGCATACAGAGACCGAATTGAGTTCTATGAGCCTAGATCATTGGAAGAGGCCATTTGAAATTTGAAACATTGTTATGAGCAATCGAAGTGCAAATTTGATCCTAAGCACGAGTTGAAAGGAAATGAGAAACCTAAAGGAAAATGGCCAGCAAAGCAAGGAAGACCTCAACATGCAAGTGAGAAAGAAAATGTAGTCCCTTACAAGAAGTTCAATACAATTGAGAGGAGACCTGGGGAGAAGTAGACTAGAGGTGGTGGTAGAGAACCATTGCAGTGTCAGATATGTGGTAAGGATCATTGTAAGAGGGATTTTCTATAGTATCAGAGTGCTAGTACACCCCAAATCTATGCTAATCAGGAGGTGCATATAGTTAGTGATGTTAGTGATACCATTTCTCTGATCTATGCAACTATGGACAATGGGCAGGCAGATCATCAAGCATCTATCATTGAGATGGATGGTAAGCTTTGTGATCAAGTTGTTTCTATTTTGATTGAGCCTAGATATAAGTATAGTTATATTAATCCTGACCTGGTGGATAAGTGTGGTTTGAGAAAATAAGTGCATGTAGAATCTTAGCTAGTACAATTGGCTATAGGTACAAATAAGAGAGTTCACCACTGGGTAAGAGTTTGTGCAATTGAGTTAAATGGTATGCCTACATAAGCACATTTTAATGTACTACCATTGGGATCATATAATATGATTTTGGGTATGGATTGGTTGTACCTTCATAGGACCAAAGTGGATTTCTTAAATAAGTCCATTAAGTGTGTGGATGATAGTGGGGAAAGAGAACTTTGCAGAGGAAGAAGAAGCCTACATTAGTGAGGATGGTTATCGCTATGTAGGCTAAGCGTAGTTGCAGAAAAGGTTGTGTGATGTTTGCAATACATATATCTAGTGACAAGGGAAAAGATTTTGAGGATGAAGAAATATTCAAGAGGAACCTGTATTGCAACAGTATTAGGATGTGTTTCTAGCAGAGATTCACTAGTTACCTCCTCACAAGCAAGTGGATTTTTCTATTGAGTTCGTGCCAGGGGCAACACCGACATCAAAGGTAGCTTATAGGATGAGAACTTTGGAGCTAGTAGAGTTGAAATTGTAGTTAAAGGAGATGCTTGACAAGGGATACATTAGGTCAAGTATATTGCCTTGGGGTGCGCCAATGTTGTTTGTAAAGAGGAAAGATGGTACTCTTAGATTGTGCATTGATTATAGGTAGCTGAACAAGGTAACGATCAAGAACAAGTACCCATTGTTGAGTATCAATGATTTGTTTTATTAGTTGAAGGGAGTAACATTTTTCTCTAATATTGATTTAAGATCGAGATACCATCAGGTACACATCAAGGAAGAGGATATTTTCAATACTGCATTGAGGACTAGGTATGGGCGTTATGATTTTGTTGTATTTCCATTCGGCTTGACAAATGCTCCAACTACATTTATGTGTTTGATGAATAGTGTGTTGCGTCCTTATCTGAACAAGTTTGTTATTGTATTAATTGAAGGAAGAACATGCCAAGCATTTAGCAGTAGTGTTGAGATTGCTAAGAGAGCATCAGTTGTATGCTAATCTTAGCAAGTGTAACTTCTTTCAAATAGAGGTGCATTACTTGGGACATGTCGTTTCCAAGGATGGCATAACAGTAGATCCAAAAAAGATAAGGGCCATCATGGAGTGGGGATTTCCTAAGAATGTGGATGAGGTGAGATCATTCATGGAATTGGTAGGATACTATAGGAGGTTCATCAGGAACTTCTCACACATTGCATATCCTATCACATCATTGCAGAGGAAAGGTAAGAAGTTTGAATGGATGGAAGAATGTGCAGCTAGTTTTGAGTAGGTAAAGTAGTTGTTGACACATGTAGGAGTGCTAAATAGTGCAGATTCAGATAAGGAGCTTGTAGTGTGTACAAATTCTTGCAAAAGAGTACATGGTGGAGTTCTCATCTAAGAAGGATGGGTATTGTGCTATGAGTCCCAAAAACTGGATGAGAATGAGTAGAAACATTTGATGCATGATATTTAGCTAGCAATGATCATACATTCGTTGAATATGTCGATGCATTACCTTCTTGGCAGGAGGATTGTATTCATGAGCAATCATAGTAGGTTGAGGTATTTGTTTGACCAGCTGAATCTAAATGCTAGGAATCTCATATGGTTGGCCACCCTTAGTGAGTTCGAATTCGAGATCAAATACATCAAAGGAAATGAGAACTAGGTTGGAGATGCTCTTAGAAGGAAGGTACAGTTAAATCATATATTAGCTATGAGCTCTTATGCGATAGAGTTATAGGATAGGATCTTGCAGGCAGGACAACATGATGACAAGTACATGGAGATCATGCATAGGTTACAACAGAGTATAGGTACAGGTGTAGTTATAGGTACAGGCACATGTATAGGTGTTGGTACATGTCTCGGTATAGTTATAGGTGATTAGGATGAAGACTATCATCTCACAGTAGATGGTTTGGTGAGATTCAGGGACAAGATCTATGTGTCGAATTGCAGTGAACTCAAGAAGCTTATCTTAGGGGAGTTTCAGGTGAAGCCATACTAGAGTCACCTAGGATATCAAAAGACATTCGTGATGGTGAAGAAGTTCTACTATTGGAAAAACTTGAAGAAGGAAGTTATATAGTTTTTGGCTAGATGTTTAGATTGTCAACAGGTAAAGGTGGAATGTAAGCATCCAAGTTGTTTACTACAACCTATTGCGATTTCCAAATGGAAATGGGAGGTAATTTCCATGGATTTCATTACAGGTCTTCTAAGGATAGTGAGACAACATGATTATATTATGATCGTGGTTAAAAAGTTGAGTAAGGTAGCTCACTTCATTCTAGTGAAATTTACATATTTAGCTAGTGAGGTGGCACATGTTTTCATCAAAGAGATAGTGAGATTACATGGTGTTCTAAAGAAGATTCTGTTAGAGAGGGATGAAAAGTTCACTTTCAAGTTTAGGAAGGAGCTATTTGTAGGTTTGGGTGAAAATTTGGCCTTTAGTACAATTTATCATCCGTAGACAGATGGAAAAGTAGAGAGGTCCAACAAGATCTTGGAGGATAAGATGAGGATGTGCGTGTTGCACCAACACAGGAGATGGAAGGAGTATCTTCCATTGGTTGAGTTTTCATACAACAATGGTTATCAGGACTCATTGAGGAGGATTCCTTTTGAGACATTGTATGGGAAAAGTTGTAATACCCCCATCAGCTGGAGTGATCCCGTGAGCATGGTACTTGTTGGACCAGACATGTTGGAAGACATGGAACATGAAATGTAGGTTATAAAGAAGAATATAAAGGTAACCCAAGAGAGACATAAGATTTATCTTGACCAACATAGGGTATTCAAGGAGTTTCAAGTAGGGGAGCATGTTTATTTGAGCATCAAGCTCAAGAAGAGATCTTTGAGGATTGGATCGTGTTCCAAGTTGGCACCATGGTAGTGCGAGCCTTTTGACATCCTTAAGAGGATTGAACCAATGGCCTTTCGACCTACACTGCCTTCAAAAATGAAATTCCATGAATTTTTCCATACTTCATTTCTTAAGAGATGTATAAAATATGTTTATCATGTTATTTATTAGTATGTATTACAGATGGAGAAAGAAGGATAGTTCCAGCTGGAGCCTCAGTGCATCTTATAGCGGAAGCATCTCATACTCAGGAATAAAGCTATAGACAAATTTAAAGTGTAGTGGAAGCACTTTGGGCCTGAAGAAGCTACATGGGAGATGGTGCATCAGATGCGGGCCATGTATTCGTCATTGTTTGTCAGTTGAGGCAAAGAAATTTTGGCTTCATGTTTCGTATATGTTTTGTTGATGTTTTGGTATATGTATATATATGGATGTAAATACCACTATGAGCTAAGTTATAAAGCTCCAATAAGTGATATGGTAGCCATCCTAATATGTTATCATGTTGTTTTTCTTTTGAGCAGGTCTTTCATTGTAAATACTGCAACAAGATAAGTTATAAAGCTCCTTGGGAAATATGTTTTCTTTTCAGAGGTTTTGTTAAGGTCTTTGTGTCGTTTAACACCGAGGATGATGTTCCCTAAGGGGGAGGGTTCTGTAATAACCCTGGAGAAAATTTCATGTAATAAAAGTTAGGAAAAATAAGATCACAGTTAAGGGACACGTATTCCAAGCTGAATGTTGGGCAAAGGTAACCTAGTGGGCATCAGTGGATGTGTTTATGGCGAAAGGAAATTGGCGAAGGAAAAGGCATAAAAAAGGAAAAAAGGAGTTTTTGGCACATTTATTTATGAAAAGAAAGGAAATTAGGAGAAGAATAAGGTGAAAGGTCATAGGTTTCATGTCATGAAAATGAAGGAAAATAATGGAAAATTAAGAAAATAGAGGCCTCATTAATAAAAAGGCTTCTGAGGATCAATTGGTAACCTTTTTTCAATTCAATTTTTGAAGCTATCTCATTATTCTATCTCTCTCTCACTCTTGGCCACTTAGAGTTTTCTTGGAGCACTCTAGCTTTGGATCAAGGAAGGAAAAGAAAGAAAAGGGACAACATGGAAAGGAAGGATCAAGCAAGGAAGAGAAAGATAAAGCAGCTTCAGCAAGAATACTTGTAGATAACATATTCCATGTGCGGCTTCCTAGATGGTTTTGACATGCATGGATTTGCATGTTGGTGTATGGCTCTCTTTTCATTGGTGGCATGGTTTTGTTGGGTTATGACAATGGTTTTAAGTCTAGCCTTTCATTTTCTGGATGCCATGGTGTATTGGGATGTTTATCTCGGTTTTGAGCTTTGGATTTACTAGATGGATTTTGGAACCTCGGGCAAAGGTGGTCTCAACATTCATTCCCAAAGGCCTAGGAATGCCCTCACCAGTTTTGACAAGATACACAATAAAGCCTGAGAGAAGAGTCTTGGTTTATGACCTAGTGATATTGGATTGGATTGTGGTAAATCTTGAGAGACAAGGAGACAGAAAATTCTTCAAGGATAGTGATGGATTCCAGATGGCATTCTAAGCTTGGTTCAGTTTTATTATTGGAGCGCCAGTTTTGGTGTGATCACGATTTGGTGATGGTGGAGGTGGTTTAACCTTTGGATTTTGAAAGTTACAGCAAGTTCTGGGTAGAGGCTAGAGTTCTGGGCTAGAAAAGTGCTTTAAATTTCATGAATGCTAGCACAAGTCTGCTGGAAAATGTCCCTGGACATTGCCTTGCAGGCCTTTGAGAGCATCAAGAGGTCCATGGACACTGGCATTCCCATAGCATGAGAGTGTCATGAGGTCTAAAATATCAGTTTGACTTAGGGGAAAGATATTAGAGTGGCTAAGATGTCTCCCGTGGCTGTTGTTGTTGATGTTGAAGGTATGGTTGATGTGTTTGATCAATTCCATTTCCTTAATGTCACAAAGGAGGTTGAATCCCTTCATAGTGGCCTCTCTTGTCACATGTTTACCCCGGTTGGGCAGTTACTTGGGTAGATGTGGGAGGAAGGTGATTACAACAAGGGTCAACAATTTTAGTGTAAGAACATTAACAATGGTAGTTGGCAACAATATGTATCTTCATACCGTTACCCAATTGATATTTCATGTGACATGGACCCCATTAAATGACATCACTACATAATTCAAAACATGAAAATACCAATTCCATTTTGTACCATTTACATAGTGGTAATAAAATTTTAATGATTATTTACTTACCTTTGCACATATGATGGCTCACAACTAACAACCTGTCATGCTAGACAACCCCATTATTCTTTTTTTCAATCGTGGTGTTGGAATTGGTGTCAATAATGAATAGTGAGATTGTGCATTAATGTTAATAGATATGTTCTTACACATGATGGCATTGGAAGTTTGTTATACTAAAGGTCACTTGAATGATGTCTTCGGTGGTATGATGTAGGCGTGAAAGATGGTTACAAATCTAGGTGGGATAACATTACGTTTTCCCCATATTAGGCTACGTACGTGGTTAAAATATGGGCAATCTACATTTGTAGATTTCAAAGCACAAATTTCTAATGGAAAAATGGTGTTTGAAACCCAGACTAAGCACTAGTAAATTATGTTTGCAAACTTGTGCATCGACAAAGAAAACCATGGGATCTTACCTATGAAACTGCTCATGGTTGTTGCCTCAATGGAGTCGATGGATCGGGTCTATAGAGTTGCATCTAATTTGGTCATAATTAATGTTTTAATTTAGTATTAAATGACTTTACATAATAGAAATGTAATGAATGCATCAAATTGACCTATTTATATAGTCTATGTAGGCTTGATTTTGTCACACTTTACCATTTCAATAGGGCTCTAGAGGTGTAATATATTTTGATTAATGCATTATTGTTTTGGTCAAATGATCATCGAAATGGTTAATGCCATATTATTTTGATCATTTTTAATTAATTTGGTGTGATTGAGTGGGTAATAAGTGTGTGGATTTGGTCTAATCAGTGAGTACGGAACCTAGATGAAATTCCCATGTTGTAGATCAGAAAAAGGTGTTTATAGAAGGTGATTAGACTCCAAATTCATATTTCTATGTATCATATCATTGGAAACTAGTAGTGTCATATTGCGTAATGAATATGATCAATGTGGAATGTGCATATGGTCCTATGGTGCAATCGATGTTCTGAAGATATGATTTGATCTACATGGGATCAATTATATAATGAAGTGCACAATGTAATGTTAGTATGCGATCGTGTTGACACTATGTGAGCTCACATCTATTTTTATGTTGTAGAAAATTTCTTGCCTACACATTGAGACTAGTGCAATGTTAGAAACTTGTAGTTGATTGGCATGTGAATCAATATATGTGTATGTTGGTGCATAAGTCAAAGTTTTGTATTGTGTAGCACATATAACAAAACTAGTATGTATGGACAAAGGGATATTACAAATTGGATTTGTATATGTGAGGCTATTTATCAAGTATTTCCAATAATGTTGACAATACTTTCGTAGGGCCTTGTTATAGAGCATTCTTTAGTGCATTACTATGTTACAAATATGTTGAGGATGAATGAACTTTTTTGCCATGTCAATGAGTATTTGTTTTTTCATCAATGAGTCTCTATTATAGGGAGGTTATGTAGCTAATGTACCTTCATGCAATTCTACAATGCTATGTAGCATTTATAGTTGTTGCATCATTACCATAAGCCCTATAATGTACTGATAGAATTTGTGTAGATGAGTGAGAGGAATATGTTTCTACTACAACTATTATGAAGTATGTTTTTAGGGCTTGATCTCATTGGTGATTTGAGTATGGTGTTATTGATGTATGTATGATGGTTTTTTTGAGGTTTGTCATTCAGATATATTTCTTTCTCGAGAAACTATTTGGGGTTTAGTGCGTCCAATATATGGGTGTTTGCATATAGTTGTGGAAGTGGGTGCTTATGTCAAGTAGTAGTCTTGAGGGAGTGGGTAGTCGCATATCTCCAAAGTCGGTGTTTGCATACTTGTGCGTAGTATTATATAATGTAAAGAAGATTTTATATAAGATGAAGAAGAAAACAATAGTTCTGTGGTTTTTCTCATGAAAGGGTTTCCACCATATATCTAGTGTCCTCTTGTGTTTGATGGTGTTTCTGTCATGTTTTATGTGTTCATGTGTCTTATTTCTCGTATGCATTGATTATTCTTGCATTTAGATATGATTTTTATAAATTTTTTGCTAGCCAATTAATTCATGCTTTAGTTATTTGTTAAGGAAAGGCGGAAAGTGTTAAAGATGATTCATTGGGTACAATATTGATTCAACCCCCCCAAGTATTGTCAAGCTCCCAACAAATTTTATCTTAGCTTCACACTATCAAATATCCATCATATATGCACAATTAAAGTCTAAGACAACCTCCTCTTTCTACCATTTTTATAGTTCTTATATTACTCTATTTCTTTTTTACTAGACATGGCCATGTAAATTTTAGTTGGTTTGCTAGATTCTTGTACCCCCTTATCATCATTTATCTTAGGCATAGGGTTTAACTAGAGTCTTGAATTTCTAGTTGTTTTCTTGTTTATATTTTCTTCCAAAGCTCTTTTCTTTTTTCCTCGCTCCAAAAACCACCAAGACCAAATGACAAGGCGAGACAAAAGAACAAAATCAAAGAGCCCAAAATAGAAACACATGGAAAAACAAAAACAACATGTCCATGCTCAAGGTATATAGTAAAAATAAACAAAAAGTTGTACTAACATGCAAACATTCCCCCTACCCCTCATCTACTATTTTCCCATAACTCCCTTGAGTTTTCATTTCTTCCTGCATTAAAGATTTTTTATGGAGGTTACATGCATTTTTTTCATGTAATAGCCTGGGGTCTTTCCCCTTGCAACTTTGTGTCTATCAACTAACTCAAAGCACACTATGTTAGTAATGGTTTTAAACATGATCATTCACTTATTAAATCTCTTAGGAACATAGTCATATCATGCACTTAATCTAGAATTCAACTAGTTAAAAGTCATAATCAATCATTTTTTAGCAAACTTATATGGAGAATTCCATTTTTTGGTATCACCACATGGTTAATGCACTCATGCATTTCAACAAGCATATGTTTCACTTGTGTCATTTCCTCATCAACACCTTGTTTTACATAACCTTGATTACTCATTACTATATGAAACAATTTCCCCATTGGGTTTTTACCCTACTCCTAGTTACAAGTTTACCATTACCCAATAGTAGCTATCTAAATAATGTTAGAACTTAAGATGATAAAATCCTTGGAATCTTATTTATGAACCTAACATTATCTATTTAGTGAACATGCATACAATTTCATCCTTATCATGCCTATGTTATCTTTCACTAGCTTATGGAATCTTCTCATAACTTTTAAAAATAATACATCAAACCAACCAGATTTAGGTTAGGAGGCTTCCCTTCATAGTTATTGTTACGCCACTCAGTTATAAATTTTTGCAATTATACTGGACTACTCTAGGGAATCTATTCACCATCCTTATCTATCCTACTACATCAGCTCAAATAAATCGTTATGTATAAAAATTATAGTTATAAACCACTTCAATTAACTAACTTTTTTGGTCATTTCTGGTTCGAGGTAAACTTAACTCTTTTTATTTATTAACAATGCTATAAAGTAGACCTGTTAGTGAAATTTTCAGTGAATCCCATACAAATTTGATGTCCGCCAAACGTTTCAGATATATTCCAATGAAGGACTGTCTTGACCTTTTCGGGTCTAATACAATTCGTTCTTTGGGAATAACATGTTCTCACTACTGATTTTGGCCTAATTCCACACCAAAATTGGTGTAATTATTGTTATTCTCAAAGAATTGGTACAATACTATTTGTAACTGCTTTCATGCTTTTCTAATGTCCTGGAGTAACGAAGATACTATTATTAATTGCTTTCATGCTTTTCTTATTTTCGAGATTGCTTTTATCTCAATCATGAAATACTGTGATATTATATCCCATCTTACGAACACTCTAATGTTTTTGAACAGTATTTTAACTCATGAGTTCTTCTGAATTACATAATTATATGCTTTCTCACATCTCCTTTTCTTGAAAATATCACTGGCCATGGCACATGCCGTAATTATTAGTTTATTTAAGTATCTGAATGTGAAATTTAAACTATAAGTCTGACATTACTTATATAAAATAGGTCACAAAAATATTCCCTCTTGGAATTTTTATAATTTTATACCATTTTTTTAGGCAAGGCTCTTCCTTTATATTATTATTATTAATTTTCTTTTCATATATTTTATCCGTCATGAAGACTATGCCTACTCATGACCACTATGGCGGTTTATTTACAACATACAGATGGTATGTACACCTAAACATTGAATACGCCGAGGAAGACTCGTTTTTAGTACATGATGTTTTGTGCTATATTTTATTTGTATGATATTGGGCACTTAAGCCCTCCTTTAAGACATTCCTTTTTACTATTTACATACCTTACAATGTCTTCTAAACACCTTGTTGTGTGTACAGACTACATTTTCGTTTAATTGGGTCACAAATCATGGACTAGAATATCTATAGTGAAGGTTCCCAAACCTTCTTGGTACATATGTTGTGCTGGTTCTTTTAACAAAACTCTTGAGTATGTAAGAATACAATCTTGTAATCATCTTAATTGCATAGTTGTTCTCAAGAATCTTTCACTTAATTCTGCAAACTCTTATATTATCTATGTTTTTTTAGAAACTATTTATGTTTCATACAGTTGTTGTAAGGTTTCTCCTTTTGTGGCATACCTCTTATTGAACTTTAATCATGAACGTACAAATTTACTTGCCCATTGGAGGAAATAACTTTTTATTTTAATAATATTTTTTTTCTTTAGTTCCTCCTCTCTAAATTGTTTGGTGAAAATCTAATGCTTCAAATCCATTTTTTTTTAAATAGGCTTGCATGAAGAGGTATTCATATACTACCAATACCTATAATGTTCTGTAACTATTCTCCAAGAGAAATTAGTATAAAAAATTGGTATTTTACATCTTAATATCAAGATTACAGTTTTATTTTTTCCTACTTCGCTTCTTGGTAGACTATAGTAAATATCAACTCTAGGAGATCTATGCATATCAGTCATATACAATTTGTACAACGAATAGTTTTGTGGAAGTTAAAAATATCTTACATTATTAATAGTAAAACAAAGGGTTATCATTGTAGAGTAAACTTCATGCCATACACAACATCCACCACTGGATCAACGTATACTACATCCTACAATAGTGATAGGTAATAGGTAATTTCAGACTTTTCACTAACAATTTCATATGTACACCTTATTCTTGTAGGCAAGGATTTTATAACAACAAATAGTTAGTGTTTTTACCCCCTTAGTAAGATCATATCAATTACTCCTAGTATAACAATCTTTCACTAATTGAAATATATCAGTTAATTTTTTGATAAGCCTTCCTTACTCATCAAACAAATATATTGTATTTTTCTTTTCTTCTATGTAAACAAACACTTTTTAAAAGTCCATCTTCCAGTTGGCCCGTAGGCCTTGATTATTGAAAACTACAACTCTAATACCACATGTAACATACCCCAATTTCACACGCCAAAAGATACCATTTTCTTTTTTCTTTTTCTTGCTTATTGTACACCCTTAATTACTTTATCGTATTCATAATACTAGTGTATTTACCTCAAGATTAATCACTTCTTCGAGCTATAACTATGGCATAATATTTAGTTACTTAATATCATAAAGTTTATGCAAGGTCACTTTTCTCAGACTGTGTGAGAAGGATTAAATTTGTAATGTCTTCGCTAAGTTTTTCCAAACACGATAAATATTCCTAATCTAAGGGGAGTGGGTCTTGAGAGTCCAAAGGTAGAATAACTAACATATTACTGGACTCATATTTGGTACTATGAAATTTGTATTATAATATACTTGCGATCCCTATCTAGATCATGGTTAGATTCCACATGTGGTTGTTTGTTTAGAAAGGTTAATGAGAGTATTTACCCCCACAACCTTATATTTACAAGTGGGTCATATATATATTGCAATGTCACAACCATATATTTGAACACCAATATAGATTTTACCTATGACACTCAGACATATTTCCATTACAAAAGGTTCCTACCTTGTATTTGGAAACCAATGCAATTTACCTATACAGCTTGGCACAATGTGAAAATTATCATGTGGATTCTTCCTAGATTTAATCCATTCTAGTTCATGTGAAGGGTTTACAAAATATAGTCTAGAACTTCCATAGTAATCTGATGATGGTGAGGTATCTACTACCTTTTTGGTAGGGTATCCGACCTCTCTTCCAAGTCACTTTCCTTTGTTATTTTGGCCGTCGACTATACTATTGTAGGGCTTTCACCTACACTATCAATTCCTCTGATAGTAACTTGTCATCAATTTTACCTTGTTCACCTCTTTGTAGGTTTCTTTGCAACCAAACTATCATATGGCTTGGTCATTGTTCATGGTACATTCCTACTTAATCTTTCTACATAATTACTTGTAAGAAGCCCCAATTTCTGTGGTAATCATTTTCTTCTTAATTTTTACTTTTCAAGTCACTTACAATATAACTTTCATTGTAACAGGTGTACATGAATAATCTCTGAAATCTCGTTACTATTTGAGGATATTGCAAGGGTTTTTGGGTTCGTTATTTCGTATCCCCTGGTGTAATTTCCTTCTATGTGTATCAATTTTTCCCAAAGTCTAACCAACTTATGGTTTTTAGGGTTTATCTAAGTGAATGGACATCTATGATATTGTCACGAGTAATTCTAAAAATATTTATGTGTTTTTTTTCTTACATCATCAATTTTTTTCTCTCCGTTTGTTACTCAAAATTCATTCACAGGTTCCTGGTAACCACATGGCTATTTTAAGTTTCTGATCAAATTTTCCTGGTTCTCTACCCAAGTTCCTCATTCACTCAATTCTTGTCATAAAGAGGGTTGTTCATATAAGTTATATTATAACATTATTTTTTGCCAAGCGAGGTATTTGGGCTTTAGGTGTGGGAGAGGGATTGCTAATTATCCCCCTTTTCTTTTTATATAATTTTCTTTGAGAGTTCCTCAATGGTTAACTACTCTTGTTATTTAATTTTTTTCGATATGTTAAGATCCAGGGTTACTAAGACCCTATGTTGCTAGTTTCCTTTATGTTTTTTACACAGGTTCAAACTAGGTCAAAAGTGTGAGTGACTGCACCCAAAATCGTGTAGCTAAAACCTATTTATGCTTTTATTTTTCCCCTTATCCACATTACTTTGGGTTTTATAATGTTTTACTTCCTCTCTACATATTATTTAGAGGTAGGTTTCCTATATTATAGATTCTTTTTATTCTTAAATGGTTCCTAGATGGTTTCTTATGATTACCCCCTTTTTCAGCAACGAGCTTTCATTTCAGAGTTCCCCCTTTTTATTAGGTAACCCTTGTATCTTAATTCTACTATTACATTTTTATGGATAGGTTGTAGCCATAAGGGTCCTCTACAAATGTTGACATTACATGTCCATTACTTGTCAGAAATGCGCGAATTATAACCCTTTGTCTTAATGTCCTAAATCAGAATGAGCATCAAGGAATTCATATTAGGTATCAATCCCTTACCATTTTTAATGTTAATTTATGAAATTTACCTTGTATAGTGTCATGATATACTTATAAAGTATCACTTTTGTCTAAGGTTTTTTCTAGTTTGTTTTCATAGATACGTTTACATGTGCTCTTTCTCATTAACCAATCATGCTTCCAGGTACCTCCAAAATTGCCAAATTCCTCATCTCCCCTTGCATGGTCCTTATGAAGCAACATGGGTTCATATTTTACTATTATTCTATGTCTTATAGTGCAACAACCATTAACTTAAATTCACCCATAGAGACTATTATCACTTCTAGTATCTATTTCATGTCAATATTGTATGTGTAAAATGTTTTAACTAAGGTTTAACCCTCAACACTACTGGACATACCATATGTAACTTGGACTTAAATTAATACATCTATTTAATTTTATTTCTAGTTAATTTTCCATTGGCACATATCTGAATATGTATTTATTTTGATTATCGCCTATTTATACTTTGCATAGTTAATGGGTTACATGGATACATATGCTCTCCTTGACACAAACACAATCTACTTAAGCATTTTATGCATAGTACATATATTTTGGGCAATAATGAATAACCACCACAACTCTTAAATGTTTTAATTTTTTTGAGTTCTTTGTTATTCAAGTTATATTTATACATGTATAGGACTCTTATGTTCTTGGGAGTACACTATTTATAACTATTAAATAATGAGGGTTTCTAACCCCTTCACCTTCAACTATATTCCTTTCAAGGTTCAACAATAATAGATTGTTTTAACTCTTTTAATAAGAGTCATATGGGTTCTTATTATGTTATAATAGTACATACCCTTTTATTTATTTCTTTTCAATTAATTTCGTAAAATTAAATTGTGTATGTCACAATGGTTATGGAAATATTTGGTATTTCAATTATCTCATATACCCAAGCTCTTTTTTACATTTAGATATCATGGGTAATAAAACCACACGTGCTTGTACTAAGTTGATTGGATTACACAATTATATTCATATTGGTGATACATTCATGCTTTGTTGAATTTGTGCAGATTCGAGTATAGAAATGCTTATGTTTTGACCAAATAATTTCCTTCTTATGCCAAGTCCAGAACCTCCATGCCTAGACCATAGTAGTATAATAAGTCACTAGACTTTTAAGGCTATGCTTATTATGATCCATTTTTCCTCATAGAATGTAATTTACTCTACCATTCATTAACATGTGTCTAATGAACTTCCTCTCACTAAAACACATTATAGTTTTATAACAATATCTTTAATATAGGGATAATTTCTATTCTATGTTCCATGTTTGGTGTAGCCTTATGCTATGGGAAAGTCATACTTACTTTACTAGTCCTATAATAACCCCTGCATTCCTCCCTTTACAACATTCAAATTTATCTTTTCTATACTTTAACATCATAAAAAAAAATTATGCATGTATTCTTAAGATAAAGTTATATACCACATGGATGCTACTTGCATTCCATATCTTAATTACCACCCAACTCCTATGTTTTTCTTAACTTTTCATGCCATATCATTTAGTAGAATTTATTGTATGGTTTTCCATCTCACTATAGTATCCATTAATGACACCAACCTTCACATTCCTATCCTCTTGAACCAAAAAGGATTCATTTGGTAGCACATCACTTCAAACTTGATGTAAAACCTACACTACAATATATTTTTTACTAATATTATAATAATAATTAATTGTTATGGGCTTACCTTACTATCCTACTTTAATAGTAAAACAAACTCATGGATTACTATAAATACTTTCCTAGAGGATTTCTTTTCCATGTATCCTATCCAACTTATTTTCTCATGTAAGATGAAATTAGGTGACTTTTGTTACTTCTACTTGTAAACCCGCAAGGTATAACCAAACCATTTACACTTGATTTAAATCCGTACACGTATCGTGTCTTTGCAATAGTACATACATTATTATATTTTAGATTAATCTGTATCTGCTATCTCCTATTGGATATTCAGTATAATGTTTCTCATACTTAACGTTGGAAATAATTTAGAAACCATAGCACAAACAAGCTTACACAGATACTTAATCATTCCATGTAAATTTAACTAATTCCATACTAAACACAAGGATAACAACTTCCTTAATCAAAGGATAATTTTCTGAATTCAAACAACAGAACTACTTCAAAATAAAGTCAAGTCCACTATTAACACAAGTAATGACTGATCTTAACATCAAGATATTTTGGGAAATACGATGGGAAAGGGAACATTCCTCCTCACCAATGAGTTTCACCCCATGAAACTCCCCTAAGCATATGATCCTTACTTCCCTCTTGGTTTCTCCACAACCAAAAATTAAATGTCCAAACATTTTTCAGTGGGTGGTATTTATTATTTTCTCCCAGCATATGTTTATCAAGGTTGTGCTTTGAAGGTTTGCCCACCTTCTTTTCTAGACTTATTTTTTATGAAATATAGGAAAACTCTGACTTTTCCTTCATAATCACACCTTTCTCCCTAGTTGTGCTTATGCTTATATATTTACTCAAATTATCATTTCTCTCCAACTAAGCTTACCTTTCCACCCAAAATGTTAGGAGTAAATTTTTCAATTAGTGTTCCAAATTCTTACCTTTATAACAAAGGATGAATCCTCCTAACAACAAAAAAGAAAGAGATTAAAAACCCTAAACTCTTCAATAATAACCTTCAGATTTGTAAAAATTGTTACAGAAAATCTACAAAAGAGTTCCATAAATTTGAAAATATATGCCAAAAATTATAAGAGAGGACGTAATGGAAAGAACTTTAATTTTTATTAATATTAAAATCATTAATATTAATATCACTTGTGGAGCATAACATAGACTTAGTTCTTTGATGTTCTCCTCCATTGATCCATATTTATGAAGGAACAAAATGAAATATACATATAAATAGAAACATATAGATACAAAAAAAAAACTTTGATTCATTAATAACAAAGTACTGAAAATTGTTTACGTGCGGAATATAAATAAACTAGCTAAGGTGATGGTAGCTTATCACTGAGAAGAGATGTGAAAAATACATGTGTTGGCTTGTGGGGCCCTAACCCAATTTCATCTTTAGTTAGCCAAACAAATCCCTACACTACTGGCCCTTTCGGCATCAGCCCATGGAGCACGGACCGGAGTCTCACCCGAAGCAGTATGCGGGGATGCTGGAACTAAGTTTCTGTAACTTGAGATGGTCGTGATGTCGTTTTATTCCTTATACTCTTACCTTCAAATAGGTTACTTAGTTCTAGGGCTTTGTCTACCTAACCCCTTATTCCTCCCTTCGATATCAACGGGAAAGGGTACTGCTAGCTTTCATGTAGCCCTAACCTTCAATCTAGACACTTTCGCGCTGCTAAGGCAGTGTATTACATAGATTGTCAATTTATCTGAAGAATCTTACTTATCTTATTAGATACTTAAAGCTAGCACCGTGTAAATAGATATCCTTATTTGCGTTCATTTAACCAACATAATTACACAAATTCGTGCATCACATAAGCATTATAAAGTAAATTCATACATAACATGTCGATATGCATTAATAGGAACAAAGACACAGAAATTGCAGAATACTTCTCTTTATTGATATCTTCCAAGTGATTACAGACTCTATCCACCTATGCACACACCTATAATGGTCCGTGCACTCAGCTGCAGACTTCTACCCTAGGCCTTTACAGAGCCTCTACAAACGCTACGACCCAGAACTTAGACTTCTTACTTCAAAGCTACGACTCTCTCCAATCGCTGACTCTAAACCACTTAGAGCTTAGCTCTTTTTATACAATCCCATGGTTTGCAGACCATGGGTAGATCTCTTACAACTAACTTTACTTTCAAAAACTAAGGGTGGAAAATCCTTTATGAGTTATGACAACTTCGCGCTCCACGACCACAAAATGTGGAGTCTTTACAAGTTTATTAAAAAATTGACTAAAATATGAGCGTTTAGCCCCAAAACTATCCTTTAGGGGATCTCGTTCCCCATAGGCCCCCAACACAATCATCGTGACTCGCCATCGAGTCACTCGGTAGGGGTGGAGATCTTTGCATCAAGCCCTTCCATCTCGACCCATATGACCTTAACCTCGGTCGTGTACTGAGCTACTGTCTTCTTCGTGTCTTCCAATGTCTGCTCAGTCACTACTCTTGCGTTGTTGGCCTGAAGTTGTTGCTATGTCGCTTAGTCACGAGCCTGCCTTCGATAGATCTTGTCACTCCGTAGGCTTCATCCAGCATGATTTTAGTCTTGCCTTCAACACTACTTCCTTGTGCAGCACTGCATCCACCAGTTCCTTAAGTTGCTTGGCCTCCTACAGCTTGGGTACTCTCTGTATTAGCGTGATGGTTCACACTGTGCCCTTAACCTCATCATAGCGCTATTGTAGCTCACATAATTCCATCTCTAGTTGTTGTACATTGGGGTCCTCCAACAAGCTGGTTAGGACCTCAAATGACTATTCAAACAACTATGTGCAGTCTGCTACTGCACTATCCACCACCGCTACTACTTCTATGACAATAGCCGCCCGTTGTTCTTTTACTTCAAGTGGAGTTGAAGAATGGGCCCTCAATCATAACTCTGTGATTTGTAGGTTCAACCCCAACTGAACACCCTCCAACTCAGTATGAGTGTCACACACCCCTGTGGCTAGCTTATGAATGTGGACCTCAACTCGCTCCTCCTCTAGAATGGCCAACTCGGGGACCATTCAGCATGCCTCCTCAGCAAACTGCATAATCCGCTTGCTCTGATTGGTCACCCCGATCTCAACGGTGATGACTTCATTTCTCTATAGGGACATCTACTTATTATTGATCTGTTGTTCACTAATCACCTGGAGGGCGTGGTGCTCACAGGTCCTCAGCTTTGCAATCACTCCATCCTGCAAGAGGTTGAGTGCTTCTCATGAGAGCGTTGCTAGGTTCAACCCTACTTCCTTTAGGGCACTAATAGTGGGACTGTTAGCCTCATTCTCTATGGCTAGTGCTCCATCAGGCATCACTATCGCACTGGATGCCTTTGCACATAGCATATCGGTAGCCTCTGAAGTAGACATTGTGCCAGGCTGCAATGCGTGGAACTGAAGCTCTTGCAACCTTGTCTAGATAGCTGCCAAGATGATCTAATACTTCTGCTCAAATTGTTGTAGGGCCTCTGCAGTGAATCCATCACTATGTCACCGATATCATGTAAGTCACCCTCTGTTAATGTGATGGGGTCTAGTGAGGTCTTGGTTGCCTTTGACTTCTTTTTTGGCCCTCCCTTCTCCAGCTCTCTTGGGTGCTTGATGTGGGTGGATGTCTCCTAAGGGTCCGCATCGTCCTGTTCCATATCCTCCTCTGTCTCAGGTGAAGGTGACCTCGCGCCGTTGTCAGAGCCCTACTTTGTCCCACCTGTCTACTTCCCTACCTGATGCGAGGCCTCGCGCTCCACCTGGGCCTTATCAATGGCCTCCATTTTCCTCTTCTTGGCCAGCTCTTTCATCTTAAGCTTGGCCTCCTCCTTTTTCTTCTACAACATTCACTTGCTCTTGCCCACCGCTAACTCTGTTGTAGAGTTGCGGCGTCATCCATTGCCAGATAGGGAAAATCGTACCATTTCTACGCAGGGTCCTTTCGTGCCTTGATGAACACTTGATGGAAGTCGGCTTTGAATTTGGTGTAGCCCTGTAGGTTTGTGTACGCCATAGGTGATAATCGTGTTTTGAAATTGATGGCCATCCGGATGTTCATCCCTATCAAGATCTAAAATATCTTGTTGTTCCTAACTCACTACATGTTCTTGGTCACCCATAGTGAAGCGTACTTCACTGCTTCCGGGAGGTCTACTGCGACCGAAGGGAACTGGCTGTCCTCTGGCAGCTCCCACACTACCAACACAATGGAAAACAAGAGCCACACATAGTGGAATATCTTTCTAAGCTCTTATGCTTCGCGTCAGTTCACCAAGAACTCTCCGCGAAGGTAGTCCGACCAGTTGAACTGGACTCCTTCAGTGCATTGTGTTATGAGCGCGACGACAGAAGCCATCACCTCATCAATGTGACACTTCCTCATCACCTTCCCTACTAAGATCTGTGTGGCTACCTTCATAGCGAGGTCACAAATGTTGAATATAGCGTATTCATGCAGCTTTTTCACAAATTTAAATTTTTCTTTCATTGATTCTACAAGAGCCTACTCGGTACCTTTCTCGCCAAAGATCACAACCGGATTCTCTCCTGTATATGGTAGTTGCGTTATCTAGTCAATCAACCTATCTGTGATGGGTATCGGCTCATCCAACCATAGAAAACTATCATGCACCAAGCCCAACAGCTACTTGATGACCAAAACTGTCACCAGGTTGTGGTTGTAGTGCCGCACCCAAAGCAGGTTGAGAAACACTACCTTTTGTACACCCTTGAGCCACCTCCATGGCACCAATGTGCTCATTCCAGTATTGGTATCAATGATGCAGCACATGAGCTCCTCGGTCGCCATGTGTGGGAACTTCTCGTGATCCTCCAAGTCCCAGTCTTCAAGTTTTAACAGCACCACTCGTTCCAAGCATAGTCCATCAAAAATAATTTCTTTTGACAGCAGAGGGGTTTGTAGGGGAGTCTCACTCTCATCGATGTCTTTTGGCACCATGGTCTTAGGCTTGTGCGGAGGGACATACTCTAGCAACCGAGTAACAGCGTCTGCACCCTGGGTCTCAACCCCCTCTACTTCGACTCCCACATCCTCATCGTCCATCAAGATGTATTGAATGTCTTCCTCCTACGGCTCCAAGTTTATAGCTTTTCCCTTCTCCTATGCGGTGGGCTTCGGTGGGTTTGTCCTCCACGATGCATGCACCAATATGGGAGGTTTCTTTCCCTTTTTATCCTTCATGGTTTCTTTAGTTTGGGTTGGCTTCGGTCTCAGCGTTCACAGTGATTTAAGGACTTTAGATAGCACCTCGAAAACCTCTGGAGCTGCTACTTCTGCCTCCATCTCAACTTCCAATACTAACTCCTCTCCTTCGGTATCTCTAACTTCTACGGGTGCCAACATGACTTTATGCAAGAACTCCTGTGCTTCTGTTGGCAAAGTCTCAAATATTTTAGTAGCGATCAAAAGTTTGTAGTGCTTGTGATTCATGTGTGCCTGAGAGCTCAACAAGTCAATTCTCAAAATACCAAGTGTTTTCCACTGGACAACCACATGTAATTTATAGAGCATTTTGAATTCAAATCCGGTTGTTCCCCCCAAATTTGATTCATTAATGCTGGATTGGCGGCATATTTTCAAGGATCTAGGCCATAAATTTGTCTTAAATGTTGGTTTCCTGCTCCATTTGGCCACATTTCAACCGTCAAATCATGAAAAACGACTTTAACAATCACTTTTCGTTCAACCTACGTCATTTCTCCCTAGGTAGCACAGCTCGCTTCACGCTACCACAAACCCTGTGATACTTCCTTGCTTCGAACAATTCTCCAATCACGCAGCTCCCCAACCCAGGCAGTGTATTTTATAGTGTCGTGCCTCCTTTCATCTGCCTGGAGCACTAAGACTGTGATACCTTCATCTAGTCACATGGCTAGACTGCCGATGTATGGCTTCAATCGACTGCCATTCACCTTTCTTGGGAAGGGATATTCATTCAATTTGATCAGCTATGCTCCTCCTCCATCGGTAATCTCCTCAATGACATAGGGCCCTAACTAGTGCATCTTGAACTTCCCTGGAAATTTATCAAACTTGCTATGATATAACAAAACCAAGTCATTTACCTTAAAGGTGCGTAGCTTAATGTGTTGATCATGCCATGCTTTTGCGCATTGCTTTTGGACCTGTTGATGAAATCCAGCTAGAAATCTCTCTTCCTCAAGCTCATCTAGCTGTGCGAGCCTTTCCTCCAGGGCTCCACGATTCATCATACTTGTGAGTTCTGCTATGCACAAAGTAGGCATAATATATTCCATAGGGATTACCTTTTCAATGCCATAGACCAACATAAAGGGAGTTTTTCTAGTCAACTTCTTGCATCTCATTCGATAAGCCCATAGTATTCCAGGGACGCATAGGTCCCAATCACTTCACTGAGCATCACAAACCTTGGTCAATGCGTGCTCCAGCACTTCATTGAATGGTTCCACTATCCCACTAGCCTGCGGGTGATAAGCCATGCTCTTCTGGTGATATACCTGAAATTCCTTTGTTAGCACGTTGATCGACTCATTCAGAAAGTGCATACCTTGATCACTCATCAAGATCTTTGGATAGCTAGACTGCATCAGTACATGCTCAAAGAGGAACTTTGCAGCAGCCATGCCAGTGCAATCCTTCACAGGCTGTGCCTCTGCCCAACGAGTCAAATACTCCATCTCGGTGATAATGTACCTTTCTCCCATCTTTCCTTGGGTTGAATGGGTCCCACAAAATCTATTGCCCACTTCTCAAAGGATTGCAACGTCATTTGTGGATTCAAGGGCACCTCATCCCTCCATGATGGCCTTCTAGTTCTTGGACACACATCACACACCTTGAAGTACGCTTTTGAATCTTGATGGAGAGTTGGCCACCACAACCCTGCATGTAGAATCTTCTACACAGTCGCTCTCCTTGCATAATGTCATCTTGTGGCACCCCCATGAGCATCCACGAGGATGGTTCTTCTTTCAAACTCAGGTAGATATTGTCACAATATCTCATTAGACCCCATTTTGTACAGCTGCCTACCAATGACAGAAAAATCTGCCGCGTGCACGACTAAATCCCTTTTCTGTTCGACGGTGTATCCCCCCAGGGCAGTTCCTATCATTAGGAAGTGTATGATATCCTCAAAATGACCATCTGCGACACACACTACAAATACCTATGCGTCAGGCAATCCCTCCTCCAAATTAGTGGGCTCTTTCCCTGTTTCAATGCATGATAGATGGTATAGCCCCGCATTCAGTCGTCCAGGCTTCATAAAAACTTCAAAATCATACTCCTGGAACAATAAGAGCCCCCTACGGATTCTCCCCCCCAACACAGGCTTATTCACTAGGTACTTCAACGCGGAGTGATCTGTATACATCTTAAAATGGCCTCCGAGCAAGTAGTGCCTAAACTTTTGGAGCATGGCTAACCCTTTGCGCTCGATGATGGAATAGTTCTTCTCTGCCTTGGATAATCTTTTGCTTGCAAATGTGATAGGATTGTCCAAGTCTTCTCGCCCATCCTGTGTCAGTACTACTCCCAATGCTATACATGATGCATCGACATGGACATGAAACTCCTTCTTCCAATCTGGGAAGACTAGGATCGCCGTAGTGACCATCTTTTCTTTCAATACATCCAGGTTGTTTTTGCAGTCCTCATTCCAGTAGAATGTGACATCCTTCTTCAATAAGTTTTCCATAGGCGTGGTGATCTAGGAATAGCCTTTGATAAACTTTCTGTAATATCTTGTATGTCCTAAGGTAGCACGCAACTGTTTTACACTCCTTAGTGCCTCCAAATTCAATATCACCGCGATCTTTGCGAGGTCTACCATCAGTCCCTGCCTGCAAACCACATGACCCAGTAGGGTCCCAAAGGGAACACAAAACAAGTACTTCCTCTGATTGAGCGCGATCTGGTATCTTCGATAGGTATCTAGCATCAAGTGTAAGATTGGTACATTTATTTTCACTAGCCCAAACATAGTCCAGTCATCAAAGTATACTTCCAGGTACATATGAATAAACTCTTTGAACATAGCAATGACTATGCATGAGAAAACCGCAGCTGCATTCTTCAATCCAAACGACATTACAATGTACTGGAAACAACCCCACTCAGTCATGAAGGCTGTCTTGCTCCTATCCTATGTCGTGATTTTGATATAATGGTACCCCAAGAACCCATCAATGAAGGAATATGCTTCCTGGCCACCTACATTGTCCAACACTTCATCAGTGAATGGAGTTGGGAAAGGATCATGTACGCAAGCATCATTCAGCTTTCTGAGATCCATGCATATCCTTCTGCTTCTTCTCTTGCACCACCATTGGGCTTACCCAGTCAGATTCTTCCATAGGCTCAATAATTCTTGTCGCGAGCATCTTATCTAGCTCTAAGTGGACATTTTCCTTATACTTCGGATTGAGATGGTAAGGCCTTTGCTTAACTGGCTTCGCATTGGGCTTCTACATGATCCTCATAACACCTAGGTCCCCGATTATCCCTTTTAGGTCTATAAACATGGTAGGGAATAAATCATGGTATTCAAGGAGCAATTCAGCGATGTTATCCACTGTCGCATTGTCCCAATAATCTCCAATCTTCGCGAATTTGGGCTCTGCCTCCATAACAATGTTTACATGTTTCATTTTCAACGGCATGGTTATATTAGGGTTCTCAATCTGCGGTCCTTCAACCTCGCGGTGACCTTTTTTTTGAGGGATGTTAATCTCTCACAGATCCTCATCCTCTTCTTTAGTGGTTACATTATAGCATTCTAACACATGACTCAATTGAGTATCCCACCCAAGCTGAATCAGGTCTAAAGGATCCTGCGGTATCCTAAAGATTGTTATTTTCACCTCTTGTAGTGCTTCATCAATACAGTTAAACCCATGTTCAAAAATAAATGTCATGATGAATCCTTCGCGCAGGATATCACATTCACATGTACCATGGTGGAGCTCTGTTTCCACATACCAATTCATCAGAACGACATCCAGGTGTGACAGAACAAGTGCACCCAATTTAGGCTGGGGCCTCTCCATAAGCCTGAGCCCATTTGGCTAAGTCTGTGTGCGGGTCATCCTGCCCATCATACTTGGTTTTCATTCACACCTTAGGCTTCCAAAATCGAGTTCTCATCATCTTCCTACATTCGCACCAATCATCAAAGCTTCCCTTGTGCGTACCCCATGATCTTATAGGCGTAGCGTATAGTTCCCATTCCAACACCTGGAAGCGCTGCTTTTCTGGTACCTCCCTCTCAAATACATGCAAAAGGATATCTACATCATTCAGGCCATCATAAGTAGGTAGATTTCTTACCTTTTATGACACACAGTGTAGCGATCAGGTCATCATGTTGCAGTTCAATGTAGTCACTTCATGTAACCGATTCTTCCAACATTCTAACTCTTCATTAGAGTCTGAAGTGCAGGAACTCTTGCGATCCCATGTAATTCATCCATCCGCGGTGGGATTCACCCAATCCTGGTACAATCCAAATCATCATCGCTTTCATAATTGCATAATCATTGAGTATAGCATGATCCTTCAGCAGGATCTAAGGATACAATTACATGTAGTGATTTCTTCTCAAATATCATCTTCTATTTCTTTAGATTTATTACCCCATTCATATCAGTAGCCTAATCAATTCCCAGGACTGCATGATAGGGGTTGCTGTCATCGACAATTTCTATCACTTCAAAGTCAGCCAGCGCACTTGCACCTCCAATATCTAGAATCACCCCCTGTAGCTGCCCCATGGAGATGATCTTCTGCTGATTCACCATTCTTAGCTGAATCAGAGACCATTGCAGTGCAGGTCTCCACATCCATTCCCAAGTCTATTTCGCTAGGACGTTCGCATCTAATCCCAAGTCCAAGATAACCTGATCCATTTCATACTCTCCTATCTGCATGGTCAGTCTCATTTCCTGTCCCGTCCTTGTTTTATGCTTACCAAGCTTTTGCACTATGTGCGACTCATCCGAAGTGTTTCTGACACATCTATTTATGTGCTCCTACAGCCCCTTCATAGCCTTGCTATTGCGCAATAACTTCATGCAGGTCTCTAGAAAAGTTGTAAGCATAGAAGGGTCCATGTCCTGATCAGGTTTATCCTTGCTTCATGTGGTGGAGACCTCAATGAAGCTCTTCTTTTCCTCCATGAATGTTTCACATGCACACTCCAAATCGAACTCAGTCTCCTTAGCTGGAGCTTTGTGAACCCATGTACTATCTCCGGGATATTTCCCCTTCTCATCTACTATCGTGATTCTGCTTTAGAGCACTATATTCATGTTCGGATCCTCTTCGTGTGGCTCAGACCTCATCATTTATAGGTTCTGAGTCGGCGGAGGTGGTAGCGCCACTTTGTCACGTATCCTAGCTATCAGGGTAGGATAGTCTTACATTTCATGATCAAACAAAGTGCAATACTTTCATGACAGATGTGTAGGGTTAGTTCAATCGTGGGTATAGTGTCCTGGTCCTCCGCAATTGTAGTAGATGAATTTTCCTCAACCTCTGCTAGGTCCTCCTCCGCTTCTGCCTCATCCACACCCCTGAAATCTTTTCCACGCCATCCCTACGCTCTAGTCAGGGGGACGCGTTTCTGCTTGAACCCTATAGGTAGGTGTTCTATCTATCATCAACTCATAGCTTCTACAGTTGTGCTCATCATGCTATATTGACCTACAAAAGTTATAAAAAAGTTGTTGCGGTGCCTGTACAAACTTCGGCACCAAATGACAGTTATCCGTGGCATGTTTTCCTACTACTTGATAGATAGCGCACCACAATGCAAGCCCTGTGCTCGGTCCTTCTTGAACTTCTAGCATTAAAGGCATCGATCCTCCTCCTACAATATAGTTCGCAAATACCAAACAATGGTATTTTTCATGCCCCTAACTCTTTCATTTCAAACACCATACCTCGTCATGCACCTCTCGTCAAATTTTTTTGTCCTGCTTCAAACTATTCATTTCAAGGCAAAGATTTTACAGCTGCACATGGATCTACTGAACTCCCAGATTTGGATCTTACATCAGTGTTTCATGAAGTCTCATTACAATCTCCAAGGCCTCCGCTTGAGTTGTTATCTTCTATTGTGACAGTGCAACCCTTATGTGTGGTAGTAGTGACGCCACAAACCACTCGCGATGTCGTCTATCTGTCAAGTTCATATTAGCTTTGTGAATTTTACACTTCAACCTCTGATATAATTGCCAAGGTGTCTCGCCTGGTTACATCACGATTTCCTTGAACCCCACAATAGATTATGCTTCAGATTTAGGCCTACTGAATCCTTTATTCTGTTGCGTGTGGAGCCTAATTATCTTCTATATTCAAAGGTATCTCCACATAGGACCCCAATTCGAAATGGGGGTAGCAACGCCGCCCGTAAAATATTCGCTGTAGGGGGGGTCCAGGGGGGGGCGACTGCGACCTTTGGGAGCCCCCCCCTGGCGGGGGTTTCAGGGCAACGCCCCCGAAGCTAAAAACAACTGTAAAATTGCCTTGTAAAAGTATAGTAATTTCTAGTCAATCTGGGCCGTTCATTAGGCGGATGATCTGACGGTAGAACTTATGTTTAGTTTAGGGTTTTTTGCCCTAGAAGGCGACCCACTCTCTTTGTATGAGGGTATTGTATTTGAGGCTGTGCGATAGATGTGTATTCTGTGCGCGAGAAACAGAGAGGTGAGACTGTGAGAGAAAACAGAGGATATTACAGCGGATTTGCTGTAGGCTGTGTCTCTTCATTTTGCTGGATAATAGAAAGGAAGGACTGGCTGTTCGGGGTGGATGTAGCCCAAACTGGGTGAACCATGTATATCTGTGTCTCTATTGTTTTGTGCGTTTTCTATGTTTATATTTCTGCAATATTTTATGTGTTCCATTGCTCCGTAATATATAATTTTCTAACAACTGGTATCAGAGCCGAAGGTCTATTTGGCTGATAAACTCGCAGGAAAGAAGGGTTCCTGGTTTGAGTGGGAGCAATGGCGGAAGATGGTAAGTTTAGGGTCGAGAAATTTAAAGGCCAAAACTTCTCGCTGTGGAAGATGCAGATGGAAGATTATCTGTATCAGAAAGATCTATACCTACCATTGGGCGGAAAAACAAAGATGCCGATAGGTATGAAAGATGAAGAATGGAACCTTCTCGACCTTTGGTGACCTTCCAAGCTCTATCTATGAAAGCAGGAAGAAGTGGGAGGTAGCCATGGAAGAAGAGATGGACTCCTTAATGCATAACTAGACTTGGGATTTAGTCAAGTTTCCTGCAGGAAAATCTACATTGAAGAATAAATGGGTTTATAGGCTGAAGGAAGAAGATGGAGGAAAATAGAGGTACAAAGCTAGACTTGTGGTGAAGGGGTTTGCACAGAAGAAAGGTATTGATTTTGATGAAATATTTTCTCCTGTTGTTAAAATGACTTCAATCAGAACTATTTTAAGTCTTGTAGCTGCTGAAGATTTGCATCTTGAGCAGTTAGATGTAAAGATAGCCTTTCTCCATGGGGATTTGGAGGAAGAGATATATATGCAGCAACCACAAGGATATGAGGTGAAAGGGAAGGAGAAACTAGTGTGCAGGTTGAAGAAGAGCTTGTATGGATTAAAACAGGCTCCAAGGCAGTGGTATCTAAAATTTGACAAGTTTATGTCTGAACAAGGTTATAATAGATGTCACTCTGATCATTGTGTTTATTTGAAAAATCAAAATGATGGCAGCTATATTATATTGTTATTGTATGTAGATGACATGCTTGTTGCGGGATCTAACATGCAGAAAATAAATGTGCTCAAAAGAAAATTGGCAAATTCATTTGCAATGAAGGATTTGGGAGCTGCAAAACAAATCCTTGGTATGAGAATAACTAGAGACAGGAAAAGTCGTAAATTAACATTGTCTCAGAATGAGTACATACAAAAGGTGATGAAAAGATTTAACATGCACAATGCAAAACCAGTTAGTACACCTTTTGCTAGCCATTTCAAACTTAGCAAGGAAATGTGCCCAAAGACCCAAGAAGACATGGATTATATGTCTAAAGTTCCATATGCATCAGCAATTGGAAGCTTAATGTATGCAATGGTCTGCACAAGGCCTGATATTGCACATGCAGTGGGAGTTGTAAGCAGGTACATGAAAAATCCAAGAAAGGAACATTGGATGGCAGTGAAACGGATTCTCAGATATTTGAAAGGTACCACAAATCAAGCATTATGCTTTGGTGGTTCAAACATCTCCCTACAAGGATATGTTGATGCAGATATGGCAGGTGACAGAGATAATAGGAGGAGAACTACAGGATATGTATTTACTGTTGGAGGAACAACTGTCAGTTGGGTTTCAAAAATCCAAAGTGTTGTTGCACTTTCAACAACAGAAGCAGAGTATGTTGCTTCTATAGAGGCTAGTAAAGAAATGATTTGGTTACAAAGGTTTATGGGTGAATTGGGTAAGGAGCATGATATGGGCACGTTATACAGTGATAGTCAAAGTGCCATTCATCTTGCAAAGAACTCAACATTTCATTCCAGGACTAAACACATACAGCTCAAGTACCATTTCATACGATCAGTGTTGGAAGATGGAGATTTGAAGTTGGAAAAGATACACACTAGCCAGAATCCAGCAGATATGCTAACAAAAGTTGTAACCAGGTAGAAACTGAGAATATGCTCAGTTTCAGTTGGTCTTCAAGGATGACGATGAAGATGAGAAACAGCCAGGTCCAAAGAGGAGTCATTGTCCAGCGAATGGAGCAGCGGTGGAGTTGCTACAATCAGTCTCCAAGTGGGAGATTGTTGGGTGTGGAGCCTAATTATCTTCTATATTCAAAGGTATCACCACATAGGACCCCAGTTCGAAATGGGGGCGGCAATGCCGCCCGTAAAATATTCGCTGCAGGGGGGGTCCAGGGGGGGCGGCTGCGACCTTTGGGAGCCCCCCCCTGGCGGGGGGTTTTGGGGGCAGCGCCCCCGAAGCTAAAAACAGCTGTAAAATTGCCTTGTAAAAGTATAGTAATTTCTAGTCAATCTGGGCTGTTCATTAGGCGGATGATGTAACGGTAGAACTTATGTTTAGTTTATGGTTTTTTTCCCTAGAAGGCAACCCCCTCTCTTTGAATGAGGGTATTGTATTTGAGGTTGTGCGATAGATGTGTATTCTGTGAGCGAGAAACAGAGAGGTGAGACTGTGAGAGAAAACAGAGGATATTACAGCGGATTTGCTGTAGGTTGTGTCTCTTCATTTTGCTGGATAATAGAAAGGAAGGGCTGGCTGTTCGGGGTGGACGTAGCCTAAACTGGGTGAACCACGTATATCTGTGTCTCTCTTGTTTTGTGCATTTTCTGTGTTTATATTTCTGCAATATTTTATGTGTTCCATTTCTCCGTAATATATAATTTTCTAACATGTTCAATGCGGTCTAGATGTCTTCCACTCCAGGATTTAGGTTATTGATGAGCCCCAATTTTGGTACAATTTGGGCTCATTTTGGCCTATTTTGCTTGCTCAAACCATTCATTTTTATTGTTTATGCATACACTTTGTAGTTTATTCATGTTGTTTGTAGGAGAAAGGATAGGCACTTTATCTACGTAGCTAATGCATTGTGATTCCAAGTTTTGGCATTAAAAGGGAGCAAAAGACAACGAAAAGGTGGCAAGGAGACAACGAGTTGGCATTGCTGACGTAAGGAGAGGTTGTCCACGGTCTTGGGGGGCATTCCTCGTGATCCTCACCAAGAACTCCGAGCCCCACTCCATCCTCCCTCCGAGCTTAATACACGGCCAGCTGTTCTACAGGAACAGCAGTTCAAAACTGCTCTACAGGAAACAGCATTTATGATCATCCTACAGGATCAGCAGTTAAACTATAGATTGAACAGCCGAGCTCCTAGAATCATGGATACTTGTTGGAGCATCGTTTTGTATAAGTATAGAGGCCTTAGCCTTGGTTAGGTTGTTGAACCTCTCGTATTGCTATTGTAATTTTGGAGCATAGTTCAGTTTTCGTTCCTTCTTGTAAGCCAATTTGGCATGATATCAGTTATGAATAAAGAAGACAGTTTGTGATCTAGTTCTGAGTTCCTTAAGGAGACTATAGCTCTCAGGTTAGGGCCCAACCTGAGAGCCATATATCCCCTCTGTTGTAGTGTTATTTCCATTTCATTGCAGCATTGTGAGCTTTCCATTTACACATGCAATTCGAATTACAAGTTGATGAGTTGGTCTTTTTCATGAGTAGATAGGATTTGCTTATGGTGAGTTTGTTTACAGTCATTTAGTGTAGCAGAGGATAGATAGAGTCCATTGAAGCTCCAACAAAAAGGCTGTTAGGACTCACTGCCATCTTTCTTGAAGATTGGGGTGCAGCCCAAAGCTAGCCACCAAAAACACGCATTTCTTCACTTGATGATTGCTGCAATACAGTCACTGTTACGTTAGATGCTTCCTTGTCATCCACTCATGCACTGCACTTCCTTACCACAGCTTCATGCACGTTCTCTTTCACATTTCGATTGCTGCTCATTGAATTTACAAGCACAAGTAGTTTAGGTTGATGCATTTTTGGTTAAGTAACAGTCATAATCATTTGTTTCACTTACACTGCTCTCCCTCTCTCTCTCGTTCCATCACTTTGTCCTCCATCTTGATCACGCATGCAGACATCTCTTTGACCCCTGCTCCGCTCTGTTACCTCATCAAGTCTTGCATTCCTCACGTGTCTCCATTCTCTAGCCTTTCGTTGACATAGCCCTTCACCTTCCATCCTCTTTCCTACACTCACCTCCCATCCTAATCTTTCGCTTCTAAGGCCATCACCAACCTCATCCCTACCTTCCACATCTCCCTCTACCATTTCACCATCCCTCCATCACTCCAAACATTCACAGTAGGTCATCCTGTAGCCATTTCTCGACATCCTGTAGAAAACAGAGTATCCTGTAGGATTCTCCACAGCCATCCTGTAGGAGGCCACTCTCTTGGTTGCTGAGCATCTGAATGCAAGGAGCCTCTGTGGATGGGTGCTAAGGATCCCTAGGGACCTCTCCTAGCCTCCCCAACCTATCCCACGCTTTCCTTCCTTCTCCATCCCATCTGCACAACCAAACCCTAGTTAGCTCAAGATCACCATCATCCCACACACACTCACAAGAAAACACAAAAACATAACTTTCATGATGCAAGTAGTTTAGAATGATGCATTTTCATTTATCAGAGGTAGTGACAGCATTGGTAGAAGTTGCATTCACATTCCATGCATTGTAGAGGTCAGACTAGTTGAATTAGGGTTTCCTAGGTTTACATGCTTTGATTTGCTCTCAGTTCATTTTTGTCAAGTAGAATAACTTTCCTTTGAGATTAGCTTTCGTCCATCAATTAGCAAGCTTCTTCTGAGAGCCTATAGAAGTTGGCTTGAGCCCTAGCAGACTTGTGCCAGCTGACCAAGTGACAGCTGCGACAAGAGCTAGTACTTGTGCATACAGCACCGTCGCTTCCAAGTTTGTACGAACTACCAGGTTGATAAAATGAGAGACAGGAAGCCCCGGGAGTTGTAGCATTATTGCTACAATACTAGAGCCAAGGAAAATTTTAAGGATGGAAAATTTTCTTGAAGTTTAAAAACATTGGTGAATCTCACTAATCCCTAATATGCAAACTATAAATTTTTTAATGATATATTTGCAAAATTATTCAAATTTATAATGATTTTATATATAGTCTCTATATAATGTTGGCGATTTTTAAGATAAAATAATTTTATATTCTAAAATTTGGGCGAATCATCTTTTATAAAAATTGGAAATTGGCGAATCATTTTTTGGAAAAATCATGGAAAATTAGCCCACTGGGCGAACATTAGCCCCTAAAATTTTCCATGACTAGAGCTCACCATCTTTTTGGCGCCGTTGCCGGGGAAGCGTCAGAGTATTAGTAATTGTTGCTTTTCTTCTACTTTCGTACTCTTACTTTTGCTTAGTAGTTTATTTTATTTCCCTTCTACAAAAGTAGATTAGCATTTCCTGCTTTCATAGATTAGCATTTCCTGCTTTCATAGATTAGCATTTCCTGCTTTCATAGATTAGTATTTCCTGCTTTCATAGATTAGCATTTCCTGCTTTCATAGATTAGACTTTCGATTCTGCAAGTGTAGATTAGAATTTCAATTTTGCAATCAATCTGTTTCATTTTTGCAGGTGCACAAAGAAAAACAAAAAGCAATCAAAAAAAAAAAAAAAAAAAGAGAATTCTTTTCCATTTCATGCCTCGTAGGAACCGAGATAGATCAGGCAAATTCCTACCAAACACCCCCACCACATCACTTAGTCACCCTTCACTCTTCGGTGGTGACAGTGATTCAGAGGAAACTATAGGTGAACATCCCAAGACATACTGAAATCCTATAGAAGAAGAAGAGTTAGAGACCACTCCACCTAAAGCTATGGCTGACAATAGAGAGGATGAGAGGATAGAAGGAGCTTTCCCCATCCGAGAGACCAATGGTGAAATGAAAATGAAAAACATTAGCCCCTCTTCTTTGCCTCACTTCCATGGAATGACCACTGAGGATCCTGATACCTTCGTATTTGAGTTTGCTGTCCTCTGTAGAACCTATGACTATACTGAGGATGAACAAAAGCTAAAACTTTTCCCTTCTACTCTCAAGGATCCAGCACTACGCTGGTTCATGGGTTTGCCTGGGAATAGTATCACCACATGGGCTCAGATGCAGCAAGCCTTCAACACCAAGTACCGGGATTATTGTAGGTCCAAGGAAACAAAGGGGGAAATCTTTCGGATGACCATGGGAAACGATGAATCTTTAGAGGACTATGAGGAAAGGTTCCAACTTAGTTACAAGCGGGCCAGGTGCACACTTGACCCTGAGTCCCTTAAGTTGGTTCTACTCCGAGGAGTACCTGAAGATCTCTTAGATACCCTTCACATGTTAGCTGGGGGGGACATTTACCAACTGCCTTATGAGGACATCAAGACTGTGTTTCGAAATCATTCCAGGGCAGCTAGAAAACGAGGAAGAGGAAACCTCCTCTCCACCGATGTCCCTTCCTCCAAACATGAGCTTACAAACCAATTAGAAGATCTTAAGAGTGAGGTGAGACACACCATTGCCATGCAGCTGGACACATTCAGGATCCAGCAAAAGAAAGAGGAAGCTGAGAGAGCCTTGGCTGTCTTCCGTCCTAGGTGCACCAGAAGACACCCTAAGAACGAATGTCCATTGCATTCGGTTGAAGTGTGTTTCGTTTGTGAGGAGGACCACCCAACAAATCAGTGTCCAACCTTGCCTGGGTTTAAAGCTATGTACTAAGGGACTGAAGCCCCCACTGAACCTCTCTACTTCATCAACTAAAGGAGGCCTCAAGGATCTAGACCTTATCAGCAGGGGATGCAAGGGGCATCTCAAGCTTATTACAACCCCAACCACTTGACTCCCATGCCTTCCTAGGGTCCCCCTGCTCATCCTTCCTGGTCCATGCCTCCTCCATGGTCTTATCCACCTCAGTACCCTACTCAACCTACTTCTCATCCATATCACTCACATACCCAGTCGCAGCCTCAATGGAGTGCACCTCAGTCGGGGTGGAGGCCTCAATACAACAATCCTCCCGCCATTCTGCCTCCACCTCCAGTTCAGCCACAACCATTACCTCCTGCTCCTCCAAGGCAACCTCAAATGCCTGCTCAACCAAACCCGAACCCCAACAATAGACAGGCTCAACAGGTATATACTGGGGAGACCTCATGCCCTACCTATGCTGTGGAGATCCAGGAGATCAATCTGAGATCTGGAAAGACTCTTCCAGATCGCCAACCTCCTCCCCCAGAGGAGGAGGAAGACCATCAGGAAAGTGAACCAAATCCTATTCCACCCTTTCCTGAGAGACTTACAGCCACCACACAACCCAACCCGGAGGAAGATGGGCTTCTGGGAGAGCTCAAGCAGTTGTGTGTGAAGATACCCCTTCTCCAGGCCATCAAGGATGTGCCAATCTATAACAAGCTGGTTAAGGAGAAGTGTTTCAAAAATCCAGGCAGACGAAAGAAAGATGCTTCAACTATCAATGTCATAGGACAACTGTCTGACCTTATGCTAGGACAAGTCATCTGCCCAAAGTACTTAGATCCTGGAAGTCTTGTAGTAGATGTCCACATCAATGGCACCATCATACCCCACACCCGGATTGATCTGGGGGCTGCCATTAATGTAATGACCAGGGATACCATGTGCAAGCTCAATCTTCAAGGTTCCTTAAGGAAGACCTCGACAGTACTGCAATTAGCAGATCGCTCCACTGTGACTCCCGAAGGAATTGTGGAGGATGTCTTGGTCTCTATTGACTCTTGGGAGTATCCTGCAGACTTCTTGGTTCTGCAACCAAAGGCAAAGCTTACTGGATATCCCCTCATTTTGGGAAGGCCTTGGTTAGCCACTGCAGATGCCTATATCAGTTGTCGTGCTAGAAATATGACCATCAAAAATGGTCCTATGTCCAAGCAACTTGTCCTATACCCTCCTGCCCAACCCTCTTTAGAGCATGACTTACCACTCTGGTTGGAAGAAGGAGAAGAAGACGAGGTGTATTCAGCACCTCTATGTACCATAGAAACCAATAGAAGAAATCCCCCAACCGAGGATGATTTGATTGAGAACTTGATCCAAAACCCACCTACCAGTGCACTACCTTTAGAAAAATTGGTGGAGGATGCCCAAGCCAGCACCTTAGTGGATCTTTGTACAACCAACCCTGTCACTCCCAGAGTTAAGAATGTGGAGTTCGGCCCTGAGAGAGCATTGAAGATCAGCTCCTCCCTATCTCCTTCCCAGGAGAAGGAGTTGTGTAGCCTATTGTCCAGCCACTTAGATGCCTTTGCTTGGAGCTATAAGGAGATGAAAGGAGTCCATCCCTCAGTCTGTACCCATCATATATACATCAAAGAGGATTGTAAACCAGTTAGGCAACCCCAGAGGAGGATGAATCCAGCCCTCAAGGACATTGTCAAGGAAGAGTTGCAAAAACTGTTGGATGCCGGATTCATCTACCCCATCTCAGATAGTGAATGGGTGCCCCCTCTAGTGTTGGTTCCCAAGAAGAATGGGAAATGGAGGATTTGTGTAGATTACCGGGAGCTGAACAAAGCTACCAAGAAAGACCATTTCCCCCTACCCTTCATAGATCAAGTGTTGGATGGACTGGCAGGAAAGAAGTTCTTCTCTTTCCTGGATGGGTTTAGCGGGTACAATCAAATCCAAATCAGCCCGGAAGACCAAGATAAGACCACCTTCACCTCTCCTTGGGGTACCTTTGCCTACAGAGTCCTTCCCTTTGGGCTATGCAATGCTCCTGCTACTTTTCAGAGAGCTGTCTTAAGCATCTTCTCGGAGTTGGTCCATGATGCAGTAGAAATATACATGGATGACTTTACCCCTTATGGGGCCAACTTCCAGGAAGCATTGTCCAACTTGGGAAAGGTCCTCACCAAGTGCACTGAGATGAACTTGTCCCTTAGTCCTGAGAAATGTGAATTCCTAATGACTGAGGGGACCGTGCTAGGCCATACTATTTCTTCCCAAGGATTGCAGGTGGATCTAAACAAAATTGCTCTCATCAAAAGGGTTCCACCTCCTCAAAAAGTAAGGGATGTCCGGAGTTTCTTGGGATTAGCAGGATACTACCGGAGATTCATTAAGGACTTCAGCAAGTTAGCCTCACCATTGTTTGGTCTGTTGGCAAAAGATGTGGAGTTTAAGTGGACTGACGATTGTCAGAAGAGTTTGAATGAGATAAAGGACAAGTTGGTGTCTGCACCAATCTTGAGAGGTCCAAACTGGGCCCTACCTTTCCACATCCACACTGATGCCTCAAACAAAGCCATAGGTGCAGCCTTAGGACAAGTTGAGGAAAAACTCCCATATGCCATTTACTTCGTTAGCAAAAACTTGTCCAAGGCCGAGCTGAACTACACTGTAACCGAGAAGGAATTCTTAGCTGTGGTCCATGCACTGAACAAGTTCCGTCATTATATTACCGGTTACCAGACTTTTGTACATACTGACCATGCTGCTATTAGATATTTGATGAATAAACCAGATGTGAATGCTCGTATTATTAGATGGTTACTTTTATTGCAGCAGTTTGATCTAACCATTGTTGATAAACCAGGGAGAGAAAATGTTGTTGCTGACTTCTTGTCTAGATTGGATTTGTCTGCAGATGAAGATGGGACAGTGGATGATCAGATGCCTGATGAGCATCTGTTTGCTATATCAGTACTCTCTCCATGGTTTGCTGATATAGCAAACTACCTTGTTTCAGCTCAGTTCCCTCCGCACCTCTCTTCAAAGGAGAAGAGCAAAATCATCAGAAAGAGTGCCTCATTTACATGGATTGGGGGCAACCTGTTCAAGCTTGGCCCCGATCAGATCTTAAGGCGTTGTGTAAGGGAAGAGGAAGTCTTTGACATCCTCCTCACCTGTCATGATGGGCCTTGTGGAGGACACTTTGCAGCAAAGAGAACTGCCTTCAAGATTCTGCAGGCAGGCTACTATTGGCCCACACTGCATCAAGATGTCAGAAGATATGTCAGCCAGTGCGACCAATGCCAAAGAATGGGAAAACCGACCCAAAGGGATGAGATGCCTCTCCAACCTCAAGTGACTCTTGAGCCATTTGAGAAGTGGGGCATGGACTTTGTGGGTCCAATCAATCCCTCTTCGAGGCAAAGATCCTACATCATTGTATGCACTGACTACCTGACGAAGTGGGCAGAGACCAAAGCCATCAAAGCAGCAACAGAAGAAAAAGTGGCCGAGTTCTTGAGAGAGAACATCTTCTATAAGTTTGGCTATCCAAGAGAGCTGGTCACCGATCAAGGAAGCCAGTTCACCTCCCACTTGGTTGAAGATCTCCTAGCTCATCACAAGATCAAGCATAGAACCTCCACTCCCTATCATCCTCAAGCAAATGGGCAGGTGGAGGTCACCAATAGAGCATTAGAGGGGATCTTGACCAAAGTGGTGAGCAGCAGCAGAAAGGACTAAGCAGATCGCCTGGTTGAAGCCACCTGGGCTTACAACACCACTTGGAAGACCACCATCGGCTTCACACCTTATGAGCTGGTCTATGGGAAGAAAGCTTTGCTGTCCATTGAGTTTGAGTATAACACTTTGAGGATGGCAGCTCAGCTGGACTTAGATCTCAGCCATGCACAGCAAGAAAGGTTGTTGCAGCTGAATGGACTAGATGAGCACCGCATGCAGGCCCTCCTTCACTCAGAAGTGGTTCAACTTTAGAGGAAGGTGTGGCATGACCAACATCTCCATGACAAGCAATTTCAGCCGGGAGATTGGGCTTTGTTGTATGACTCCAGATTCAAAGATTTCAAGGGGAAGTTGAGAACCAGATGGCTAGGGCCATATGTAGTGGAGCAGTTCCATGACAATGGATCTGTCCTCATTCGAACCATTGATGAGGAAGCCATTCCCATGCTTGTCAATGGGCACCGATTGAAGATCTACAGGAAACCTCCCTCAAGACAAGAGTTTATCAGCACTATGGAAAAATCTGTTTTGGTCATAGAGAAGGGCTCTGCCTCCATTTTGGGCATGCCCTGAAGGAAGAAAAAAGAAAAAAAGAAAAAAAGAAAAAAAAAGAAAAAAAAAGAAAAAAAAAAAAAAAAAAGAAAAAAAAGAAAAAGTAATAAAGATCCTTGGGTGAAAACCTCTCTGAGGCGCCCAAGGCAGGCTGTAGGGGTGAAAACCTCATTGAGGCGCTCCTATTGTCTTTCGAAAAAAGAGGAAGTTTAAGAAAAAAGATCCTTGAGTGAAAACCTCCCTGAGGCGCTCAGGGCAGGTAGCAAGGGTGAAAACCTCTCTGGGGCGCCCCTGCTATCTTTTCAAAAAAAAAAAAAAAAAAGAAGAAGAAAAAAACAATAAGCACAATAAAAGTTTTGCATGCAGATATTCTATGGAGGAGAAGAAGCCTCTCCATTCCAAGCCAGGGGCCTGCATCATGCTATCAAAGGATGTCATCACACCTCCTCCAAGAATAACAATGTTTTCCAAGGTACGTGCAATTTTCATCATGATTTGGATCTTCTACAGGAAGATATAGTTTTCTACAGGAACAGACAGTCTTCCTACAGGAAGACGCAGATCTTCTACAGGAAAGTGCAAAATTTCTACAGGAATCTCTGTGTTCTACAGGAAACTTCCTGTAGAAGGTTACGATGGCCGAAATGAGTTTCAAATGAAGATCTAGCGACTGAGGAGTGGATTGAATGCATGCATGCCAATGATGGCACCCATGAACATTGCCATTATCGTCCTCCACCATCCTCGTCGCCATGCAACCAAGATCCTTGTAGCAGCACAACAAAGTAATCAGTTCTCGTGAGAAAGCATCTGTCAAAGAAAAACTAGGCACCGAGAACCATACCACATCCACGTTGATACACCAGAAGCGCTGGGATCGTGATCGAGAGGCCAAAACCGCCAGCATGCAGCATGCACCCCAAGAGGTGAGACTGTTGCAAGGCTCCCGCGGGAATCCTGTAGCAGTCAAACCTGCAGGAGTGGATGCCATTCATCGCCCAGCCATCTGCAAGCAAAACGCGGGCGCATGCGACCAGAACGTCCACCACAGCACTAGCATCCCGTGACCACGAGCCTCCGGACTGTGTAAGCTACATGCAGCAGGTAGATCCGTCGTCCGAAAACCTGAAAATCATATGCAGACGCGCGCAGGTAAGTGTTCTAATCCTTCTCTCCATCAAACTGCATGATTATTACTTCGATTTGTTTTGCATGGCATAAAGGTGAATGGTTGAGTGGCCTAAAGGCCAGTGATTGGCCACGTCGGTTAGTAAAGGGATAGTCAGAGGACGAGGTGGCAGCCACGACGAAAGAAACACGCAGCAAGCACGTGAAGATCAGTCCCGTCAACCGAGAAGTGAAGTTTAACCGAAAAGGGCGGCGGCAGATCTGTGGGAATGAATGCGGCAACAAACGAATGTGCAGGTGGATGATGGGTGACATCACCCAACGGTCCGGCGGGGACAGCTCACCCCCGTGCCACGAGCTGCGCCGATTCAAAATCTAATCGGCTCGATTAAGCGTGTATCTCCATCAACCTCACTTCAAAACTCGAGTCGATCCTCTGCTCACCTCTGCATGTTGATACGCCAAGCTCTCGGCTACCTGAACGCTGGTAAGGCACCTCTCGACCACTGTCCAACTATAGCTCCCTCCGAAGTCTGCGCACTGCTCCTACAGGAACAGTTTCTACAGGAAGCAGTATCTACAGGAAAGCAGTATCTACAGGAAAGCAGTATCTACAGGAAGGTGAAGTCTTCACGTAAAAAGGTGGCGGAAAAGAGGTAGCCCTGAAACTCCTTCCGCAATTGGTTTTCAAAGGTGGCAAGGTTATTATTCACAGCCTGGTCATAAAAGATATTGGATTACCGTGCCTATACTATCGCTTCTACAGGATAGCAGCATAATTAGACCGTGGTTTTGTGAATTCATTGCATACTCTGTCTTTAAGACCGAATTTCCTGTGTATCCACCACCTCTGGTATAAACCACTGTGTTCATCATGCCTGGCGGGTTTATCAGGCGAGAGCCCACTAATTCAAATGCATTAAGGAGAAACCCGGCAGTGGTTGAGCTCTTTACTAGAGCGCAATGGATGCCTTTCTGTGATAAACTACAGGGCTACGATGATGAAGTAGCCGAGGCATTTTTGCAGGCTCTGCAGCCTAAATCACAGACATTCGCCACGGTAACCTTCAGAGGTCTCAGCCTCAAACTCACCCCAGAGCATATCAGTCGGATTACAGAGCTGCCCATGGGTCTGCCGTGGGATAAAGAAGAGCGGAAGCAGAGCCAGCAAGCAAAGAAGGAGTTCTTCCCGCCTGAAGAATCATTCACAGAGGACAAGAATGGGGTGAAAAGGACCAGCCTGTCACCACCGTGGCACGAAGTCAGTTTTCAAATTATGAAATATATCACCTGTGAGGGTCGTTACAGCATCATATATGCGTATCACTTCAGGCTGCTCAACGAACTAGGACACCAGATTGACCTCCCTGCAGCACAGAGGCTGAGCATTCCTTACTTTTTACTGTAGTCCTTGATAGAGTGCTCTACAAAGCTCAAGGATGGAATCCCTGATCAGATAGCCCATCATGGGCTGATAAAATTGCTCGTGGAGGATTCTCTCCGCTCATATAAAGTCCCCCTCGCATGGGAATCATTTAGGAACTTAACAAGAGAAGGGGACATAAAAATGTTGCGTGGAGAGACAGGGTCCTCTAGCGATGAAGAAGAAGAGCCCGTAGCCAAGAGTAAGGAAGGGAAAAGCAAAAAGGCCCCGACTCCATCACAGAAGAAAGAACGAAAAGAGAAGGAGGAGGGAAAGGATGACAAAGCAAAAGAAGACACCCCCATCCTGTCAGCAAGGGAACAGAGGTTGAAAAGCAGAGCAGTCAAAACTGAGGTGGCCCCTGCCGGCCCAAGCACCTCGTCAGCTCCTGCAGGCAAAGCCAAAAGCAAATTCCATGTAGCCAAGAAAGAAAAGGTGGCGGAAGTTGCATCTACAGGAACACAAAAACAGGCTTCTACAGGAAGCCCGAAAACAAAGACAAAGGCTTCTACAGGAAGCCCGAAGATCAGTAAGGAGCAGGCTTCTACAGGAAGCCCAAGAGCAACAACCAAGGCCTCTACAGGAAGCCTGAAAACCATTGGAGGAAAGGCTTCTACAGGAGGCCCAAAAACGGAGAAAGAGGCTTCTACAGGAAGCCCGAAAGTGCAACCCCGGGTTTCTACAGGAAGCCCGAAGACAGAGACAGGGGCTTCTATAAGAAGCCTAAGATTGGAAAGAGGGGCTTCTACAAGAGGCCCGACGGACATTGAGAAACAGCCTCCTATAGAGAGTCCGAAGACAAAGAAAGAGTCTTCTACAGGAAGCCCGGAAGCAGGCAAAGCAGGGTCTTCCACAAGAAGCCCGAAATCTAAAAAGGAGAGGCCTTCTACAAGGAGCTCCGAGAGGGCAAATTGCAAGAAAGAGAAGGCTGGCATTCTTGAGCAGGAGGCAGTAGTGGAACTGGCTGCCCTCAGCACACCTCCAAAACCAAAGGAGAAAAGGGAGAGGGAGACCCCTCTACCACCTGAAGTCAGGAGGAGCAAAAGAATGACCACGGGCAAGCCACAGCCTCCACCCAGCAGCCAAAACACTTCAGGGGATGTACCTACTTCAACCAGTCCAAGGACACCCTTTAAAACATCAGCCACCCCAGAAAAGGGGAGCCCAAAAATAACCTCCTGGACTCGAAAGATAGGCCAATCACCTTCTGAAGCCCGACTCAAAGAAATAGGAAAAGGGAAGGAAGCATCACCCTCATCGCCATCAGGGGCAGAAAAGGCAGGGCCATCAAAAGCAGAAAAGAAATAGCCTGTTCTGGTCCCGAGTCCTCGGCCAAGGACGAGGAGCAGGGACAAGGTTGCTCAAGGATGAGCAAATGGTTCAGCTGGGGGGTGATGATGAGCCCCAATTTTGGTACAATTTGGGCTCATTTTGGCCTATTTTGCTTGCTCAAACCATTCATTTTTATTGTTTATGCATACACTTCGTAGTTTATTCATGTTGTTTGTAGGAGAAAGGATAGGCACTTTATCTACGTAGCTAATGCATTGTGATTCCAGGTTTTGGCATTAAAAGGAAGCAAAAGACAACGAAAAGGTGGCAAGGAGACAACGAGTTGGCATTGCTGACGTAAGGAGAGGTTGTCCACGGTCTTGGGGGGCATTCCTCGTGATCCTCACCAAGAACTCCGAGCCCCACTCCATCCTCCCTCCGAGCTTAATACACGGCCAGCTGTTCTACAGGAACAGTAGTTCAAAACTGCTCTACAGGAAACAACATTTATGATCATCCTACAGGATCAGCAGTTAAACTATAGATTGAACAACCGAGCTCCTAGAATCATGGATACTTGTTGGAGCATCGTTTTGTATAAGTATAGAGGCCTTAGCCTTGGTTAGGTTGTTGAACCTCTCGTATTGCTATTGTAATTTTGGAGCATAGTTCAATTTTCGTTCCTTCTTGTAAGCCAATTTGGCATGATATCAGTTATGAATAAAGAAGACAGTTTGTGATCTAGTTCTGAGTTCCTTAAGGAGACTATAGCTCTCAGGTTAGGGCCCAACCTGAGAGCCATAGATCCCCTCTGTTGTAGTGTTATTTCCATTTCATTGCAGCATTGTGAGCTTTCCATTTACACATGCAATTCGAATTACAAGTTGATGAGTTGGTCTTTTTCATGAGTAGATAGGATTTGCTTATGGTGAGTTTGTTTACAGCCATTTAGTGTAGCAGAGGATAGATAGAGTCCATTGGAGCTCCAACAAAAAGGCTGTTAGGACTCACTGCCATCTTTCTTGAAGATTGGGGTGCAGCCCAAAGCTAGCCACCAAAAACACGCATTTCTTCACTTGATGATTGCTGCAATACAGTCACTGTTACGTTAGATGCTTCCTTGTCATCCACTCATGCACTGCACTTCCTTACCACAGCTTCATGCATGTTCTCTTTCACATTTCGATTGCTGCTCATTGAATTTACAAGCACAAGTAGTTTAGGTTGATGCATTTTTGGTTAAGTAACAGTCATAATCATTTGTTTCACTTACACTGCTCTCCCTCTCTCTCTCGTTCCATCACTTTGTCCTCCATCTTGATCACGCATGCAGACATCTCTTTGACCCCTGCTCCGCTCTGTTACCTCATCAAGTCTTGCATTCCTCACGTGTCTCCATTCTCTAGCCTTTCGTTGACATAGCCCTTCACCTTCCATCCTCTTTCCTACACTCACCTCCCATCCTAATCTTTCGCTTCTAAGGCCATCACCAACCTCATCCCTACCTTCCACATCTCCCTCTACCATTTCACCATCCCTCCATCACTCCAAACATTCACAGTAGGTCATCCTGTAGCCATTTCTCGACATCCTGTAGAAAACAGAGTATCCTATAGGATTCTCCACAGCCATCCTGTAGGAGGCCACTCTCTTGGTTGCTGAGCATCTGAATGCGAGGAGCCTCTGTGGATGGGTGCTAAGGATCCCTAGGGACCTCTCCTAGCCTCCCCAACCTATCCCACGCTTTCCTTCCTTCTCCATCCCATCTGCACAACCAAAACCTAGTTAGCTCAAGATCACCATCATCCCACACACACTCACAAGAAAACACAAAAACATAACTTTCATGGTGCAAGTAATTTAGAATGATGCATTTTCATTTATCAGAGGTAGTGACAGCATTGGTAGAAGTTGCATTCACATTCCATGCATTGTAGAGGTCAGACTAGTTGAATTAGGGTTTCCTAGGTTTACATGCTTTGATTTGCTCTCAGTTCATTTTTGTCAAGTAGAATAACTTTCCTTTGAGATTATCTTTCGTCCATCAATTAGCAAGCTTCTTCTGAGAGCCTATAGAAGTTGGCTTGAGCCCTAGCGGACTTGTGCCAGCTGACCAAGTGACAGCTGCGACAAGAGCTAGTACTTGTGCATACAACACCATCGCTTCCAAGTTTGTACGAACTACCGGGTTGATAAAATGAGAGACAGGAAGCCCCAGGAGTTGTAGCATTATTGCTACAATACTGGAGCTCACCAGTTATCATTAGAGTACTTGATGTACCAAGTTAGTGAGTGATCCGGCAGAGCACTAACCAATGTCACCTTCTTCATGTTATCATTTGTAAGGCCTTGAGCTTCCCATACAGCTCTTACAACAAAGCAACGTTGGTCTGGGTCCTCATTCCCCAAGCCTTTGAACAATGCGGTTTCACTAAATTTTCCATACTGAACTCTGGTGGAGGTGGAGGTGGTACGAGTGAAGTCACAAGTGATGGTGGTAAAGTTGGAGGTGGCGTGGGTGGAGGTGGTATTTTCGGGAATCCTTGTCTTATTAACTGAATAACACTTCACAGAGAAACTTGAGCTATCCGTTCTCATCACCTCGCGGAGGTGAAATCAATGGACTATATTCAGGACCCTTTTTTCCTTCATTCTTTTAAGTTTATTTGCTTTGCGTAGCTTCTAACATCAAGGTAGATGCATAACCTGTCTTTCACACAACAACATTTTAATCCAGGTATTCGAAGATTTCACATACTTACCTCGCGGTCCTTTGAAAAAGCACTGCTCCGCGACGCCATAGGTGACTAATGTTTCAACCGCGAATTTAGTCACAAATCCTCCTATGACATGATCAATCCAATGATCGACAAAATGGGTGATATTTTCCTCAGATGCTTCCAATTTCTGTACTAGCTCCAGGGTCCAAACAATAGGACTGTCAAGTTTCCACCATCCTTGGTTATCTCCTAAGTTCACGATCCACTCGTATAGCTCAACCATAAAGGAGCAGAAAAAGATTTCGTGGATCTCTGTATATAGGTATCTATCCAACCATTGTTCCTTTATCAGTCGTGGGTTTCTATTCTCCCATGCTGCAAATTCGCGGATCTTCCTATCCAACCGGTTTCCGATCTCATTCTTAGTTGGATTTCAGTGATATGAAATCACACATCTCTTATGTAGATTTTGGTCCCGTCAATGGAACCATTTGTTGTCTTGTAGGGGCCTGACCCAGGTTCAGCGTTAGTTAGCTAAATAAATCCCTACACTACTGGCCCTTTTGGCATCAACCAGCGGAGCACGGAATGATGTATCACCCAAAACAGTATGGGGGGATGCTGGAACCACGTTTCTACACCCTGATATGGTCGTGATGTTGTTTTATTCCTTCTACTCCTACCTTCATGCAAGTTACTTAGTTTTAGGGCTTTGTCTACCTAACCCCTTATTCCTCCCTTTCATATCTCCGCGAAAGGGTATAGCTAGCCTTCGCCCAGCCCTAACCTTTGATCTAGTCACTTTCATGCTACTAAGGCAGCTTATTGCACATATTGTCAAGTTATCTGAAGAATCTTACTTTTCTTATTAGATATTCACAGTTAGCACCATGTAAACATGATATCCTTGTTTCCGTTTAGTTAACCAACACAATTAAACACATTCGCGCATCACTTAAGCATTATAAAGGAAATTCATACATAACATGTCAAGATGCATTAATAGGTGATTCAGGATGTTTTCGATTATAGATGTATAGAAAATAATTACATATAAAATTGCAGCTTAACACGAAAATGTGCACATAAAAAAAGAAGAAGTAAACACATAAAAGGCACAAAAGAGGACACCAAGGCTTGATAATGGTGTTCATCCAATTCGAACTACGTCCTTGGGCCCAACTCAACAATGGGGAGGTCTTTCTTATTATATGGCATGAAAGAAAGAGAATTTACAATCATCAACTGTCCACAAGAGGCTTGTACCTCCAATCTACAAGATGGCCTATGAAATGGATACCTAAGATGGAGAGGTATGAAGCACCAAAGCTTCCCACAACGATCAAAGGGGTTGGAGTATGTAAACTATCCAAAACAGACCAATAGATGCTCTCGGCCTCCTGCAAAACAACATGCTCCTACCAAAACAATGCCTCCTCCTGTGCTCTTCCATTGATCGTGTTTTATAAGGGATTATTTGGATAGAATCCCATTCAAATCGGGACTGTCTGGTTAATAAGAGAGGTCGATAGAGTGGAAGGATTGGCGGGTGCAATTGCCTCTCAAACTAGCCCTTTTATCGTTGCATTGGTAAGGCTTCAAAATCCTGAAAACACTAAGAAATCCACCCAAAAACCATATACTTGGACCTCATAATACATTAAATCAAGCTTATAATCTGTATCGGGTCCGTGCTGAGGTTGTGAATCGGCATATCGAAGTATCTCTGTCCTGGTTATCGGGAATGACCAGTCGTTGATATCGGCATCGGCCGATCAAGTCGACATCCCCACATATGTCGCCCCGAGTGACCGAAAAGGGTTCTGCCAATCTGGTTAATTTCTGATCGCACTGCCCGCTCACCATTATACATGTAAGTCCTCCAATTTCAATTACCTCCAATCAGCCGATCCGATCGGATTGAAGATCAGTGAACCGGGGTTCCATGGCTCAAAGCTTAAATCTGACCATATGCAACCTTTGATTACGATTTGGGCCTTAAAGGCTTAAGACCCATTTTCAAAGGAAAATCCTCATTTTCTTAAGGATCAAAGAATCCTTCTTTGTGCAATAACTCCATCATACGAACTCAAATTGAAGTATCGATTGTGTCATTGGAATCAGGAGGACGAGATCTCTACTCTGGTCCTTGGTTGACTTCATTCTGCTCACTTTAATTTCTAATTTTTTCCATGCTATTGTATCTGAAGATCCACCTGGATCAATTCTCCCCATTGAGGAGCTTTTGGACTGCCAAAAGCTTTTCATTAGTCAATTTTCAAGTGAGGGAATTGTTCCCTCTCTTCTCTTTCTCTATCCATATGGCCTTGCTGGGATGCATTCCGTTGAATCCAAGTCGAAGGTACTCTACATCTCCTCGCTGTGAATTCCTGGTCCTTCTGTCGAGTATGATGTCTTTGAGAAACTCATCGAGATATTCTGGTGCCAAATCATCGACGGTAGGAACTATGCCCACCTCATCAATGTCCATGATCATAGGTGGTTCATACAGCTTTAGGTTCTCCACATTCACTACTGAGTACATCTGCATATATATCGGCAAGTCAAGACAAAAGTCATTGTTCCCAATCTTATCCAATATGGTGAATGGTCCATACTAGATTGGCCACAACTTCTTTCCTTCTCCCTTCATCTTGTCTTTGCTGATGTGGAACCACACCTTGTCGCCCACTTGGAATTGATGGTAGACCCGATGTTTATCATGTCGAGCCTTATAATGGGCTTGACTTTTTTCCAACTACTCTTGCACTGCTTGGTGATTCAATTAGATTCGCTGAATGCAGTGCTGAGCTTTGTCCTTATCATTATATCCAATGGAGCCATCCTCCTTCCAAAGACCATAAAAAAGGGTCCTTTGGCAGGTAACCAAAACATGTCTTGAATGGTAAACGCTTTGTTGATGAATGCACTGCTTGGTTGTAGGAATGCTGTATATATGGGAGATGTTCATCCCAAAAATTGGGATGTTTCCCACAATAGCCTTGTAATAGGTGTACCACAGTACGGTTAACAACCTCTGTCTTCCCGTCGATATGCAGGTGAAACGTTGTGCTTCTTTTCAGTTTGGTGTCCATCATCCTCCACAAGCTAGTCCAGAACTCTCCAAGGAAGTGAGAGTCTCGATCTGACACAATTGATGTGGGTAATCCAAAGTGGACCCAAACATGCTGAAAGAAAAGAGAAGCAGTCTACTCTACAGTAATCTGCTTTTTACAAGGCATAAAATACACATTTTTCTAAAACAGTCAACGACAACATACAAATAGTCATGAATCTTCCTAGACAAAGGTAAACCTCCTACAAATTCCATTGACACACTTTCCCATGGACGACTCAGAATAGGGAGTGGTGTGTAGAGCCCAAGTTTTTTATTAGAGGGCTTTGAAACAGAACACATCACACAACCATTTACATAGTGAGTCACAATGTTTTTCATATGAGGCCAAAAAAAAAATCTTTGTACATGACATAAAGTCTTTTCGACACCAAAGTTTCCAGACACAAGAGAGGTGTGGGCCTCTCGAATTACATGCACTCTTTCTTGTGTGGGATTACACAATTTACCAAGGTGATACAACAATTTCCCCTGCAAGTGATAGTTGTCCACCTGTGAACCATGGGTTAGTTTTGCATAAGCCTCCTTAAAGTAATCATCATTAGCATATTGTTCAGTATAAATTTCAAAAGACAGCGAAGCATTATGCAAAATAACAGAAGCATAAATAGGAGGGCGAGATAGCATATCCGCCACTTTATTGCTAGTGCGCTTCTTCTACTTTATTACCAAATGAAATTGTTGAAGAAAGCCCATCCACTTGAAATGACGATTTTGCTGCAACTTGGTTTGTGACTGAAGGTACTGCAGGGCTGATGATCTGTATGGATGATGGTCTCCTTGCGGATCAGATAGTGTTTCCACCTTTTCACACTCTGCACCAAGTCATAAAGCTCCTTATCATAGGTGGGATAGTTTATCACAGCTTGAGAAAACTTCTTAGAATCGTAACAAATTGGCTTCTTTTGCTGCATCAGTACATCTCCCATGGCATAACCACTAGCATCGGTTTTTATCTCAAATGGCTGTTGGAGATCGGGTAAGGCTAAGACTGGTGTGGTGCTAATTTTTTCCTTCAATGTTTCGAAGGACTTCTGCTATCTTCCTCCCCATTAGAAGCCCTGTTTCACACTTGTCAATGTGTGCAAAGGTGCTACAATAACAAAGAAATTAGCAATAAATCTCCTCCAACACTGGACTACACCTAGAAAGCTACGTACCTTAGTTAAACTAGTAGGCTTAGGCCAATTTACAATTGCTTCGACTTTAGCAGGATCAATTTTTAACTGACCATGACCAACAATATGACCTAGATAACCCAAAGATGTTTTTCCAAACTCACACTTTCACAATTTTACAAAGAGTTTTTCCTTTCTCAGCACATCAAGCACTTTCTTTACATGACTCACATGTTCAAACCAATTCTTGCTAAAAACTAGTATATCATCTAAATATACAAGAACAAACTCGTCAATGAAAGCCTGAAATATATTATTCATAACTCGCATAAGGGTGGTTGGAGCGTTGCAAATCTCGAATGGCATCACATCCATTCGAACAACCCCTGCTTAGTTTTGAAAGCGGTTTTCCACACGTCCTGCTCCGTAATTTAGACCTGGTGATAGCCACTATGCAAATCCAACTTGGTGAAATATACAACACTTTTTAGTTGATCCAATAAATCATCTATGCATGGGAGGGGATAGTGATTCTTCACGGATATCTTGTTGAACACGCGGTAATCCATGCACATGCTCCATCTGCCATCCTTCTTTGGAACTATAACAATCGGTGAACCGCATGGAGAGGAGCTCAGCCTGATTACACCTTGGTCCAGCAATTCCTGCACTTGCCACTTAATCTCCTCCATTTCAACTGCCGACATCCTGTACATGCTGATATTCGGCAGAGGGGCATCATGCAACAGGTGGACTTCGTGTTGGATTTCCCTCTTTGGAGGTAGTCCCCACGGCTCCTGAAATAATTCATTATAATCAGAAATTAAGTCCATCAATTCCTGTTTATGCCTCCCATCGCGACCCTAGAACACGTCAGCAAATTTGGTCCCTTTCTCCCTTAAAACCATAAGCATGCATGTTTCACTGGAATTCACTAGTCATTTCATCTGCCTAGCACTTACGAGGTTGGAATTAATCTTATTTTGATGAGCCTGCACTATGTATTCTACTCCATCCTTGGTGATGTGATATTTATTCTCATGGCGGAAAAAGACTGCTTTCCTGTCATACAGGTATGGGCTCCCCAATACCATGCCACAGATATCTAGTGGTATTACATCCATCTCTACTTCGTCCACTAGCTTAGACAAAATCACAAATTTTACTTTGCATTGTTCAGTTACATTCAATTTAGCTTTATCATGTATCCATCCCAACAGGTAAGGCTTTGGGTGCGGTTTTGTTTCTAAGCCAAGCTTCTTTACCAGGGATTCTGCAATTAAATATTCTTGGGACCCCGTATCAAATAGAGTTTCTTCTTTGGTGTGATTTACTACAACTCTGATATGAAATAATTCAATTCTTTTTCTATCATTTCAAAGGGACTCATCTACAAAATTGGTGCTTTCATGCGATTTAGAATCAATAGAAGGTGTGATGGTACCTTTTTTTCCTGCTACTGTGACCAGTGCTTCATCTCCTGAATCTAATCCAAGGTCTTGCTGTGCTGCTGCCATTGTCTTTTACTTTCCTTTTCCTCCATACTTCTTTGGATGCTTTTCTAGGTGCTGCTTCCAATAGTGATCATCATCGTGGCCTTCTTTCTTGCAATGATTGTAATAGGGCTGCACTCCCTCTTTGGTTGTTGTTGTTTTCATCTCCTTCCCTTTCCATTTCGCTTTGGATTTTCCATTGGGAGGTTTGAAAGGTGGCTTTTTGGACTTTTCCTCTCTTTCATTCTTTCCCCTGTTCTCAATATGAATTTCTTTTACACTAATTGCATCAATAGTGGTTGGTTCAAAAAATAACAATGAATGCCTAATATAACTATGCAGTGAGCCAATATACTTAGTTACAACTTCAGGTGTATCAAGTGCAATACCCAAATTCAATGCTTGCTTCCTAAATTATTCTATAAAACTTTGAACATCCTGCCCTTTTCCTTGCCTTAAATATTTCCAATTCATCAAAGCTTTCTGTTTGTATCCTAAGGGATAAAACTATTCCCTTAACGCAAAAGTAAAATCAGACCATGAGGAAAAGAGATTACCCACATTTTTACTGCTATGCAATTTGCTCTCCAACCAAATGAGAGCTATGTTGCCTAGGCATAGAGAAGCCAGCTAGATTTTCACCTCATCCTCTATGATTTGTTGAATCCTACAGTAAACCTCAATCTGCCTGATCCAATTATTAAGCTTTTCTGCATTACTTTCTCCATTAAACATATGAATATAAAATTCAACATCTAATTTAAAGAATGGTTTCTTAGATGTGTCCCTCGGATTTTTGGGATTATTATGGTGAGGGGAATAAGAACCTTCATTCATGGGAGGAGAAGGAGGGGGATCTCCTCCACCATCTCCATGTGTTGAGCCTAGTTCTTCTGCAATTCTTCCCTCTACTTTCTCTAACCTTAGAACCAATTGATTGACATTCTCTGCTATCGAATAGAAATTCTTTATGAAATTGTGCTACTCTTCAATAGGAGCTTCCTCTTCAGCCATGTTTCTTCTCCTAGGTGCACGCCCTGCCTCTGGATTGAAAGGTTCTATACTCCCTTCGCCTCTTTGAAGCCTACCTCTTGTTAGCATACAAACATGCAATTCACATATAATAAACCCGGCTTTGATACCACTTGATCCATGATGTTTTCTCTTATAGATGTATAGAAAAGAATTACATATAAAATTGTAGCTTAACACGAAAATGTGCACATAAGAAAAGAAGAATTAAGCACATAAAAGGTACAAAAGAGGACACCAAGGCCTGATAACGGAGTTCATCCAATTTGGACTATGTCTCTGGGCCCAGCTCAACAATGGGGAGGCCTTTCTTATTAAATGGCTTGAAAGAAAGAGAATTTACAATCATCAACTATCCACAAGAGGCTTATACCTCCAATCCACAAGATGGCCTATGAAATGGATGCCTGAGATGGAGAGGTATGTAGCACCAAAGCTTCCAACCGCAACAAAAGGGTCTGGAGTATGTAAACTATCCAAAATAGACCAATAGATGCTCTCGGCCTCCTGTGAAACAATGTTTTGCCACCAAAATAATGCCTCCTCCCGTGCTCTTCCATTAATCGTGTTTTATAAGGGATTCTTTGGACAGAATCCCATTCAAATTGAGACTGTCTGGCTAATAGGAGAGGTCGATAGAGTGAAAGGATCGGTGGGTGCAACCCCCTCTCAAAATGGCCCTTTTATCAATGCATTAATAAGGCTTCAAAATCCCAAAAACACTAAGAAATCCGCCCAAAAACCATATTCCCAGACCTCATAATACATTAAATCGGGCTTGTAATCTGTATTGGGTCCACGCTGAGGTCATGAATAGGCATATTGAGGTGTCTCTATCCTAGTTATTAGGAATGACTGATTGCCGATCACTGATATTAGTGTCGGCTTATCACATCAGCATCCCCACATATGTCGCCCCGAGCGACCGATAATGGTTTCTCTGATCCGGTTAATCGTCGATTGCACTACCCGCTCGCTGATGTACATGTAAGTCCTCCAATTTAAATTGCCTCCGATCTACCAATCCGATCTGATCGGAGATCAGCGATTGGTGGTTCCATGGCCCAAAGCTTAAATCCGCCCATATGCAACCTTCAATTGCGATTTGGCCTTAAAGGCTTAAGACCCATTTTCAGAGGAAAATCCTCATTTTCTTAAGGATTGAAGAATCCTTCATTGTGCGATAATTCCATCATCCGAACTCGGATTGAAGTACCGTTTGCACTGTTGGAATTAGGAGGACAAGATATTTGCTCTGGTCCTGGGTTGACTTTATTATGCTCACTTTAATTTCTGAGTTTTTCCATGCCATTGTATCTGAAGATCCACCTGGATCAACAAGAACAAAGACACAGAAATTTCAGAATACTTCTCTTTATTGATATCTTCCAAGTGATTATAGACTCTATCCACCCTACGCACACAGATGCATGGGTCTGTGCACTTAGCTATGGACTTCTACCCTAGGCCTCTATGCACTCAGCTGCAGATCTTATACCTATGCTACAACTTGGAGCTTAGAATTCTTACTTCAAAGCTACGACTCTCTTACCTAACGCTGACTCTAAACTACTTAGAGCTTAGCTCTTTTTATACAATCCCATGGTTCGTGAATCATGGGTAGATCTCTTACAGCTAATTTTACTTTACAAAACTAAGGGAAAACAACCCTTTATGACTTATGACACCTTCGCACTCCATGACCACAAAATGCAGAGTCTTTACAAGTTTATTACCAAATTTGACCAAAACATGGGATTTTAGCCCCAAAACTATTCTTTGGGGGATCTCGTTCCCAACAACATGCCTTCTAGACTGTGTTTTAATGAGGCTCGAAGTCCTATATATTATTTAGAAAAAATTTAAAACCCTAAACATCGAAAAACCTAACCCTAGGAGATGAAGCACCAAAATTTTGTGGGCCACGTTGGGGTAAATTGGTACATCAACTTCCTCAAGTTGTAACTTTGACATACTGTCTTAGCTTGATGCATATGACACCTCATTAGAAATATTTATTTATGGGCTGCAAATTTCAAATTGAAATCCTTTCCACAACCAGTGATTTTTCCCATTTTCTGAAGAAAAAAACATTGTTTAGGGCCTAAAATCGGCTCCAGAAGTTCATGTCCTGAAAAACTACCAAAAATAGTCAATTGTGCTACAATTAAGAAAACTAAAAGAAATAATGGTTTTGGTCCAAGTCGAATAGGTTGGTGGCCACCAATGTTCACCTCGTTCAATCCTCCCCGCTTAGTAAGGAATGGTGCCCATTGCATTGAGTACCTCCATGAGATGGGGAAACATTTGTTAAACTTGGGCCCTGGTGAGCCATTTGCCTTGGTGCAAGAGTTGGCCAACTTTAATAACCTTATATAATTAGATCTTGTACTAGAGAGTTATTCTAGTGAGTGTTCTTGATCTACTTGTCCATGATCTGATCAGTTGTGGCATATTCCATGCATTTTGGGTTTAACTCTGTTGGTGTTAGTTGTTCTCCAATATTTGATGTGTCCAATAATGCTAGCAAGTATTGTTGAAGGTGGTCCACATTGAACAATGGGTGTAGGGAAAGGAATGGGGTGATGCTAAGCTAAAAGGTGTTGTCTACCACTCATATTAGAGTAGTCTAAGTTTTTGATGGGCTCTGCTAAGGTGCTCTTTTTGCAAATGAAACCAAAATTTATCACCCACTTGAAACTTGTGTGGCACCTGATGTTGATCATCACGCTACTTTCCCTTAGCATTGGGTTTATCCTAGATGTCATGCACCTGTTGGCATATGTTTTGGATGTGTTCAATAAATGAGGCTGCTTTATTAACCTCTAACTTTACATGTGTGTATTTTATTTGTATAGTCGAGTGACACATGACAACATCAATCGAGCACAATGGCTAAAATCCCATTCCCACTTGAAAGTACTATCTCCATTTGACCTATGGTGAGCTCTATTATAATTTTGTTCAGCATAAGCAAGGATCTCATCCGATGTTCATGGATGCTTGGAGTTGTACATGCATAGTACCTGCACTATCATCTTGTTGATGACCTCCGTTTAGCCATCAGTTTATGGAATGCAGTCGGCTTAGTGAGCGTAGAGTCTAATAATGTCCATAGGCTTGACCAGAATGTGCTCAGGAACCTACTATCCAAATATGATACAATGGTATACTGGATTCAAAAATGTATGCCTACTTCTTCAAAGAAGATTTTGGTAGTGTCATCTACTGTGATATTCTTCTTAAATTCTGCCAATATAGCCATATTAGAAAATCTGTCCACCACCACAAATACATAGGCATGACCATGCTTGGTAGAAGGGAGACATCATAGAAAGTCCATGGATATGGATACCCAGGGCTCACTAGGAGTAGGAAGAGGAGTGTACAGGCCTTTCCTCTTGATGGTTGGCTTGGTGATGGCATAGGTAGTGCAGGATATGATATATCTTCTAATGTCCTATCAGGCTTCTGGTCGATAAAAATAATTTTGTAATAAAACCATAATTTTCTCAATGCCAAAGTGTCTTGTGACCTGACTGTAGTGTGCCTCACAATTCAGCTAGGCACTCTCACTTTAAGGAACAAAAAGGTGGCCCAGGTAGCATAATAATGCATCTTGGAGGTGGAGATATGGAACTTTCTTGTTATACTCTAGCATCTTGTATGTGGTGATGAACTCTGTATCATTTTTTCACAATTACAACCATTTGTAGGTCTCATGGCCATAAGAGTTGAGAACAATAGTCAGTGTTGCTACTAGCGCCTAATGAGGAAATATGCAACATTATTGGTGTTACCCTTCTTGTATTTAATGTTCAATTGGAATTTTCATAGATATGTAGACCACTCTTGATGCTGATACTTATGGAACTTCCCTTGTGTCTACATAAACTCAAGAGTTCGATGATTGGTGCGGATGACCATATCCTTCCCCAATATGTAATCTTTCCATTATCGAAACAGCTTCACGATGGAATGCATCTTTTTACAATAGGTGGGGTGTTTATGAATTACATTGGAAAGTGTCTCAGTGTGATAGGCCACTATACTCCCTTATTGGGTGAGAACTACACCAATATAATAGTCAAAGGTGTTTTTCTCAATTTGAAATGGTTGTTGCAGGTCTAGCAATGTGAGTATGGGTGCAAAGAAGAGGTGGTGCTTTAGCTCAATGAAATCCTTTTGCTGGGACTCAAACCATATTTCCTTTTCTTTCACTCTACCCTTGGTAACCTAACTCAAAGGCAAAGAGCTATCACAGAATCCCAACATGAACCTCTTATAAAAATAAGCAACTCCCAAAAAGCTACGAAGCTCTATTAGAGTGGTCTTGGCTGGCTAATCCTAAATGACTTGGAGCATAATTTGTGTTGCTGCAGGGTTTGAATGACCTGTCAAATGTCTTGTAGGTGCTCTTCCCAACTCTTTCTAGAGATGAATATGTTATCTAGATATAAAATAAAAGAGAAGTTGGTGAAGGGATGCAAGATTTCATCCATCAGCCTCCTAAAATTTGTAGGGGAATTTGTCAAGCCGTAAGGGAGGACCAAGGAATCAAAAAGGCCCTCTTAGATTTGGAGGTGGTCTTTCATACATTTGTGGGTTGTATTGGCACATGGTGATAGCCAGACTTCAAAATGATCTTGCTAAAAGACTTTCCCCCCTTGAGTTGGTCATGAAGGTCATCAATCCAGGTGATTTGATACATGTTATTGACAGTGATTTTGTTTAGTACCCGATAATCAATGCAGAGCCTCTAGGCTCCATGTTTCTTCTGTACAAGTATAATCAGGCTCCCAGAATGTGAGTAACTTGGTCGGATGTACCCTTTTTGCAACAAATTTTGTATCTTCTGCTTCATTTCTTCTTTCTCCATAATCGATCGAATACTAGACCTGATAGCACAAAGGTGTGTCTGTGGGTGATGAGAATATGTTTCTATATTCTTCCACAACCTTATCAACCTACCTCTTCTATATGGGGGTACCCTTCCTAGTGGCCATGGATGTGGCCACTATCTTCCCAACGCTTTGAGAATAAATCAGAAAGAAAACAAATTTCATGGTATGGGAGATGATCTTACTACCTTGCTTAGTAGAGGTCAAAGGAATGGCACTGAGTGGGGCTAGCTCTGGTATCCTCTATAACTCATTTACCAAACTAATAATAAAAGTGTGAGGCCTAGACTCATACACAACATGACACTTCCACAAGTATGGTTGGCCTTATAACACATCAAAAAATTTAAAGGGACCAACATCCAATAATACCTCATCTGTGAAGGACTTGATACTATAGAGAAGGCAACATTGTTGGCTTATGCAGAGATCTCGTCCTTGGTGAGGCCACCCATTGGTGTACGAATATGGGTATGGTGGGGTCAGTAGGCCCAACCACTTGCTGACCTCTAATTGAATGAGGTTCTTTTGGCTCCTAAAGTTGGCAATGAACTACAACGGAGAACCCTTCACCCACATCTGTGAGTGGAAGAGACGCTCCCCCTCCTTTGGATCTTTGGGCTCAATCATTTTGACCTTACTGGTGTAAATGGTGGCACTAGGTTCTACATCAATAATCTACTTCCTCTTGTCATTCCCCTTATCAGGTTCTAGCTCAAAATCAGAACATGCATCGGACATTGAAGCTTTTAGCTCAACCATCAATGACTACTTGGTGAGACACTCATTTGTGTTGTGAGTGCGGTCCTTGTTGAACTCACACCACTTTCCTGTGTCCTTCTTCATCTTCACAGTTTCATTCTGTGATTATGAATTTGATGGGTTGTCTCGGGTCCCTCCACCTTAGCTTTGCCTTTTGTTCTATGATTTGGAGGCACTCTTGCCCCACTTTTGATTCCTAGATCCAAAATCGTGCTTCTTTTGTTTAAATTTTTTTTTAATCTTAGAAGCATATCACTATGTTGCACCATGCAAGGATATGTCCAGGAACTCAATTTATTCCTCAATGTATTTGTGTATACATCCATGGTACATGGGTGCAAAATGTAACTCAAAGTCTTTGATACCCAACTTTATGCATAGAATATGAAAAATATTTATGAACTCATGTACATCTTGGTCCTTTTGTTACCATAGTGTGGTCAACTATATGTAGTTTTCCTCATTGCTCCCCATGAGGTAACACTATTCCTTGACAACATCTTAGAAAGCATTCTATGAGGTGGTCGATGTAAATAAAGGCGGTTCCTACGCCCTTTTCTCATAGTATGTTTTCGACCAGTCCTTGACATGTGGGATAGCCTTAAGAAGTGAAAAAGTAATCTTATCGCTATTAGAGAAATTGTGGACTGAAAAATAACCTTTCAATAGATTCAACCATTTATGTACAACATATGCATCTATTTGACCTTCGAATATATGGATATTGAAATTCACTTGTACCTTGAAAGGGGCAGTGCCTCTGAAGTTACTACTTGATGAAGATGTATCATCAGTGAATATTTGTCGAAGGATCTTGGCAAAGTCATCCATCACCTCATTCCTTTGCTGCTCGAGGGATCCTTTGAGCAACAGTTTGATAGGAGCTCCTACTACCTCATATTTATTTTCTTCTTCCATTGGAGGGCATTAGTGTTAGCGAGGACGTATTTGCAAAGGCTCAACCAGTTCAAGTTCCAACTCTTTATACCATGACGTCATTAGGGACATGCACAAAAAACAAAGAAAGAGCAGACTGCTCCAATACCATTGATCTATATTTATGAAGGAAGACAATGAAATGAAAATATAAATAAAACACAAATATACAATAAAAACAAAACTTCAATTCATTAATAACAAAGCACTGAAAATTATTTGCATGCAGAATGGAAATAAACTAGCTCAAGCAATTGTAGGTTATCTCTGAGAAGATATGTGGAAGTTACATGCCTTCTGAACTATGGTACAATGAGGCTCGAAGGGATATTTATTATGGAGAAACAAGCAAGAACCTTAAACATCCAAAATCCTAACTCTAGGATATAAAGAACCAAAAGTATGTGAGTCACGTTGGAGTAAATTAGTAGATGAACTTCTAGGGGTCGTAACTTTCGCATATGATATCCATTTGACAAGTATGATACCTCACTAGAAATATATGTCCAAGGACTATAATTTTCAACTGCAAGGCCCTATTAAAGTCTGTAAGTTTCCCATTTTCAAAAAAGTGTCTTTTAGGGCCTCAAAACGGCTCTGAAAGTTGAGGGCTGGAAAAATTGCCAAAAATAGTAAATTGTGCTATGATTAAGAAAACTAAAAGAAATAGTGGTGGGGGTCCAAGTGGAATAGGCAAGTGGCCATCAATATCCATGTCAATCATCCATGGGAGGGTTCTTTAATTTACGTACAATTTAGATAGTTTTTTTTTCTCGCCTCTGGTTGCAAGCAGGAAAAGGAAGACAAATTGTACAACTCCATGTGGAGAGCACAAGATTTATGGGATTAGAATGATGATGATGATAGTGATCATGTATTTAAGGTGAGAAAAAACCTCTCTATTTATAATAAATTGTAGGATTGGTCTAGATCTAGTCAAATAATAAGTATTGTTAGACCAAATGAAGACCTAACATTTATGAGTATTTTATTATATTTATTAGAGGAAAAGATTAATGAAATGGTCAATAATCCCTGAGCTAACTAAAAAACTGGTAATTAATTGAGTTAATTAAGTCAAGTGGTTGAAATAATTAATTAAATGGAAATGGTTTATTAATTATTTCTAAGGGATAATGTCAAAATAAGTTTGAAATAATTACTATATAAGTTATAAATAATTACTAAATAATGTGTTGGGCACGAGATCCCCCAAGGAAAATTTTGTGGCTTAAAGCCCAGATTTTGGCTAAAAATTGTAAATCTGATGTAAAGACTCCGCATTTTGTGGGCGTGGAGCATGAAGTTGTATGAGTCATAGGGTTGTCTTCCCCCAATTTTGTAATGTAATGTTAGCTTCAGAGATCTAAAATAGAACGAAGCTCTAAGTTGTAAATCAATTAGTCTAAGTCAATGAAGGATGCTGGTATAGAAGCATAACGAAAGATCTAAGTCTAAAGTTGATTCTTTGGGTTGTAGAGTAGGAGAAGGCTCTGCAACTGAGTACACAAAGCCCTAGTAGTCCGCAGCTGAGTGCACGGACCCCTGCAGCAGAGTGCGTAGGGTGAGTCGAGTCTGTAACCATGGAAGCATTAATAAAGAGAACTTTTCTTATCAATTTTGTGTAATTATTTCCTATTTTTTGCATTGAATATATTGGGTACAAATTGCATGTCTATTGTTTATACGGTGCGCACACATATTTGATTGTGTTGATTAAGTAAATGTGAGATAAAGTATCTGTTTACGTGAAGTTAACTAGAAATTGTAAGAAGATAAGTAAGATACATGGTGCAACTTGGGAAAATAGTGCAGATCAGTAGTAGCACAAAATCATCTCAGCCCTTGGTTACGGCTGTGCAAAGGACAATTATAACAGATTGCAGAGATATCGCAGATCAGGACAGTACGCAAAGTAACCTGTGCGAAGGTAGGCATAGTTGGACTAAACTGACACCTCAGACATCTCAAGGGTGTGAAACTTGGTTCCAACATCCCCCCATACCGCTTTGGGTGACTTCAGTCTACGTAACATGGGCTGTTGCTGAAAGGCCAGTAGTGTAGGGATTTGTTTGGCTAATTAACTTCAAACCTGGGTCAGGCCCCAATAAGCCAACAAATGGTTCCATTTCCGAGACCAAAATCTCCATAGAGATGTCTGATGTAGTATCATTGGAATCCAACTAAGAAGGAAATTGAAGGTTGGTTGGACAGGAGAATTCGAGAGTTCGTGGCACAGGAGAACATGAATCCATGACTAACAAAAGAATGTTGATTAGACTGCTACCTTTACACACAAATCCATGATATCTTCTTCGCATCTTTCCCTACTGAGCTGTATGAGTGGATTGTGAAGCTAGGAGACATCCAAGCAAGGTTGAAGCTCGACAGTACTATTGTGTGGACCCCAGAGTTGTTCTGCAGATTGGAAGCATCAAAGGATCAGGTTGCCTGCTATTGATCACTGGCTCGATTGGGTTATAGGAAGATTCATTACTAAGTTCGCGGTAGACACTTCAGTTAGTTATAGCGAGGTAAGTACGTAAAGTCTCTGAATACTTGGATTAAAACATTCTTGTGTGAAAAGAGGGTTATGAAATTACCTTAATATTTGGAGTTACGCGAAGTGGAAAAACCTATAGGAACGAAGGAAGTAAGGGACCAGAGAATAGCCCTTTGATTTCACCTCCGTAAGGGGACGAGGAAGAGCTCACAAAGGTCTCTCCATGAAGTGCAATCCATTTGATAACGCAAAGAAATGCGCGCATACTACCCCCACCCACACCGCCACAAGCTTCGCCACCATCACCTCCATCCTCACCTGTATGACCTCTACCACCACCGCGATTCAATATGGCAATCACGATAAAGTTAACAGTGTTCAAGGGATTGGGAAATGAGGATCAGGACCAATTTTGGTTCATTGTAATAGCCGTATAGGAAGCACAGGGGGTTACAAATGACAATATAAAGAAAGCGACATTGGTTAGCACTCTATAGGATCACGCCCTAACTTGGTACATTAAGCACTCAAATGATAATCTGAATGTGTGAATCACGGATATCCAAATTGCGCTAAATAAGGAATTTAGTTGGCCGAAGTCAGAAGCACAGTTGATCATTAGATTCAAAAAGATCACAACGCTACCAAGCGAGACTCATTGGGAGCTGGATCAAAGGCTGAAGTGTACGATTCTCGAAGCTAATATAAATCTGATGGATGGACATCACCACAAATGTTTTGTAGCATTTCTAATGACACATTTGAGGAGCACGTTGTTGCAGCAGAAGTTAACGACTTAGGAAGAGGCTTTAGAGATCACGATGAGGCTGCATGAGACCCCAATGCAGGATCCTAACTTGCAAGTTTAGCAGATCCATGCCCAGTTGAACAACTTATTCTTTGAAATGCAGAGTCTGAAATAGGAAATGAAAGCTCGAGCAAAAGTAAGCAAAGAGGTTTGGTGGGTAAAATGCGAGGGTTGGGGTCATGATAAGGACCACTACCTGGTGTTCATAAATTACCTCGCGGGAGGAGGACCGATGTCATTAAGGGTGGAAGCGCAAGCAGGACCGAGCGCGACTCCTACTTTGTGGTGTGCGATTTGTCAAATAGGTGGAAAGCATGCTACGGACAACTGCCATTTGCTATAGAAGTACACACATAATTCACAATAGTTGTTTTGTAATTTTTGTAAGTCGGTGGTACATGATGAGCGCACTTGTAGAAGCTATGAGCTAATGATGGATAGAACTCCCACCTACAGAGTTTAGGCTGAAACACGACCCCTAGACCAAAAATCAGGGGCGTGGACTAGGTCGAGGTGGAGGAGGACTTGGAAGAGGTCACAGATAGCTGATATGCAACAATTGCAGAGGGCCAAGACATTATGCCAATGATTGTATGAATCCAACACATCCATCATGTCTGTATTGTACTTTGTTTGATCATGAGATAGAAGACTGTCTTACACTGATAGCTAGGATACATGACAAGGGAGCACTACCACCTCCCCTGACTCAGAACCTACAGATGATGAGGTCTGAGCTACGCAAGGAAGATCCAAATGTGAACATTATGCTCCGAAGTGGAATTGTGATGGGAAATGACAAAGGCAAACAACCTGAAGATTGTAATTGGGTTAGAAAAGCTCTGGGGAAAGAAGTAGAGTTTGATTTCGAGCGCACTTCGGAAACCTTCATGGAAGCTAAGAAGAGCTTTGTTGATGCCTCCACTTCAGGAAGTAAAGATAAACCCGAGCCGGACATGGAGCCATAAATGCTCATGATGTTCTTGGAAACATGCATGAAGTTACTGCGCGATAGTAAGGTTGTAAAGGGATTATAGGAACTCATTAATAGACGTGCTAGGACTGTGCCAAGAGAACCGCTCATAGTTCGGAAGATTGGAAAGCATAAGACAAGGATGGGAAGAGAAATGAGGTTAACTGCAAAGATGGGAAAATATGAGATGGACCAAGTAATTCTATATTTAGGATCAGACGTGAATTTTCTGCGAAAGCAGACATGGGAGTGCATGGGGAGACCGATGCTACAGTGGTCTCCTATTCAGCTGCAAATGGTGAACCAATAGAAAATAATACCCATGGGGCGATTGAAGAGGATCACTGTGGATATGGAAGGAGAGATCGCGCTAGTAGACTTTGAAGTGATAGAGATTGTTGATGACAGCAATCCATACCCCACGCTCTTAGAAATTGATTGGGCCACTGACATGAATGGGGTGATTAATCTGAAGAAGTGCAGGATGATTTTTGAAAAGAAGTCTCTACACGTAATTATACCCATAGACCCTACTGAGGGATTATGCTATACAGAGCCAGTGCACAACTATGAAAGTGTCGATGATTTGGACTACATCTACGAGATAATCATGCAGGAGCAAGACTGGGTAATTCCCACCGCAGATCGACGAATTTCATGGTAGCGCGAGATCTCTTGTACTTCATATTATAATGAGGAGATAGAGTGATTGCAGAACCAGTTACACGAGGTAACCACACTTAATTGTAATATGATGACAAGATCACTACACTGCATATTGACAAAAATGAGAGATCTTGCTACTTATGATGGGTTAAGTGAGGTAGATGCCTTCTTGGACAAGTTTGAAAGGGAGGTGCTAGAAAAGCAATGATTCTAGGCCTTGAACTGGGTACTACGCGCTATGCCCACAAGGTGGTGGGGTACACACAAAGGGAGCTCTTATGACTGGCATGAATTTAGGATGACGATACGCACATGGTTTGGGAAGCCTAGGGTGTGATTGGTAGATAAATACAATGGGTTGGATGAGCTACATGCAGATTTATCTAGGTGGATGCAGGCATGTGGAAAACAACCTATGCGAATGCACATGAACTCTACGCTAAGAGGTATGGTCAATAAGCATGTGTTGGGACAGATGTGTAGTTGGCTCTTAAGGTTGGATAGACAGTATGTGGGAAGAAGAATCATGAAGAAGGTTATCCATATGGAAGCATTTGAAAAGGTGTGCAATGCATTGAACAAGGTATGCAACACGTAGTGAAGTGATTGGGACCTATGCATACCCAGAAAGACACCTTTTCGGCTGGTCGATAGAGTAGAAGCTGTAATGCCTATGGAGTCGATCATGTCTGGTCCCTGCATAGTGGTGCTTGCAGGGGTAATGGACCGCGGAGCCCTAGAAGAAAGGCTCGCGCCATTGGAAGAGCTCAAAGAAGAATGGTTAGGACTCGATGAAGAGATCCAACAGGGTGATCTTAGGCTCCAAGAACTCATGAATGAAAGAGTTAGGTTGAGGGAGAAAAGTGCAATAGCGGAAGTGGAAGTCAAGAAGCTTGAGGAAGGAATAAAGAAGGACTTTCTTGATACAAAGAGCGTAGTGATAGAGCAGGATGAGCTTGATTACATTGATATACTTCGGGACCACCACCAAGAGTTTCTTAGTTTGTTGCATGAGATGGGACCGTATGCTATTAAGGAAATCATAGATGGTTGTGCGGTGTAGTTGGAGAAGTTAAATGGTGAACTCTTCCTAGGAAAAATAAATGGTAGTTAGTTGAAGCCTTACAGAGGTAGTTCGTCCATCTAAATAGCCATAGGAAGCATAGTCTTAGTGCTCCATGCAACTAATAGTAGGTGTGGGAGTATAAACTACTCTGTCCGACAGTTGTGCGATGTCAGGACTACGCACAGTGGTGAGGTGTCACAGGGTCCGCGACAGTGCAAGGGTAGCTGCGCTGCCAACCGGGTTGGCTGGAAAGTGACCGTTATAGTCACTACTCATGATGTGATGCTTGGTTTGTGTTGGCTTGTTGGGGCCTGACCCAAGTTCAGAGGTGATTTAGCCAAACAATCCCAGTACTACTAGCCCTTTCAGCAATATCTCGCGGACTGTGAACTAAGGACTCACCCGAAGTAGTATGGGAGGGTGCAAGAACTAGGGTTCTGCACCCTGGGGATGTCTGATGGGTTCCAAGTGGTTCACGATTCAACCTTGTGCAACCTTTACTACACGCACTTACTCGTACCTCACAGCCTAAGCTGCTTCCTTCGCGTAACCCTACTTAAGGGCTGAATGTTGCACTTATACATTATTACCCAAGACTCCACTAATATTCCACTATTAGATGATTAACTTAGCTTATATGTATGATTTTATTTATACTTAATAATATTCACCATTCATACAACAACACACAATACATAGACAATATAATTTCATATTATAGCAAACCTGTAATAACGAAAGAACATATACACAGAATTCAGATAAACCTCTCTTTATTACTCTTCTTCCTTGATTATAGACTCGACTCCACCCTGCACACTCAGCTGTAAGGGCCCACGCACTCAGCTACGAATGCTACTGGGTCTATGTGCACTCAGCTGCAGAGCCTCTTCCTAATACTATGACCTACGAACACTTAGACTCTTGCTTTATGCTTTGCTATCTATCCATTATATTCTATATCTTGTTCTTTTCTCTCTTTACAACTTAGAGAATCGCCCTATTTATACAATCCCATGGTCCACGGAGCAAAGGTAGGCCGACATAACTTTACATTACATTACAAAACTTAGGGCGGACAACCCTATGACTCAACCTATACTTCATGCTCCGTGCCCGCAATTTACGGAGTCTTACAATACACTTGACCCAAAACTTTGGCTTTGAGCCCTTAAAACATGTTGTTGGGGAATTCCATGCCGAACAGGCCCCCAACACAAACATTGTGACTCACCCTCGAGTCACTCTATCGACGTGATGATCTTGGCACAGAGTCCCTCCAATTGGTCCCGAATGACCTGAATGTCAGCAACGCACTGAGTTGTTGTCTACTGAACCTGCTACATTCTTACTTCAGAGTTCTCAGTTTCCAATGTGCTGCGCTGCATCTGTGTATTCATTCCTTGAATCTACACAATCTTTCCTTTAATCTTCACCGTGATTGTGAAGGTTCCATCAATCCACGGCTAGACACGTGCTTTTAGAACTGCTTCCTTGTGGCATGCCACGTCCACCTGATCCTTTAAAGCCTTGGCTTGCTGAATCCTTGCAAGCCACTGAGTAAGGACTACTATCTGCGTAGTCCCTCTAATGCTGTCATATTCTTGTTGGAGTACGCGTGCCTCAGTCTCCAGATGTTGAATTTTTGGGTCCTCTTGCAACTTAGTGAGGACTTCCAGTGCCTGCTCCAACATGCTGGTATAGTCGGGCATTGCACCTTCAATCCCTTCTATCCTTGTTGTAATAGTGCTAGCACATTGTTCTCTGACTTCCAGGGGAGTGGAACGTTGCAGCTTCAGTCGTAGCTTGACGATCAGTAGATTCATCTCTAGCTACACCCTTGTTGTCTCTTCTCTTGTGTCGCACACTCCACTTGCCAAACTGTGGATCCATTCTTCTACCGATAGGTTTGCTGCGATAACTAGCTCTGGGATGCATCAGCAAGCATCATCTACCATGTGCACTAGATGTTGATTCTGTGACAACAGCTCATTGTGCTGCAAGATAAGTTGTTCTATGTTAATCTTCTACTCGCTTGGAACTTGGACTGCGTGACTTCCTCTGGTACGGAGTTCTGCTGTTATCCCATCCTGTAGCTGATAAAGTGTGTCATGGGGAAGGGAAACCAAGTTAAGGCCAATGCCTTTCATTGTATTAAGTGTCACCCTATCCATTACACTCTTCGAGACTAGCACTTCATCTAGCAAGGTTATCATATTGCCATCTTTTCGAGGAGCATTTATTCTGCTGTTATCGTGCCTGTTGCGATGTGGGTAGACAAGATACCCTCCTGTGGGGCTGCACCTGTAATTCCTGCAGCTCTGTCCTTAGGGCTCCCAACATACTCTGTTTCTCTGACATGACTTCGTGGAGCACTTCCTTGGTGACATCGTGAACCATCTCGGCAATGTCGTAGAGGTCACCTTCCATTAATGAGATTGGGTTGATGGCCGATTTGGAGGGCTTGACCTTTTTCCATGGACTTGATCTCTCTGCTACACGCAACCTTTTGAGTTGGCTAGAAGTTGTGCCTGGGTTCACGCCCTCTCCCGTAAGGTCAATGTCCTCTGTCTCCTATTTTGTAGACAACTCCTGGCCTTCTCATGCCTACGTTGTTGTGGCCCCTGCTATCTGCGCTACTATTGCGGCTTTGGCGGCCTTTGCTTGCTCTACAGCTGCTTGTGCTACCTCATGGACTATCCTTACCTCAGCTGCCGCATTTTCATTGCGCCTCTTCTCTACCAACTGTGTGACATACAACTTGGCCTCCTCCTTTCTTTTCTTTGCTGTCACCTTTTCCAATTCTGCTAAATCTAGGTCGCGCCACTTGGGAGGCCATGTCTCTAACACTGCAAAAATTGCATCATCCACAGCGATGAATGGAAGATTGGTCCACTGCTACACTAGATCCTTCTATGCCTGGATGTAGATAGACGTGGCCTCCTATTGACCCACATGTGATGGCTCGACTCCATGAGCACCCAGAAAATATTTTTATCGCGAATCCGTTTCATGTCCTTGGTAGCCCAAAATGACACGTACTTCGTGGCCTTGGGTAAGTCACGCTCAATCTCTAGGAACTAGTTGTGCTCTGGTAATTCACCCACAACCAGCAAGATGGATAAGAGCAACAACGCATAGTGGAAGGTCTTACCCTACTCCTGGGCTTCCTTGCAGTTGATCAAAAATTCCGCACATAGGAACTTGACCCAGTTGAACTAGATCCCTTCTGCGCATTGTTCGGCCAATGCAATCACTAGTGCTAGTACTTCATTGGCACGGCATTTTCGCATTACCTTGCTGGCTAGGAGTTGGGTGGCTATGCACACCCCTTTATCCTTGATACTGGTGATGGCATAACCCCTCTTTTTCTATTCCAGCTTGTATTTGGCCTTCATGGCTTCTGCCAGAGCCAAATCACTGATTTATCCTACTATTGTCGCAGGGCCTTTTCCCTCATAGGGAAGCCGAGAAATTCAGTGGATGAGAGCTGCACTAATGGGAATAGGCTCCTCCAACCATAAGTACCCATCGTACACCAGGAAAAGCAGTTGCCTGATGACGAAAATGGTGATGGGAGCGCGGTGAAAGTGTGGTATCCACAACAGATGCAGCAACCCAACCTTCTCCACACCGCGCTGACATTTCCATGGCTCTAACATATTTACTGTCCCCTTTGTGGTCTTCTACATGAGGCTCTCCATCTCTAAATGCCGGAACATCTTGCTGTCTATGAGGTCCCAGTCTTTAAACTTCATTGTGGGCACGAGGCCCAGGGGCGAGCCCTCAAACTCAATTCCATAAGGAAGGAGTAGGGTCTGGAGTTCACTCTTCATGGGATCTAGATCTTTTGGTATCTTGGTTTTCCCTCTGCACGAAGGAACGTACTTGGAAATTTTGCTGTAGAGCACACTGGCTGGATATCCTCCTCTACTTCCTCTACTTCCTCTACCTCGGTGATCAGAGCTTGTAAGTGATCCTCCTCTTCATCTAACTCAATGGTGATAACCTTTCCTTTTTCTTCCATTGAGATCTTACCGAACTGCGGATTTCTTGGGGACATGCGGACTGGTCCTGCGGCCTACTTGTCTTTCTTTTGTCTCAGCGTCTGGGGTGATTTCGGGATTTCTGGCACAACCTCAGTTTCTCCAGAAACATCATGTACCATATGGGTCGGCACAGCCTCCTCGGTGGTTCTTTCCACAAAGCCCAAACCTTTCCTGGTAGCCATCATCTTGTCTATCCTGTATGTAGTCTTTTGCGAACTTAGGGGATCGAATATCCCTCGGCAATCAACACTCTGTGTTCTAATCAACTACTCAAATCTTAAGTGAACAAGTGTTGTCTCGTGGCCAGTGTGTGGAGTTTTATAGTGCCTGTTGAATTCAAATTCGACCGTTCCCCCCAATTTCGGGCCGTCCATGCATTCTTAGTGGCAGATTTTCCTAAATCTTGCCCATAATTCGCGTCTTAAATGCCCGCCGCCAGCTCCATTTGACCTTAAAGCGGACATCTTGTCATGAACAGTGACACCAACAGTCACTTCCCAGCTTATCTACACGTCAGTGTTGTCCCTCATGCGTGGGCGTGAACCTTGTAATATGTTGATTCTGCGCGTAGGTCCCTTATCGCACAGTTCCAAAATAGACTTCTTTATAGTCCCGTGCCCTCTTTTAGCTTTTTGGAGCACTGAGACTCTACTTCCTATCGTTAGTCAAAGGGTTGCACCATCTGTGTGAGGCTTCAAATTATCTTCCCGTATAGTCCGCGGGGAATCCACTATTGTCCTCTCGACAAATAGCATTGCATGTTCTATCGTATGTGGTACACTTCCCTAGTTACTACGTTTGGTGAGATGCAGTTGTAGCCATGGTTGCAGAGTCATAAATTCTTGGCGATAGTCTTCTAATTTAGTGGTATGATCATCCACGCATTGCCTTGTCACCCTTATTCTATCGACGCGACATGCTTGCTTGATCTCGTTTTCTAGCCTCTTAACCTCTGCGTCCATTAAAAGGATTTTCTTCCTCAGTCGTACTCGGTATTTTTTGAGTTCGTGAAGTCTAAGGTTCCCTTGTCAAATGGTTTCCTAGAACCTTATTTGTTCGTCCTCACGTAGTTGTGTGATTTCTTCGTCCTAAGCTCCACGCTCTATTATTTCCGTGGGTGCTATTATGTGTGGATTCCCTCTTTTTGCTTCAGAAATTATGATCCTTACTCTGTTCTGCTCTTTTGGAAACATATCTATGGTTAGGGTTTTTCACATGGCCCCAAAGGCCCATCGGACCACTGGTACGTGCAGGTCCCAATCAGTGTGTCTCACCTGGTGAGTCCTGTTCAGTACTTCGTACACCCTATTGAATGCTACCTCATTGATAATTGGTAACGTGAGTCGTCTTCTCTGTTGTTGCGTCTTGTCCCGATTGTCTATTCTGGGAGTGGTGTGTGCTGGTGTAGGCCATACGACATATGTTCATACCCATCGAGAAAGGTGGGTGTGCAAGTTGTCCTGCCCCTATTGAATGGATCCCATCCTGAGCTGGGGATTTCCAAATCATAGGCACATCATCCTTCTACATTTGTGCCAGTCCTCAAAACTTCCTTGATCTGTACCCCACCATCGTGTGGGTGTTGCGCGCAGTGCCCACTTCAGAGCACTGCACTGTTGCTGTTCTAATATCGCGCTTTTGAATTTATCCAAGAATTCATCTACCACTGTCAACCCGTCACACCTAGATAGATCCCTTGCTTCTCTTGTTACATATCACAAAGACCTTATCATCATGTTACAATTGAGTGTGGTTACTTCTTGTAACCAGTTCTACCATCATTCTACTTCTTCATACGAATCCAAAGTACAGGAGCTGTCGCGCTCCCACGAAATCCTACCATTTGTAGTTGGATTCACCCAATCCTCTTCTCATGTGGTTATCTTGTAAATACAATTGATATCATCATCACTATGATCACCATGCACTAGTTTAGTGTATCTAGTGGTACTACTACGCGTAGTGACTTGTTTTCAAAGATCATTTTGCGCTTCTTCAAATTTATGACTCCGTTCATATCCGTAGCCCAGTTTATTCCTAGTATCACGGGATAGGGATTACTATCATCAAAAATCTCTATTACTTCAAAATCGACCTGTGCGCTCACACCTTCAATATCTACTATCACCCCTTGCAACCTTCCCATGGACACTATCTTTTGTTTGTTTGCCATTCATAACTGGATAGGAGACCATTGTAGCGTGGGTCTGCCCATGCATTACCATGCTTTTTTTGGCAGTACATTCACATCCGATCCAAGATCTAGGATTACCTAATCCATTTCGTACTTTCCAATCTGCGCAGTCAACCTCATTTCCCTTTCGGCTCGCAAGGCATGCTTTCCTAGTTTTCAGACCCATGCACCTAGTGATAAGTTGTTGTAGCCCTTTTACTACCTTGGTGTCACGTATCAATTTTATGTATGTCTCCAGGAAGGTAGTGAATATTGAAGGATCCATTCCTGGTTCTAGTTGATACTTACTACTGGAAGTGGAGGCCTCTACGAAGCTCTTCATGGCTTCCTTAAATGTCTCCTTCGCATGTTCTAAATCAAGTTTAGGTTCCTTTGTAGGAGCCTTGCGAACCCACGCACTTTATTCTGCCTGCTTACCTTTATCTTCACCAGTGGTTGTACTGCTCCTGAGCATCATGTTTACATTTGGGTCCTCTTCGCGTGGCTCAGACCTCATCATCTGCAAATTCTAAGTTGGAGGGGGCTAAAGTACCCACTTTTGCATAGTCTCGCTATCAAGTTAGGACAGTCTTCTGCCTCATGATGAAACTGAGTACATTACACACATGTTGTCCTTGTCGAGTTTGTACAATCGTGGGCATAGTGTCCTAGCCCTCTGCAATTGTAATAAATTAGTTGTCTACGGCCGCTTCCTGGTCACATTCCACCTCGACCTCGACCGCGCCCCTGAAATCCAGTGAGCATCATTCTTGCAATTGGGTCGAGAGCTCGCATTTTGGTCTACACCCTATAGGCAAGAGTCCAATCCATCATTAGTTCGTAGCTTCTGCAGGTGCGTTCATCATGGCCTACTGACCTGCAGAAATTACAAAACAATTGCTGGGATGTCTGCATATACTTCTGCAATAGAGGACAATTGTCTGTAGTGTGTTTTCCTCCTATCTGACAGACCGCGTGCCATAATGCGGGTGTCGCGCTTGGTCCTACTTGCGCCTTTGGCTTAACGGTATCGGCCCTCTTCCTCCCAAGTAGTTCACAAAAACGAGACAATGGTCCTTGTCATGCCCTTGACCTTTGCATTTTATGCAGCATACCTCCTCACGCACCTCTAGCCACGGTGTCCTGTCATGTTTTAAGCTCTTCATCTCCAGAAATAGATTTTGTAGTTTTGCATGGATCTGTTGTACTCCTAGCGTAGGGTCTTGTATAGGGGTCTCATGCAATCTCATTGCCATATCCAATGCTTCGGCCTAGGTGGAAAGTTTTTGTTGTGACAGTGTCGTCGTTAAGTGTGGTGTTAGCAATGCTACAAACCATGCACGATGCTATCCATCCATTAACGTTATGTTTGCTTTGTGAATCATACTCTTCAGTCTCTGGTCCAGGTCTCAGGGGGTCTAGCCCGAGGGCATCGCGATCTACTTAAACCTAATGATTGGTTGCATTTCTGACTTTGGCCTGCTGAATTCCCTATTCAGCGCATCTTGGATATTTGCGATCCCTGCATTTGGATGGTCATTCAAATGCTTGATGTACCATGTCAACTCGCTATCTTGCAACATGCTAACTAGGGTTGCCTTCTTGATATTATAATTCATAACTCCTTGCACTTCCCATACAACTTTTACCATGAACAAAAATTGGTCTGAATCGTCATCTCCTACTCCCCTAAATACCGAAAATTTTATTGCACTCGCCATATTAAGTTGTGGTGGTGACAGAGGTGGTGTGGGCGAAGCTATAGGTCAAGAAGGTGAACCCGGTGGTGGTGTGGATGGGAGTGGTATGTTCGAAATTCGCTATCTTATCAGACTAATTGTGCTCCTTGACAAAACCCTCGCGAGCTCCTCCTCGCTTTCCCACGGAGGTGAAATCAAGGGACTAGTGTGTAATTCTTCGTTACTTTCATTCCTATATATCCTCCCACTTCGTGTTGCCCCCCACATCAACTTATTCATTTAACCCTTTTTTCACACA